>JASFAT010004747.1:307500-1507500 GCA_031353405.1 Baronia brevicornis
TACCGCCATTCAGACTTCTATGTTCATGACGTAACGGATATATACTTCATCAACATTGAAAAATAGCGAGATATATTTTTTTCACATCCCATATGTTGAATTTAAATACCGCCATTCAGACTTCTATGTTTATGACGTAACGGATATATACTTCATCAACATTGAAAAATAGCGAGATATATTTTTTTCACATCCCATATGTTGAATTTAAATACCGCCATTCAGACTTCTATGTTCATGACGTAACGGATATATACCTAATCAACATTGAAAAATAGCGAGATATATTTTTTTCACATCCCATATATTGAATTTAAATATCGCCATTCAGACTTCTATGTTTGTGACGTAACGGATATATACTTCATCAACATTGAAAAATAGCGAGGTATATTTTTTTTCATATCCCATATGTTGAATTTAAATACCGCCATTCAGACTTTTATGTTCATGACGTAACGGATATATACTTCGTCAACATTGAAAAATATCGAGATGTATTTTTTTCACATCCCATATGTGTTCCGTTGCCGGGCGAAAACACGAAAACTTTCTCACGAAAAGAAGTTACGAGGAAAAACTCACCCAACTGGAAAGCTGCACATTTAAGGATGAAACTTTTTCAAACAAATCCACGGGGCACTCACAATGGTACAAGACATATAAGTTGCTGAGAGATGATAAGTACCTCCCCAAGGTCCATACCTCTCATTTCAAACTTTGGAAATGTATCGTTATAATGGCTGATTAAATAGATGAACTACAGATGTCTAACTGAAGTCACTGACATAGTCTTTCGAATTAGCAAACTAAACTGGCAATGGGCTGGTCGCGTTTCTCGGAGATCCGACAATCGTTGGAGCAGACGAGAGCTGGAGTGGAGACCGCGTCTCGACAAACGTAGTGTGGGACGCTCCCCGGTTAGATGGTACGACGATCTGCGCAGGGCGGTTGGCAGAAACTGGATGCGTGAAGCCGAAGATCAGACTAGGTGGTACTTTTTGGGGGAGACCTATGTCCAACAGTGGAAAACCGCTGGCCGTTGATTGAAAGAGATACTACAAAACCTTAAGAGTTCAATGTTCTACATAATTTATACATTAAACCTTGGAAAATACTTAATAAAAGAAATCATCTGTAATAAATAATGCTTATGTAATATCGTTATGTGAATGAACAAGATTAACATAACATGCATAGACCCAATGGTTATATTATGATTCAATGAATATTAATTTAATTTATATTTTATTCAGATCAATAGCGAACTGGCCAATTAGAAATTTTTTTATTCATCAAATCCATTTTCATTTTTAAATATGGAATGTTTTATTCAAATCAAAATTTTAGTGAAACCCCCATTCATGACGTATAAACAACACACATGTATATTTTTAAAATAATTTCACTTTTGAAATGAATGAAATCTGCTTCTTGTATCACAACCCATTTCTGAGTACGCTTTCCTCGCCTCTATATTTATGGGGAGAGCTATGCTCGGAATTTCTCTGACAAATATAATTCGAAATGAAGAAATCCGCCAGAGAACCAAAGTCACCGACATGGTTTTGCGAATTAGCAAACTAAAGTGTCAATGGGCTGGTTATTAACAAAGCGCTAGACAGAGTCTAGCGCCTAGAAACTTGACCAAAGAATGTGAGATTTCGAGATCATACAGTCGTGAAAAGGCGCTCCTTAGTATCTAGCTTTTGCAGTATCGATACGTATGTGCGAAACTCATTCCATGATACACAAAGCATACTTCTCTATCACTACATCTTCGGAACATCTATTTTTTTTGACTTCTCTCATAGGACAATTTTAAAATATTTTTAAAAAATATTTCATCCCCTCTATCTGGATGAGTAAACTAACCATTTCTTTTTACTCAAAACGGGACGCTTATACTTCCATATAAATATTATAATTGCGAAAGTCTGTTTGTCATGGAAAAAGTTGAAGATCCGAGGTCAAACGTAGGGTGCTTTTTATCCCGAAACAATAGACCTTACAGGACACACGATAGTCTTCGCGCAATAAACTCATGTCCACGCGGGCGAAGCCGCGGGCAGAAGGCTATATACGCCAGTTAGCAAGTTAACAATAAAAATAAACACAACTTTTTAATGTTCTTTATTTTGAACAATTGCAACAATACAATCAATCTTCACGTTAATTATACTTATTTTCATAATAACAAATTATGAAAAATAAAAATAAATCACCAGCTTTTTTAAAGCAAAGTATCTGTGACAGTAAATATTATTAAATTGTATGCAACATATTTTTTTGCTTATATCGCTCGTGTCTGACGTGCTAATTTTAACGGCACAGTTTAGGACTATTTGGCGTCCCGGTTTTTTTATTTTGGGACAACGGGACAGTAACCGAAAAAAGGGACAGTCCCGTTGAAAACGGGACATATGGTCCCTTATGGATGAATGCCGATCCAGTACAGTGGGTTCGTTCGAACTTCATTCCACGCACCGTCACTCTTTCGAAGCGGCTACCTTCAACGGTATTTTCGAATCGATACGATACTGGAAACTTCAAAAAACAACATACATACATACATATCGTCACGCCTGTCTCTCATAGGGGTAGGCAGAGATCACAGATCTCCATATGCCTTTTTTTAAAAACTTCAGCAATTTGGTCAAGGTATGTTTTCCGTGAGACCACGGAACACATACCTTGACCAAATTGCTGAAGTTTTCAAAAAACAAGTCTTCTCTTATCTCAAAAGCCGGCAACGCATTTGCAATGCCTATGGTGTTGTAGATGTCTATGGCTGGCGTTGCTTGCTTTCCATTACACGACACCTCCTCGTTTGCCTCTCTATATCGTAAAAAATAATCTACGTTACTGCAGCATAAAGAAATGTAGGGATACTAAGGTTTTGACAAGCCTGGCCTTAGTGACTTGATATTTTTTCGGTTCCTCCATATTTTCTTTAACGTCCATTGCTGTCCAGGTAAAATTTGTATGGATTTAATAATATATTCTTTGTACCTTTTATCTTTTCTATCAAGATTGGCAGAGAATGCCTTCCGGTATTAAGTTCGCTTTTGTACCGAAAATGTTCATTAAGAATAAATAAATAAATAAAATATAAAGTGTAATTTACTATTTCCTCAACTGCGTCAACGGAAAGAGCGACATTCCGTTCTAGGTGTGGCGGCATGTTACCGTGCCGGTGGAACGAGGTGGAAACGAAAGGAATCAGGAACAAACATTGGAAAGTGGTTTTAAAAATGTCCGTGTACCTAGCTCGTCGAAATCACTGCTTATATCAACACTAAAAAAATAGAATCATATAACTCTTGCTCAAAGTTAAATAAGTTCAGTTTTACTCTGAGGGTTCCGCATCAATTTGAAAATAAACAAGTAAAACCCTTTATCATTAAAGTCCTCATAAATAGTTAATCAGTCAATGCTTACATCAACATTAAAAAAAATACAATTATAATATGTAACTATTGGTTAAAGTTAAATCAATTAACTCTGAGGGTCCCGTATAAATTTAAAAATAAACAAGTAAATATCTATATCATAAATTTCCTCGTAAATAGTTCGTCAGAGTCACTGCTTACACCAACATTAAAAAAAATACAATTATATAACTATTGCTTAAAGTTAAATCAATTAACTCTGAGGGTCCAATATTAATTTAAAAATAAACAAATGAAACCCATAAATATAAATAGTCAGTCAATGCTTGTATGCTTACAACACTGAAAAAAATAAAATCGTATACCTTTTACTTAAATTTAAATCAGTTAAGTTTAACAATGAGGAATCCGTATCAAATGAAAAATAAACGTGAGTGTAACGACACGTAAGTTGGCGGGAAAAAGTCCAAGCAACGGCTTGGTTTTTATTTCATTTCTATGATCATATATAATTATCAGTTATATTATTTAATTATGGTGGCGTATTATGTAATATAGTTCGATTAAGGTGTATAAATGATTCGATATGAAATAAATGCGTGTATCGTGACTTTTTAAGTTAATTGAAAAAGACAATAGTACGTTTTGGTAGAATAGCCACCATTTTATCAAGACGTAACGTGATAAGCTAAACTAGTTATATTTCAAGAGATTTGATGTTTCATATTTTACTTGACACTGGCATAATAGTTATAACTAATTGTCATCAAATAGAAGAAAAGAAAAATGTTTTTCTATTTCTATTTGTAATATAAGTAAATATGATCAAATCAATATTAAAATATTAGAAGCATTCGCTTCAAAACACCTATGGCAGTTCGTAAATCACATTTAAAAATAATTATCTTTATTTATTATTATTATTTTTTGTGTGTATAATAGTAAAAAAGAAACTCTCATTTCTTTAAACTAAAATATAATAACAGTTCTTTGCCAAACACTCAGAATTGTATACCTATATAATGTTGATTTATTTAAGCTTTTTGCACAAAATGTACAACCTGCGAGTGAAACTAAGAAAACTATAATGTTCATACAATGTACTTTTTAAGACTTATTTGTTTTTCGCGCCAAATAAATAAATTAAATGTCACAGATAAGCTATAAAAGTCGAGATTATTCCGAGCTGAAGTGATAGTCTCGCCTTGATCCAGATGCAGCCAGCGGTCACCCGGCGCACCTGTAATGAATTTGAAAGTGTTTTAGATCTGGCAACAAATGCATTTTCAAATTGTGCAACGTTCCGTTTCACGTGAAAAGGTTCAAAATGTACATGCCACACTTATTATTTGGTTGTGTGGGTCAATGCAGATGTTTATTATTGTATAAACTTGCTTTTGTCCGCGGCTTCGCTCGCGTAAAATTTGGTCTGCCACATTAAGTTTCGTGACAGATCATTACAAATAAATATCTCATCATTATAAATAAATATCAGATCATTATAAACTTCATTAATCTTCAGTAAAGTAAGAATTTCTCACGACTTTCTTCCCTCTAAGTTTTTATAGCAAAATATTAAGCCATTGCTGTTAAACCATCCAAGGTCTACGGCAGCTAAGCAGTGCAAAGTAAGCCAACCATAAATGGACCCGCGTGGACTGCAGCAAAAAGATTAGTGGGTCAATATTATATTTAACACAGAGTACACGTTTGATCGCTATCTTAGGGCTGTCAGATATGACAAATTGTTTTAGAATATATTCCGTAATCCACTTTAATAATATTCGTATTCATCACCGCAAGGACCTTCTATTGAAACTGGATCAATACAAACAGGCATAACTTTTAAAATTATTATTTATTTTTCAAATGTTTGTGAAGTCAAGTCGAAATATTATGTAATGCTGTTATATTTTTACTTTTATAAAATACAATAAAGTACTGGCAAAAAAATATATAAAACTATCAAGTACCCCTAACCCCTCAAGCATACTTCTCATCTTTTCATGATATTTTTTGTAAAACGAATTAGGGTGATAGAAAATTCACGAACTAGACTAAAGGAAAAATGTATAAAAAAAACTATAATAGTATAAATACATAATATGAGCTCATAAGCGACGGTAGTTGCTTACCATCAGGTGGCATGCTTGCTCGTTTGCCCATCGCTTTTCACAAAAATGTGCCCATTAATATTGGGACTTTCTATTTTTTTTTTCACAACTACTAAGCACAGGATCTCCCCATTTCTGGAGTAACGAACGTTAACCCACCACGCTTGTTCAATGCGAATTGGCGGGGTTGCCAGACTCAGAATAAATATCTGTAAGACCATACATATATTTATTCTGATGCGGGGATCGAACCCGCGACCATTGAATCCATAGGCCCCCGCCTATGGATTCAATGGTCGCGGCCACTGAACCAATTGGTTGTCAATTGGACTCTAAATTGGTGCCAACAATTACTTACCTTACGTGACCGGACTTTCCCGCCAACTTACATCAGTGACATGACATGTTTTTATTTCATTGTCATAATCTTATATTATTATCGGTTATATTTTCTGATTGCGGTGACGTATTGTACAATATAGTTCGATTAAGGCGTATAAGTGGACTAATATGAAATAAATGCGAGTGTCGTGACTTTTTAAGTTAACTGCGAAAGTCCGTTTAAGGTTTTAGTAGAATAGCCACCATTTTATGAAGGCATAACGTGACATATAAACTTATAACATGGACCCAAAAGGGCTTGAATCCAGAGCCGTAAAACTATTCAAATCAAACAAGTTCATGCAACTGATTTACTCTTGTGTTTAACAAAGATCTTTGATCTTTTTCCGCCAACTTACATGTTGTCACACCAGTGACGTTGTGTTTTTACTTCATTTTCATAATCTTATATTTATATTAGTTATATTGTTAAATTGTGGTGGCGTATTATGCAATATATTACGATTAAGGCGTATAAGTGAAGCGATATGAAATAAATGCATGTATCGTAACGTAAATTTTTAGGTTGACTGATAAAGTCCATAGAAGGTTTTGGTAAAATATACACCATTTTATCAAGATCACGTTACGTCGAAGCTAAGCTAACGTGTTATAATACATTTGAAGAGATGGGATATTATTGTATTTTACTTGATACTAGCATAAAAGTTATAACTCATTGCCTTTAAAGAAAAGAGAAAGAACAAAGATCTTGAGTATAAAAATATTAAAACGAGTACACTAATAAACAAATCTTTTTCAGATGGGATCCAAAACGCCGCATCACACCAACGGAAGCGACTCGCCACGAGTTCGTCACTGGATGCGCTTTGGGAACAACCTCAACTGGAGTCCTGGCGCTACCACGCCTCGCTCCCCCGAGGCCGACGAGAAGCACGCTGTTGCACTCCCAATCAGCTGGAGACGTCGCCGCCATGTTGGGTCGGGCGTGACGGAAAAACAGCTGAGCCGGCTCCGGTGATCTCCCCTAACACAACCCATGCCTTCAATCCAGGTCCAACTAATTAGATGTCGATAGCTCCGATTAGATTCATTGTCATTTTTAAATTAAATCTATTGATATTGCTCAAAATGTAACGGTTTCTGGAAAGACATATGTTCGAAACGTATGTAATTTTTTTTATTAATTAGAAGCTTTGGTTAAGATTATTAATAGAGTCAAGCGTTACTTTGCGGAAATCCATCACTATATGGACAGTCAAAAGTTTTACTTAGCTAAGATCCGCGACAAGCAAAACAATAACAGAAAACTAGCAATGTGTGCCTTTTCATTGGGTTTAGTGGATTTATTTGGAACTTAAACCAGAAACTTACCGAAAATCGGCCATCAGCCCTCCACTCACCAAGCACTGGACACAACGCTGAATACACGCTATCGCTTTTCCGTCTTGTACAAGACACGTGTGTCGTCATACGTGGCATCTTCAGGTATAGGGACTCTACGGAAGGCAGTTGATGAGCCGTAGTTTTCGGTAGAGTCTATTATGGCTTGAAGATGCCTCGTAAATAAAACCACTAAACCCAATGAAAAAGCACACATTGTTAATTTTCTGTTATTGTTTTGCTTGTCGCGGATCTTAGCTAAGTAAAACTTTTGACTGTCCATATAGCTTTGGTTAATTTAACTTCTCCGTGTGTTCGGAAACGAAAAGTCGGGGATAGATGACCATTGTGTGTTAATGTTGTTATAAATGGTTAATAAATGTTTTCCGTAATTCGAAACGAACGCACGCCACTTGTCAAATGATCTCGAGTCTGTCTGTTTGCTCATAACAGAAGTCATTTGGCGGCTAGAAAACTAACAAAAGTATTAATCGAGTTTGCCACTCACTTGACTTCATTTTTTCTCAATAAATAAATATAACACTTATTTTTGAAAGCTTACTGAATTGTGGAATTTGATCGATAAACGATTAATAAATAAAAAGTAATTTTTCACGAACACGTCTACTTAATCCGATACAGATTAAAAATTTTGTATAGAATTAATGCACTTCTAATAATTAAAAATGACATTTTGTGTTGCTAGCACCATTTATTATATTTACACGTTTTAAATTAAAAAAATGTACTATAACACCTACTATATTTGCTAATTACCACCTATTCTCCGGTGCGTTCTCCGTTGGAATAAGTTGGAACACACCACAGTGATGATTATATGGTTTTTATTTACTTCTCCTGAACAATGCGCTCGCGTCGAGCGTCGTTGACAGAGAGGGAGAGAGTTCTCGGTGTTGCTAGTTTACAAATAATATAATTATTTGGATGAGTGACTATCCGCCTCATCGAAAATGATTATATATAATACATAAAGAAGAAAGAGGGTTAGACAAAAAAGGTAAAATACGTACAATCATAGAAATGATTCTACTTAAGATTACAAAGATTTGCTGTAAACTGAAATAAAATTAATATTTATATAGCTTAGTTACATAAATTCTTTTGAATCTTGATTAAAATTTAAAACTTCCATTTTTGTTGTCAGATAAAGAAATGAGGTTAAAAATTTTAATTCAGTATAGTATTACTATGGTTTTTGTATATTTCTTGTAAACTGTGTTGAATGCAATACGAGCAAAGCAGGGCAGGAGTTGTACTAAAGTCATGTGTAAAATCATTTTCAGTGCGAAAATAATCTCTTTCGAGTCTTATATTCCAAATCGAATATTTCAAAATAAAATTTTCATACGATATTTTAAAACACAACAATTTCTCGACCTAATTCCTTGATAGAAATAAACCTATTTGGTTTACAGTTTGGCTAGATGGAGTCGTGGACGACTTAAAGGCGAAAAAGCCAAACTAAAATCCGACTGGAAAATTTTACTGAAACAGGCTATGGGCCGCGGCTGTAACGCTTTGATGATGATGATGGTTAACAGCTTCACTAGTTCAACGTCTCAACATAAAAATTTGTAAAACTTGCTTACAAATTAAATGTAAACATTAATCAATCAATCAACAGTCTGTAGTAGTCCATTGCTGTATATAGGCCTCCCCCAAAAAGCGCCACCTCGCCCGATCTACGGCTTCACGCATCCAGTTTCTGCCAGCCGCCTTGCGCATATCGTCGCACCATCTAACCGGAGGGCGTCCCACACTACGTTTGCTAAGACGCCATCTTTACTCCAACACTGGTCTACTCCAGCGGTTGTTCGTTCTCCGACAAGCGTGACCATTTGCATCAGCCCATTGCCTTCAATTTGCTAACTTGGTCGACTATATCGATGACTTTGGTAGGATTTTTTTTGGTTTTCTTCGTTCTCTTGAGTCTTCTTACTAAGTACATATTGTTGGGGAGCTGGATAGCCACGGCGTTCACGTGATGATGAACTTCAGCGTATCTTTTATAATATTTACGATTAAGTACACCTTAAACTCACGGTATAGGTCGTCGTGGTTTTATATTGGTCAGAATGGATACATAAAACGAGGAAAATATTAAAATTTTATGGCTACCCTAGTAGCATTGGCTAATGCCCCTTTCTATGCCGTATCATGCGGCTCATCTTGATGTTCACTATGATTACGCTTATCCATTGAAGACAGTCTGTTACGCACTACTTAGTAAGATGCAGTTCAGTATTGCATTCCGTATTACGCAATGGCAGCATTATAAACTAGTTTTGAAATTTCCAGTCTCCATATCGACCTAAATTTGAGATCAGGTTTCGGTCTAGCGTCTAAAGCGAGCGGTCTAACTGTTTCATGTGCATTTATCATCCCAACCATCATAATCTTGTAATTAGATTGTAGTCGTAAAAAGTTTAATCAAGCGTAATAAGACATTTTCGTCACGTGACTAAAATATCTTAAAAGTTAGTTTATCGTAATAGTCAACTCCATATCGACGCAAAAATATTAAAATGTTGCTAATAGTGTAATTAAAAGTTACCCACCAAAGCCAAAAAAAAAACAATAGGATTTCCGAAACAATTGTATCTGATCACTTAAAAACATTTTCTATTTTATCATTCAATTCTATTTGTCGTAAAGCTGTGAGACTCAACCCATTCGACGAAGTATTTTTTCTGATCCAAATATGTATAAAAATCCAAATATGTAATACAAAATTTTTGACATCTGTATCATTTACAGGGTTTTTGCTTTTTTTTGAGTCGATATGACTATTACTCGACTAACTCGTATAAGATTGGAATTACACGATGTTATTGCTCCTTCGGAAACAATTGGTATTACTTTCAAAGACTAAATTTAATTATAAATCAATTTAATAACACTTTAGTATTTGAACACTATACACGTGCCAAATTAGATTGGATGTAAGCGAGAGAAACTGGAATGTAACTGTCATATCAATTTCGATCACATCAAGCGATAATTTCGACGTATGATAAGTGAACAAGGTATATGTAATATCACGTAATGTTAAGGTTCTTAATAGAACGTACAACGAATGTAACGCCATTAAATTGTACAGGAACAACAACTTGGTGAAAATGTAATGTTTTTTTTTTATTTTCAAATGACGTACGCATATTTGATATTTGTCACTTGAAGTTAGGAAAAAGTATCTGTCAGCACTTTTTCCGCCTTGCATGAGTGACGTGTTTTTATTTCATTTCTATAATCTTATAGAATTATCAGTAATATTGTTTCATTGTGGTGGTGTATTATTCAATATAGTTCTAACAAGGCATATAAGTGAAATTATATGAAATAAATGTGCGTATCGTGACTTTTTAAGTTGACTGAAAAAGTAGAAGATTTTGGTAGAATAGCCACCATTTTATCAAGACGTAACATGATAATTTTACTAGTTTTGTCAAGAGATTTGATGTTATCGGTTTGTTACTTGACACTGGCATAATATTTATAAATAATTGCCATTAAAGAAAAGAAAAATAATAGATGACATTGTTTTATTTTGAATAAAAAAGTAATACGAAATGAAAAAAAAATTAAATTTTAACTATAAATCTTATTATTAATTCGTAATAAATCATAATTATCATGCATAATTTTGTAATGATAAAAGTTAAAAATTTTAGCTCTTTTTGCTAATATTTCAATGCACATAGAAAAGTAATGATTAGTTGCAAAGTTTGTAACAAGTGTTAAAATTATTTTTTAAATTACGTAACAAACTTGACTGAAGCATAGTACAAGGAGGTATACGTCTTTCTATTCTCATATCATAATGATAATGTCTCTATATTAGAAAACTTGATGGACTAAACGTGGATTGGCGTAGATATGCCTTAGATTTTATAAATATCGCATTTTAAAAATGTCTTTTATATATGTTTGAACGTAATAAATATTATTTTTGATTTCGAAACTCCAAACTAATTGATTTGGAATGAATTCCATTTCAAAAATATACATTTTGACAATAAATTAATTAAAGATCTCAAACTTTATTTAAACGTAAGAGATATTGGGATACCCAGATGATAAATTCGACAGAATTTAGTAACTACCTCGTGGGGTACATAATGAATTCTTGTTTAGAATAGAAAACATATAGATATAAAAAATTAGTTCTCAGTATATTTTATCGATAGCATATTCTTGTGGTGTAATATTAATTCTTGAATATAATGTCATTTCTTTACAGACACATATTTAATCTATATCATAGATTAAAATAGATTATTTAGGAATAAATGTTTAGAAATGTGATTGTTTAGATTTTATAAGTGTATCGAATTAGATAGGTAATAAAACACTTATTTTGGAGAAATCATGATGCTGTTACAATGAACTCAAAATAAAGTTATTTTTAATCAATATAACCACACTGCATTTTAATATTTGTTTAAATTATTCATTAAAAATATCGAAAAATTTACATATACATTAATTTTCATTTAAATTTTACTTTACCATGTCATTTATATTTCTATTTTATTATCATGCGTTCAAATTTCAGCACATGATGTGAATTATAAATCAGTCAACAAACTTCTTAAACTTTTCAATTAAGTTACTTAGAAATGTACAAAGTTGTGGCTATGGCTGCTGTACCAAAATGTAGGCGAATATCAATATAACATTCCATTCCATTAATATGGGCCATATTGGATGTAATTTATGTTCAAACAGTTTCAATATGGCGTCATGCGGTATTGGCATATCAAACTATCTATTATATTTATTGTTTACACTAATAAGAAAGAGATTTTGTGAAATAATAACTACACTCGACTCTTGATAATTCAAACCTCTCTATAATTCGAAGTAATTGTTGGGTCTCTAGCAAAACGCTCGTTAATTCAAATAATTCAAGTTTTTTTTTGTTCACTCGGTAATTTGATAAAAAAAATTCGAAATTCTTTCATGCAAACTCACATTAGAAAATTTTTGTATTCAATCCGAAATTGACGAGGGAGTATTTCAAGCTCTATTTATTTAAAAAGAAAAAATATTGATCGAGCTCAGTTATTATTGGATTTGAAGCATACAAACATAACAGACTTGCTTAAAAAAATCTCACTGATATATAAAAATATGTATGTGATTGGTACGTTTCAATAAATACTACATAAATCAATAAATATCACATTTTAACATTTCAATAAATACTACTTTCAATAATACTTAGTGATTTGAAGTATTTGAAAGGTCCCTTCCACTTCAAAATATCGAGAATCGACTGTATTAATTTTTTTATCATTATTATTTTTTTTATCTGTTCACCATACTAAACGATACACCAATTACAACATATGACATCCTTTATGAGTCGGATGACGTCAGCCGATTTAAGGTGTCATGATGTATCGTTTACGCCGCATTTTAAAGAACATTTATAAGTAACTCTAAGTACGTAAAAAGCTTTATTTGTGTTAAATAATATTTTTATGCTCATATCGATTTTTTATATCGATTATATTTAATTTCAACCACTTTCTGAAAAGTTGTCCGATTCCCTATTTACTATAAGCGTAGTTAAGTGTAATTTCATGGTCGTTTAGGTGTTTAGATTTAGAAGTATCTGTTAGATGGTCTAAAATGTACATAAATACTCATAATATAGACAATTTATAAGCTAGGCCAAGCCAAACTGTGAATTGATAGTAAAGATTTTAAAAATACATTTAGGTCGATAGAATCGGTGGAAAATGTGGAACATAACATAACCTATAATTAATTTACTGAAAGAAATTTTATGCCTATTATTAATATATATTTGTATTATAAGTATTATAATAATTTTCCTTATCTCTTATTTAATATTTTATGTGAACTTATTAATTATGAATATTACATTCAATATGAATATTAATCATTTTCATATTGAATGTTATTTTTAAGTTTAATTTTTATAATTATTTAGTTATATATATATTAGTTATAAATATTAGTTGGTACAAATACTGGCCAACATTTGAACCAACAATTTTCAACCAATATTGTTCAACGTCAATTCAAGAACAAGAATGTAGGCGTGGTCCACTAATTACACAATGTGTTTTATAATTTCCGCGAAGATTTACCAATGTAATAGTAGTTAGGAGGCTGTTGTTATATATAACATACGAATATTATATGTACATCACAACAACATATTCTTAGGGGCCATCCCTAAATTGAATTTAATGATTTTGTACCCCCCACCCTTGTCACACGTGGAAATTTAAGTTGTACGTTCCAACACTAAATTTTTGTATGTAGTACCAAAAAGGATAAAACTCATCCTTCAGTTGTCAGTCGAGGTCATACTTTGTTGACCCCCTCAACATGTGACGTTATTTATGAATGGCCTCTTATGAGTAAACGGATTGTTTTAAGTAAATCGTAATGAGTATTAAAGATCTTCCAAATGTATTGAAATGTTTTATTTTACTTCTTCTGTTTTCTTTAGAAAAAAACCATTAAGAAACAAACACATCTAGTCGTTTCAAAGACCGGAAATACTTCTGCGATTTTTGTTATTCTAAATATCCATACGCGACGACGGGTTTATTTTGAAAAATAACAAACAATATCATATTTAAAAAATAATTGTGTATTCGAATCAAAAAAATACCACATCGAATGGTGTGAGTCTCACAACTCTTCGACTGATAGAAAATTTTGTACAACGTTGAAACTGATTGTTTTTGATTGAGCATATACAATTTTTCAGAAATAATATTTATCAGAAAGAAGCTTATTGTTTTCGCTTTATATATATAATTAAAATAAATTTCGTTTACCACTTACACCAAGCAAGGAAAAATATAAGCTTATATTAGGAAAAATAGTACACTCGAATCAACAACCTCGGAACGTAAGTCCAACTATTTTCCAAAAGACTCTTTTTTAAAAAAACCAATTCGGCTGTTGGCGCTTTGATTGCTTCCTATCAAGCGACATGCTTGACATGCTACTCACTCTGCTATAAAAAGAGAAACCAGCCATTCCTTTGTTTTTAACAAATATTACGTAACAGAGAGTGAAAAAAAGAGTTTTCTCAAACAAAATCTTACTTCCCCCGTGAAATAGGCCTACACGTGATACGAAACTCACAATGGTTCGATATTATCACAACGTCGTTGAACGTGTCGTGGACTCTTTCTCACGAGCATGGGCGCTAAAATGACGCTTTGTGACGAATACATACCTTTTCGTGGTTCAATAAAGTGTGCCAAAAGGTTGCATTTTATTTAATACTTTTTGATTCTTTGTCATTGTCTCAACTTGGTTCCATCCTGTTGTATACTGGAACAAGTGAAACGACAGACAGCTTAAGGCGAACTGGTTTATTCCGTCATACAGTACAGTCGTGGTAGCTTCCACAGATAATAAATATAATAACTAACCAGTAGCGTAGCGAGGGGAGGGCAAAGGCATCATGCCCCGAACGCTACTCACAAAGGGGCGCCAAATGGTCCCCAAAACAAAAATATTGCTAGATAATTTTTATTTTTATTATAATTGATTTCTCGAAATTATATTTTAAATTTCATCATCATCATCAGCAGCCTGCGGCAGTCCACTGCTGGACATAGGCCTCCCCCATGGAGCGCCACCTAGCCCGATCTTCGGCTACACGCATCCAGTTTCTGCCAGCCGCCCTGCGCAGATCGTCGCACCGTCTAGCCGGGGGGCGTCCCACACTACGTTTACCGAGACGCGGTCTCCACTCCAGCACTCGTCTGCTCAAACGATCGTCGGATCTCCGACAGACGTGACCAGCCCATTGCCACTTAAGTTTGCTAATTCGAAAGGCTATGTCGGTGACTTTAGTTCTCTGGCGGATTTGTTCATTCCGAAACATATCTACCAGAGAAACTCCGAGCATAGCTCTCTCCATAGCTCTCTAAGCGACTCTGAGCTTATAAAGCAGACGGACTGTCAACGTCCACATTTCGGCGCCTTAGGAGAGTACAGGTAGGACACACTGGTCGAAGACTTTCGTCTTCGACCACTGTGTATTACCCTATTTTAAATTTAGTGCCAGTGTAATATAATAACTGTCAATTCGTAAATAAAATGGAACACTAATAGTCTTAATCAAACTGTAATAATATATTCATAACAGAAATGGCCCGGTTTTTTCTACTCGACCTGTGTCTGTCAGCACTTCCTTATGGCATAAATTATCTCCTTTCTTGATTTGTCTGATAAAATAATATGTTATAATAAATATTTGCAGTGGACGAAATACAAACATTAGTTCTTTCAGAACACTATTTATATGGTTTTCGAATGAGGGGGGGGGGGGGGCTAAACAGGTGCCCCGGGCTCGAATTAAGCTCGCTACGCCACTGTAACTAAGTATGATATACACAAAACATCCCCATAAATTGGATGGCTATGCGATTTAGTTGCAGTTTCCTGACACAAACTGCAAATTTGGAACAATGTACCACCTGCGGTGTTCTCACTTCAAGTCGACATATAAACATAAAACATATTGACAAAATGTTACAAGACATGACACCTTCCTGTACCGATACAAAAGAAACCATTAATTAGCTGCATGAAAAATTATTATTGCCTCGCATAACGAGACTGCATAATCATGTTTATTTACTTCTTTTTGTCAAAACGTTAACATACAGTTGCGAAGTAATACATTTAAGTAGTTCATTTTAGTTACAAAACATGTCACATCGTATTTATTTTGACTAATATTGCGTCACAAGGAAAAGTGCCTCTACTTTCAGCGTCCACCTACTGTCGTTACTTTTAACATATACCCAATTATCACCAGTGCTGTTGCTAAATAAGAGAATGGCGATCTTTCGAAAGAGCGATGTACGCTGTACTTACTTTCACAACTAAATCGATATTACTAATATCGATATATACGACATCGATACGTCAATTATCGAGCCAAAATTTTATTATCATCTCATTCATCCATTAGAATTTTTAGGCTTTCAATATTGTCAAAATAGCACGGTTAATTTCGCTAATGTCACGTAGAAGGGAAAAGACACGAAGGAGATTAATCAGTGCGGTTGATATAAGGAAGCAAAAGTATGCACAGGACACGATTGAACGGTGTGGTTCGGGTAACAATGGAATAGAATGGAAAAGACAAGAAGGAGATATTATCATCTCATAAATATCATTGTGGGGACTTTTGCCGTCAACTTACACCAGTGACGTTGTGTTTTTATTACATTTCATAATCTTATATTATTATTAGTTATATTGTTCAATTGTGGTGGCGTATTATACAATATAGTTCTACTAAGGTGTATGAATGAGTGGTATACAATAAATGCGTGTATCGTGACTTTTTAAGTTGACTGAAAACGTCCATAGGAGGTTTTACTAAAGTAGCCACCATTTTATCAAGACGTAACGTGACAAGCTGACTAGTTACATTTCAAGAGATTTGACATTATTGTATTTATAACTAATTGCCGTCAAAGAAAAGAAAAGAAAAATTATAACCGCGCTGAAGAATAGGCATAAATGACGTTCATTATATAAAAAAAAATTTGGAAAAAAAGAGAAAAAAACTATCGGTATCGTACCCCAATTATTTGCTTAGTGTGGGAATTTCATTTCCGCATCGGAATAACTATTTGCACGATCTAGAGATGTTTATCCCAGATCTGGGTATTCGTCCATTTGTTATATTATAAATTATTTGTGCCTTATAATTGGAACACTGGCAATTCTAGGACGGACTTATAGGTGACTTATTTATGTAAACAAATAAATTAAAATATTACAAATAATTTAAAGCAAACATTAGTTGTTGGCCATCGGTGTACAAATGACAGCTTGACAGCATCTGAGCAGCAGCGACAAAGCGCTCCCCTAATGAACACCACATTACTCTGTCTCCTAACCTGCTAACCTCATTAATTTTTTGGCAATTCTTCTGAGGTTATCTTCCCAGAGTTTTGTTTGTCGCCTTTTACCTTTTTAAAAAAAATATTTTTTTTTATTGTACATTTTTGGATAAAAACGAACTTAATGCCGACATTCACTGCCAGTCTACCTTTGGGTTGATGGAAAAGATAAAAGAAGAAAAAAATATACATACAATTAACATTAACATACAATTAACATATACATACACTCTGTTAAGAAAGTACCGGGAAAAGATCAATAACACACAAACTGTTTGTTATTCATTCAAATTTATTTTATCACCTTCAAAGTATGCTCCATTCAGAAACGATACACTTACGCCAACGAATAATCCAATCATCAAAACATTTTTTAAACGCTGTTTCCGGAATTGAGTTCAGTTCTCCCCGCGAATTCTCCTATATGTCTTCTACCGATTGAAAACGGGTGCCACGAAGTGGTAATTTGAGTTTAGGAAAAAGAAAGAAGTCGGCTGGAGCCATATCTGGTGAATATGGTGGTTGCTCGATGGTATTTGTTGAGTGTTTGGTCAAAAATTCGTTCACAATGATGGCCTTGTGCGAAGGCGCATTATCGTGGTGCAAAATCCAAGAATTTTCTTTCCACAAATCTGGCCTTTTTTCGGCGGCTATCTTTCTCAAAGTTGAATGAGGATTTTCAGTCACTGTTTTCTTCACTTTTGCGATGTTAACTTCAGTTGCAGACGTTGATGGCCTACCAGAGCGAGGCAAATCTTCTATCACATCTCGACCGCTTTTGAACGCTTTGTACCACTCATAAGCACGAGTTTTTGATAAAGTCGATTCAGCGTGAGCCTTTTGTAACATTTTCATTGACTCCGAACACGAAATTCCATTGGCGATGCAAAATTTAAGACAAACTCTTTGTTCGATGTTTTTGTCCATTATGATATTCGCAATACACACTAGATATAATATAACACAAAACAGCGCTGTATTTAATATAAATAATAGATGCAACTCAAACGCCGCGCCAAAATGGAAAACAGTTGTGCCAATCTAACAACAACAAAAAAAACAACCATAAACAAATAATTCATTCCCGATACTTTCTTGACTGAATGTATATGTATGTGCACAATTGTATGTACACAGAAGATGATAAGTTATGGAAGCAGAGATTTAGGGTAAATGTCTATAATTTTACCTTTAAAACAAGGTTTTATTTATATATTCACTAAAAATTATATATTTTAGATACCTCCTGTATAAATGACTTAGTTGGCCTTGGGCTCAAAAAGGTTGCATACCCATTACCCAAGCACTCAAAATAGAAAAGTGTACTGAAGACTTTTGTAAAAATAAACTCACCGAATGATAATATGCAACGCATGCACTTATTTATTTCTTGATAGCAGTGAATTTCAGCAATCGTCAACAGCTGGACATACGTTTTGCTCAAGCAAAGTCAATTTGCTTTGAGATAGCTTTTTTTGCTTCATGATGAGACATTCAAATCGGGTAAAACGGGACAAGTCTTATATTTTTCTGAACTGTACTTATTCATAATATTTTTTTAAAAAGAATACCAGCAATGTTTTTAATATTACTAAAATTCCTGTTAAAAATTAAAAACTAACTAACTAAACAATGCTTGTAATATGCTTCTAATAAAATAAAAATATGGTTCACATCAACAGTCCAATGAAAGATAGGAACTCTCGGCTAGGAATTTTCTACAAAAAGAAGTGGGTCCAGTAGAAAGGGCCAGTGATTAACCCAAAGTAGGAATAGGCTCAGCCACATCTCGACGATACGAAGTCGTTAAAGGACGCCCAAAAACCGTTGGGAACAGCGGCATCCAGTGGGTTTCATCCTCGAGGCTCGATCCCGTGGATGTACCCGTATAGATTGCCTATTAGATTGTTGGATTACATATCCCTAAACATTCAATATAATTACATAGATATATGGATAAATAGACAAATATATTATTTATTGTACACCAAGAACAAACTTATACAATTATTGATTGTAATATTTATATACAAATGGCGGTCTTATCGCTAATAGCAATTTCTTCCAAACAACCGTAGTATGGACACAATGTTAAAAAGATAATTTGATATAGGTTGGTGATACATTATCAATTTTGTTTATAAAATTTCCATGGAACCGTGGAAGTGAAAGTGGAAAACAACCGAAAAGTGGTAGAGTCTTCCGTAGAATACTTAAAGATGCCTCGAGTTGAGGCGAAACACGTGTCGTTTACAAGGTGAAAAAGTGGTAGTGTGTGTTTGGTGTTGTGTATAGTGGTTGGTGGGTGGAGAGTTGTTGACGACTGTTTTTCTTTGTTTTGGTTTAAGTTCCAAGTAAATCCAAGTGGATTTACTTGGAACTTCATCCAGCACAAAAAACACACATTATTAATTTTCTGTTACTGTTTTGCTTGTCGCGGATCTTAACTAAGTAAAACTTTTGACTATCCACATAGTGATGGATTTCCGCAAAGTAACGCCTGACTTCATGAATCATCTTATTCATTTCGAGTGTAATACACAACTGAACTGAACGAATTTGAACCACATATTTAAAAGGTAATTATTTTTTGCAAGAAGCATAAACATGTTTTAATTGTACATCCACAAAATTTAATGCTGTTAATTAATTTCTTGAGTAGGTATTAAAAACTTTTTAGCGATTAACTTTTATGCGCCCTGCTGTACATTTCGCTTAAGATATAATACCACCCGACATTTTGTTTCAATAACGAATTAAAAAAATATTTGTGACGAAATATTATTTTCAGTTTATAATTTCATTTTTATTGAACGAATCTTGTTTATTGTTATCGATATGTTGTAATATTCCTATAAGTAATTAATGTAACCAGATTACGTTATAGCCATTACATTAAGTAATGCGAAATGTACGTGAGAATGTGAAATTCGTTTTTTCTCACAGTACATACATACTGCACAAACCTCTTCTTTCTGACGGATGAATATAAAACCACCATGCTTGTACAGGGAGAGTTAGTGGGGTACGCATACTTCGAATAATAGTGAAATGAAAAATATTATTTATTTTTATTATGTATTAAATCATATTTTTTTGATATATGAATATAATAAATCTTTATTTATATATATATATATATATATATATATATATATATATATATATATATATATATATATATATATATATATATATATATATATATATATTAAAAATATTCTCCACCAAACTCTATGCACTTATGCGCTCTGGTGGCCAAAACACTTAAAAAACGCCACTTGGGGGAGTTCGAAAAATAACCGCCGAAATTCTTCGACGGTCTTGTCTGCGGTATTAAATGTTTGTCCAAAAAGCAGTTTTTCACTGTGGAAAATGAAAAAAAAATCGCATGGAGCTAAGTCTGGGATTGTAGAGAGGATGCGGTAACATTTGTATCCCCAAAGATGTCAAATAGTCGATTATTCTAGCAGCTGTGTGGGCGAATTAATTTGTTGGAAAGATATTTAAAAAACTACACACAAGTGGCCAATGATTTTCACCATGGAGTTTTATAATGAAATTATCAGTTAATTCAAAAAAGCTCGCAATTTTGGAACAGCCTGGGCCCTAGGCAAATACTAGTATACAAAAGGTGACCATACGTCTCGTTTTGAACGGGAAAGTCCCTTTTATCTATTATATATATATTATTTTTTATATGTCGGTATACAATAAAATTCAGTCACCTTTTCTTTTCTTTGGTGGCAATTAATTATAACTATTTAGCCAGTGTCCAGTAAAATAAAATAATATCCAATCTCTTGAAATGAAACAAGTCAGCTTATCACTTTTCGTGTTGATAAAATAGTAGCTATTTTACCAAAACCTTCTATGGACTTTTTAGTCAACTTAAAAATTTACAATATACGCATTTATTTCATATCACTTCACTTATACGCCTTAATAGAACTATATTGCATAATACACCACTACAGTTAAACAATATAACAGATAATAAAATTAAAACACAACGTCACTGATGTAAGTTGGCGGGAAAAGTCGAATCAATCTCACACACAAGTTCATAAACATGTCAATCAATTTGTGTAATGTTTGGAAATAGCTTGCGCTTGTCGTTCGTCGATTTCACGCGATCTTCGCGGCATTTAAGACCCATAGTTTGAACGAGCGTCGCTTTCTCCTAATGACTCAAGGTCAGCGGTGGAAAGTGGAAATAATTCGCCATGTATATTTAATCATTGCCTCCAACGGTCGAGGGTGCGCCACTTGTATTTTAAATGCCATGGGTTAACGTAAGTCGTTTTATCTTTCATTGTTTTAATTTAAACATACTGTGTTTGTTGCTTTGTGGTTCCCATAGAGTACAGGCGCTCACGTAAGGAAATTTGGGTAGCAACTTCTTTACGCGAATGTCATACGTGACGACTATGGAATTGAATACCGGTGGATAATGAACAGTATCTATTTGAGTAAGGTAAACCATTCTGCAATTCTATAATAAATTTAATTTTTCGCATTGTTGTTTTTATGGAACGTCTTGTTCTGCTATGTCGTCATGCTCTTGGCAGAGCAGTCATGGTCGTTATTTATCCTACACGGCTGCCTTCGTCATGCATACATGTAGAGGGCTATTGAGAGCGGTCTTCACCTGGTCCATCCACGGATCGGAAATCTGCCACGCGCTCGGGTTCCTTCCACTTTTGCCTGCGCAACCAGGCGCTCGATGGAGGTGTTATCGCACCGATTTTATGGAACACCTGTAAACATGGTAATCAATCACTGTCAATGAATATCAATAACAGCAACAGTACCTTTAGCTCTTTACCTTACGGTATGATAATTATTCCAAGGAAAAAAGAGACAGAAAAGAGCAGGTGAAATAAAACGAAAAACGTTAATTTTGCGGCTTTTAATGTTCATTGAATGTACCACAGTAACGAAGCTGTACTACTTATAAATCGGTCTTTTGGGGTGAATCAAATATTTTCCCGGATGAGCCCACCCATTAAAACAATTGTCAAGAATTCATCAAAAAGAAATTTACTTTTGTAATCGTTTGTCAAAATATTTTTACAGATTACCAGTTAATAAATAAGATGTACATTATGTGTGACGACCTGTATATGGTCCTGTGTTGTACACTTTACAACCACGAGCTTTATAAGCTGTACAATAAGCCGAACGTCATCAAAACCATGAAAATTGGACGCCTTCGTTGGGCTGGACACGTAATACGGATAGACGAGGCTAGAGTACCCAAACGCCTAATAGACAGCAAACCAGATGGTCATAGAAGCCTCGAAAGGCCTAAGCTCAGATGGCTAGATGCAGTCGCGGATGACGTAAAGGTAATCTGTGTGAGGGGCTGGAGAGAAAAAAGTCAAACTAAGATCCGACTGGAAAAATTTACTGAAATATGTGACGACCAGTAGTGACACAAGAAATCGCGCCGGAAAACCAACAAGTCACTGTTATAGCCTTTCGAGTTAATAACCTGAAATGGCAATTGGCTAGTGCTCCAGGTGAAGCTGGCAACTATGAAGGCCTATATGAAGCTGGCTGTTATAAAAGTCAATGTTTTCTTTTTTTTGTTTTTCAGTTAGTTTCAGTATTATGTTGTCAAAAAAATAACAAATTAGCTAATCGACATAAAGCAACTTTTGTTTTTCATGCCATAAAATATATTAAAAAGATTAGGTATAAAGCGTTATGTGTTGGAGTAGAGACAGGTCTTAAAAGCAAATGTGGAACACCCCCGACCAGATAGAGCGACGATCTGCACAAGGCATTTGACAGAAAGTTAATGATTGAAATCAAAGAGCGGGCTAGGAATTTTCAAGGGGAAATCTATGTTCAACAGATAACTTTCGTAGCATGTGGCACAGATAATAATGTATGATACATTTGCAAGATAGCAAAATCATAAGTTTTATTAATTAATAGTTTGTACTTTTCGTTGGCTTGCAAAAATTTCAAAGAAAATCGTTGAGGTTGGTATTGTTACATGTACAAAATGGAGGTCGTAAGGAAGATGCATTAATGATTGTTGTGCATGTCCGTATTGCAAAGTGAAGTTAACTGTGTATTATTCAGCTGTTACGTGAAGTTAGGTTTGCGACACATTGTTCTCCGCTACCGGGTACATTCATTAAACCGCAACATTCATTAAACACAACAATATTATGATTATGCTCATATATATATATATATATATATATATATATATATATATATATATATATATATATATATATATATATATATATATATATATATATATATATATATATATATATATATTTATATATATATATATATATATATATATATATATATATATATATATATATATATATATTTCAAATATATAATATTAATAACTTTAAATATGTGAACTGTATCAATACTATTTTTTCTTTTTTTGATGGCAATTAGTTATAACTATTATGCCAGTGTCAAGTAAATTGCAATAATATCAAGTATCTTGAAATTTACTAGTCATCTTGTCACTTGTAGTGATAAAATGGAGGCTACTCTATCAAAACTTTATATGGACTTTTCAGTCAACTTAAAAAGTCACGATACACGCATTTATTTCATATTGAACTATATTGTATAATACACCACCACAATCAAACAATATAACAGATGCTAATATAAGATTATAAAAATGAAATAAAAACACTGATGAAAGTTGGCGGGAAAAGTCATCAGTACTATTGTTCACGCTGTTGCTTGTCTCTATTGTCTATCACTTGGCCTTCACCGAATACCAGCGCAATTTTTTATATACCTAAAATCTACCGGGATCTAAATTTACTGCAAGCGTTGTATTCAAATAAAATTTAACTTCATAAATATCTCAATTAAAATAAACAAGAATTAAAATATTATAAAAAACTGAGAGCGTAGCTTTCATAACCGAAAATTCTCTCAATGCAATTGAGATCTGCTATTTAGATTTTTTGTTTAGCTGCAGTAAGTAGGTCAAGACCAAATATTTTGCTGAAATATTTTCATAACTACCAAGTGGATAGAGTTAAATTATAATTGCATTTCCCGTTCGTTACTTGCAATATTTATTTATTGTCTTGAAATGAACGCCTGTGTCAATATAAATTAATTATTTGGAACACAGCAGACCTTTCCCGCCAACTTACATCAGTGACGTTGTGTTTTTATTATCTTTATTATTTATCTATATCTATATTATTTATATATTATCTATATCTTATATTTTTTAACAGTTATATTGTTTAATTGTGGTGGTGTATTATACAATATAGTTTGATTAAGGTAGTTTGATTAAGTATAAGTGAAGTGATATGAAATAAATGCGTATATCGTAACTTTTTAAGTTGACTGAAAAATTCCATAGGTTTTGATATAGTAGCCACCATTTTATCAAGACGTAACGTGATAACGTGACGTAAGCTAACTGGTTATATTTTAAGATTTGATGTTATCGTATTTACTATATACACACTGGCATAATAGTTATAACTAATTACCACCAAAGAAAAGAAAAAACGTACACAGCATCTTTTATCTATGCCCTTGAATAACATATTTATTTCACATTAAGGAAATTGGCGTTTTAAGGTAGTGGCCATTTTATTCGCTTATATAAAGAAAATAAAATGTAAAATAAGGAACTGTTCATTTAATTATAATATTTAAAATATTGTATGTTTTAATTTTATTACTAGAAACTCCCGCTGTCATTGGTTATATTGTGCATTTCTAGTCGCAATTTATTCAATAAGTTCGATTAAAGCTCAAAAGTAAAGCACAAAAAAAACATAAATGCATGTTTCAAAAAAATACTAAGTTATAATAGAAATATATTATTCATGATTGTTTATAATGTGTATTACGATTCTGTACAATATACTCAAAACTGGAAAATAAGGAAACAAGAAAAGAGGATAAGTCAGCATGTACTGAAAGTATGAGAAACAACCCAGTAGCAATGCAACTATACTACACTACAAGACGTTTCCACTTAACTAAATTACTGTTAACCACATTAATTAATAGGCTTTAACGATAATTTTAAAAAAATGCTTATTTCTAATTTTATAGTGCTTCGTAAATTCTATTTTCTAGTCTATCCTAGGTGATTGCTTAGTTATTTCAAAATGGTGGTTAATTAAGAAACAATATATATAATTTATTAAATAATATATAATTTATTTTGCTTTCTGTTAATGATCTGAAAAAATATATAATTTATTTTGCTTTCTGTTAATGATCTGAAATCTTTTTGCCAGCGTTTGAATCGGCAAACCTCAAACGTTTAACCCTTGACATTAGATCAAACCATAGCTAATAAACGAGACGTTTCGTGACAGCTACCAATTTGATTTACCGCTTTGAAATAAAAAAAGTGTCTGGCTAAGATAAAAACTTTAAAGTGAGAATTGGTTAAACAAATAGATTTCGACACCATAAAAACTGTTTACAAAACTGACAACAAGTTTTTAAAACATTTATTGTCTTTAAAAACAAAATATGATTATTATAATGTAAAAAACTAAAAAAGATTATTACCAACCAGTTGTTTAAAAAAATGTCAACCTGACATATATGTCAAAAAATATTTTGTAAAAGTCCTTGATATTGTTAGCTGTTGTGAATTCAAATACGCGGGAAAGCGCTTACTTCATTAATCAAAGTATAACGCAAATTTTCGTGATCGAGACGAGACGAGCCCAAATAGACTGGAAAAACGTTTTTATTGATATACTTGTTTCGCGATGCTGCAGAATAAAAGTTTAATTTTCCCTTTGCGTTGTCAAGGTGACGCGGCTGATGTTTTACGTAAAAATATTGGAAAAACTTTGAGAATCGTTCAACGTGGTTGGCTGCATGAAATTCTATTAATTTGATAAGTAGCTTAAGAAGAACTGATTTGTAACTGTCATATATATTATTAGCTTATACACCGTGACTTTTTAATTACCCAAGAAAACTAAAATTCGCGTTTGTTTCATTAATTTAATTTTAAGTTAATTTTAATTCATAAGTATGGCACAGCGCGTGCAGAAGAAAAAAAAAGGTCTTTTGTCGGCAGGTTGCGCAAATTGTTTTCATTCATAGTTATCCTTTTCGTACGTAAATATTACGCGACCAAATTAGATAGGTTTGGGTGCAATTCATATTGGAATGATAATGATGTCTATTTGAATTAGCAAGATTTTTTGTTGTATAATTTTTGGTGTATATTAAGAACATTTTTAATAAATATTTTATAAAAATAAAAATTGTTTTTCTTCGCCAAATTTAATGTATATCGATAACTGAATATATTACTCAATTTTCTATTTATATTAGGGTAATTAAAAAGTCACGGGTATAATATTTGTACTGGCCATAATATGTACATACCTACTTAACTTAAAACATGTTTTGCGGTTTCAAATATAATATATGATACCACAAAACATGGGTCAAGGATCACATCTATCTTGAAATATTGGCATGTTGCATCAATTACAATTGCGGTCATAACCTCCAAAATTAAGAAAAAAACTCTAACAATATAAAAATGTAATTTTATTATATCTTTCCTTTGGTGGCAATTAGTTATAACTATTATGCCAGTGTCAAGTAAAATACAATACTATCTAATCTCTTGAAATGTAACAAGTCAGCTTATCACGTTACGTCTTGATAAAATGGTGGGTATTCTACCAAAACCTTCTATGCATTTTTTCAGTCAACTTAAAAAGTTACGATACACACATTTATTTCATATCACTTCACTTATACGCCTTAATTGAACTATATTGCATAATAAGCTACCACAATTAAACAATATAACTGATAATAATATAAGATTATGAAAATGAAATAAAAACACAACATCACTGATGTAAGTTGGCGGAAAAATCGTTTTATAAAGTTAATTTTGCAGAATTAAAAGGTTACACAGATTATATAACTTTATATCATAGAATTCACGTCGATGTCGATATCGTAAATTATCGTCAAATTCGCTTATTTGTCAGCAATAGCGGAACTGTCGGTTCTCGCTTGTATAATATCAATTTATTTCAACTATCTATAGAATTATTTTGCGGTTTACTTATCGCAGATTGGCCCTTGAGCGTAACTAATGGAATTGTAATGTTGAAAATAATAACGTTGTTTAATCCGATGAGTATCGAACACTGGCTGATGAATATTTTACTATTTTTCTGCTTGGCTGATGGCAATTAGGTGTAATTGTTATGCTAATGTCGGGGAAAATATTAAAAAATGCACTAGCAAGTTTGTCACGTTATGTCTTCATAAAATGATGGTCACTGTATCAAAACTTACTATATACGTTTGCAGTCGATTAATCTCCATCGTCTCCTCTCTATTCTATTCCATTGTTAGCCCGATCGCAACGTTCAATCTCATTAGTGTCCTGTGTATTCTATTCCTTCCTTATCTCAACCGCACTGATTAACCTCCTTCGTCTCTTCTCCCTTTTCCGTGACATTGGCGAAATCATCCGTGCTATTTTGGCACTATTGAAAGCCATTAATTCAAATGAATGAATGAATGAATGACTTTTGCAGTCAAAAATATACACGCATTTATTTCATATCATTTCACTTATACGCTTTAATCATATTACATTGAAAATTATGAAAATTAAATACAAACACAACGCCACTAATGTAAATTTTCCAGAAAAATCTAACATTTTAATATTCAACCGTTTGTATCTTGTTTTTTGCCAATGTAAATAAAAATTACTTAATAATATATACTTACTATGAGCTTTTATTACTTAATAATAAAAGCTCATAGTAAGTTTTGGTCTAATGGTCACTATTTCATCCGTAACTAGGCTAAATTAGAATACATTTCGAGGCAACAGGCAATCTTTTATATAGAAAAATATCTAAAATGTAGTTAGAAAGAATGTTTGTAAATTAAAAATAATCAATAAAAAAAAGTTTTTTGTGGAATAATAACGTTTTTTAATTTATAATCAAATAAAATTGGACTTTTCTCACCAAATTATATCAGTAACGTTGTGTTTTTATTTAATTTTCATAATCTTATATTATTATCAGTTATAATGTTTAATTGTGTTGGTGTATTATACAATATAGTTCGATTAAGGCGTATAAGTGAATGATATGAAATAAATGCATGTATCGTGACTTTTTAAGTTGACTGAAAAAGTCCATAAAAGGCTTTGGTAGAATAGCTACCTTATCAAGACGTAACGTGATAAGTTGACGTATTTTACTTGACACTGGCATAATAGTTATAACAAATTGCCATCAAAGAAAAGAAAGATAAAATTTAAAAAATGTAATATTTTTTATCTGTTTCCCATCTTAAAAGAAACGTAACGTTATTTGTGGTTGAGATGACGTCACGTGATCTAAGGTGGTGCCACTGAGACATTTTTGAACAAATAACATTTAAACATAATTTTAAGCACATAAAAAGCTTTATTTGAGTAATATAAATAAATAATATTTTTTATGCTTATATTACGTCATTATGATTAGAATTTCTATTGTTAATTTTTCTACGTATCTCTAATTGCAACGTTTAATAATTAACAAAGACATTTGAATTAAATTCTGTCTCCTATTATATATCGTAACACACGTTTTGTAAGCTGTTAACACTTTCAAAATATTAACTGCACCAGCACTAGAGCAATACTTGGATTAAATCACTTAATAATTTGCGGCTATTACAACCGCACGGTATTACAGCAGCGATGTATATTGTGAGAATTGAAATGTATCATTAGATTATGTAACAATAACTATCTCAGTGAGTTAACTGAACATAATAAGACTAGTGTTCAAAATTTGTTTATTTTTCTCTCTGTCTCCCGGCATATTTGATTACTTTTATCGTACGGAGGGCTTTAATAAATTATAATGGAATATTTCCTGCCGCTCAATTCTACTATCATATTTCCACAAAGAAGAGTTTCACTCCTACCATCTGTATGAGGGGCATTTTTTACGATACGTTTTTCCCGAAACTCCTTTCGACGCACTAACTAACTACTTTTAATAGTATATTTTTTATGGGATAGGAAGGCAAAACGAGCTGACGTGTCACCTGATGGAAAGCAATCAACGCCGCCTATAAACATCTGCAGTGGTATATGGTAAGGAGTACAGGAATGTTGCCCGCCTTTAAGGAAAGTGCCATCATGGGAGGGGGGAACGGGGAAGGAGGAGGGAGGTTGAGCCTGCGGAACTCAATCGCTAACCGGACGAAGCGCGATAACTAAGCTTCTACCACTTAGACGCAGGTTTTCTGCGGGAGTGTGGTACTTCCCCGGGCTAGCCGTCCCGACTTGACAAAATATTCGTCTGCAGCGTGGCTCTTCCACTACATGTATTTTCGAAACAATACGTCATTGGAACCGTAAAAAAGTAAGCTTAGATATGTGCCAATGACTGGCAATAAAAGGCAAACGAGCAAGTGGAAATCACCTGATGAAAAGTGATCAACGACGCTCAAAGACATCTGCAACAATACATTTGAAAAGAACACCGGAAAAAAACTAAACTTCAGAAATCCTCATTTTTTACTCCTTTAAGACGTTTTTGATTCTCATGGTTAAGGTCTTTAAAACTTCGCCAAGAAGAACTTACTAGCCAAGCTTCTACTTTAGCAATAGATATTTTTTAATTAAATATAATAACTGATTTCAATGCTTATTCATACTGAGTAAGCATTGAAATCAAATTTTACTTGATATTCTCGTTTGCCAAGCAGATAAGGTAGTGTAACTTAGGTATTATGTCTAAAGGGCACAGGGCACCTTTCACTTAGTGAAAGGAATCAGGCTATCCGTCCATAGTACCTCGTTGGTAGTAAGTGGTAAAGATCATGGAGGTAAAGGAAGTGTATTTGCAATTATAAAACAATACAAAGATAATATATGTATTGTGTGATATAAAAATTTTAACCTCTTACCTGCCGAGGACAACTTACGTTATGTGAGGAAAACTTACGAGGTGCGCTCTCCAGTGCCACCGTTCTTCATACAGGAGCGCGTAGTTTGCGGTGTATTGGAGGAAAAAAATTAGTGCGTTTTGCAGCATAAAACCTTTAAAATTTCTCTTTTTAAAGGCGTATATATACGCCCGTGGCAGTGAATGAATCGGTTGAGTGAGGCGTATATATACGCCGGCGGCAGTGAACGAATCGGTTGAGTGAGGCGTATATATACGCCGGCGGCAGTGGACGAATCGGTTGAGTAAGGCGTATATATACGCCGGTGGTAGTTAAGGGTTTAAAAAATGCTAACAATTATATTAAACTAAATAACAATTTAATTAAATTATTTTAACAAAGTGTGTGATACTGTTTTTCTCTCTTTATACTGATTTTATTACGTATCCTGGTACACCCAATACTGGCTTTACCGTTTGTATGGGCGATACGTAACCTCCTACCGGTTTTGACCAGCTTGATAAAACGGTGGCTATTCTACCAAAACCTTCTATGGACTTTTGAAGACAACTTAAAAAATCACGATTCACGCATTTATTTCATATGACTCTATTTATACGCCTTAATCGAACTATATTGTATAATATGCCATCACGATTAAACAACAAAATTGATAATAATATAAGATAATGAAAATGAAATAAAAACACAACGTCACTAATGTAAATTGGCGGAAAAAGCCTGCTTATTGTAGATTAGCTTTTCTTTTCTTTTAATGGCAATTAGTTATAACTATTATGCCAGTAAAACACAACAATATCAAATCTCTTGAAATGTAACTAGTCTATCAAAACTTCTATGGACTTTTTCAGTCTACTTAAAAACGATACACGGATTTATTTCATATCACTTATACGCCTTAACTGAACTATATTGTATAATACGCCACCACAATTAAACAATATAACCAATAATAATATACGATTATAAAAATGAAATAAAAACACAACTTCACTGATATAAGTTGGCGGGAAAAGTCCGTAGATCACCTTATGGCGTAATTTATATCACAACAGACAACAGAAAAATAAAAAAAAAACAATAAAAAAAAGAAAACATTGATTTTTATAAGCTGCCAGTATCATCTTGAACACCGTCTGTTAACCTATTTCTGTGACATTTAGAGCATGCATCCTTTATCCATCGATTCATCACCTTTCGATAAACGAAGATAATGTACTTTGCAAAATTGTTTTAACGCTTTTAGACGGTGAAAATTAGGATTGTAACGAATGTACGTTTCATTACAGATTATTGAGTATAGTATTTTTATTCTTTCATTTCATTGTTTATTTCGATTACTTTTATCGTTGGATATAGAATCAAGCACGATTGATTTATGTATTATTTTATTTTAGTGCAACTATTGATAATTTCGTCTATGAGTGCACCCGAATGAACTCTAATAGAGAGAGATAACGAGATATCGTGAGGAGTATAACACATCCCCACCAGTACGTTGTGAGGACCACGATTACTCTGTCAAGAGTGAAGTGACTTAGGAGAAAACCAGGCCACTGATTAAGGTGTAGTCAATTAAATTAAAATGGCAAATATGAGGTCCTAAAGCAAGTTATTTTAGGACAGAAGTAGTATTTAACAAAACAAAATATTTTTTTATTGTTTTAAATGATTGATTTTTTAATAAAATACTTTTTATTCATACACTCAAGTTCATATATACATTTTTTTAAATTTGTGGTGGATGACACATGCTGTTAATATAATAGTTTTTCAAATATTAATAGATTTTTTTTCACAGTCCATATATGTCCCACTGCTGAGCACGGGCCTCTCAAATTCTAGAGGAACTGACGTTAACCCGCCATGCTTGTCCAATGCGGATTGGCGGGGTTAACAGCCTCCAAATAAATATCTGTAGGCCATATATATATTTATTCCGATGCGGGTATTGAACCGCGACCATTGACTCCTTGGGCGGGGGACTCCACCACTGAGCCAATAGATTAATTAAATTTAATTAATTAATTTCAGTTTTATATGGGAGAAAAAAATTCTCTATACATGTTTATGTTGAAATTATTTAAAAAAAGTAACTTAAATAAAATTTTACTTTGTTTACCTAAATAGGGATTAACTTTTCTTATTTATTATATGTTACTTGTTCATTTTTAAAATATACTGCTAAATTAGTCATTCGTTACAACCCCACTTTGAAGTGGTGTTGCACGCAAATTAGTTGTTGTGAGACTTATGCCTCCATTCTTTCCACGGCGCCATGGCACAATCGGTGAGTTCCCCGCCCATTGTCTTCACGCTTCGTTTATGTTTCAAAACGATGATATTTCGCTTGATTAATGAATTTAGTAGTAGATTTCGGACGATTCGTTTGAGGTCATCAAATTACAAAAGGGAGTGTTGCGATATTGAGATTGCAGTAGGATAGGGCCGTATCGGAGGCTGCAAATATTTTGAAGATGGCTGTCAATAATTAATAGACACCTAATACGCACAAGGGTAACATAACACAGCCTCTGCGAGATATCTTAGTGTATTGCAATGCCTAGGGATTGCAATCCCGCAAAACGGGATCTCGCATTGCCGCGGGATGACGCTGTTTTTATTAGTCTGCTGGATCCCGCATCTTCAAAACGCGGAACCACGGATTTTGTTTTTGATCCCACAAATTAAAAATTTGCCGCAAAACTATTGCGTAAATCGCGATTAGCTCTATCTAAGAGAAAGCTGTGATTTGATTATTATTCATTATATAAATAAGACTCAATTAAAAATATAAAACTGTTGTTAGGAGTAAGGGTAAAATTAAACAAAACTATTAAATTAATTAATAATATAAATTTAAACATGAAAGTAAGATAACAGAATACTAATTACTTACACTTAATAAACATAAAAGAAATAATTTCTGTTGCTTAATATAAGAGGTGTTTAATAAAAGTTGATTTTTACACAAAAATCTGTAGTTTCAATTTTATTTTATAACATAATTTCAAAGATGCGGGATCCCGCGTGAACCCGCGCGGGATTGAGTAATCCCACATATCAATCCCGCGGAATTGAATGAGCTACGGGATTACAATCCCTAATCATGCCGTTTCTAAGTGATAGATCCATCCGCCCTCTCTGAGAGTTCTCTGGTAACGATCTTTATTGGTATTATATTAATCTGACTATAGAGGGGGTCGGGGGGGCTGAGCGGTCATCCAGGGCGCCGGTAACCGAGGCACGGCGCGCCCTGACGCATGATTAGAAATGAAAACTCAAAAGAAGACGAACGATCTTGTGTCTATAATTAACCACAATACTTAAATGTTTCAAGCACTCCAACAAGAACTTAAAACATTTAGTCAATGGTTGAGGGTTCGATCCCCGCAATTAAAAATATATGTATGGCCTACAAATGCATTGGACAAGCGTGGTGGGTTAACGTCCGTTCCTCCAGGAATGGGGAGGCTCGTGCTCAGCAGTAAGACATATATAGACTGTGGAAAAAAATAATTATTTTATAAAACGTTTTAATTTTTTTTTTGATAAAAGCTTTGAAAACTCGATAATTAACATTTTAGCTGTTTGCTTACATTTGTTTTTTATTATATATTTCATGTTTAACCAACTGACGGACATTATCGGCATTGCTTAGTTGTATTAAAATCAATGAAAAGTCAATTCAAGATTATTTTTTTCATTATACTTGTTAAAGAAAAAAAATTCCTACCTTTATTATGTAATAGAAAGCAAAATTTTATTTTTTCTCTTTATACGTATTACTATAATAAAATGAGTGACTCGCCTGGAGTGCCTGAATGGTTAAGGCTGGCCCTAGGTGGAGACTTTTTTAAAGGATAGGAAAGCAAAGGAGCAGGCATGTCACGTGGTGGAAAGCAATCAACGCTGACCGCAATATCTATTTGCAGAAGCGTTGCCGACGTTCAAAAAATATTTAGGATTGTTTTTTAAAGGTTTCGATGTCTTATCAGTTCGTAAACACAACTGCAGGTAGCTGGCTCCACAGAGCTGGTGCGTGGAAATAAGTTTCGGGAAAAACGCATCTTAAAGGATCGCCATTCATCCAGATATAACTAGTCGTGGATCGGGAAAAACGGAAATTGCTACATCGACAAGTGATATAAGCACTTAATTTATGGATGTATAGAAAGATTTTGTAGTATATATCGTATCCTAGCATGCAAATCCGAATCTTAGTCAAGCGGAACTCTGCTGATAAATCCCAGAAGTGCCAACTCTGTATGTAACTGCCAAATCTTACTGTATTAATATATAATACCGTACATAAAACAAATAACTATTAATAAAAACAAACTTAGTTCAAAATGGAATTAGTAATGTCTGAGATAACTTCCCATATTGCCCTTCAAGCAGCTCAATCAGTAAGGATTACGCTTAAGATATAAGCTTGTGATAATACATATACAAATTTGTAATACAAATATATCTATTCTCTCCTAAATTGGCATTAAGACTCGACTGTTCACCATTAGTCAACTAAAGTGGCAATGGGCTGGTCACGCTTGTCGGAGATCTCGAATTGGATCAAACGAGCTGGTGAGGAGATCGCGTCTCGGGAAACGTAGTGTGGAACGCCCCCGACTGGATCAGGCTACGTGGCGTTTCATGGGGGAGGCCTCTATCCAGCAGTGGACTGCCGCAGGCTGTTGATGATGATGATGATGTCCACCGTCTGTCTGTAATGCATACAAACTTATTTCGGATACATACTTATGCGAAAAAGATCGTAATCCGGAAAAGCTAGTCATTGTTGGTAATACCGAAGGGAAGAGAACGTAAGTACATTTACCAACAAGATGGTTCGACCGAGTGTAGGAACCACATTCAATTGCAAATTTCAGCACTCGACTGACCTTGCCTTGAACCGAAACCGATGGAGAAAGGAAGTCTGTTTGAAGGGTTCTAGTGACCACGGTTCTCAGTAATATGGGATCGATTAAAGAAGAAAAAGAATAAGCTTGTAGGATCGATTCTATCATTGGAATTTTGATATGACCTATATTTTTCTAAATTATGAATGATTAACAGGAATTCTATTGTAGTACCATAAATATATGAATTGGCTTCTTTTAAAAAAATCATAAAATCTCAATATTTCAAAGCCAAAGTTGAAAAAAATATAACAATTGCGTTTTGCGGAAAAATCTGAGAAAGTTCGATAAAGTTTGAAGGGTCTAATAACCACGATACTCAATAATAAGAGATCAGTTAAAGTAGAAGACGAATAAGCTTGTAGAATCGATTCATTGGACTTTTAATATAAACTATATTTTTCTAGTTTAAAAATGGTTAACAGGAATTCTAGTAATATAAAAATATTAATAGGCCTTTTTTAAGAAATTATAAAATACTCAATATTTCAAAGCTAAAGTTGCATAAAATATAACAACTGTGTTTTGCGGAAAAATCTGAGAAAGTTCGATAAAATTAAAAATTTGACAGCCTTAACTATAAGATTTGTGTTGATGTACTAACATCAACACAAATCTTATAGTTAAGGCTGTAAATGCTGTAAAGGCTGTAAATCGTGTACTTCGTAAATGTACTAACATTTACGAAGTACACGAACTCATCTGTCAACGTGCTAAGCATTCTACATAAACGCGTTTATGCAATATTCAATTAACATCTGACAATTACGTTTAGTATTTTAAAACGATACTAGTTTGTTGGAATCCTTTCGAAACATCGAGTAGGGGCGAACGGAGTAGGGGTGGTAAAACGAAGCGCCGCTCTCTGCGCGTTTTACTGTGGACGAGGCTGCCATCGTGCGAGGCCATTGCTTTACAGATACGCGAAAAAAAAACAACTGTCACCGATTTGCATTTTGCCGGGAAAAATTTCGCGCCTAAACCGTCGTCAGTTGTCTATGCTAATTCCCGTGCGTTTGTAAATTAAAAATTTAAAAATTAATAAATCTAAGTCCAGTGAGGTGCTAGTGCTTGGATTGGGTTATAGTGCACGCCGAACGTTGGTGTGAGACGGTATTTTGTGTGTGATGGTACTCTGCCGCTCAAGTTCAGAGTAGAAGCATGAGGGGCACCGTTTGTCGAATTCTGCTATTGGCGCATGCGGTGTACGCCATCACTGGACCCAGGGTAAGCGTAATAGTATTATTTATCGCTTTACAATAATATATTTTGTGTTTTATATTTTGTGAAATGTATAAATTTTTGTGAATACATATTTCGATTTTTGTATCGACGCAAAAAACGAAAACGCTGTAAATGACACAGGTGTCAAAAAATATTTATTGCATATTCAGATCAGAAAAACATACTGCATCGAATGGTTTGAGTCTCACAGCTCTTCGACCAATAGGAAATTTACTACAGCGTTAAAACTGACTGTTTTTGATTTTTGATAATATTTTTTTTCAGAAATCTCTTTTTTGGATCCGGTGATAAGTTTTCATTTGCGACATGTTTTCGTTTTTTGCGTCGATATATAAAAAAAATCTCTGAACAAATACCTGAAAGCCATACAATTTTTTTTTTGATGCTGAATTCAAAGTTGCTATCTCTATTTTAGAAAACGAATATTTCACCACTGCGTTTCTTTGCGTTTTCTTTGTTTGTAAATTTAGTATTATAAATATATGGACAGTCAAAAGTTCTACTTAGCTAAGATTATCTTTTATCTTAGCTAAGTAGAACTTTTGACTGTCCATATAGTGATGGATTTCCGCAAAGTAACGCCTGACTCCATTAATTATATTATAAATATTACAAGACTAACATATTAAAAGATTTAATACTCTATATTTTTAATATTTTTATTGTTGTATAAATTATGTATTAGAAATATAAGATATTAAATACATATCGTTTACATTCCCTATAAAGATATAATTAATTAGTGTATTAAGAGTCAAATAAATATAAATAATTATTCACTATTAACCACACCTATTCGACAAGCGTGGTGGGTTAACCTCCGTTCCTCCAGAAATGGGGAGGCTCGTGCTCAGCAGTGGGACAAATATGGTCTGTGAAAAAAATCACAACTATTGCCAACTCCCAAGATAGAAAATTCGAAAACATTACAGAAGAAATCAAGTACACATAATTAAATCACGCAACAAATGAATTGCAATGGGAAAGATAATAACCAGGAAGTCATCCGTTACGCGCATTTTTTATTATAACACAGACTCTTCTTGAAGCGAGATGATTTCTTTTGAATAATTTAATAGTAACGATAAAATACGCGGATTTCAAAGTAACCTTATGAATTCTATAAATTTAATTCTTGTTACTTCTTTAATAAATTTATTTACGAGTTGCTTAAAGATCTTTCAAAAACACAACATTATAATTAAAAATATACTAAAATGTTTGATACATTCTAAACGCATATTTCCAACTTTATAAAAAAGGAACATTTTAAATATCACATAAGTTATTTTGATCAATAACCAATGACACATCGCAAACACTTTATTTAACTTATTTTCTTATAAAAAAAGAAATATGTGCAAAGTTTTGTATTTTTTTAAAACTATTATGGATATAAATAACATAACTGGACTCCAAACCAAGGACCAAGTGCAGTAAATAGCTGTTGTGAATTCTTGATGATCTTGATTAACTCTATTTTGATAAACTGAACTTAATAATAAATTTAATTTAATTTTATACTTAATTGTAAACTTCTAAAACGCTTTATCGAAAATGAAATAGCTTGTCAATATTTTGTGCTGATTATTTTTCCGACTGTACGATTTGTAATGTAAATAAGTAATGACAGGATAGAAAAACCTCTCGCTGCTTTCTTGAAGCGTGGTGAATAAAAAATTGAATGCAATGCAAAATATAAATAATAATACCATTCCAAATGTCCGTTTAATTAATAGTAAAAATTATTATATATTGCAAATAGTTTAATATCTTTTTGTTTTTAAACAAACACATTCACGGTATATAGAAAAATTAGGGTTACGTGTGTATGTGTTAATAAGTGTAAGATATTATTAAAAAAAGCAACAAAACTTTGATGGCAATTAGTTATTACTATAAGCCAGTGTCAAGTAAAATATAATAACATTAAGTATCTTGATATGTACTAGTCAGCTTGTTGCCTTACGTCTTGATAAAATGTTGGCTATTCTACAAAAACCTTTTATAGACTTTTGCAGGCCACTATACACGCATTTATTTTATATCACTCCACTTATACGCCTGAATCGAACTATATTATAGAATAAATCACCACAATTAAACAGTATAATTGATAATAACATAAGATTATGAAAATTAAATAAAATCTCCGACAAACGTAATCAGCCCATTGCCACTTCAGTTTGCGAATTCGAAAGACTATGTCGTTGACTCTAGTTCTCTGATGGATTTGTTCATTCCGAATCATGTCTACCAGAGAAACTCCGAGCATACCTGGAATTTATTATATAGTATAAATTGGTTTATTTAGTGCAGTGCATGTTGGTATCGTCATAATGAAGCCGTGCTTCATTGTGATGATACCTACGTGCACTGTGGTATAATTGGTGGTACAATTATTATACGTACGTTTCAAGAAATACGTATTTATTAAGTCGATTTATGTTTTTAAATAAAATAGAAATAGAAAAAACTTTATTTATGACTCCTTTTTTTACAATAGCTAAAATTAAAACCTTAATAATATTATAATATACAAATAAACAAAACAAAAAGAATATAATTTCAATCTAACAAGTGTAATAAAATTATTCGTGTTCAGCATATGCCAGGCGTTCTATTGGAGCACCTGTATTTATGTATACTACTGATGTGTTTTATTTATTTTACTTAATTCGAAATTTTTCGCTTTAATATATTTATATTTTTTAAATACATCACACTTTTGTAATGAATTATACCTGTAAAATAACAGCTCACAGATTATGGGCGTTATATGGTCAATTGTTTTATTTAACTGCGTTTCGTACGGGAAATGCAATAATCTAGTCCTAGTTCTTTCCTTTACTCCTTTTTCTCTTCCCATTGCTTACTTCTTACTCTCCCATGACATCCTTTTTCCTCTATTATTATTGCAAATCTCCATGGATGGCAGTGATCGATTACCATTCGATGACCCGCTTGCATGTTCGCCTAACTCTTCCATATAAAAAAAAGCAGAATTACAAGGAATTTTTACCGGGTTCGCTCACTTCTTACGTCAGCTGTTCGCATCAACATCAGGTCGAAAAAAGTTAAAATTCTCCATGGTGTTTAAGCTGTTTCACACGTTACGCAAACCCCATCAGCGTGACTGGCTCAAGATAAAAGTGAAACGTGCAAATTACCGTGAACTCATGTTTACACAAACTTCTCGAACCTTAACAAATAATATCCGCAGTAATGTATTCGAGTACAACAAAACAAAAAAGTTTAACATTATATCCAATATACGTACTGAAAAAAAAAAATTCTTCCAAATCAAATTAATTTATTTCTCTATTCATTGTCCATTTATATAATATCTTATTCATACCTAATTCACACTTTTCACATTACATTTTATATCTCAACTAGCTGACCCGACAAACTTCGTACCTCAGAATCAATAAATGAAAAAACTGAACAATAATTGCAGAATGTTTGAAAATTAGTAAAAAATGTGGTCAAAACTTAATAGGAACAAAAAGAAATCGTAATCAATAAAAAATGAAGAAAACTTCACTTTTGAATTTAATTTAATTGCTGAACGACTTTTAAATTTAATTGATTTCTGAACGACGGAACGAACATCAAATATGTTGACAGGTAGGGATAGTTTCTAAGGGAAAACGAAATTGTTGCTTTTACTATATTCCTAATATTTCCATCATATTTACTCACCTTTTAAACCTTCCCTGGACTTCCAAAAATAATTCAAAACCAAAATTAGACAAATTGATCCAGCCGTTCTCGAGTTTTAGCGAGACTAACGAACAGCAATTGATATTTATAGTTATATTTATATATATATATATATATATATATATATATATATATATATATATATTATAATTTCAATGTTTTGTGCCGGACGAGTGACATGTCTATCCAAAATACGTCAGTCGAACTAATAATTTTGTTTTAGGAGAGACCACTTTATTTCTTTTTTATTTCAAATTTTAAATAACGAATTTAAAAGGAAATAAATATAAAAAGTTTTATTGCATCAGTGATACATTTATCAATGTATCACTAATGCAATATTTTAAACATATTTTTTAGCACATTGCGCCCACGGAGTTATGTGAGATTGGATCCACCAATGGGCTCAGTCGCGGGTTCCCTGCGTCGGGATAAATACATGCATAGGCTACAGATATACATAATACATATATATATGTATTCCGAGTCTGGTTATCCCGTCAATTTGCATTGAACAAGCGTGGTGCGTTGAGTTTCGTGGGAGGCCCGTGGTCAGCAGTAAAAAAAGGTCAATTTGGAGGAGTACTATAAAATATAAAATAAAATAAAAAAATAATGGCGGTTGGCTTTCGACCACTGGACGACTGAAAATATTATTATATACTATGATTAATGGAGTCAGGCGTTACTTTGCGGAAATCCATCACTATGTGGACAGTCATAATTTTTACTTAGCTAAGATCCGCGACAAGCACACTACAATTTTTACACACATTAATTCACTTCTATCACTTAACGGTTGTCTTCCGTAGAGTCTACTATACCTGATGATGTCTTGTGTTGAGGCGAAACACGTGTCGTTTGCAAGGTGGAAAAGTGATAGTGTGTATTTGGTGTTGTGGATAGCGGTGGAGATTAGCTGACGGTCGTTTTTCGGTAAGATTTAGTTTAAGTTCCCGTAAATCCACTTCAGCCTGTAGAAAAACACACATTATTAATTTTCTGTTTTTGTTTGCTTGTCGTAAGATTCACTAGTACGCTATGTAAAAATTCTGACTGCCTACATTAGTCTCTTATCCATATCTCGTTGGCAAAGTTACCACAGCAATCAAGGGTCTTTAGTTCGATTCTTGATTCGAGTTTATTGTTAGTCAAGTCTGTATCTCGCCAAACCATCTTGAACAAACCAAAATGGATAAACCGTCTTGCCAAAACATGCAAAAATCTAAGATGCTATTCGATGACTCATCCCAGCACTAGTGCAGACATGTTGCGCGTAGAAAGTGGTACGATTTCACGGGTTCACGGTCGAAATCCTCACAGATGCGCATTGGACACGCAATGTTATTGTTACAACAATATATGTTATAACATAAAACACATCTTTTCCCGTCAACTTACATCGTGACGTTGCGTTTTTATATCATTTTCATAATCTTATGTTATTATTTATTTTTTATATTCTTGTTTTTTTATTCGGATGGCTTATACTTCAATATAGTTGATGAAGGCGTTGAAGTGAAGTGAAATGAAATAAATACCTGTATCGTGCCTTTTTAACTTGAGTGCAAAAGTCCAAAGAATGTTTTGATAGAATGGCCATCATTTTATCAAGACGATTGTCGCTTCATCTAGCAGGAGGGCGTCCTACACTACGTTTGCCGAGATGCGGTTTCCATTTCAGTACTCGTCTGCTCCAACGATTGTCGGTTCTCCTGCAAACATTTTTTTATGGAATAGGAAGGCAAACGAGCAGGCGTATCACTTGATGGAAAGCAATCAATGCAAAAGTGATGGCAGTCTATTAGTGGGCTTGTTTTTAAAGGTTTCAATGTTTCATGTTCAATCCAAAACAGTGGTGGTGTGTAAAGTAGTTTCGGTAAAAAGCAGCAAAAAATAACAAATAACATGTGATTGAAATGAAATAAATGCGTGTATCGTGACTCTTTTCTTATCTGTGATGGCAATTGGTTATAACTATTATGCCAGTGTTAAGTAAAATACGATAACATTAAATCTCTTGAAATATAACTAGTCAACTTATCACGTCACGTCTTGATAAAATGGTGGCTATTCTACCAAAACCTTCTATGGATTTTTTCAGTCAACTTAAAAAGTCACGATACACGCATTTATATCACATCACTTCACTTTTACGCGTTAATCGAACTATATTGTAATAGTTATATACGCCACCACAATTAAACAATATAACTGATAATAATATAAGATTATGAAAATGAAACAAAAACACAACGTCAACGATGGGAGTTGGCAGGAAAAGTCCATAGAAGGTTCTGCTACCATTTTATTAAGACGTAACGTGACTAACAGACTAGTATAGTTAATCGGTATTATTATTTTTAACTAGTTACTGATATATTAATAAATATAATAATAGCCTTTATTAACAATATTTTATATGATACTACTAAGCGACCGATTGGCTCAGTGGCGGGGCCCTCCGCCCGCGGAGTCAATGGTCGCGGGTTCGATTCCCGCATCGGAATAAATATTTATATGGATTTTTAAATGTTTATTCCGAGTCTGGTAACCCCCCAATCCACATTTTACTTTCCTGCCCCTTCCTTTCTTCTCTATCCTTTCCCTTCCTCTCCGCCAATCCACGGTCTGCCGTGCCAATTGATGCGTGGCTAGGGGCGAGCCTAGTCGTAAGCGTGCCGATCGTCCCGGGGTCGGGCTCCCCAGGGGACTATGGTGCCTTACCTCAGCATGCAGGGCTCTGCTGGGGCTGACCTCCATCCTCCCTTGCGGCTCGTGGGATTCACTAAAGACGAATTTAATATACCTAATTTGTCGAAAAATGACGGCGACGTGGTTCGCCACCCGTCACGTCCTGATTCTCACGAGGGCGAAAAGCGACCAATGACGAGCCGTTTCGCTGCGATGAATGGCAGCGGATGGAGCTCTGTGGTCTCTGCCAACCCTTGCGGGGGATAGGCGTGAATATATAAAAAAAAAGAAAAAAAAATACTTATAAGCTTAATATTTCGATTTTTCGATAGCGGTAAGATTGTCTTGCTTTCATTGAAAGGCCTCGTTTTCCTGTCCACGTCAGCTCTGTTATTTTTCATATATTGTTCTTCAATCTACAACAATATCTTCCTTTTTTCTTTTATTTTCTCTAGAGCACCATTCTGTAATATTTTTCGCCCATTTGTCCCACTTGAGAAGAAGGACGCTAGTTCTACCTGACTGCCATCAAACGAGAAAAGCTGTAAACGACGTTTAAACATTATGTGTAATAATACATTACGCATTATTCGCCAAATAGTAAGTTACGAAAAAAACCACTTCCGATAGCATCTCTATGACTAGTTGAGATACAGGATGTTAACGCCGAAGTGTGTCAAACGGCTCGAGATTACTTTCACGTCGACTGACGTGGGGGATGCGGCGAGGGCAGAGGGGGGGAGACGATACTCACGTGACGAGCTTTCGGTTTCGTTCTCGCATAACTTTTTTGCGCCAAAGGTCGAACGTGGGCGGTTGTTACATTTGGATTATGCAACGGACTTTGTTTAATCAAAACCAGCTCATCAAATAGCTTCCAATATTGTTTGGATATTTCAACTTTTGAACAGTTTTGTTATATAAATTGTCTTTGTCCATGTTATCCATCCATATCTATGTATATTTCTACTCAAGAAAGCGAAAAGGCTGTAAATGAGACAGATGTCAAAAAAAATATTGTACATTGAGATCAGGATTAAGAGAACGATGTGGAGTAAACGAAGGTGTCGTGACAAAAGTTGAGAAAGGGATGCTTAGATGGTTTGGGCATATAAATTTACGTTGCGAATGTGGATGGAAGGGTCGTTAGGGGAAGACCACGGAAAACATACGTTGACCGAATTGCTGATGTTTTTAAGAAAGGCCAGGTCAAGAGTAACCTTAACTCAAATGTTAAGTTTTCATTTTGCGGTTTACCACGTTTTCGCCTTTTTGCATCGATATATAGGTTGTCCGGGGCAGAATTAGGTTTCCAAACAAATCATAATAAAAGTATAAAGGATATAAATAAAATTCTCATAGACATCTGCAGTGCCACAGGCAGTGCAGAAGCGGTGCCGGCCTTTAAGGAACTGACACTTTTATGGGAGGGTGATGGGAGGGGAGGGGGAGTAGGTAGGATGTAATACGGTATTCGTGTACCAATACCATAACTAACGGACAGGCGACTAGGTAAAGATACTCCCTGTATGTCAGAAAACAGAATATTGTTAAAACTCTGAAAGCACTCTAAACGTAATTTCAACTTAGCGACTAATTTCTAGGATTTGACCCACTCATTCCCATCACCCGTTCGGCTCTCTCGCATTCCATACAAACGCAATATAGTTTTTAACCCTATAGGCCCATCCGGTCGGTATATTTATCGATAAATATCGGGAATCCGCGGCCACTGCGAAAGCGAAACTCCGAAAGCGTTTATGTAACTTTCGTCTAGCTTCATTATTAAAACATCACTCACTATACATATGAAAACTGTGTTAATAATTATAATATAATAATAATAATAATAATAATATATAATCTTAATTAGTAAAAGACGTAACAAGACACGCCGTTGCTTCCAATCTCTCACACAATAAGAGAAAGTTTACGCAATTCTCGGTACAATTGCGAATGTAATTCCTATTTCTCTATTAATAGAGTTTAGTATTCCATGCAATAAAATTCACTAATATCCATTACACTTAATCTTAAACAGCTGACACTTTGCAATCGTGATGTAAGAAATGATATAATATGTAATGTCAATGAACGGGTAGCTCTCGTTGAGTGCAATGCGGACTTGTTTTTCTTGCGGCATCATAAATTGTTATCATCATAAATATATACATACATATAAGGAATGTCAAAACTATATACAGGCAGCGCAATTTGTTCCAAATAAATATTTATTGTCTTGCCAACATAATTAGTTAAAACTCTTTATTAGTTCTTCTTTTCTTTGATGGCAATTAGTTATAACTAATATGCCAGTGTCAAGTATAATACAATAATACCAAATCTTTTGAAATGTAACTAGTCAGCTTGTCACGTTACGTCTTGATAAAATGGTGGCTATTTTACCAAAACCTTCTATCGACTTTTTCAGTCAACGTAAAAACTCACAATACACGCATTTATTTCATATCACATCACTTATACACCTTAATCGAACTATTTTGTATAATCCGCCACCACAATTAAACAATATAACTGATGATAATATAAGATTATAAAAATGAAATAAAAACACAACGTGACTGACGTAAGTTGGCGGGAAAAGTCAAAATTTTTAGTTTGTAATTATTGGAAAAAAACTAAATACGTTCATAATAACACTGTTTATTTTTAAACAGAAAATGACCTTCCCCGCTATTTCTTACTCTAGATTTCTAAGTTTTTTTCATTTGTTCGCCATCCCTGATCTACATATCGACGCAAAAAAGCGAAAACGCTGTAAATAATATAGATATCAAAAAAAATATTACATATTCAGATCAGAAGAAATACTGCGTCGAACGGTCCAAGTCTCACAGATCTACGACCAATAGAAAATGTTTAGCGTTTACGCTGACTGTTTTTGAATGATAATATTTTTTTCAGAAATCTTAAAAGATTGTTGGCTCTGGTGGTAAGTGTTCATTTTGCGTTTTACTACGTTTTCGCTTTTGGCGTCGATATGTATTAAAGCACAGAAAAAATAAAAATTTAATTCATTTACATAAAAACGTAAATATTTATTTATGGAATAGGAAGGTTAACAAACAAATATGAGGGGTATGTCAATCTACGCCGCCCTAGGAGGACCGTAGGACGGTGGGTTTTGTTTAACAGCACTTCCTCTTCCAAATTGCCTAGCTAATCCACCGTTTTATACATGCCACGGCGTTGTATGGAAGACTAGGCTTTACAAAGACGTTGTCGACCTACATATTAATGTCTTTTAATTACTTAATAATATGTACTGTTAACATACAGATGGGAATTATCTCACTGTTATTACTTGGTAGATGTTTGATTATTAAATAAAATCGCCTTATACTTTTTTGAACTTTAAGCCACCTTTAAGACACCTTCGACCAGTGTGTCCTACCCGTACTCTCCTACGGCGCCGAAACGTGGACGCTGACAGTCCGTCTGCTTCATAAGCTCAGAGTCGCTCAGAGAGCTATGCTCGGAGTTTCTCTGGTAGATATGTTTCGGAATGAACAAATCCGCCAGAGAACTAAAGTCACCGACATAGCCTTTCGAATTAGCAAACTTAAGTGGCAATGGGCTGGTCACGTCGACGATCGATTCGACGATCGTTGGAGCAGACGAGTGCTGGAGTGGAGACCTCGTCTCGGTAAACGTAGTGTGGGACGCCCCCCGGCTAGATGGTGCGACGATCTGCGCAGGATGGCTGGCAGAAACTGGATGCGTGTAGCCGAAGATCGGGCTAAGTGGCGCTCCATGGGGGAGGCCTATGTCCAGCAGTGGACAGCCGCAGGCTGCTGATGAAAATACACCTTACTAGAGGAGGTATACTATTCGAGCATTTTATTACATATGTAATAAAATTTATCCAGATAAGTGATTCGAACGTGCGACCATTGACTCCAAAATCGGTGACATTGCCACAGAACGAATATTGAAATAACACGAAATTTCAAACGAAAGTAATCCATTATGAACTAACATTTTAAACATTCCAATGACTAGAAATTAAATAATACAATTGTTGAGTTTCTTATCACGCGCCCGCAGATGAGTCGTGGCCGGTGAGAGGAATTTAAATGACCATCTGGTTTCCACAAAACGTTGAAAGTCGCCTTTCGATTTCGCCTTGGCCATTGTACATACATATATGAAAGCTAGCGCCTCCCATGTTTACTAATTTCAGTATATTTAGTTTCTTAGCTAAGATGTCCAACTATGCAGGGAATTAACGCAGGATGTTTTGTTTCTTTTTTTTTTCTTTTCTTTGGTGGCAATTAGTTACAACTATTATGCCAGTGTCAAGTAAAAATGGATAACATCAAATCTCTTGAAATACAACTAGTCAACTTATCACGTTACGTCTTGATAAAATGGTGGCTACTCTACCAAAACATTCTATGGACTTTTTCAGTCAACTTAAAAAGTCACGATACACGCATTTTTTATATCAATTCACTTATCTTAATTGAATTATATTCTATAATATACCACCACAATTCAACAATACAACTGATAATAGTATAAGATTATGAAAATGAAATAAAAACACAACGTCACTGATGTAAGTAAGGCGTAAGGCGGGAAAAGTCCTGACATTTATTCAAATATGAAGCAAATAAAAACGCAAATAAAAGCGTATAGTTTAAAAAAAAAATAACATATAGACAACTTTAACGACTTTTCCCGCTAATTTACACCAGTGACATTGTGTTTTTATTTCATTTTTATAATCTCATCTTATTATTTTTTAATTCTGATGGCATATTTCTACGAATCTTTGTCTATGAATCTTTTTAACTTGATTGCAAAAATTCATGCAAATTTGGGTAGAACAGCCACCATTTTATCATGACGAATCTGTATTTGAAGATACTTGTTATTATTGTACTTGAAATTGGTATAATAGTTTCTTCCTTCTTCCCCTCCAATTTTTCGCATTATTATTTAAAAGTAGGCAATATATCCACAATGGTCTTTATACTGCAGATGTCTACGGGTAGTCACAATAGAGTAACACACTAGTTCATATATCTTCCCATCATAAAATAATCTGAATTAATTATACGGTTGATAATATCATAAAATTTTAATAAAACCCTACGTCAAAAGCTTTATTATTTTGATTTTTTTTTCACAGCCCATATATGTCCCACTGCTGAGCACGGGCCTCCCCATTTCTGGAGGAACGGACGTTTACCCACCACGCTTATCCAATGCGGATTGGCGGAATAACCAGACTCGGAATAAATAACTGTAGGCCATACATATTATATATTTATCCCGATGCGGGGATCGAACCAGTGATCATTAACTCCGGCTTCTTCTGGTAGAGCCACGCTGCAGACGAATACTTTGTCAAGAATGGCATAATATTGGACTGTAGCATGAGTGGACCGGCGTCTGAGTGGTAGCTTACCTACCGTGCTTCGTACGGTGAGCGGCCGAGTTCCGGAGGCCCAATACCTTCCCCTCTCCCTCTACCCATCCCTCACTCATTCTCACTCTCATAATAACGCTTTCCTTAAAGTTCAGCAACGCACTACCGCATTGCCTATGGCGCTGCGGAAGTCTATGGGCGGCGTTAATTGCTTTCCATCAGGTGACACGCCTGCTCGTTTGCCTTCGTATCCCATAAAAAAAATTGGCCGTCACGTTTGTTTTTATGTTTTTGGTTAATTTTTATTTAGCAAGTATAATGTATGGGAAAAAGTACTGATTATTAATAAATTAAGTAGTAATTGGTAGATCGCACGGAGTCAAGTTATTAAACAGTACATTTTTAGCTTAATAATGTTGGCTATCCCTGCATAGCATTTTAAAAATCAAGATGGCACGTGAGCAATTCCGCATTTCCAATACAAGATATGTACATGACATATGCACGATAATAGTTAACTTTGTTTTATAATTAATTTAGGCTTTCCACGAACGCTCTTTCACTTATATGTAAACGCGAATCCGGGCAATTTTCTCGACTTCCTTAATATATCAATCAAAGTAATTATTTTTTTTTTAAATTTATTTATGTAACATCAATGTAACATCAACGGAAGTTACAGTATTCTAAGTAGTTCAGAAAAGATATTAAAATGTAATACTTATTAAAGACGGACACAACATAAGCAAGAAGTGAAAGCAAATAGATCAGATGTTAGTATAATAAACTTAAATGTTAGATTTAATACGGTGCGTGAATTGTACCACACTATCGTAGAGAATCTCTAAGTGATTGCAACATTTTACGTATTCGTGGTACAATTCACAGAACGATCGAGGCGGGGCATTAGAACCGAAAACGCTTCTTTTAATTTCATGATAAAATAAACTAAAATTTTGTACCTGTGGTAAATTTTTAAATTTTTATCTAGGTGGAGAAAAGTTATTGCATCTTAATATTTCGGGACTGTGTATGATATTATGCAATATCTTATACAAATATATCAATGAAACGTAATTTTAAAGCGCATATAAATTATATTTATGAGAGAATAAATTTGTGGGAACTGAAACCTGAGGGGGCCTCGAAATATTTTTTATTTTTTTTTTATATATTCACGCCTATCCCCCGCAGGGGTTGGCAGAGACCACAGAGCTCCATCCGCTGCCATTCATCGCAGCGAAATGGCTCGTCATTGGTCGCTTTTTGCCCTCGTGAGAATCAGGACGTGACGAGTGGCGAACCACGTCGCCGTCATTTTCGACAAATTAAGTATATTAAATTCGTCTTAGTGAATCCCACGAGCCGCAAGGGAGGATGGAGGTCAGCCCCAGCAGAGCCCTGCATGCTGAGGTAAGGCACCATAGTCCCCGGGGGAGCCCGATCCCGGTACGATCGGCACGCTTGCGACTAGGCTCGCCCCTAGCCACGCATCCATTGGCACGGCAGACCGTGGATTGGCGGAGAGGAAGGGAAAGGACAGAGAAGAAAGGAAGGGGCAGGAAAGGAAATGCGGATTGGGGAGGTTACCAGACTCATAATAAAGATTTAAAAATCCATATAAATATTTATTCCGATGCGGGGATCGAACCCGCGACCATTGACTCCGCGGGCGGAGGGCCCCGCCACTGAGCCAATCGGTCGTCGAAATATCTACAAATTATAAAAATACATAATCAAATTCTAAACAAGGCTTTAAATGTATGCTTAGTACGTACCTAAGAGGTAATTTTGGTTAGGGTTACATTTATTAAAGTTACAAATAATTTCAGCCTGTACCGGTGGTTTACAATTTTTGAAATTAAAATTACTTCTAACGCTAATCCTTCTGTCAAATCAACTTACGTTTAATTCTAGTTTCACTTATATATTCATATTATTTTCACTTCGTATTATTTTACTCCCCTCGGTCCTTTGCTAAAGGTTATCATTATAGGTAGTTATAAAATAGTTATGTTATTTATTTAAAAAAAAATTAAAAGATAGACTTTATTCAAAAAGGTATTAAAGTTAAATCAACTGTTCGCTACTGATATCGAGACAAAAAAGTGAAAACGATCAGAATCAGAAAAAATTACTGCGTCTGAAGTACGGTCTGAATCTCACATCTCTACGATAAATAGAATTTTTTCACAGCGTTAAAACTAACTGTTTTGGAATGGTCAGATACAATTTTTTCAGAAATCTTAAGTTCTTTGGCTCTGGTGATAAGTTTTCATTTTGCGCTTTACTACGTACGCGCTTTTTTTGCGTCGATATTTATATTATATTTATAGGTTTTGCCGTTGCGTCTGTCATAGCGTGTGACGGTATTAAGATCGCCGCATCGCTAGCAATGCGCAAGCGCATAAAGAATGCACTTTCGTGCTACTGATGCGTCACGTACGTCGAATGCTTCGACGATCGCTTCGCGAAATCTTCCTATTGTCATCATATATGCATCGGAAATGAATATTATCTTATTCATTTCCGCTGAGAAAATCATTTTAACTCGTCAGAAAAACCCATATTGCTTAATTTTAAACTACGAATACACATATCTTGAAGCTGACAATGTTTTTACAATGTTTCTGATGTCGCAGATGTCTATGGGCGGCGTTGAATGCATTCCAGGTGACACGCTTGCTCGTTTGTCTTCCCATCGCGTGAAAGTCATAAAAATTTATTTTAAAATTAAACTTTTTACTTGGTTCATCAACATCCATCAACTGCCTGCGGCAGTCAACTGCTGGTTATAGGCCTCCCATTACTATAGTTTGCTAAGATTATTAATGGAGTCAGGCGTTACTTTGCGGAAATACATCACTATATGGACAGTCAAAAGTTTCACTTAGCTAAGATCCGCGACAAGTAAAACAATAACAGAATATTAATAATGTGTGTTTTTCTGTTGGATTAAATGGATTTATTTGGAACTTTAACCAAAAATCTTACCGAAAATCGGCCATCAATTCTCCACCCACCAACCACTATACACAACACAAAACACACATTATCACTTTTCCATCTTGTGAACGACACGTGTTTCGCCCCAACACGAGGCATCTTCAGGTATAGTAGACTCTACGAAACGCAACCGAAAAGTTTTGACTGTCCATATAGTTTGCTAATTCGAAAGCCTATGTCGGTGTCTTTAGTTCTCTGGCAGATTTGTTCATTCGGAATCATATTCACCAGAGAAACCCCGAACATAGCTCTCTCCATCGCACTCTGAATGACTCTGAACTTGTGAAGCAGACGGACTGTCAGCGTCCACGTTTCGGCTACTCGGTTCATTTTAACGTCAATTTATCATCATCATCAATTATCAATACTGCTCGTCATATTTTTTTTTCACAGCTCTTATATGTCCCACGGCTGAGCATGAGTCTAATCATTTCTGGAAGAACGCACATTTACCCATCACACTTTTCCAATGCGGATTGGCAGGTTTACCTGACTCGAAATAAATATCTGTAGGCCATAAATATATTTGTTCCCATGCGGAGCTCGAACCCGCGACCATTTATACCGTGGGCGATATGATGACACCACGCCACTGCGCCAGTTGGCCGCTCGTCATATGCCTACCTTAAAATTGAGTTAACAGCTAATTTCATTACAAAACTCCTGAAACCTCGGTGAAAATCATTGGCCACTTATGTGTAGTTCTTTTTTTAAATATTTTTAATTTTTTCCACTAAGATAACGCAGACGCTCACACAGTTGCTAGATTCACCGACTATTTAACATCTTCGGAAGTAAAAATGTTACCCAATCCTCCGTCCAGAACAGACTTAGTTCTATTCGATTTCTTTTTATTACTCACAGTGAAAAAAATGTTTTGTGGGCGAAACATTAACACCGGAGACGAGGCCGTTGAAGAATTTCGGCGGTTATTTTTCGAACTCATCCAAGAGACCTTTTTTAAATGGTTAGAAAGCTGGTTCTCCCAAATGCATAAGTGCATAGAGGTTATAGAAGAATATTTTAAAAAAGCTATAAATAAAGATTTTTCATATTCGTACTAATTTTCATTTCATTTTTGAAACAGCCTTCGTAAAAGTAAACAGATAATTACAATTACAAGGTACCGTGCAAATAAAATGTAACAGTAACTTATTGAATTCTCTTTTATTTCCAGATAGAAAATGACTACGACAGAAGTAGACAGCCTACAGCGGAACATCCTGGCTTCACGGAACACCAAACAAGATTTGGACTGAATTCTCCACTTCAAAATTTCCAACAGCAATCTCTTCTGTCTAGCCCACCCACACCACTTCAATTCCAAAAGCCCATTTTTTCCCAGCCTCGCCATCAACAGCCATACGTGCCACAGTTTAACAATATTGTTTCATCTCAAAACGTTCCAAATAATTTACCCGTTCAGAACGGTAATAACAACTTACCTGTACAGAACAACGTGCCCATAAATAGCAACCAAGGTTTCCAATTCAATCAGCAAGCGAGCATCCATCCTGCGATTTTCCAACAGCAAAATTTAAGACAAAACCTTCAGCAAAACCAGAATATATTGCCACAATCAGTGCCCACACTCCCCACTTTCCAAAATAATGGTCTCCCATTAACACAAAATGTAAATCCAAACCCAACGTTTAATCAAAATCCTTCCATCCAAGGTAACCCTGTTAATATTGCACAGCAGAGACCAACACAGCAAGCATTCCTTCCAACGATACCTTCACCACAAACATTCAACCGCCCAAGTCCAATTACGATTCACCCCGCACCAAACCTAGCCCCTCAAAATATAAATTTTGAAAACCAACAGATTTCCTTCCAACCGCAACTAAGTCAAGCGCCAATATTTGCAAACAATCAACCTCCTCAAATTCAAAATTTTTACGAACAACAGTCGAATAATAATTTCGAAAAATACAAAGAACTACAGGAAAGACAAAAAATTATACAAAAACACCAAGAATTTTTAGAAAAACAACAGCAAAAGGAGCAACAGAAGGTTGAGAAATTGCACGAGGAATTCATTAGCAAACAAGCTACGAAAACAGTTCCTACTGTACCTACCACGGAGAATTATGAAGATTTCTTCACAAAAACTCAAGAGAGACATCGACCTCTTCAACCCCATGAAACTGATTTGTTTAGAAAAGCTCTTGAGTTGTATGAAAGGGAACATCCCACTACCACCACCACCACTACGACAACTCCCTCAACAACAACTACTACAACGAACCGCCCCTCGACCTCAAGATACAGGACCAGACCTACGTCTAGACCAAGAAATCCACCTCAAGATAGAAACAAGCAGAAACTTTACAACGAAATAAAGAATCTCCTTGAAGAAAGTGAAACAAAAGGATTCGATGATAATTTAAGAGCAAAAAGTGTCGCTTTGCTACAAAAACCTGATATTTTAAAACAGCTAAAAGTGGCTTTAGCAGAAAATCCAGAAGATTTTAACGAGAAAAATTTTAGCTCAAGAGAAATTTCTGTGAACGGGCAAAAATTCGAAGTAATAAGAACTTCTAATCCTAATTTGATACCAAAAGGTGCACTAACAGCTGATGGTGACAGTTTGGCCAAAATTATAGCTCCTACACCAGTACCAGCAACAACACCACCTCAAAAGGAAGAATCCATATCCATTGAAGATCTAACTAAAGGCGTGTTACCACCAGGAGCAAACTACGAGCTTATAAAACAAGCAGACAATGGAAAACTAGAAGAAGTGTCCAATATTCAAAATTCAATTCAAGGTAAAAAGAAAGTGACATTTGTTTTCTTGGAAGAACAGGATGATGGTTCGTACAAAGTGAAAGGTGTTAAGGCAAATGGCCAACAGACAGAAGAAGGACCAGAGGTAGAGAGTATTATAAACAAAATAAAGAATGGTGAAATTCAGTTACCGGGACCAACTAAAATTTCCAACGCCGCATACACTTCATCAACTCTGCCTCCTACCACTCAGACCACAGATTACATAGCGGAATCATCTCATCACCCATCAAGCTATGCGAGTTTTGTCACGACATCAAACTATGGAAATTCAGGGCATTCCAATCCCGTGCCTCCGACAACGCCCACGCCGATCACAAATCGAAACACAATAGTGCAATCAACGAGAGTATCTTACCCACAATCTCCAACATACACTCCAATACAACCACGTATAACCACTGAACGGTTCACCGCCAAATCTTCAACACCTCGTTACCTGATAAACCGAAATAAAGACCAAACTCCAAGGAGCTCATACCCAAGTTCAACTATCGTTAATACAACGCCTGCTTATAGAACTACTACGGAATCTTTAGTCGTGATTGGATCAAGCACGGTTGCACCTACCGTTGGAGAACCTAAATCACTTTCGAGGTTCCCAACAACCCCTAATGAAGAACCAATTCCGGGCCTCGTAGAGATTTTAAAGGAGAACGGACTTTTTGCAACCGCCAAATATTTGAGGCAGTCAGGTTTGGATACAATCCTAAATGAGACGGGACCGTACACCATCTTCGCACCAACAGACAAGGCGTTCAGAACATTGTTAGTCCAGCTTGGTGGACCTGACAGAGCTGAAGAGAAGTTCCGAGACAACCCAAGACTATTAAGTGGGGTAAGTGAATCAAATTTTTTTAGCTAACTGAAATACTTTAAACATTTAGCTTGAAAACTCTGTCAATATAGACTTGCTGAGTGCACAGTTGGATGGCGACAGCTTGGATTAATGGTTGGGAAATCTTGGATGGATTTAAAATCTGTTTTAGAGTTTCCAGATAAACAAAGAGTATTTTTATAGATTCTAGATTTTTTAATAATAATAATTTAATAAAAATAATTCTTTTTTGTATAATGTGAGGTATAACAAGATGAAAAAAGACGTTTAAAAGCTCCATCACATTGCCACTTATGGCGTGCAAATTAAATTAATTATTTATATATTTGTTTATAATGTCAACTCTACATAAACTTTATATACGTATAGACATAAAGAGATCTAAATACATAAGTCGCTTATGGTTACAAAGCATTAAATTATTAATAAACTGTTACATTGTCATTAAAATTATAATTGATTCAACTATTACATACATTCGATCCAACTTTTAAAGCAAAAAAGTCCTTAGTGTTATAAATATTGGCATCTATTAGCCATTCATATACATATCCCATTAATTAACATTATGTAAATTGTATTTCGAAGGTGCAAAATACATAAAATAATCTAATATCTGCATCCGAATAATTTAATTGCATCGAAAATAACAAGTTTTCTAGTCCAATAAAAGAATCCAGTGGTAATTGTACATACACTAAAGGTATTAAAGGTTTTCAACCGTAACTACTACTTACAAAAAAGGAATCCCGAGATCGTAGCAGATGGGGATCTGTGGTCACTGCCTACCCCTACGGGAGACAGGCGTGATGATATGTCTGTATGAATGGTGCATGCTTATGCCCAGGTGGTTTGCATTGAAGAAAATATAAACTTTGAATATGTTTTGATAGCTTCTCCTCCATCACGTGATCCCCGGCGCGTTTGACATAGCATCGCTGCAAGACGAGATGACCGGCGTCTCTCTTGCTGGCACTCAACTCAGGGTGAACCAATACGATATGCACGACGTGGAATGGAACGAGGTGCGAGTCACTACCATCAACGGAGCCAGGGTGCTAGACGAGAAAAAGGACATTAATATACCACAGGTAAATTGCTTAGATTAGATTGCTTAGAGTAATAAATATATAGATAATTATAAATATAGATAGTGATTTTTGACAAGCTTTTTGACAATCTGGAGAGACTTCCTCACCACTCACCTCCAGCGGAGGAATTCCAGGAATTCCATAACCGAACAGCATGTACTGTGAAAGATTGGTTAAAGAATTTGGTATGATGAGGAGGCATTTTTAATATTAAATTTTCAGATGTTCTCAAACACCTCGAGATACACCACCAAATATAATGCGAGTCTCGAGATAAGAGGGATAAGATTAATGAAATAAAATAGAGTAAAAAAGAGAAAGTATGTGAGCAGATTATTTATTACGATTATTCCTAAATATTTGTTTGTTACAGGGTATAGCTCACGCAGTGGATCGTGTCATGTTCCCTCTGCCAGTCGGTGATATAGTACAGACGCTTCAAGCCGACAGAGACCGAAGGTTCACCACCTTCCTCAAAGCGATACAGGCCAGCGGCTTTATGGATACTCTGTCAGGTGAGGACTAAAGCAATGTATAGGATGTCCATTGCAGAATCAGGTTCGAATAATCAGTGCATGCTTACAGATTATTATCTACCAATTTTGAAAAACATCTTGGCTTCAAATTCGTCATAGTGATATAATCTATATATGTATGTATATACAGGGGAAGAAAAAATCTATCATATAAGGAGGAAGGGAAGGATCGTGGCGGATGGGTATCTGTGGTCTCAACCTACCCCTACAGGCAGACAGGCGTGACGATATATGTACTATTACATACAATTTCGCAGAGAGCAAAACGTACACGGTTTTCGCGCCAACTGACGCGGCGTTCGCGCGCCTCCCGGCAAACGAGCTGTCAAACTACGCGGACAAGGCCGAGGCGCGCGCGTTGGTCGCCCGACACGTGCTCCCCGGCACGCTCTACAGCGCCGGCATGCGATACTACCAGCTGCGCAACTCCATGGAGGACGCCAAGCCTTTGACGTTGCAGAAGAACTCGGGTTAGTACATAGAATCGATATTCAATTGAATATCGATACCTAACCTACCAATACTAAATGCAATTTTTAAAATACAATATATAATCTATCCATAAAATCGCCAAAAGGAAGTAAAGGAAAAAGTAGGAATGGGGAGACAAATAAGATTTCTAAAAAGAATCTACGAACGAAGGGCAAAACTTTATCCTTTCCCTTATCAGTTTACCTTCAGTAATTACATCTATTAAATTAGCTCAATGGCGAAATTACCGCTTCCGGAGTCAACCGCTACAGGTATGTATAAGTAAGTATAAGTTTGGGTGTCCCAATCCACATTAAACAAGCAGTCGATTACTAATAACCATTCCTATAAAAAAGGAAGACCTTATGTGAGCCCATATATAAGGGCTATATAAAAAAAATAAGTATAATAGTAAAAAGAAAACAATGCAAAACAGACCTTGTTTACAAGTTGACGCATATGAAAATAATAATAAATAAATAGATTACGTTTTTTATTTCCAGGTCGTATCAAAGTCAACAACGCCCAAGTACTCACACACAACATCCCCGCCACCAACGGCGTGATTCATGCAATCGACAACATATTGTGAGCAAAGTGCGAATGACGCAATTCAGCCGCCAAATTGGCTTCAGTGAAGCTTGGACTTTCGCCTGTCAACTTAAAAAAAAAACATTTTTTTTTACTACGGCCAAGCCTGCTGAATGTACAGCCTACCTTTTTTAACACACTGAAAAATATATTAAGACTGTAAATATTAAATTAGAATAAGATAATAATTTATACTACGTTTTTTGTAAATAAAGTTATCAAGAATTATCTTTTTGTTTAAATAAAACCACGTTTAAAATTATTATAATTTATTTAAAACTTAAATACACACACGCGTACATAAATCACTGCCGCAAACATTTAATAATCAAAAAAAGAAATTACGCTAGACCGGCTTCAGTTTCTTTGAAATGTCTATTTAAAGTACCACTATCGGGGTGTTTTGGAATTATTTCTGACATTTTGTTCAAATGTCAAAAACATCAATTCAAGTGTCAGTTTATGTTTATTTACTTTTAATGAGAATTTATTCAGCTTTTATATTTCCAATTCACAACGAAAATGAGAGTGGAATGAATAAAAATTGTAATATAGTTATTACATAGTTATATCTTAAATACATTACTTTTTAAAAGAGCCCAAAGAAAGGATGAGAGAGTTTGTTTCTTCAAAACGAGTTCTTTATGAATCTATTTTGAAAATATGAAGACTACTTTTTATGATTTTACGTGTACTTCCTAATGTTTTGTTTTTTAGGCAAATAGCTATAACTATTATGGCAGTGTCAAATAAAATAATAACAAGTATCTTGAAATACAAATTCCGCTAATCGCGATACGTCTTGATAAAATGGTGGCCGTTCTACCAATATTTGCATTAACTTTTGAAGTTAAGGCGTGACCAAAAATAAACAATACGCCACCAAAATTAAACAATATAACTGACAATAATATGAAATTTTAAAAATGTAATAACAATTCAAAGTCACTGATGTAAGTTGGCGGGAAAATTCCTTTCCTAATATTATTTTTTTTTTAGTTAATGGCGTCAGCTGCATATATTATAATATTATGAAAATCAAAATTTAATTCCTTCGCATCATAGATAATTACTTTTCTACTCACAGCTCCCTAAGCGCCAGTCAATAGTCAATAAAACTCCTGATTTTTTTTTATGATATTGCCATCATCATCATAGACATGCCAGTCTAACCTAATTATCTGACAGACCCAATTGGAATAAAACACATTTGTGACAGATATTGTATTTATAACATTCTTACAAATAGTTCAATATAAATATCAACTCTCCGAACTGAATCAAATTAATACGACTAAGGAATTTGTGACAATTCGAGATTAACCTTGAGATAAGGAATACTTAAATGAAAATTAATTAAGTACATTAGAATAGTGATCTGTTATGTCAAAAATTTTCGGAAAAAAACAATTTATCTACGATGAAGTTTTAGAGCTAGTATATTTATATATCACCTCTAAAACTTCATGGAAACTATATTATTTATATACGTATATTTGCCACAGGCACTGCAGAAACGTTGCCGGCCTTTAACCCTTTCGGCCCGAGCGGTGACTATAGTCACCCAACGCCCGACGCTCGCTCTGTCCGAGCAGTGACTGTAGTCACCCAACGCCTGACGCTCGCTCTGTACGAGCGGTGACTATGGTCACGCAACATTTGACGCTCGTTATGTACGAACGGTGACTTAGGTCACTCGCGACTCTTCATGAGCAGAATATATATGTTATCTCCATGGTAATCCATCGCAAGTATTTTGCACTTGTTTTACGCTGCCTAATAATAAACTGACGAAATGAGCAAATATTTTCTATTGCATTATGTTATAATTTTTTAAGCATTTTTTTTACGAGCAACTGCACTCGCTCTGCGTAAGATAGCGTGGTATTGTGCGTCTGACGGGCGCTTGCAGTTGTTCCGCAAGTACGGACGCTTGCCGCGACTGCTCGGTCAGCGGGGACGGCGCGACGTAGAATGCGTCCGTACCGAAAGGGTTAAAGAGTGTCATTTTGGGAGAGGGAGGGAGGTTGGGCCTCCGGCACCCAACCGCTCACCGGACGAAGCATGATAAGATAAGCTACCACTTAGACGCCTGTTTCCCCGGGCGAGGCGACCAGACAAATAATATGGTTCATGGTACAGACAAATAATATGCCATTCTTGACAAAATATGCGTCTGCAGCGCGGCTCTACCACTTCTAAATAAATTACTTACTTAATACATTATTAATTATAATCATAACCTTTAGAAATGAAAAATACGAAACGCAAAATAAAATGTGAAAGTGGAACCAAACGAAAACTGAATAGACATTGGGATTAGCAGTACAAGTAATTTTAATTTAAAAATTGTAAACCATCGTTAAAAGCTTTACTTATCTGTATTTACTGGACCTAAAACTCCAACTACCTCTTAAATAAGTACTAAACATATTTTTAAACCCTTGTTTAGGATTTGATACAGGGAACTGGTAGACATATCGAGACCAACCCCCCCCCCCCCCCAAACGCCCAGTCCGCAACTGGTGTCAATCCAGTTCGACAAAAATGTACAAAATCCTTTTTTACTGTAATTGTGACACACCAAACGATATAAAATTCTTGACACCAAACGAAATTATTAACACAATCATCTATTTCATCACTTTTCTAATTTAAATTTTTTATTTGTTGCTGATAGACCATTTGTAACGCTTAATGAAAAAGTGAATTTTTCTAGAGTAATAACCAGAAGCTAGAGAGATTTTCAAAATATTTAGTGCTTTATTTACAAAGCGAGAAGAAGTACATAATTAATATTGTACCGTACAAAAATTAAAACAGATCCTAAAAGATTTCCTGAAACACCAAGTCATGCCGTTATTCGACTATGGAAGTCGACGAAATATGGCGGCATTGGACTTTTTTAAATATTTATGTCGCGAGTATGGCGCCATTTGTTCGCTAAGGAATAAAATGTTATTATCTATAACTAAACAAAATACTGATCACATAAAAAATGACTGTACTTTATAGTCAGTTCGGTGAAACGCAAATGAATATTGTGATAGTAAATGAACATATAAAAAGATGTTATAAATGAAAAAAAATAATCAGACATTTAGAAAACAGACACAATATATCTTTTAGACCGGCCTAATACTGGGAGCAGCTAAAAAACTAATTTGTATGCAACAAATTGATTTACCAATGCAATAGAAAGATTTATGTGACTGTGGGAGTGGCATCCCTGACTTCAGAGTATTTTATTTAAAAACAACGGAAAAACTTAGTAGGAACTATACGAATTAAAAAAATGCTAAGAGTATTCTCTTCTCTCTGGCGATGGTACTTTGCTCACGTCAGAGAATAAAAAAGACAACAAAACTTAGCTAAATTTCCACAAAATTTCTGACATAGCAGACCATGGCGTGGCTGCCATTAACATGTCATGGATTGAATTTTGCAAGCATCATCTTCAATTTGGCTATCTCGTCGTCTTTCGCAGCCAGTTCCTCCTTCAAAGACCTTATGGTGTCGTCTTTGTCTTCCGAAAGATGTTTAAGTTCATCCAAAAGTTGTTTTGTATCCAACCTCTTACTTGGCCTCCATTGGACAAGCTTGCCGATGATGTGGGCGAGTTTCGGGTAATTGGCAGTCAAGCGGGCGGGTATCTGACCCTTCCGAAGGTCAGTGATGGTCTTCACTCGCTCCATATCCGTGCTGAAGGGCTCTATCATCTCGAGAAGTATTATGCCAAGACTGTACATGTCACTCTGAAAAATAAAATTATTCCTATTAAACACAAACATTTTAATGCTAACCAAGAGAAATGGATAAAAATGGGAATAGGATGCAGTTTATAATTATAATTGCGCGTTAAGGGTTAAAAATGAACTATCAGCAAACTTATGAACAATTGAAATTACAAAAAGTGATGAAATGTGCAGTTGAAAGAGAGAAATTATAGAATAACTATTCTAATTATCATATCTACTACTACTAATCTACCTCTTATAATATGATTCGGAATGAAGAAATCGATCAGAGAATCAGTCGCCGACACAGTCTTCCGAATTAGAAAACAAAAGTGACAATAAGCTGGTCACGTTTGTCGGAGATCTGACGATCGCTGGAACAGACGAGTGCTAGAAAGACCGCGTCTCGGCAAACGTAGTCCGCTCCCCCCCATCTAAGCGGCGATCTGGGCAGAGACTGGATGCGTTAAACCGAAGATCGGGCTAATTGGCGCTATTTGACGGATGCCTATGTCCAGCAATGAACTGCCGCGGGCTGTTGATTATATGACTGAATCTAATTCTTACTAAAAATCAGTGAAAAGGTTTGTTGGTGTTTTGTGTTGCTTTGTTTACAACAATGAAGTGGAAGATTTTGATGTCTGCCACTTCTTTACGTAAACACACTGTTAGGGATCACTTCACTCGACAATTAATCACTCTTTAAATTAGATTTAATGAATAATTTCAACAAAAGAAATGATGATCTAACCTACGTACAGCGCCATCTAGTATATATTCCGCTATACTATTAAAACATAAAATGTATTTGGAAACACATAATATTATTTTTCTGTCTTTTTTTGACCTGATCTTAGCTAAGTAAAATTTTGATTACCCATCTTTATAAAAAATATAATAAATATATTTATAATAGAAATAAAATAAATATTTGTAGATAATAAATACAATAAAAGTTTAAGTTAAACGCGTATGTACATAGCTTGTTTCTTAAGCTTCCATGGCTACCTATATTATTTTGTTACTAGAACTTTCGGTCTTATATTTAATTTGAAAGACGCACCGCGCGCTTGATATTGACTTACTTAAGAACTGTGGAAATAAAACAAGTTCTAATTTTATTTTGTTTTGAAACAAAGCTATATATAAATGTGGTTACAATCCTTTTGTTTCTAAGATAAGCCACGTAAGGCAACGCATAGTAACACCTATTTTTATTCGATATTTTCTATTTTCTTGTATAAATATAAATTAGGTATATTAAATTCGTCTTTAGTGAATCCCACGAGCCGCAAGGGAAGATGGAGGTCAGCCCCAGCAGAGCCCTGCATGCTGAGGTAAGGCACCATAGTCCCCGGGGGAGCCCGACCCCGGGACAATCGGCACGCTTGCGACTAGGCTCGCCCCTAGCCACGCATCCATTGGCACGGCAGACCGTGGATTGGCGGAGAGGAAGGGAAAGGATAGAGAAGAAAGGAAGGGGCAGGAAAGGAAATGCGGATTGGGGGGTTACCAGACTCGGAATAAACATTTATAAATCCATATAAATATTTATTCCGATGCGAGAATCGAACCCGCGACCATTGACTCCGCGGGCGGAGGGCCCCGCCACTGAGCCAATCGGTCGTCTACTATGTTTTAGTTTAATACAACAATACATACTACAGTAAAATAGTACAAACTAGAAGCAGAAGGATTATTTTTGGTGATATCAACCAAAACTTGTACAAATAATTGCGATTGATTTAATATATTTCAAGTAAACGCGAGTAATTAGCTTAAATGTGTTTTTAAAGTGCATTCAATTATAAATCATTCAAATAAATGAGTGATTTTTTTTTATTTTTGTTTTTTTTAAAATATGATGCATGCGTTTACAAACGCGACACTTGCTACCAACGATCATGTGGAATAGAACAGAATAGAATGGAAAAAACGCTATTCATGACAAATTTTTTTACAAAAGCTAAAATTAAAATCTTAAAGGCCGGCAACGCTTCCGCGACTCCTGCGGTGTCGCGGTTGTCCATGGGCGGCGTTGACTGCTTTCCATCACGCGACACGCTTGCTCGTTTGCCCTGCTATCCCATAAAAAAAATCTTAATAATATAATAAATAAACAAACAAAAAGAAAATAATTTTAATTTAACAGGTGTCATAAAATGGTTCTTGCTCAGCATATGTCGCTGGCGCTGGTTTTCAGCAAGAAACGACGTCTTGCCATGTCAATCCGCATTAAATTTAGGCATCCTTTAATGAAATATTTTCTTCTTAGGGTTCGGCTCGGCTATAAATTTGAATAAAATCAAAAAAAAGCGAGAAGCGACCAATGGAGAGCCGTTTCGCTGCGATTAATAGTAGCGGATGAAGGTCTGTGGTCTCTGCCAACCCCTGCGAGGGGTAGGCGTGAATATATAAAAAAAATAAAATCAGGATTATCGAAACCGTTCAGGAATTACGTATGTACGTAGGGAAAATTACCGTATTCTTTTTGTACTATAAGACCCACCGCAAGAATAAATGCGCCACTGTTGTGTGTGTGTGTGTATATATATATATATATATATATATATATATATATATATATATATATATATATATATATATATATATATATATATATATATATATATATATATTTATATATATATATATATATATATATATATATATATATATATATATATATATATATATATATATATATATATATATTTCATTTCCTTTCCTGGCCCTTCCTTTCTTCTCTATCCTTTCCCTTTCTCTCCGCCAATCCAATTAATTGACCTGCCGTGCCGATCGTCCCGGGGTCGGGCTCCCCCGGGTACTATGGTGCCTTACCTCAGCATGCAGGGCTCTGCTGGGGCTGACCTCCATCCTCCCTTGCGGCTCGTGGGATTCACTAAGACGAATTTAATATACCTAATTTGTCGAAAAATGACGGCGACGTGGTTCGCCACCCGTCACGTCCTGATTCTCACGAGGGCGAAAAGCGACCAATGACGAGCCGTTTCGCTGCGATGAATGGCAGCGGATGGAGCTCTGTGGTCTCTGCCAACCCCTGCGGGGGATAGGCGTGAAAATATAAAAAAAATATATATATATATATAAATAAATTAAAGTCCCTTCCATCCACAATATATTTAGCTACTTAATAAATTAATTTACTACCTTTATGTTTTTAAATACGATTCAATTTTATCTTGAATGCTTATTATAGTACAATATTATAAAATCGTGATTTATATTATATGATCGATAACAAAGATTATAATGTCGAGTATAAAAATGATACTGGGGTAACTTATAAAAAGCCTGATAACATGATAAAAATTCTCCTTGAAGGTAAAGTGATATAATTCGATATTAGGAAAACACACACGATTACTGGATTGGTGCATCAAAAGAAATATTATGTAATTTTATATAGAAAAGCAAAGCAAATGAGGGAGTGTATCATTTGATGGTATCACTCTGCCCACTTATGCAAGTGTCAAGTAAAATGCGATAACATCAAATCTCTTGAAATATAACTAGTCAGCTTATCACGTTACGTTTTGATATAATGGTGGTTATTCTGCCAAAACCCTCTATGGATGTTTTCAGTCAACTTAAAAAGTCACGATACACGCATTTATTTCATATCACCCCACTTATAGTCCTTAATCTAATTATATTGCATAATACGCCACCACTTAATTAAACAATATAACTGATAATAACATAACATTATGAAAATGAAATATAAACACAACATCACAGATGTCGGGAAAAAGACATACACTGGCAACAAATCAAATTTACGTAAACTGTTGTTGTTTGCCATAGAAAAAAATAGTAAAATAATAGTAGGTGGACCTTCAACACTCATGAACAACTTCATTTCATTCATAAAAAAGTAGTCACCAAAAGCAATTCAATGTTCTGCAAAATATCTACTTCCCTAAACAGGGGATCATTCAAGCAACTTATAAATCATTTTACGTTTCTCCTACATGTCCTCTGCATTCTATTCTGTCTTCTCCATTGTATTATATGTGACACTGGCGAAATCATCCATGCTATTTTGGCACTATTGGAAGTCAATAATTCAAATGAATGAATGAAGAGATCATTTTACAGCTGTCTTTGTTCATATAATTTTTAAAAAAAATTAGAAATAAATTTTTTTTTAATGTTTTGTCCAAGCATTAAAATTTATCACCATTTATAATAAGAATCTAATGATGCATTTAAACCCCATATAACACAAAAATTAACCCATATAAAATAAGAATTATGGATGTTTCCGGTTATAAAATAATAGGAAATATAGAAATTAAATTACCTTTGGGTTACACTGCCCCTCCAATTGTTCTGGAGCTGCATACAGATGGGTACCGAGTGCAAGGCCACTATGAGATTGCTGAAGGGGACAAGCCAAGCCAAAATCTCCCAATTGTACTAACAAACCATTATCATTGGTCTCCACAAACACATTGCTTGGTTTCACGTCATGGTGTATGATTCCTCTACAATGGATGTAATGAAGACCATGAACCAGCTGGGTAAACATATCAATTATCACATCAATGTGGTTTCTACATACTGGATAATTGATATCAGTTCCAAAGGAGCCTTCAAAACTAGATGAATCATTAGAGTCACAGTGTTGAAGAATCATTTCTTCTGAGCCTTTTCGAGAAACAGCAATATGGTTGTTACGATTATCCAACCACTGTTTCAGGGTTTGCTGGCAGAATGTCATTTGGATGTAGAGTGTTGCCCATTTCAAATTTACTCGGGAGCAGTTTTCATATTCTTTGCTAGAAAAGAGTTTGCAGACAGCGTTTTGATCATCCGCTGCAGTGGAATCATTATCACTATCTGTTTCAATCTCCTCATCGGAACTACCACCATATTCAAAACTACTGGAATTCTTAAAAGATATAATGAAATCTGACTGACTGTGACTCTTCGTAAGTTCTTTGGAATCATGTGTTTTAAAAGATTGAACTATATTAGGATGAACTGAAGACAAAATGCTAGAGTTTATAGTTGAAAATTCATCGCTGTCTTCCGTATGCAATTTACGCTTTTTCTTAAGAGTGGACTCAATCATTGGTTCAAGCCAGGCTGCTTTGTAGTTCACAATATTTGGATGGTTAAGGCTGGCTATAGTTTTTACTTCAGCCAAATGAGTCATTACTGAACTAACGTCTGATGATTTTATATAAACCTTTTTCACTGCATATTCAACTCCATCTAACCTGTGTCGAGCTTTGAAAACACTACCAAAACCACCTCCAGCTATAAAGTACAGTTCTTCAAATTCTTTATGGTATCTAGACCATTCTAAACATGATGGTTGTACAATAGGCCATGTGGCAGGAAAAGTGATGGGTATTTCTGATCCACTTGCAACGGTAACTAATTGGTATAAGGCTCTTTGGTACTGACTTCTCATAACCTCGAACTCCCCCATAGCATATGAATCATCTATCAGATTCATACTGTGAAGTTTCTCACATATTGTATTGTAGAGCTGGTTGGCCCTTGTGAAGTCTTTCTCCAGGAGTGAACAAAGCTGTTTGACTAACGATTGGACAAGAAGGCTAATAGGTGTAGTGGCTGTATTATTTACAATGTTGACCTGTTGCATGCTTTGTTGGAATACTGATTCATGATGACTGTTGCATGCAAGGCCTGAAAGTACAAGGAACATCATTGAATCAATTAAACAAATGACATAAAAACAGTAAATCAATGAAAAAATTAATAGACACACAAAACAAAAAAAGGTCCACTAATAGTTTTTCTATAAAAATATAAGCATATGGACATGGTAATTAATAATCATTGCCCATAGCCACTCGTAACACCAAAGGCACTGCACGTACATTGTCTACCTTAAGTAAGAGGTGTATAATGGGATGGAAAGAACTATCCCTCTTCTATCTGGGAGAAAACAAGTAATGGAAAATGAGTTTTCCAATACCTGCACTAAACATATTATATACGATATTATGTTAAATATAGTCAAAATGTATTAACATAAATATTGTTAACACATTTTTAATTGTAGTGATGTATTGTACAATATAGTTCAATTTTTTTTATTATTATTTATTATATAATTGTTTGTTCTTTTTACATTATATGGCATACATAAACTTAAATTAAGTTTTTCCGTAAATTTTACACGCTTATATTCTATGAGGGTATTAACATCTCAGTCAAATAAGATTGATGACTTGAAATAAATATTTGTAGGCCATACATATATGAATCCCAATGCAAGAATCACACCTGTGATCATGTGGGGCTTTGTAAAATTTATATTATTATAATGTGGAGATTAGTAAATTCTAATTTAAGTTTATATTCATGAAAATTATGTTATGCAAAAAGCTTTCTCACTTACTGTATAAATTTCAGTAGATACATTCATTAAAAACATAAAAGTTATGGATGTTTACCAATTTGGTATATATAATAATTTGAACTCTATGTCATATATACAAAGGGATCATATTTTAAAGATGTAATGAATTGTAAAATTATATTAATTCTTGAACTGTTGTTTCATATTACTTCATTTAAACATTATTTTCATATCACTTCACTTATATGCTTTAATGGAAATGTATAATACACCACCATAATTGAACAATATAAATGATAAAAATATGAAAATGAAACAAAAACACAATGCCACTGATGTAAGTTGACAGGAAAAGACCGTTCAAGAAATCAATACATTCTCACAAAAAAGTTATCTAATTCTCTATATATATACCATATTACAAAACAGCCAAACCCTCAAAAATCATTGTTTACCACTAGGTGTGTTAAGAGAAAAGAATGCTTTTCGAACCAACGTAATACATAAGCATATAAGAAACTTACCTGAATACCTATTAATTTTAAGTTATTAACACAAAGATTTTTGATGGTATGGCTATTGTTCCAGAGGTAAAAATTGTCGGTTTTATTGCATAATTAAGATAAATATTTAGAGGTTCTACAGATATTCCAAATCTAGATGTCTTTCCATGTCATTGGTGTGTTGTAATGTAATGTTGTTATCACAAGAACGCAACACAATAGCAATACGTAGTACAAAATTTCAAGGATAAAGTTATTGATAACATATAGCACTATTAATCAATGGGAAAATTCATTTCTCATATAGAAAGCAATAATTACCTAAATCGAAAGATTTGACCGTTGCAAGGGACTCCCATTTGTCGTGTTTTTGACTTTCCATTGCAGAAATAATTACTTCAAATCCAAAATGTGGGTATGATGTTGAATCCACGATTTCATTTCGGTAAAGTCTATGTACATCATGTTCATGCGAAAACCATAATGGTTTCGCTGAGCCACTTTTGGGTGTAATTCATTTTATAAACAAAATACAATAAAATAATTCGATTTCAAAAAATAAACAACAAATTGTAACACAACACTCGTCACTCGTGTAAAACTATCACACAGACTAAAAAAATAACGGTATCACAACTTTGGTACAAGACAATAACAATACTAGAGGAATGTTGAGTATCGAAAAACATTACTCGAGTAAAATGTATTTCATAGTTCAAATAGTAACCTGTGGTAATACTTACTTTTATTACTACTTATTATTATTATTTATTACTCCTTAATGAGCATAGTGTTTATTCTCATCATGTTATTTCCCGATAAAATGATTTTTGCTTGTCTTTTGGAGGCAACTTAAAAATTAGCGACACACCATTTTATTTTAATTAATTTCAATTGATAAACCTATATAAATATTGAAAAACAAAGCACCACTATAATTAAAAAAATTACCAATAAAATAAACATATACATACAATAATAAAAAATACAAAGATACCCTAATAATTAAAAACTTTCCGTCTGACTAGCTAATAAAATGCATGTTAGTAATTTGCATTTGATTAAATCAGAAATGAGTATTATTAAAAGTAAGTTTGAATAGAGCATCAGACAAATATAAACGAGGTAGATAATATTTAGTCTGGTATGATCATGTTATGAGGAGGAATCCGCGGATACGCGGATAGTTGCAAATGAAAGGAAAACTATATGAAAAGTATGGATGAAGTATTAAAAAATGATATGAGCAAAAAATAATTGCCGTTCGAATACAATGGAAGAAAAAGGCTAATTATAGCACCGAGCCAAATAATTGAGAGCAGTACAGAAAAATGATGGTGTGATTTTTTTTATAAATAAAATCATTTATTTCAACATTCACATGTCATATTTTGTTAGTGGTCACGCTCACTAATCTAATTTTTATAATTATAATCCTACTTTACCTAAGGAAAGCTTGATTTGTCGGCTTGTGCACCATTTAACAATGGTTCAAGTACCTGTCGGTAAATGTTCTCAGCGAACAGAATAAACCAGTATGTTAATATTATATTTATATTAAAAATATGCCCACAGCTGATCTAGCGCTCAGATGGTTCTGCTACATTTGACTAATACTTAATTAGTATCGTCGTCATCGTCATCGTTTTCTCGTCAATCTGCATCTAGCGAGTCTGCTGCTTGCGAATACTTGCGACAAATTTGGAAAAGTACTTATGTCAACAATGCTATCTCGCACCAAAAGTAGTATTTTTGGATGTATATTTTATATTAACCTGTGGTTAATACTAAAAATGCTTTACCTATTTCATATCTGAGAGGCAACTATATAACACTCCAAACTACAGAAATACTAAACGTGCAGACTCTATGGTTGTTTTTGACATTGTTTTGACATAAACATAATAATAGTGTTCAACCATGTGTTTATAAAAGATAAATAGATGCACATTAAAAAAATACGTAGTCAATATGAATCTTCTTCCTAAAAGTCACAAAGAATTCAGCGAAAAGGACTATTGGAATAAATTTTTCAAGAAACGCGGTAATAAAGCGTTCGAATGGTACGTTACATAAACAACAATTCCTTAATCCAACAACAACAACTTTGGTATTAACAATTTCTTTATTCTTTTGTCAAGGTATGGAGAATACTTGGAACTATGTGGACATTTACATAAATATATAAAACAAAAAGATGCCATTCTTATTACTGGCTGCGGAAATTCTAGTCTTAGCGCAGATCTATATGACGTTGGTTATGAAAATATAACCAATATTGATGTATCGGAAGTAGTTATTAAACAAATGAAAACATTAAATTCTGTGAGAAACAAAATGAGATTCCTATGTATGGATGCATTAAATATGAAATTTCAAAATGAAGAGTTTACTGTAGTTCTCGACAAAGGAACATTAGATGCACTAATGCCGGACGACTCTAAAGAAACAAACGAAAAAATAGACAAATATTTTAGTGAAATAAAAAGAGTATTAAAATTTGGAGGCCGTTATATGTGTGTATCGTTATTACAGAAACATATTCTTAACAAATTGTTAGCTTTGTTTTGTGATAAATCTTGGATGTTCCGTGTGGTAAGGTGTCATGAGGCTGAAGAAAAGAATGCAGAACAGGGGGATGGAAACACACTGCCTGTGTTTATTATTGTTGCTACTAAATTTAAAGTAATGCCAAATTTAGTAAGTACCCCTAAAGTCATTAAAAAATATTTAATTCATTGGCTTCATATTTATTGCATTAATTGTATAATTTACTGCATTGTGGCTATTTCAATTTTCTGCTCATTCATTAAAAAGATGCACTTTAATTTTTAGATATGTTTTACTTTTAGTCTGAATTAGATACATTTACTAACTGTCCTGGCAAACTTTGTTAGTGGCATAAAAACTTTAAAAAAATGTCTGCAAAATAAAAAAGAAATTTGGGGTGGACCACCCTTATCACCTAAGGGTATAAAAAATAGTTTACAACCTCAGACTACCAAATATACAAAAAAAAAATCATAATAATCGGTCAAGCGATTTCGGAGGAGTTTGATAATATACACTGTTTTTTTTATGAGATGGGAAGGCAAAAGAGTAGATGTGTCACCTGATGGAAAGCAACAATCACCGCCCATAAACATCTACAACACCATAGGCAGTGCAGAAGCGTTGCTGGCCTTTAAGGAAAGTGTCATTAGGGGAGGGGAGGGGATTGGGCCTCCGGAACTTAACTGCTCAAGTGCAGTAGCTAAGCTACTATTCAGATGCTGGTTTTCAGTGGGATATACACAAAGCACAACACAGGGAGTTACTATGGACAGAAAATTTTGCAATACTAATTAATTTTAGATATTGGAGGCATGTATGGCTGGTGATAAAATGATTAGATTGGATACACCAGACCAAATGCAGCTATGTATAAAATCTGTTCAGGATGCAGCGTTCATAACAAATGGCCTTTCTAAGACAAGTTTGGAGGACAATGATGAAGTAAGTACGTTTTTCTTATGTCATTATTTGGTAAGGAATAATAGTAATTATCAACATAATTATAAAAAATATACTGAGGTCACTTACAGGTTTTTTATTTTACTTTATAACAATATTAGCTAGTACAATAACTTAATAATTAGCAAAATGATGAAAATTATTAATGATTATGATTTTCCATTCAAATATATTTTTAATTTATTGTGTATCTTTTGTGAAATATACGCAAAATGTGGACACTGACAGTCTGCTTAACAAGCTCAGACTAGCTCAGAGAGCTATGCTTGGAGTTTTCTGGTAGATATGATTCGAAATGAACAAATCCGCCACAGAACCACAGTCACCGACTTCACACGACCACAGTCACAGCCTTTCGAATTAGCAAAATAAAGTGGCAATGGGCTGATCACGTTTGTCGGAGATCCGACAGTCGTTGTGACAGAGGAGTACTGGAGTGGAGACTGCGTCTCGGTAAACATAGTGTGGGATGCCCCCGGCTAGATGGTGCGATGATCTGCGCAGGGCGGCTAGCAGAAAGTGGATGCAGGGGACGATCGGGCTAGGTTACACTTCAAAATTAAAGTATAGCATATCTGTCAATGAAAAAATAAAGGTATTACAATTATATCAAGTCTGATAATGTTCATATATATTTATCAATATGTAAATTGATATTAGAATTATTTGATTGATATTTTTAAGATGTGAACTAAAATAAAGTATATATATAAGCTGCATAATGACTTAGATTATTTTCAAAATGTGGTTCACATATTAATTTATTCAGATATTACAATATAAAAATTAATTTACAGAAAGCCCCTGTTCTTTTGTGTATTTAATTATGTATATGGCTTTTATATCAATGCATCTTTTTTTTCATTAGCTTTATTTCTAACTTATGTTGTAAAGCTATGAGAATAAACCATCTCATTCAGTTACTATATATTATATTTTAATCTCTATTACAACAGGTTTCATTAGACCTGATGCTGCCTGGTGATGAAACAGCTAGATTCACACTGTACATCGTGGATCAGAAGCGATCACAATCAATAAATAAGTATGCAGTATTCATCGTTCCACAGGGCAGGTCAGTAGCAAGTAAATATACTTGTAAATAAATAACCAAAAGTCAAGCAATCTGTTTAATAAAACAGATTGCTTGACTTTTGGTTCTCTTGTGGTTTTAAATAGTAAATATAATTAATATTAGAGCCATGCTATATGTAAATGTTCGAGCTCGACCAGAGACCACTAGAGAAACTACCACACCTTCATACACTGTAAAAGCATTGCAAGAATCCAGAAGACCAACTTCTTTTCCTTAACTTTATTTCTCTTTGTCTTTCCAACGGCTCTGATAAACTAAATCAGCCAACTGCCACTTCAGCTGCTTCTAACACAGTTTCCATTCAAACATACAACATTGTTGCTACAAATGCTGTGCGACAATTTATGTGACTTGACTGCCATATCGGTGACTATATTCCTCTGGTTGATTTCAGCGTTTGGAATTACCATTCCATCTGTTCACGGTTTTAATTTTATTTTTGACATCTCTTACTTTTCTCTTTCTCCGTATTTTTCCTCTCCCTCTTTTTCCTCTCTTACTCCTTTCTCTCCCTCTCTTTCCCTTTCTCCCTCTTTTTTCCTTTCTTACTCCTTCCTCTCCATCTCTTTCCCTCTCCCTTCTTTTCTCTTTTTTCTCTCTGTTTATCTGCTACTTTGGACCCAGTATATTGTCTGCACATTTTGGTATATATTTAGGCGAACATCAACTAGTGTGAACTAGCGATAGACCACGTAACAGTCTGTTTACATAAAAACGTCCAGAAGGATCGGCGCAGTATCAACAATGCTCTTTTGGAGGCGTTTGGCGTATTGCCCGAGACATGGAGCTACGAATACTAACAATAATGATGCAAAAATACGATAAATGAATGTGACATATCAAATATAAGTAAATCTTTATAAACTAAAACTCACTTAGAATGTGATTGTGCCTCTATGTATCCCGTTTTTTTCTACCCCTACGGGAAACAGGCGTGACAATATTTTAATTTGGCGTGGCGTTCTTTTTAAATGTAGTTTTCTCAAGTATGTATGTACCCTGTATACAGCGAATTCTAGTATCGTGTTATGTCTATAAAACTTTTTTAATAGAGTCAGGCGGTACTTTACGAAACGTTTACTACGACACTTAACGGTTGTCTTCCGTAGAGTCTACTACACCTGATGATGCCTCGTGTTGAGGCGAAACACGTGTCGTTTGCAAGGTGGAAAAGTAGTAGTGTGTGTTTGGTGTTGTGTATTGTGGTTGGTAGGTAGTAGTTTAAGTTCCCTGTAAATCCACTTCATTCAGCAGGAAAACACGCATTATTAATTTTCTATTGTTGTTTGCTTGTCGCGGATCTTAGCTAAGTAAAAAAGTTTTAACTTTAAAAAACTTTTTTTTGTTCGATCCACTATTTATATTTTACATTCGGATTACTCATCCATAGTTTCATATACCTGCATTCTTGGTCCGTGAGATTCCATGCGGACACACACCCACTTAAGTTCAAAGTTGTTCAAACATCGGAGTTGTGTCCGCAGAACGTTGCCTCTTGGTGGAAAGTGCGCACGCATCCTATACTTCCGGTTTTGTCATATTAATTAATTTATTTTTAAATTGGCGAAACAGGGCTTCTATCCAGGTACTTTTTATTTACATTTTTTAATTTAAAATAATAATAGATATAAAAAAATACACTCGTTTAATGTTGTTAAAAAGTCAAATTATAAATCTCCTAAATACAGTCAATTATTATATGAAATTTAATTTTACTATTTATTTAAATTATATTTATTTAGGTATATAAAGGCAATATTTGGGTAAATATTTGTTCATTTTATTGATAATTTTGTTGATTTTCGTCCTTGAATTTTGGTATAATCGAAATTTCTGTTTTTTAAATATTTATTATTATATTATTTATTTATTTATTAAAAACAAAACCCAAAGCATATCTTATCGCTCAAAGTTATATAAATAATTGAACACTTATAGAGCCAATAACGGATTTACATTTTATTATCTTAGGTTACAGTAAAAATATAAACAAATTCGTTGATTACGACGGTTAATCCATAAAATATTTGTTTATTCATATGTCTGTATGTGTGTGTGTGTGTGCGTGTGTGTGTGCATAGTGTGTATGAGCGTGTGCATGTGTAAGATGTAAAAGTGTATATTTAATAACAATTATTTTATGATAGAATTTTTAAAACGTTTTTTTAAACGTGGTTTTCTCACGTATTTATTAAAATGTTTTTTTTTCTTTTCTTTAATGGCAATTAATTATAGCTATTATGCCAGTGTCAAGTAAAATACAATATTATCCAATCTTTTGAAATGTATTATAACTAGTCAGCTTATCACGTTACGTCCTGGTAAAATGGTGGCTATTCTACCAAAACCTTCTATGGACTTTTTCAGTCAACTTAAAAAGTTACGATATACACATTTATTTTATATCACTTCACTTAATCGCCTTAATCGAACTATATTGTATAAAACACCACTACAATTAAACAATATAACTGATAATAATATAAGATTATGAAAATGAAATAAAAACACGTCACTGATGTAAGTAGACGGGAAAAGTCCTAAAGTGTTTTTAACAACTTGTCACAAAATAAAAAAATAATGCTCGGTGGCGAATTAAATACAAATAAAGGCTCAGTGTTCGAGTAAATACAAAATTAAGGCAGTTAAAGGCTCCGTGGAAGTTACCACTTTCGCAGTGAATAATCGTTGGATTGAATCCCGCGTCGGGATAAATGTACATATGGTCTACAACTACATGTATTTTTTTATATATTTACGCCTATCCCCCGCAGGGGTTGGCAGAGACCACAGAGCTCCATCCGCTGCTATTCATCGCAGCGAAACGGCTCGTCATTGGTCGCTTTTCGCCTTCGTGAGAATCAGGACGTGACGGGTGGCGAATCACGTCGCCGTCATTTTCGACAAATTAGGTATATTAAATTCGTCTTAGTGAATCCCACGAGCCACAAGGGAGGATGGAGGTCAGCCCCAACAGAGCCCTGCATGCTGAGGTAAGGCACCATAGTCCCCTGGGGAGCCCAACCCCGGGACGATCGGCACGCTTACGACTAGGCTCGCCCCTAGCCACGCATCCATTGGCACGGCAGACCGTGGATTGGCGGAGAGGAAGGGTAAGGATAGAGAAGAAAGAAAGGGGCAGGAAAGGAAATGCGGATTGGGGGGTTACCAGACTCGGAATAAACATTTATAAATCCATATAAATATTTATTCCGATGCGGGAATCGAACCCGCGACCATTGACTCCGCGGGCGGAGGGCCCCGCCACTGAGCCAATCGGTCGTCGACCGTACAACTACATGTATGTATTCCGAATATGGGGTATCCCGTCTATTTGTTACACGAGTGTGGTGGTTTAATATCGATTCCTCGAGATATACGAAAATCAGGTTTCTAGCACTGGCATATATATATATATATATATATATATATATATATATATATATATATATATATATATATATATATATATATATATATATATATATATATATATATATATGTATGTATGTATGTATATATATATGTATATATATATATATATATATATATACATCAACTTAAAAAAATTTTAGATATAACAATATGTGTGGTGCAGTCCACTTCAGATCTTTGTGGTTGATTTATTTTTGACGCGTGGACGTACTGCGTGACACTATTTTAGTTTTCGCTGTAGAAATGAGTTGTGAAGGGATGTACGTGTATATATCATGGAACACAGCGCCCACGCCTCGAGCAGACAGCGTAAATATTATTGAGTTACATTCGAAAACATTGCGTGTAAATTTAGAATGTAAACACGCAGGTATATATATATAGATTGGAATCCGAAATTCCAGTGTTCTTAACCCTTTGCGGACGACAGGCACTCTCAGTCATCACGGCCGACGTTTCGCGGCAGGATGAGAAGCGACAGTCCGTCTTTATGTTGCATTTTGTCTCACGTAACTTACACGCATGACGTTGTTTGCGGGTCAGATGACGTCACGTGATCTAAGGTGACATTTGCGCGCCATTTTTAAACATTTAGATAATTTTGAGTATATAAACGGTTTTATTTGAGTGAAAAAATATTTTTTATAGTTCAATGTAGCCACTACGTTTAATCTGAAAATATTTTCAGTAAGAGTCAGGACGAGCATCTATATTTTCTTCTTCTTTTCTTTGATGGCAACCAGTTACAACTATTATGCCAGTGTCAAGTAAAATATGTTAACATCAAATCTCTTGAAATAAAACTATTTTTCACGTTACGTCTTCATAAATTGAATAGTTTTATTTCAAGAGAATAAAAAAAACTCGGTGGCCATTTTACCAAAACCTTATATGGACTTTTTCAGTCAACTTAAAAAGTCACGATACAAGCACTTATTTCACTTCACTTATACACCTTAATCGAACTATATTGTATAATACACCACAACAATCAAACGATATAACTGATAATAATATAAGATTATGAAAAGAAATAGAAACAACGACACTTATGAAAGTTGACGGCAAAAGTCCATCCAGATACATTTTATATATGAAACGAACTGTTTGCCTTGACATTTCCCCGCATTCAATTAGACGGAAATTTCTTATCTTTTTTAAATACCTACTATTAATTTTCAAGCGTTAGTAAAAATTAAAAATTTGTAGTGGATAACACTTGATGTTAATACGTTTTTTCTTTTTCAAATATTAAATAATTATATTCAACCTCTTCAGGGACATTGGCACATGTGTGTACATTGAGTTTTTTTTTATTTTATTTATTTCAAGAGAAATTACGCTAAATGGCCACATATGAGGACATTATCTATTTTTTTGTAAAAATTACTATTTTCTGTTTTTTTCTTATCTTACTGAATTGTTATAGATATAAGGTGAATAACTCGTAATAAAAAGAAAAATTTTATCAATGTTTTCTCACTTAAAAAAATTCGTCCCTGAAGAGGTTAATTAATCTTAGTTTAATACAGGAGGAAAAAAATCTCTTGTAAAAGATATTTAGCAGGATATTAATTTATAAATAACTTTAATTTACATGTCACCCACTGTGAGTGACGAAGTATGTAGATCGTTGAAAAAGAAGTCTGACTTTAATTTTTTTTATACTTGTTTACGGCGGTAAAGTTTAGAAATTTCGCAATCAACTCTTACAGTAAATTAAAAAAATATATATTAATAAAGTGATTCATATGTGAGTCAGAAACAGCTATTCTGACATGGTACGCGCTATCATACTCGTAATTGCTCAACTAAATTTATCTCTTTCAAAAATATCACTCCTTGCTTCATCCAACGAGTGAGAAGTAACGAAAATTGATACAATAACGAATAATACGCTGTCGGGTCTTTTGTTTATGGGATAGAAAGGCAAACGAGCGGGCTAATACGTTCCTCCAGAGATGGGGATGCTCAGCAGTGGGACATATATAGGCTGTGAAAGACGAATCGAACGGCGATGGTCGGCCTGCAATCCAGGTGATGGGAATGGAACCTACCTCTGTCAGTTTTTTTGACAGTTTGCGTTGTGCATGTGGATGGAAGGGACGGTAGAGGAAGACCAAGGAAAATATACCTTGACCGAATTGCCGAAGTTTTTAGGAAAGGGCAGGTCAAGAGTATCCTTAACCGGCGAGCTTGCATAGGTAACACACGCTTAACAGATGAGTGATAAGTGTGGAGGAAGTAAGGAAATTATGCCGAGATCGTAGCAGATGGAGATCTGTGGTCTCTGCCTACCCCTACGGGAGACAGACGACGATGTGTATGTATGTAATTTCTGACAGTTTGATAATATATCAGGGAGTCCGAGTGGTTGTTCGGTACACCAGCGGGGCGAAGGCAGCTCCAGGATTCGGCGCGATTCGGCCGCTTGGTAGTGGTTCTACTGAAAAGGGGGCAGGTTTACGAGAGCCTCGACGCCGTCAAGGAGGAGTTAACCCATTCTGCCAAGATGCTAGTGCCCAACGGATTCTCTGGTCAGGTCGGTCATTAAAGATATATAACTAGCGGGCCCTGCAGACGTCACCCTGACCGAAAAATAAAAAGATCTATCTATATCTAGAATTTCATTACAGCGCCATCTATCGGTTCCAATTATAAACTAGACCAATGATTCGTGTGCATGCTGCACTTCGATGTTATTGTTGCTCTTTACGATATTCGACGATTACGTGACGCCCCAAGTCGAGATTTGGTTCGGTCATGGGTACGAAAAATCTGCCCAAACATTACCCCAATCTGACGGTGGCTATCACCTGTCAGTTATAATATGCTGTTGTGGATTTTCCATGTGCACTTTTACGCCATACATGACAAGAGAGTTGGTAGGCGTTTGCAAACCATAGGTTGGACCGCCGGAATACAACCACTCACCGGAAGAAGCGCGGTAGTTGAGCTACCGCTCAGACACCGATTTCTGTCGGAGTGTGGTACTTCCCCAGGCGAGCCGGCCCATTCGTGCTACAGACAAATAATATTCCATTCTTGACAAAGTATTCGTCTGCAGTGTGACTCTACCACTTTAATATTACTGTAATTTAATAATATTCTATTATATTAATGGAGTATTATTAAATTAGAGTAATATTTTTAGATTAATTTTTATTTTGATTGATACTTTTGTCTTTAGATGACTAAAAACGATGTATATTATATATATATATTTTTATATTATATATATTTCTTCAATAATTTCAGATCCCCTTCCTGTCGTTGGGCAGCGACGTGGGTCGGCGTGTTAAGGTGTTCGAAGGCTCGTCGAAAGTGTCCGGGGACTTTGTTGTGGAAGACGTGGACGTCGAGGGTGTTACGTATCGACGGCTCGTGTTCCTCGACAACCAGTTCTTAGTGCAATCGGAGGCGAGACTTAAAACTGGTGAGTATGGCGCAATAATATTGAAATATGTGCACAGTCAGAATTTTCACTTAGCTAAGATCCGCGACAAGCAAACAAAAATAGAAAATTAATAATGTGTGTTTTCCTACTGGGAGAAGGGGATTTACGAGGAACTTAAACTAAATCTTATCGATAAACGGCCGTCAGCTACTCTCCACCTCCCAACCACTAACCCAGTTCTTCCCACTGCAACCAAGAATGCTCTAGTAGAAACACTTCTCCTTCTAGTTCTTGATTATGCTATCTTAATTTAACGAAGGAACAACTTTACGAACTCGAGCGCCTTCAAAACTTCTGTATAAGGTTTATATTTGGTTTACTCAAGTACGACCATGTTTCGAATTTCCGCGCTAAGCTCAAGTGGCTCTCCACACGCCTTCGCCGGAATGCTCACATACTCTCTCCTCTTTACTCTATTTTGTTTAACCCTTGTTACCCTTCAAGACTCGCTTTGTATTTCTCACTGACTCACATTCGAGTTGTTGGAGAACATCTAAAAAATTATAATTAAAAATGCCTGCTCATCATACCAAATTCTTTGACCAATCTTTCACAGTACAGGCTTGTTGGGTTATGGAATTTGTTGCCTCTGAAGGTGAGACAAGCGAAGTCTCTCCCAATTTTCTAAAAGCTTGTTAAAAATCACTATCTGTCTATAAAAATATCTATGTATATGTGTGTATGTGTATGTATATACTTATATTTTTACTTATAGCTTAATTATATCTTTGTTTATTAATATTTTGTTCTTTCTCTTCTATCATCAACGATAATGTATCACCAAATTACATCAAATTATTTCTTTATCATTCATCCTACGGTTGTCTGGAAGAGATCGCTATTAGCGTTAAGACGGCCATTTGTAGATACATATTACAATCAATAATTGTATAACTTTGATTTTGGTGTACAATAAAAAATATTTCTATCTATATATCTTCTTCGTGTGTATATAAAGCGCTAAAATATATATTCTGTGAAGTTGAATCTTCTGGGATAACATGATAGAAAAAGGGGACGAGTGACAAATGAGTTTTGTGTGCTCATCTTTACGTATAGGTGTTCAGTTGCAAAATTAGGTTTTCAAACATTAATAATAAAAGAACTACAAGGGATAAGAAATAAAATTCAATAACTTTTACGAAGAAGGGAAGTGCGGGTTGTATGATAAATTGCCTTTGGATCCGCTACATGAAAAGCTCCTGCGCACACCAGGGGGTGGTACTGCCCCCATCGAAACCTATGGTATTGATTCATGACACAAAGTAATCATATAATTCTTCTGTTTCTTCCAGTGAAAAGGAAGAACAAAACGAGAATGGCGATTGACTTCGGCCACATCTCCCTGTACCACTCGTTCATGTGCGTTGGGGCACAGTTGGCTAACACTGGATCTCCCAGGCTGGCGGTGCTTGGCCTCGGCGGTGGAAGTCTCTGCATGTTCCTCAAGAAGTGCTACGTCAGTGCAAGAGTGACCGCTGTGGACATAGACCCTGCCATGTTAGAGCTAGCCAAGAACCATTTCGAGCTGGAAACGGATGAGAGATTTCAGGTGCAGATCAAAGACGGTCTCGACTTCCTAAGGGATGAAGCCAAAAGTGGTATGTTATCGATATTTTAGTAAATATATTTATATATATGCAGTTGACTCTCTTTCTGTTAAGGATTTATTTTTGGAGGAGGAAACTCTCTTAAGCCTTTCTAATAATTGAAATTATTAAGATTTGGAAAAGAGAAAAGGTGTTGTGACAAAAGATGAGAAAGGGATGCTTAGATGGTTTAGGCATACAGAGAGGATAGATGAAAGTCGACTGGCAAAAGAAATTTACGTTGCGAATGTGGATGGAAGGGTCGTTAGGGGAAGACCACGGAAAACATACCATTGACCAAATTGCCAAAGTTTTTAAGAAAGGCCAGGTCAAGAGTTCCACGCTTAACACGTTCCCTTTCGGACCGTTTTTTGAAGATATTCCGTTCAGGTCGCGTGCTTGTTAAACGTTATCCACTTATGTGATGTGTGATGGAAGTCTTTCAATGGAACTTTTCAATCAGGCAACACCGTCGTTCGTATTCCAGGTGGTCAGTACGAGGCGGTGATGTTCGACATGGACAGCAAGGACCGCTCGCTGGGCCTCTCGTGTCCGCCGCGCCCGTTCCTCGAAGATCAGGTGCTTGCTGACGTCACCGCTATACTCAGCAACGAAGGTCAGTGTAGACTTATTCCTTTAGTGCAGCTACACTCGACTTGCCGGGCGTTTGTGGTTGGCCCATCTGGTGTTACTTTAGTTCAACCCCTTGGCGTGCTTTAACGAGTCTTGACTCGTGATGTGAAATTTTGGCCCAAAGATGAATATGACGAGCCGGGCCCGTGATTAGATAGTCGGGCCAAACGTAGACATCACGAGCCGAGCTCGTGTACAGATAATGTGGACAGTCAAAAGTTTCACTTAGCTAAGATCCGCGACAAGCAAAACAACAGAAAATTAACAATGTGTGTTTTTCCGTTGGGTTTAGTGGATTTATTTGGAACTTAAACCAAAAACTTACCGAAAATCGCCCATCACAACTAAATTGATTTATTTTTATTTCCAGGTCACTTCGTCCTCAACTTGGTATGCCGCGACACGCAGTTGCAGGAGAGCATACTGCAGACGCTGAAGCGGCACTTTAAACATTTGGTGACGGTGAAGTTGTACGAGGAGGTGAACGAGATTGTCTTCGCCACGAACTGTCGCGAGTACACGATGGAGGGGCTGGAGTCCGTCGTGAAGAGTTTAAACCAAACGGCCCGACAGCGGAATCTAGTGAACATCAAGTGTGTGGATTTGAAAGACTTTTTGCAATCGGTGACTATTGTTTCGTAAGTGATAAATAGTGACAGTCAAACTAACTTTGCTAAGATCCGCCGACTTCAATAGTGGCAGAGCCACGCTGCAGAGGAACACTTTGTCAAGAATGGCATAATATTTGTCTGTAGCATGAACGGGCCGGCTCGCCCGGGGAAGTACCACACTCCTGCAGAAAACCGGCGTCTGAGTGGTAGCTTACCTACCGCGCTTCGTACGGTGAGCGGCCGAGTTTCGGAGGCCTAACACCCTCCCCCCACCCTATACCCCTTCCCCTCTCAATTCCCACTCCCATAGTGACACTTTCCTTAAAGATCGGCAACGCTTCCGCACTGCTTATGACGTTGTGGAAGTCCATGTATGGCGTTGATTGCTTTCCATCAGGTGACACGCTTGCTTTTTTGCCTTCCTACCCCATAAAGAAATCCGCGAACACAATATATATATATATATATATATATATATATATATATATATATATATATATATATATATATATATATATATATATATATATATATATATATATATACACATATATATATACACATATACATATACTTTTTATTTAACTTGATTAACTTGATTCATGCTTCGACTGATTTCTGATTGTGGAATCATCAGGAAGTTTTTTTAATGGACACCAACTTGTATGCCTTATATGGTTGTGGGTTGCCAATCTTTCCTGTGTGTTTGCCTGTCTGATCTCTAGCCTCTGTTGGCTTGGCTCTTGTAATCTTTATGCACTAGAAACATGCATTAAAACTATGTTCTCTAACAAGAACATATAAATTTATTAAATAATCACCATTCACAATGGGAAATTATACAACACACAGTTAATCCTCCTATTTTTTATCCCATTTCTTTGTGTTCTTATTTAGGTTGTTTAAGGAATTCTTTAAAGTTTATGTATGTCCACCGATTTAAGTCAGAATTTTTGTGTATGATAGCCTAAAATGTTTGATGGTGTTATAATGGGAAATCAGTCGAATGAGTGGAAAAATGTATGAACTAGTACAGAACTATGATAGATATATTAGATTTTTTTTTAAGTTTTATTTGTATTGATGTACATTAGGCTATAGTTAGTTTTTTACTATGAGGGAAGTGTGTCGTTGAATGTTGAGTTTTTATGGAATAAATATAACATGGTTATTTTAATAATATTACATTAGTTTTATTTGAGACATTTTTCTATGATCACTATTTCCTATATTTTCCTACATTTTCCTATGCCAACAATTTTATTTTTTTTTTGTCGCAAAGGAAGGCAAACGAGCAGGCGTGTCACCTGATAGAAACCAATCAACGTCCGCAGTGCCAGATCGCTGATCTTTGAGACATGTGTAGGCATATTTTTCTAAGTTCTAATGTATGGGCTCGGAAACTCTACTGGACTGGTAGCTGGTTCCACAGGGTTATCGTGCGTGGAATGATGTTTCGAGGGTACCGTACTAGACCGCTATTCATCGTGATGGTGGGGATGAAACGTTTCTTTTTGGCGAGTTGTGCAGTAGCGGAATTCAGCGGCCGGAATTAATCGGAAAGATCGGTGCACCCCCATCGTAAAAGTAACAAGACAAGAGAGAGAGAGAGATGAGTCTTTTCGCAATGTCAGGAAATCTAGTCGGACGGTGAGACCATGGTCATCGACGATTCGAACAGCCCGATGTTGTATGCAGTCAAGAAGAAGAAGCTGATAGTGTACCTCTTTATACCCCGGCCCAGAGATGACAAGTATTCGGATGTGTGGCTGGAATTGTACCTTATAAATTTTTTTTCCACAGCCCATATATGTCCCACCGCTGAGTACAGGCCTCTCCATTTCTGGAGGAACAGACTTAACCCACCACGCTTGTCCAATGCGGATTGGCGGGATTACCAGACTCGGAATTAATATCTGTAGGCCATACATATGTTTATTCCGATGCGGGGATAGAACCTGCGACCATTGACTCCGTGGGCGAGGCCACGCCACTGAGCCAATTGATCGTCTTTATAAATGTGGAGGCGAGTTACTAAAAATTCTTAACTTTACAACCTTTGGAGCGAACTAGTTCTGGAAACCACATCTTAGTAAACGAAATTTAGATATCCCCTGGCTAAATAGAGCAATGATCAGCACAGGGCGGCCGGCAGATATTTGATGTGTGTAGCCATATATCGGGCTAGATGGTGCGCCTTCAAAGAGATAACTTCTTGATTTACTTGGACGTAGCTGATGCCAAGCTATGGGCTAAGTGACGATGATGAGCTAATATACATGAGCAGTATGTTTTTTTATGGGATAGGAAGGCAAACGACCAGTCGTGTCACCTGATGGAAAGAAATCAACGCCGCCCATAGACATCCGCAGTGCCATAGGCAATGCAGAAGCGTTGCCGACCTTTAAGGAATGTGTCATTATGAGGACGGGATGGGGAGGGGTGAGGGTGTTGGGCTTCCGGAACTCGGCCGCTCACCGCACGAAGCTCGGTAGGTAAGTTACCACTCAGACGCCGATTTTCTGCAGGAGTGTGGTACTTCCCCGGGCGAGCCGGCCCGTTCACGCTACAGACAAATATTATGCCATTCTTGACAAAGTATTCGTCTGCAGCGTGGCTCTACCACTATTAAAATATTGTGTATATTTTTGTATAGAAGGCCGAGCAATAGTTGTAATTTTGGATGATGTTATTTTGTATGAAAATATATTAACATTTGGCACACGTGCAAATTATCCAACCCTGTACTCAATATAATTGAATCGCTGTCAAGTACACACGAAACATTTATAAAGTCGTGGACGTATTTGGCATAGGTTTTGAGACCAAAATTGTTAGCACCAAGGTACTTCACACTGATTGACAGTGACTTTATTTCATGGTTAGAGTTTCTGACTTCTGGGTCAAAGATTCTACACGGCACAAGCGAAACTAAAATTTCTTGTATAAACAATCTATTTTCCTATGTCTGGACGTACCTTTTTTATGCTTCTATTGTTCTTCTAAAACCCTGCTATATTCACGTGTAACTAATCGAACTGTTGATGATGAAAATCCATTACATTATGATCCGTGATAAGAAGATGGCTTATCGCGGATTTAGCCCCAAGTAAACATTCTGACAGTACACACAATACTGAATTTGTATTTGTAGAGAACAAGGGAGCAATTAGGCGAGACTAGGGTGTGTTACTGTATCAAAGAAAAATAATTTTCTTCGAAGTTGAACATAGAATCCGACCCCCTCCCCCCTCCATCGAGAAAGTCTTTTTCTTTTAAAGAAACTTGTTATATATGTTATTATTTTTCGACTGCTGTAATAAGCTGACTCGTCTGATGAACCTAACAAAAAATATAAAAAACTCCAAACCAGCAGCAAACAACGAGTTCTAACAATTTAGACTCAACTATTTCCGTCAGTTTGAGTGTATCCAGTTTGGATTGAAAAAATAAAATCACCACAAATGTAATAAACGCATTTAATGCCATCCATATCTTTGTTTACCAAACTCACACTCGACTAGCGTACAGTCCACACATCAGTTCGTAACATAAATTGCGTTTACACAACACACCAGCGCACCCTGACAAACATCGATCGCAAAAAATCATAATTGCAAAAGGCTAATAATTATTAGGCTTTATAATTTATCACAATTGGCACCTATAGAGGTCTAACATTCTTAGACAATAATTTATAACAATATCGTTCATACAATACAATACAAACAGGAGCAAGAAAATAATTTACAATAGCTGAACGCTTACGAAGCGATAAGTAACTATAAAAACAATACAAAAGTTCTCAAAACACTTTCCTCAGTATATTCTTAAGACTCTTCTTCTTTTTGCTGCCGTTTTCACTCTCCGGGTGTCCGTTCTGAGACAGCTCGGTTGATTCGGACCAGAGACTGCCTGTTGGGGATTCGGAGTTGGCTTTCTTTTCCATTTTGCCATTGAAAATCGGCTCCAAATTTCTCATTACAGGACTAGGTGTACTTCTGGCACTATTTCTGCTGAATGTCCTTAAGAAGGCGGGCGATGAAAGCCGTCGCGTTTTCATGGTCTTTGATTTTAGGTTACTGAAAAAAGACCCGTTTGACTTTGGCGATTCCTTCTTAGTGGAGACATTTTCGTTGAATTCCCTTGGCTCTGAAACCGGTGCAAAATATTCGCCCTCGTCTAAAGGTATGGGATTTTCTTGGAGCTTTCCAAGGCTATCTTGTCGGGCGTTGTTGACTTTTGCCTCCAGTTCCAGATTTCGATGTAAGACTGACGTTTTTCTCTTTCTATTTTTCCTAGCAACTTGCCATTCACCATCTTCAACTTCTCTATCCATTTCGTCAGTCGATTGCCTTGTTATTTGGAACGCTTCCTCGCTGGGTCTCCGTTTCTTCGCAGACGGTGTGACATGCCCACTTACACCTTCCACTGATTTTCTTCTGAACTTGTCCTGTTTCTTCTTCATTTTCTTCGGTACTGGAATGACAACTACTTGTTCACTCTTCCGTTTCTTAGAGACATAATAAAACACCACGGCAAGTATTACAGTTTGAAATATTAGAAATTTGAAAACAGTTATGTTCCCAAACCAGCTGTCTCTTTCCTCCATTAGAATATTCATCGCCGTTGTCATGTGAGTCAGTTGCTCTTGTAAATCCACCAGTTGTTCTAAGTACTTCTGCTCTCTCTCGTTGCTTTTCCGTCGTTCCTCTGTCATTTGGACCATCGTCTTTTCAAATGATTTTTGCATTTCTTCAACTTGCTTTTTATAACGTCTACTTAGCTCTTCAAGGTATTGACCAGACAAGGACATGTTTCTCTCTAAAGTCTGAAATGTAAAAAAGCAATTACTTAATTTTGTTATATCTGTGGTTGATGATGATTTAGAATTAGTCGACCGAATATAACGAAAATAAATAAATTTATTGATTGTAATAAAAACTTAATGTTTAAATATTTATATAATAATAATAATAATAATAAAGGCCTTTGTCGAAGAACCAAAAGCACTGAAATAGTTTCCCAAGGTTCCAAAGTTGCGTTTGTCAGAGAACCGATAACTGTTGAAGAAGACGAGCGCTGGAGTGAAGACAGCGTATTGGCAAACGTATCGTTGAATGCCCCCAAGCCATTCAGAGACACGTTCATACGCCGGATGGCTAGTAGAAACTTATGTGTGAAGCTAAAGATCGGGCTAGGTGATATGCCTTGGGGGAGGCCTATGTCCAGCAAAGGACTGGAATGATAATGATGATGATAGACCTTAGTGAACTTAAAATTACTTGACTACGCAAAATTTATTAATGAGATCCAAATTTAGAGACTGTAGATATGATAGCAACATGAATTTTAAAACATCTGAGAATTCTTTACCAAATAGTGTTTAGAGGTTTTGTCAAATGATTTTACAACGAATACTATCTAAATAGCTTATATTGAATTCGGTTTTATCCGAAAACACTTCACAAATCGTCTGCGACAAATGTAAATTTATTTATTGTAATGTTAAGTATATAAAACACACACCTTAACTCGGTTAGACAATCGTAGAAAGACAGATTCCTTTTGTAAAGTCGTCTGGGCCTGATTTTGGTTGAGTGTGGCGTGTGTTCCAACAGGAGTAGGGTCCACGGCCATCTGGTCTATATCCGATATGAAATTGTCATTCTCGATAATAATCATTTGATCATTCATATCTTCCGTTGTTACAGCATCTTTAGGTTTTTCTGTAATCGATTCTGATTTTCCATTATTCACTTCAACCTTACTTACGCCTTCTTTAATTTCAACCTCAATATCAGATTCTGATATTTTGTCACTTTCTGACGTGAGCTCTTCGTGTAGCTCCGGTACTGGAGCTTCTTCGAGAATGACATTCAATTCGTCCCTCGTGATATCTGTTTTATCTTTTTCTTCTTTAAGTATTTCTAAAGAACTACCATTTTCAATGATTTGTTCGGTAGGTATTGAATTTTCTTCAATTTTTGTGTCATTTATATTATCATCTACAGAATCACTATTTTTTATTGGTACTAATTTAATGTCTGACTCAGAGTTTGTTTCGCCGTTTAACTTTTGTGGAATCTCGTCCAATGTTATATTAGACGTAGAATTTTGTTCGGTTTCAAAACTAGAATTTAAAACAACCTTCTTTTCCTTGATAGCAAGGATATTACACAAAGCGGCTAAATATTTTGGTGGAAACAAAGCGTTCATATACGCAACGCGTTCATCATGAAACTCAATTGTTTTTGTACTTTTAAAATCTAAACCGAATTGCTGGCATATTCCCGTACACTTTAAAGTCTCTCGTAGGAACACTTGACGAACTAAATTAGTTAATTTGTCCGAACTACAGCTAAGTAGTTCATACACTTCATTATATAGTGTTTCACTACAATTATCACATACTATAATATGGCTGGGGGAGCAACACCGTTTGTACATTTCGTCCACCGACGTATCATTACGTGCATTTGATACATTTTTAGGAACTTCAGTTTTCACTAACGCTTGAGCGGCTTTCTTCATAATAGACATAACAGCATCTCTTGCAGATCCGAATAGATTTTTTGATGGCTCCGTTTCGGCTGTTGGTATATCGGGAACATCTATTATTTCATCATCTTCATCCTCATCTATATGTGCTGTATGCTGAGAACTCTCTTTCTCTAGCACTTCAAATTCAGATGTTCCGTACACTTTAAAAAGTGAAATAGGGCAGTAGTGCTCAGAGCCGTGGTGAGACAACATTTCAACTTTGATAAATTTTCCAAATAAATGAGGATACAGATCGAAACTCTGCACATCTCTCATATCTTGAGCTGTAAACTGACCGACGCTGGCCCATTCCCTTGTCGGAAACCGATCACTGAAATACACAGCGATATCTTTGGGAGTGGAGGAGAATAACTCAAAATTAGCTATTTCTATTTTTTGGGCTTGCACTGCCTCGCATAGCTCAACTACGAACCAAATGCGACTGTTGCAAGTATTGAGCATATATTCATCTCTGTTGGGAGATAAAATGGAGCTAGCCGAACCGGCTTCAGGGTTGACGGCTACAACTTTAGCACCGCATGCAGGCGAAGCATAATTTTTTGACCGTAACTTTGTGCTTTTACTACTAAAATTCGTATTGCTATGACTAGGTTGACTTGAGTGGTTTAACACTGTGTCTTTCTTCTCGGCTTCAGCCAGCTGCTTCTGAGCCCATTCAGAGAATGAAGGGATGTCTTCTTGTGGCGTTTCTGGCTTAATTGGAATGTTTTCTTCTCTTTTTTCTTCCATCTGAGATTCAATTTTTGCTTCGGGTATGGGAGAGGTGGTGTGATATGAATCTTCTGTTTGTTTTGTCTCATGCATGGGCTTTGCTTTGACAATGAGCAATGGTTCTGTAGATTCTTTCTCTGCATTCTTTTCCTCCAAATTAAGTTTTTCGGCCTCCTTAGTGACAGAATCGTCAATGTTGAACCTCTTTGTATCATTATGTTCTTCCGAATCGTTGACGAACAGTAGTTCGTCTGCTTTTTTGAAATCCAATTTTGCGTTTTCCGCCAAAGAGATTAGCATTGGAGGCTGCCCGGTGTCAGGTAACCTGCAACAAAAGTATAATTGGTTATTGATCAATATTACTGGAGAAATATGTGTATGTGAAAATAGACATCGGTATTCGATTGGCTATTTCGGTTGTGCAATTTAAAAACTTAATAAGGGACATCTCTACGAAAAAACGGTATTTTACATTATGCAGCTCACCGTGCTATAAAGCATCAACTGACATTGCCGAAATGTCTAAAAGGACCTTACAAATTGAATTTTGAAGATTGCTATATGTCTCACTATGTTTAAAAATTGCGCAACCGAGTAGTAATTTTGTCATAAATTTATTTTTTATTCATTTAAATGAATTAATATATGTATCTATATAATAAATAAATATCACTATATTGTACCTACTTTAAACTGAATGCATTGATTGAAGTATGTTATTGAATATTAATTAAAACTATTTTGTAAAGACACCAGGAATGCTGGGTTATAAACTTTGGTATAATGGTAGCGGCCCATTACATCCCGTCTATCAATAATACAATCAAGTCTGACATACGTATAAAAAAAAAGATATTCATTACATTATTATTTTCATATTGTTATATAAGAGGGCAAACGAGCAAGCGTGTCACCTGATGGAAAGCAGCTAGTTCTACAAAGTTTTAATAGTGGTAGAGCCACGCTGTATATGAATATTTTATCAAGAATGACATTATTTGCCTGTAGCATGATTGGACTGGCTCGACCGGGGAAGTACCACACTCCCGTAGAAAACCGGCGTTTGAGTGGTAGCTTACCTACCGCGCTTCGTACGATGAGCGACCGAGTTCCGGAGGCCCAACACCCTCCCCCCTCTCTCTACCTTCCCCTCCCATTCTCACTCCCATAGTGACACTTTCCTTAAAGGTCGGCAACGCTGCCGCACTGCATATGGCGCTGCGGAAGTCTATGGGCGGCGTTGATTGCTTTCCATCAGCTGACACGCCTGCTCGTTTGCCTGCCTATCCAAAATAAAATAAAAGTGGAGGTGAGTGGAGAGAAGTTTCGGTAATAACGCACCGTATTGGATCGCTTCTCATCCGGATGGTGAGAGTGAAACATAAATTCGGAATACCACCACGCATAGATTGACGATAAATTTAAATTCCGACAAATACAAACGCAATGCGTCCAATTGAGACAATCAGCGGGACAATTGGCTCGATTGTGTCCCAAGTCTGAGAAACATAAGATGCGTCCACACATACACCCGCATAACACAGCTTACGGCCCTAACCTACATATTTACCGTTATGACGAATGACCGTATTGTGTAATGGTTTTACTTGGTCTATATACGATTGGAACACATTAATTTTTATTTTTTAAAGGAAGACTAGTAATATTTTTAACACGTTGCGTACTGCTTCACCCGTACTTGAGTGATGGGCATGCTTCCGTGGGACCCGCGTCCCACGTCCCGTTTTTGTTAGAGTTAAATAAGATATTATATATAAAAAATACACAAATTACACTCTACTTTTTATTAATTTACAAAGGATAACATATTATACTATGTCGCATGGAATTATTGGTGTGTTTCAAAAAAAGGATACTGAATAATCTATGGTACCTGCAGTGAGATCCCTTGCAGAACTCTAACCGAAACGCTTATCGCTTTCCAGGGAAATCGATAAACGTTTCAAAATCTAAAACAATGTATCAATTACATAGATCGATGGCACTGTAAACGTACATAATCGACAATACGCGGATCTACTCGAGTTACATTGTTGGTATTCCCGCATATCTCTCCGCTATCGTTCTAGTGCGCTGAGAGAAATACTTAGGCCGGCAGGAAACTCAACGTAATCACGCTTGGTACGCAACGTGTTAATATTACCAGAATTCGCCAACTGCCATCATCACTTTTGGTTGGGCCCAGGATCTTTCGGAAGACTTTTCGTTCTGCAACGAAATTTCTTCTCTTCCTTTAGCGTTAGTGTCCAATCCTCACAGCCATACGTTAGAATAGACCGAATAATCGTATTATAGATTCGAAGTTTCGTCTTTATACTGAGAAGCCTTTCTTTTATTTTTTCTTATTTTTTATTGCCCAAAATACATGTGGTTTCAACGGCTTGTGAACGGCTGGGCAAATTAACATGAAATTTTTATGTGTGAAACTCTATCTCTGAATAGTATACATTCACGATTGAACCCGATAGGTGGCGCTTCAATCGGGTTCTCTTTTAGGACGTTTCTCGGGCCAGTTGGTTTATTATATCGATAGTTAATAGAAAAGTCGCACTTAATACTTGGTTAATATGATAAATTATTTTCTATTTTTCTTGAAATCAGAGCATAGAAAAGATCATGTTTGTAATATAATTAGCTTTTTTTATGGAAAAGGAAGGCAAACGAGCGGGCGTGTCACCTGATGGAAAGCAATCAACGCCACCCATAGACATCCGCAGCGCCATAGGTAGTGCGGAAGCGTTGCCGACCTTTAAGAAAAGTGTCATTAAGTGTAAGCGTAAGCGAAGGAATGGGAGGGAGAAAGAGAGGGAGTGGGAGGAAGAGGGTGTTGGTCCCCCGGAATGCAGGCCGCTCACCGTACGAAGCGCGGCAACTACCACTCAGACGACAGTTTTCTGCGGGAGTGTGGTACTTCCCCGGGCGAGCTGGCCCATTCATGCTACAGACAAACAATATGCCATTCTTGACAAAGTATTCGTCTGCAGCGTGGCTCTCCCACTAACTAGCTGATGGCTCAAATAAATTAAAATGTAATAACCGTAGAATAGAAGTCAAGATCATTAAGGTTCCTTAAAGTCACGCCACAAACAATTCGTGTGTGACTCTATGACTTAAAAGCTCGATACTTACCAGAGGAATTGGGCTGGAAATAAACTCGTTCGCCAAACAACTGATCTGACGCGGGCGACTTAAATGTTAAAATATAATTTGTGTCTAGACGCGAGCGTCAAACCTGTTGTTCTAGATCTTTCTATTCTTATATTAATTACGCAAATAACAAATCGTCTGTACAAATATTATATTTTATAAGAATCACTTCATAAATAGATCGAATGTTAAAGGTATATATCATAATATTAAGATTTTTAACTAGAACGATATCGCAGAAAAATTTTGTTTTTCAATAATATGGGCCAGCTCATCCGCAAGTCCAAATGTTGGTGGACTTCGCTACTGAACTTCTTTCAAGGAGCGCTAAGAACCTGTATTCTAACATCTTCCCTTCGTTAATCTCTCACTTTTCTTTCGGTTACTATACGTAACAGCGCCACGTATTTTCTCCGGTTTGTGTTACTAAATCGACATTCAAAGCCCTTACACTCCGCGGCCGCCAACCCACTTGCCCAGTTTGGCGACTACGGGCAAATACTTCATAAACTAAAGTGGCAATGGGCTGGTCACCTTTGTCGGAGATCCGACAATCGTTGGAGCAGACGAGTGCTGGCGTGGAGACACAGAACAGTCTGCGACAGTCCACTGCTGGACATAGGCCTCCGCCAAGAAGCGCCATCTAGCCCGATCTTCGGCTTCACGCGTCCAGTTTCTGCAAGCTGTGCCCTGTGCAGATCGTCGCAGTACCTATCTAGCCGGGGGGCGTCCCACACTACGTTTACCGAGACGCGGTCGCGACTCCAGCGAGAGAGAGCGGAGATCCAGCGATCTCTGATGAACGTGACCAGCCTATTGCCACTTTAGTTTGCTATTTCGAAAAGCTATGTCGGTCTTTAAATATTATAAATCAATCAATCTTTATTTCCTGTATTATATATAAATCGTTATATATTATGTAAATTATCATTAAAAATTATAATAATAACTGGTTAAAATTACATATTATAAATGTGAATTTCCGATAACAGAATAAATATCGATATCCATTATAATTTTACAGATAGGCTTATTTTAGATGACTGATTTACCATAATATGAATGCAATAAAAAAGATTGATGTCTAGATTAATTAGTTTAGATATCAGCTATTCTTATTATTAATGGAGTCAGGCGTTACTTTGCGGAAATCCATCACTATGTGGACAGTCAAAAGTTTTACTTAGCTAAGATCCGCGACAAACAAAACAATAACAGAAAATTAATAATGTGTTTTTTGTGCTGGATGAAGTGGATTTATTTGGAACTTAAACCAAAAACTTACTTAACTTACGTTTTTGGTTTAAGTTCCAAATAAATCCACTTCGCCCAGCACAAAAAAACACACATTATTAATTTTCTGTTATTGTTTTGCTTGTCGCGGATCTTAGCTAAGTAAAACTTAATGTCCACATCAGCTATTCTAACAACTGTCCACAATTGTTAGAAAACTCTGTCACAACATTATGGCCACTACAAAAATTTCATAATCAATAAAAAAAACAATAACAATTATTTGCAACTGTACGGAATAAAATGTTACTGGCCAGCAGTAATCCAATGTTTTCGTAACTTTCATAAAAACTATAAGACGCCTCACGTTGCAAATTCTTTTCCGACTGCAGGTTTCGATTGTCATTGTTAGTTTAAAAGGTATTCTGTAAGGCGATAAAGTTTTACACTTTTAACATTAAATTTCGAGCCACTGAACAACATAAAGAAACTTTTTTGTTTTAAGAGACGTAAGCAAAGGGACACATGACCAATTTTATGCTAAATAATCACTATAATTTGTCTAATATACGTATTATTTTAATTTGGCCAGTATAAGTACCGAATTAAAAAATAATAAATAAAAATAAAAAAGCCCCCATAAAATTAAACGAAATATTTAAGTAGTATTCAACACTGAATTTTTTTTTTCTGTATTTTATTTACAAAGATTAGTAATAATAGAATTCTCGTTAACCATTCCTGTCGCATGCATTGCACTTGATATAAGTAGAATAATATATTGAAACACTCAAAAGACAATTTTCTGCTAACGAAACCATACTGTGATCTAATGTACTTTTAGCGCCATCTAGTGAGGTCACAAAATTACCGAATTAAATATTTCATTTTAGATAACTCCAACAATCAATGCTTGTGGTAGGAAATGGTTTACATTATCAGTGTAATAGAGGATACGTACTGACGATTTCAGATAAGCCCGAACCTTGCTGCGACTATAAGTTTGGACTATTTATGAAACTTCTTTGGAATTGTTATTGAATTGAAGACAAGTTGACAACTCTGTATACGGGGTCGCTCTAAATACCTCATTGGCTTGAATTCTGCGTATTATTCGTATCGACGGCTGTTTGCAGATAAGATATGATCAAATCGCTGTTTATTAGCATTGTAACAAGTCTCAAATGGCATACCGAACACGGCACAAAATTGTCGTCTGTCCGGACTTATAATCAGTTTCACAAGACGGCAGCTCGTTACACGGGGAACAGGCAGACACCAGTCTGGTTACTGTGTTAGTATTTCGACACTATTGCGGCTACCAAACACGTTGATTTGTTTTAATCCTGACATTTGATTGTATATCAATAACAAGTAAATACATATACACCTACGTACGTATACGTACATACGTATATACATACACATTGTCTTGTCTCTCTCCCTGTAGGGTTAGGCAGAGACCACAGATCTCCATTCGCTACGATCCCGATACACCTTCCTTGCCTCTTTCACACCTATCCATCCTTCCTTTCACATTCATCGTAGCGAAACGGCTCTCCGTTAGTCGCTTCTCACCCTCGTGGGAATCAGGACGTAACGGGTGGCGAACCACGTCACCGTCATTTTTTAATAAATCAGTTGTAATAAAATTCGCCATAGTGAATACCACGAGCCGCAAAGGAGGATTGAGGTCAGCCCCAGATGAGCCCCACATGTTGAGGTAAGGCATTATAGTACCCGGGGGAACCCGATTCCGGGACGGTCGGCACAGTAGACCGTTGATTGGCGGAGAGGAAGAGAAAAGGATAGAGAAGAAAGGAAAGTTTGATTTAGACACGATGATAGAGATATGATACTACCGCAACGGAAGACAAGTAGTGATATGGTAGTAGCTTGGGAGGCCGGGGTCGCGTACCCGTGTACCAATCAATACCTAATTTACCGAAGAGGCGGGTAGATACTACCGTTCGTATATAAATAAAAAACACAATTCTTACATGTAGAATATCTTGGTGAGTCCTTGGTGGCCACCGTACGAGAGCAGTTGAAACATCAGCAGAGCCGCAAGCAGCGCCCGCGGCGGCGACATCGCGCAACCGCCGCCGCCGCATTGGCCAAGCGCCGGCGCACCTATCACGACACACACCAGCCCGCGGCAACTCACCACCACCACACTTGCATTTGCGAATATCCGAACAGGCGAGACAAGCTCCGCTCGGCTGTGCGATATCACGTATGACACAACACTTATAACGTCACGTTCTTTCGTTTCACACAACAGCGACTATCCGAACGTTATTTCAGATTTTAAAAAAAACATAGGAACTGATTTATGGCAAGTTTCGTACTTCACAGATAAAAACTGTTCGATTATTTGACCGCTTTCACAATTCTTATATAGTATTTATTTACTGTTAAAACAAAAATATGATTAGATGGTATTCTTTCATATTGCGAGCTTCTTCCCTTGTCTTCTACATTGTGCGAAATTTCGATGTGCCCGTTTTGTAAACAATGTTTCTTTGTACAACAACAAATCTATTTATTATCTGCGCGACATACAACAATTTGTCTCTGTCGTACCAATTGCCGACCGTTCGTGACAACAAGGGCTGTTCTACGCGATAGGACACGACGTGGCGTGCTCTGCAGCTTGTTCCTTGCACTTTACAAGCGTAAACTATATTTCAATTAGGGTTGTCACCACTTTATAATTAACTTAAAATAAAAAAAATATTTGTAACTAATATTAAATAAAAATGATAAAATGAGGCCACGGCTAATTCAAGTTGTTAATTTAATTTTTAACCTCGTAAAACAGTTTCAAGTATGCAATGCAAACTTTGTGAACTTAAAAAGTGTTGTAAAAACCTTGCTAAAACAGAGAGAACGTTTGTATGACAAATAATCGTAAAAAGTTTTTGAATACTATTTTTTTTACACAATCAGGATTTATTAATTTGTTACTGTGCTTTAAATCAAGTTGAAAGATGAAGGAATTTCCACTGAAATGAATAATTTGTTTTCCTTATCGGTGAAAGTGAAGACCGGGTTAGGTGCTGCGATTTAGGAGGGGTTTATCCGGCCTGTCTGTCGCAGGCTAATGATTAAATTGAAACCGAACATTTTAAGACAGATATAGATTTTTTAATAACGAAACGACAATCGGAGAATTGACAGCCCTAGGTTACAAAATAGAGGTGCCACATTCGCTCTCAATAATACAAGGTATGCTCTGTTAGAATGCTGAATGAGAGTACAGTTTGGGATGATACGGTCTGGGGTTAATCAGTCTGGATGGCCTTTTATGTAGTACTGACCGACGTGACCCACTCAAATAGGATGGTAAGTGAAAATTACAATTGCAATATTACTTTTTACATATAGATTACGAATAGAGCCACGCTCCAGACGAATACTTTGTCAAGAATGGCATAATATTTGTCTGTAGCATGAATGGGCCGGCTCGCCCGGGGTAGTACCACACTCCCGCAGGAAACCGGCGTCTGAGTAGCTGAGTTCCGGAGGCCCAACAACCTCTCGCTCTCCATCCTACTCCCATAATGACACTTTCCTTGAAGGTCGGCAACGCTTCCGCACTATCTATGGCGCTGCGGATGTCTATGGGCGGCGTTGATTGCTTTACATCAGGTGACACGCCTGCTCGTTTGCCTTCCTATCCCATAAAAAAAAGAATTCCGGTGCGGGGATCGAACCTGCGACTATTGACTCTATTAGGCTCTCAATTACAATATTACATTTTAATTATAGATTACAAATAGACGTTAGAAAGAAATCATAAGTATTTTTGGTTCTCATTGTTCAAGGAACAGACATTAACCCACCATGATGCACAGTAAAATTAATAATTTTTGAAAAAACTATATTATTAACATTGAGTTTAAAAAAAATATTATATAACTTGAGTTGATAAATAAAAAAGTATTTTACTAACGATTGAAAATTTGAACTGAAAGACAGCAAGCCAGCTTTTAACATTTAAATCTTAGACTAAGAAGTTTACGTTCCAAACTTTCTCTCGACAATAAACTGCAGTACTTAAAACGTAAACCGCCGACAAAACACATCAGTCTCCAGCGAGATAACGATCCGGTGAGTCAACGGAGAACAGCTTAATTGGTCCCAGCAGATTTACATTCGCACCAAAAAGGCAACGCCGAGCAGCTGGCTCCGGATAATGGACTCTTAAATAACGCGAGAGATCTTAATATCGCAGAGGACGTAAGATAGAGATAGTCTGGTTTTGGTATAGATCGGGATAGGTAACATAAAATCTTATTGTTTGTGGCCTATCACTTGTGATGCCTTATAAGTACAAATATCCATTTATCCTACTATATATATACATTATGACCCAGTGAACTTTGTTTTACCTACAATTAATTTAATTAAAATTAACGAAAATAATATCTCCTGGTAAGCTTATCTTCTCCTGGTATGTCAGTACTTAGGTATGCATTACTTTACAAAATCGTTACAGTTATACAGGGTGTCCCAGAACTCAACGTCAAGCCGAAACGGGGTGACAGGATTAATGTAACCATCATGAGAAAAATCAGAAAAAAATCTATCCCATGCAGTTTAAAAATTATGGGCATTTAAGAAAAACCTAGAAATTTGGTCAAACTGTAACCATTTTTCGGTTATTGTGTTTAATTTTTATTATTTTTGTTCATTTAAACTTTGGAACCGTAACCCTAAATAACATTTCTAGAATCACAGTAAAAAATAATGACACAATTGCCCCAAGTTTCCTAGAATTAAGACCTGTATACAGTATAAATACAGTTTTGTATAACAACACGTCCGTTAAACGGTAAAGCCGAGACTAACGCCATCTATTGAAAGTAATTGGAAGTAAAATGAAGAAAAATATTTTTTCCTTTTTCGAGCTGTTCTTTTATGTTTTCTCTATATTTTTTCATTTATAAACCTTCCCTGTATTGCAGCGAACAAAATAAAAAAAAATATTCAAATAGGTCCAGCCGTTATTCAGTTTTAGCGAGACTAACAAAATAGTGTACTATTACTACTAAGAAACACCTTTAAAACACTCTCTAAGAAACATTTTGAGAGATCCGAATCCACTGGTGGTACAATCGGTAAATTATTCACCCGATTTAAACGCGCGCCCGAAAAGACGACGCCCGCGTAACGTGTTACACGATCCGGACGACGAAACAGCGTCATTCGGATCCACTCACGACACCAACACTCACACGCACCGCGGCTCTAGCCGAGCACGTATGGTAGGGAACACTTCTACACCGGCCGCTTACACGAGATTCTCTCACGTACCCGGTCGGTTCTAACCCCCTAGACCTTAGGGTCTATGGGACTAATAGGGACTATAGTTACAAAAGTTCAATCCTCCCCTACATGTTTAACGTAGAATCATGACGAGTTTAAAATCAGCACACACACATATGTGTACCTCCCACACGGCGTCAAGCCGATGGAGTCTGCGATTTGCTCAGATTCCCAATTATACTTTACTTGCCCGCGGGCTTCCAGTCCACAGGCCCTGAATACGATAAAGCTGTTAAAGCCAATAGGCTACCAGCATTAACATCTTCGAATCCAATCATCATCACATAAAATGTCCGGTGGCAAAATTACATTTTCAAATATAAATAATATAAGTCTACTATACCCTGATGACATAATTACTACATACAGTTAGATTCTCTTACGGTGCCGAGACGTGGACACTGATAGTCCGTCTCCTCGCCAAGCTCAAAGTCGCTCAGAGGGCTATGGAGAGAGCAGAGAAACCCCGAGCATAGGGTTTCTCTGGTGGACAGAATTCGAAATGAAGAAATTCGCCAAGAGAACCAGAGTCACCGACATTGCTCTTCAAGTTAGCAGACTGAAGTGGCAATGGGCTGGACACGTTTGTCCGAGAACCGACAATCGTTGGAGTAGACGAGTGCTGGAGTGGAGACCGCGACTCGGCAAACGTAGTGTGGGACGCCCTCCTGCTAGATGGAGCGACGATCTGCGCAAGGCGGCTGGCAGAGACTGGATGCGTGTAGCCGAAGATCGAGCTAGGTGGCGCGCCTTGGGTGAGACCTATGTCCAGCAGTGGACTGCCGCGGGCTGATATTGATATTGATACCCTGATGATGCCTCGTGTTGAGGCTAAATACGTGTCGTGTACATTTTGGAAGAGTGGTGGTGTGTGTTTGGTGTTATTGATAGCGGTTGGGAAGTGGAGAGTTGCTGATGGTAAGTTTTTCGGTAAGATTTAGTTTGAGTTCCCCGTAAATCCACTTCTTCCAGTAAAACACACTTCCATTTTTGTTTGCTTATCGCGGATATTAGCTCAGTTAATATTCTGACTGTCCCACATAGAAATAACACGAGAGAACTAGAAAATAATCTAGAAAATATGTTTGTTACTCTTTCACGAAAAAACTACTGGACGGATTTGGATGAAACTTTACAGTAATATAGGTTATACATCGGAATAACATATAGGCTACAATTTGTAATGATTTTATGTAATTTTGGTCGTAATATAACGATACATGTCAATTAAGTCGGAAAATAATCTCGCCTCTGAGTGCTATCTTGGCGTACGCTGCCTAAACCATTGGAGTTATACAAAGATGATGTACCGTAGGATTGTTTGTCTTGAATAGTTCTAAATAAAAGTCCGCGACAGTATATATCTACCTTTTATGTGGAAGCCACTATGACCAAAATTGTGAACCATAAATTAAGGTAAAAAAATTATATTTATTTAAAATGATCTGTCACGAAACTTAATGTGGCAGACCAAATTCCACGCGAGCGAAGCGGTGGGCAAAAGCTAGTAATTTAATAAATGCGTATTGAACAATAGAGAACTTCATAAAGGAATCGAACTGTGCATCAAATCTCAGCCGGTTATTTTTGAATGACGTGCATACAAACATCGACTCGAGCTCACGTGAGCGGCCCGTGACCTTGCTCGCGCTCCAGTTGAAACTGTTTCGACCTGGCCAACGTGCGTGCAACTAGATTATGTAAAAACAAAACAGCTGCTTAAGTTTTTAACATAATCAATAGAAATCTTGGTAAATATTTACAATGGCGGCTTTTGCAAAAAATTGCCTCAATTTTGTTTTCTGACAATTACTATCGTTAAAAAATGGTATCCCATATAATATTACGGAGGGGGAATATTGCCAATCCCATAAAACCCAATAAACTATAAATGTGAAAATCACCTATTATCGTCCATAATTGTTGCTTGTGAGTTTAGGTTTGTGAGATTAGGTTAGGTTTTTTTTATTAGCCTAGTCAGCCTAGCCAAGCCTAACCTAACCTCTACTGTCAGGAAATAATTGGAGCAATTTTTCGCAAAAGCCGCGATTGTAAATATTTAACAAAATCTATTTTATCAACAGCAGAGGAAACCTGCGTATAAACTATTAAGAGACGAATCCAGAGCCACCCTAATATGTGTGATATGGCCCCGATGAAAACACTTGCTGTCACCCGAACACGGGTGACGTGGCCTAGTGTGAAATTTACTGTCACCGAAATGCGGGCGACGAGGCCCTTTGTAAACGTTATTGTCATCTAAATACGGGTGACGCGACCTGCTATGAACTCTACTATAAACCAAATACGGGTGACGAGGCACCGTGTGAACGTTGTTGTCACCCGTATGCGGGTGACGCGACCGTCAACGTGTCAAAGTATTCAAGTTTAAATTTCATAATAATTGTTTGAATAAAAGAACATTATTAGACACAAAATGCCACAAAAAGCTCTGAATATTCTAATAATATTTTATCCATCACAAAATCAAGATCGCGTGTTTACCAGCAGTAAAGTTCAATGATTTGTCCCGAGCGTTCCTTCTGAGCAGTCATATAACGGTACGTACCAAACGAGTTATTCTAGTGCATATGACAAATATCTACAATACTTGAGAATACTCTAAAATACTTGAGAAATAGGAATATGAAAACTGAATCTTAACCGCTTCGCTCCAAACCCAGTTTACGATAACCGAAAACTAGTTACACCCAATATAGTGTAAGGACTCGAATGGAAATATAAAATCCCTAGAAATACATACACTTACACACATACACATACATATCATTACGCCTGTCTCCCGTAGGGGTAGGCAGAGACCACAGATCTCCATCTGCTACGATCTCGGCATACTTTCCTTGCTTCCTCCACACTCATCACTCTCCTCATGCAAGCCCGCCGGTTAAGGAAACTCTTTGACCTGGCCTTTCTTAAAAATTTCGGCAATTTGGTGTCTTATGTTTTCCGATGACCAACTGGCTCAATAGTGGGGCCCTCCGCCCGCGGAACCAATGGTCGCGGGTTCGATCCCGCGTCGGAATAAATATGTATGGATTACAAATATTTATTCCGAATCTGGTAACCCCGCCATCTCTGCATTGGACAAGATTTCTAACATACGCGGGACAACATTGCATACAGTGTAATTCGAGACGGCAAACCTAATACTCTATGGACTGACTGGTTACACAGTGGGCGGGCCAGTTGACACATTCGTGACAATAACAACTTTATATCAAATTACAGTGTGTAACTTCACACACAATTCCTAAGTTTAAAATAGTTCAGGTGTGTGTGTATTTAGGTACAAGCATTTTATTATGACGAGAAAAGAACTTCGCCGCTGAGTAAAGGGTTTCAAGGGTAAAATAGTTTTTTTGGTCTTTATTTAACCCATAAATTCTGTTTGAATTCTTGCAACACTGAAAATTCACCGAAAATCACGCGTATCCGAAAGACCATATAATAATCTACTATTGGTTATAGACAATTTTATAATTTTCTCGACAGTGGACATGTCCGGTCATGTCAGGTCCGGCTTAAACTTCATCAAGAATAAATAAAAAAATTCAAATTTCTATTCACTTTGAATTTTTAATTAATAATAATTCTTTATTTGCATAATGTGAGGTGTAACAAGATGAAAAAAGACGTTTAAAAGCCCCATCACATTGCCACTTATGGCGTACAAATTTCATTAATTATTACATACTATTAACAATAACTAAAAAAATTATTACAGATCTAGATATATAACTAAAGTATTATATTGTCATTAAAATTATAATTTATTATTACATTTATTTATTTATTAGATTCATCCGATCATTCTTTTAAAGTAAAAAAGGTCCTTAGTATTATATATATTGGCACCTAACAGCCATTCATATAGTTTTTTTTAAATAATTTTGGGTTCAATCGTTTTAATTCATGAGGTTTATTGTTGTAGTTATTTTAACATTGTAATAGTTCGATGAGGTTTTTTCATTTTCAGTTGCTCTAAGTCAATACTATATTTTTTAAATATTCTCGTGTGCGTTATATCAATATACAAATCGCGCATTTAAAGTCTAAGGACTATCCACGGGAATGCCTTGTGTCGAGTGAAGTGAATCCTAAAAAAAATCCTCTTCTCCACCCTTTGAACATCAACTAGGATTTAATTAAATAAATGTGTATACGCTTGCTTTGTTCTATTTTAATGTAAACCTTTCGCGACTTGCGATTTTCCTATTAAGACGGGCAGTTTTCGAGGTTTGCGAAATCGTACGGTTTACGTCGTTATAGCATACATTTACAAGATATATATATATATATATATATATATATATATATATATATATATATATATATATATATATATATATATATATATATATATATATATATATATATATATATATATTCTTGTAGAGACGCTTGTATAAATTAAAAATATAAATTTGGTAATTATATACTTGTAAAAAAAATATATACATACGGGAATGTATGAATCATAGTGATCATGAAGACTTTATGTATGTATTATATTCCCCATAATACATACATAAGGTCTTCGGCACAAAAGGGTTAATATTATATATAAATAATTGCTCCTTAAAATATAATCAGATACACAAATAAAATGCAACAGTTGATGTACAAAAATGAGTCATTATATGTGAGCGTTATTTGACATCGCGTGGTATAGCGGCCGAACAAGTACGAATGAAAGCGAGACATTAAAATATAAGATCACTTAGTACAATGGTACAAACATTTGCATGTACCAATACAATCATTACTTCTATATTGCTTGCACAATTTAATCTGACATGCTATCAGTCATTTTTTTTACATGCCGGAAAGACGTGTCATTTCAAACTTGGTTTTCAGCTTCTATTAGTTCACTCTCTTTATACATACATATATAAATACAATACATATCGTCACGCCTCGTCACGGCCATCGTCACGCCACGTCACGCGTTTCTCGTAGGGGTAGGCAGAGACTATAGATCTCCATCTGCTACGATCCCGGCACACCTTCCTTGCTTCCTCCACACTCATTGATCGTAGCGTAGGCTTTCTGTCAGTCGCTTCTCGCCTTCGTGAGAATCAGGACGTGACGGGTGGCGAGCCACGTCGCTGTCATTTTTTAACGAATTAGGTTAATTAAAATTCATCACAGCGAATCCCACGAGCCGTAAGGGACGATGGAGCTCAGCCCTAGCAGAGCCCTGAGGTAAGGCACTATAGTACCTGAGTGAGCCCGATCCCGGGACGTTCGATATGCTTGTGACTAAGCTCGCCCCTTGCTACGCATCCATGAGTACGGCAGACCGTGGATTGGCGGAGAGGAAAGGGAAAAAAGATAGAGAAGACAGGATGATAGGGATATGATACTACCGCAACGGAAGACACTTTCCTTATATACATATATTTAAATATCTAGTTCAAATTTTCAAACGTCAATAAAATATTTTTTTTATTCGTCCACTCAAGTTCATTCAAATAAATGACTTGATACGTATGAAATACGTATGAATATACTTTAACGTCTTTATCGGCCATTAGGCCAATATTGATTGATCATAATAGTAAAAGTAATTTATAAAGTTTTTCTGCGTCCTTTGATTTCAATCAATAACACGTGTCTGAATGACGAGGTGAAGGTAAAAGTGGAAATCATGCGATACATTAGTCTCGCCAGCGATGCAATCACTTTTTTTTTTATAACAAGCAGGCAAACGAGCATGCTTGTCACTTAGTGATCACCGTCGCCCATAGAGTGCCTCAATGCCGGAGGTGTATCACATGCGTTGTCGGCCTTTTGTAATCATATATGCTCGTATCTTGAATGCCACTGTTTAGTATTTACGTGGGAACACCTTCTTATCCTAAGAGTGCCTCTTCGACTTGCCAAGGTTGGCAGCTAATTCAGCACAACTCTCCTCCTCCTTCGCCAGGTGTAGCAGTTCTGGAGCACTCGCTATTCCGGTCCACTCCATGATATAACATAGCCAAGACTTTCTTCCCCCACCAACTTTGTTAAAGGACCCCCAAAAAAAATTCCGGGGCAGCATATATATACCTAATATGTGGACTATGACCATAATTGTGAACCATAAATTAAGTAAAAAGAAATATATTTATTTAAAATGATCTGTCCAGAAACTTAAAGTGGCAGACCAAATTCCACGCGAGCCGAAGCCGCGGTCAAAAGCTAGTTATATATATTATTCTTTAAGAAGAAGAAACTTGTTTTCGTGCCTAATAAATAAATAAATTAACTGAAGTGAGGCTTGTAAAAGAACGTTTAAAAATCGAGTGAGTGAAAAGCGATTATTAATAAGTGGAATTCGGTATCAAAAGCACCGCGATGTCTGGCCCGAAAGGCCACTGTTGCAACAGTGGATTATTAAACTTAGACAATGGACAGTAAATAGCGGGCGATTGCGAACTGTCGCTGCGGTGGCGGGTTCATTAAATTTCGCCCACGGGGGCCGAGGCGCGGTGTCAACCGTGGGCGTCTATGTGGGTATCTAATTTCTGCTCCATCGCTTTTCTCTGTCGGACTGGTTAACAAATCATTCTCGGCGCGTCCCCATCTGTGGACACTGTAGCGGATAGCGGCGGCTTTTGACAGTCGCGTGTTTAACGACTCATTCGTACAATAAGGACAGAATAGAATAGAGTGGATAAATACGTGTTCATATTTTACATTTAAATCGAAGTATTTTATATAACGAGAAATTAGCAATGTCGCGGAATGTTATTTTTATGGGATAGGAAGGCAAACGAGCAGGCGTGTCACCTGATGAAAAACAGTCAACGCCGCACATAGACATCCGCAGTGCCATAGGCAGTGCTAGGGGGAGGGGGGGGGGGTCGAGCCTCCGAAACTCAGCCGCTCACCGGACGAAGTACCGCAGCTAAGCTACCACTCAGACGCCGGTTTTCTGCGGGAGTGTAGTACTTCGCCGGGCGAGCCGGCCCATTCATGCTACAGACAAATAATATGCCATTCTTGACAAAGTATTCGTCTGCAGCGTCGCTCTACCACTTCATATATGTACATGACTCGCCAATATTTTTTTTTTCACAGCCCATGCACATCCGACCACTACTGGGCAAGGACCACCACATTTTTTGGATTGTTATTCACCCACCACGCTTTTCCGAACGACGCATTCAGACTCGGAATACCTGTACACCATACATATAATTACCCCGGTGCGGGAATAAAAACCGAGATCATTGACTCCTCCGTTCTATAATACTCGGATAACAGGCTAGAATTCTCGTCAACCATTCCAACTAAGCTAATTATAGTGCTTGCGTTTGGAAAATATATTTCAGGGTGCTAGGCTAATCTGAATCTAAGCCTAGAGATGACGCGTTGCCGTGTTAGAATCAATATTATTATCAAATTATTTTATGCGATAGACAAAACTTAATTTAATTAGACTAGTGGCGCCACCTGTTGTGCACGTTTATATAAAATAATTATAATTTGTGTAAAATAAATTATTTCTCTATAATCTAAAGAATATGCAACGCACGACGCTAGCTAGACTAGTTTCCTCGGACATTCAACTGAGCTATAAATAAACTAGATACCAAACCGAGGCAGAGTCGACTCCACGAGGCCATCGGGGTTGTTGTATGACCCAAATACCTTATACAGACAGATAATCTAGTCCTAATGCACAAAAATTCTAATTACATATGTAAATTTGTAAAAAAACGACCGATTGGCTCAGTGGCGGGGCCCTCCGCCCGCAGAGTCAATGGTCGTGGGTTCGATTCCCGCATCGGAATAAATATTTATATGGATTTTTAAATGTTTATTCCGAGTCTGGTAACCCCCCCAATCCGCATTTCCTTTCCTGCCCCTTCCTTTCTTCTCTATCCTTTCCCTTCCTCTCCGCCAATCCACGGTCTGCCGTGCCAATGGATGCGTGGCTAGGGGCGAGCCTAGTCGTAAGCGTGCTGATCGTCCCGGGGTCGGGCTCCCCCGGGGACTATGGTGCCTTACCTCAGCATGCAGGGCTCTGCTGGGGCTGACCTCCATCCTCCCTTGCGGCTCGTGGGATTCACTAAAGACGAATTTAATATACCTAATTTGTCGAAAATGACGGCGACGTGGTTCGCCACCCGTCACGTCCTGATTCTCACGAGGGCGAAAAGCGACCAATGACGAGCCGTTTCGCTGCGATGAATGGCAGCGGATGGAGCTCTGTGGTCTCTGCCAACCCCTGCGGGGGATAGGCGTGAATATATAATAAAAAAAAAAACATATGTAAATACGTATATGGTCGTCCTATCAGTGACGTTGTGTTTTTATTTCATTTTTATAATATTATATTATTATAAGTTATATTGTTTAATTATGGTGGCGTATTATACAATAAAGTGAAGTAATATATATTACTACTATAGTATTAGGTGTACAAATAAGTTTCCGCGGTTTGTCAAAAGATGGCCCCACCAGAAGGTTATGGAGAAATTGTCAGATGTAAAACGTAATATCCCAAGTTTAGTCATCTGGCAACACCATAACCTTAAAGTACTAGTGATTCCGTATCAGCATCACGTAATTTTTTTCGTGCAAAAATGTCAAGTTTTATTCCGAATAAGCATCATTTGCGGGAACTTTTGATTTACTTCTTTAATGTGAAAAAATCTGCAGCTGAGGCGCATCGATTGCTTCTAGAAGCATATGGTGAAGCTGCTTTAAGTGAGAGAAGTTGTCAGGAATGGTTTCAAAAGTTTAAGAACGGTGAGTTTGACGTTAAAGACAAAGAACGCAGTGGAAGGCCGAAAGTGTACGAAGACATGGAATTAGAAGTACTATTGGAGGAAGATTCGTCCCAAACGCAAAAAGAACTTGCACTTACTCTACAAGTGACTCAACAAGCAATTTCACATCGTTTAAAATCGTTAGGAATGATTCAAAAACAAGGAAATTGGGTTCTATATGAACTAAAGCCGAGAGACGTTGAACGCCGATTATGCATGAGTGAAATGCTGCTTGCCAGGAATAAAAAAAGAGTTTTTTGCATCGTATAGTCACTGGTGACGAAAAATGGATTCACTACGATAATCCAAAGAAGAGAAAGTCATGGGTTAAGCCCGGCGAACCATCAACATCGACAGCTAAGCCGAATATTCATGGAAAAAAACTCATGCTGTGTATTTGGTGGGATCAGCTTGGTGTCGTGTATTATGAATTGCTGAAACCAAGCGAAACCATTACTGGAGCTCTCTACCGAACACAATTGATGAGATTGAGTCGGGCACTTAAGGAAAAACGCGCCCATTACTACTCCAGACACGACAAAATTATTCTTTTACACGATAATGCTCGTCCACATGTTGCGGCGCCGGTAAAAACATACTTGGAAACACTCAACTGGGAAGTTTTACCCCACCCGCCGTATTCACCAGACTTAGCCCCTTCTGATTATCACCTGTTCCGGTCGATGGCACATGGTCTGTCTGAGCAGCGCTTCACATCATATGAAGACACCAAAAATTGGGTAGATTTGTGGATAGCGTCAAAAGATGAAGAGTTTTTTCGACGGGGTATCCGAATGTTGCCAGAAAGATGGGGAAAAGTAGTGGCAAATGATGGAAAATACTTTGAATAAAACGTAATGTACTTTTCCTTTACAATAAATTCCTAATTTTTTATAAAAAACTGCGGAAACTTATTTGTACACCTAATATATATATGCATATATCGTGACATTTTAAGTTGACTGAAAAAGTCCATAGAAGGTTTTGCTAGAATAGCCACCATTTTATCAACACGTAACAAGCTGACTAGTTACATTTCGAAAGATTTGAGATTATTATATATTATATTTTACTTTACACTGGCATAATAATTATAACTAATTGCCATCAAAGAAAAGAAAATACGTATATATACATAAAATTACCAAATCGGAGATTGATTGAAATGTCAAAATCACTATGGATCAATGTTTATTTGTTGCCATGGCAACGGGTAAACAAGCCATGGCAACCAATAAAAAGTTCTTGGTAACGTAGCAAGTGTGCGTTGAATGGCCAAATATCAAGATTTTTCTTCTCTTCCGTTGCTATACTTGCAAATGAATATTTAAATTCATCGTGTAATGTCTATGTGTCATCGTGTTCTCCGTCCTTCAAACGACTGTCCTTAGAATGACTTAATTAAAAAAAATAAACCACATAAATTAGGAAAATTTTAAGAACTGAAAGAACTTTGATAGTTTTTAAATAGGCCAATTTTTTGTCAATAACATATATGGTTCCGTTTGCCATGAAAATCGTAGCGTTGGCACTGAATTTAACTCGCTAAGAGTTAAGACGAGCAGGACACCAAATCCTCCTTCTCTTCCCTCCTTTACGTCCCTTGGAAGTAAGCTTATTGTTTTATATTACTGTCCTTCAAGAACAGAATAATCATTATAACACCAATTTGAATGAATCAATGAAGTCATATCGTTTTATGTTTGTAAGGGCCGCGGCTTTTGGCAACGACGGTTGCCAAATTTTCGCGCCCATTTGGTGGGCCTGTTTTCTTCATATTTTTCATTTTTGACTATTTTAATCAAACATCCGCATTACCATAGGCAGGGCAGAACCATTGCCGGCTTTTAAGGAAAGTGTCATTATGGGCCTCATGAACTGAATCGCTCATCGGGCGCAGCGCAGTAGCTAAGCTACTATTCAGACGCCGGTTTTCTACGGGAGTGTGGTACTTCCCCAGGCGAGCCAGCCCATTCCTGCTACAGACAAACAATATGGCATTCTTGACAAAGTATTCATCTGCAGCATGGCTCTACCACTGTGCCAAATGTGCTTTTTGAATGAATCGATTATTTTTATTAATTAAACGAAATGAACGTAAAGCGCGCAATCAGTTAAAAACAATCGTACAATATATAACTGATATGAGTATATAGTAGCATCATTCGTATGCATTAACCAGAACAATCTCGTCTGAAATACATCTGATGAGGCATTAGTGAAGTAACAAGGTCAACGGGCTTTCACGTGTCAATCTTAGAGGCGATCTGATGGCGGGGTCGCTTTGCGATCGGAGACAGACGTGACTTCAAGAAGACGGCGCACTCACAGCACAATTAAGCCCGATAGCAATAAACACACAAAGACATCAAAAAGCACGGCGGGCAAATTGATTTAACGTATATAGCAAGAGAGAAACCTACGATAAATAAATCAAACAAAACAGAAGAGGAAGCATTTCTAACGGCCATAAAAAAGTTATAGTAACATTTAATATAACAAGTCGCGGTACTGTCTGACGAGAACGCGATGTGAAAGGTTTACCATAAATTGTTGTCGTATGAAATATTGCAGACAGATGACCAATTAGTTTCACTTTAACTGTCTTATTTGATATAGATGCAAATTGCGAACGTTGGTTTCGCGTGCGTTTAGTGCCTGAAAGTTGACACTGGATGAATTAAAATGCTGTTGTTGTTTATATGGGCGCGCTAATTTAGAAAAGCGCGGTAGCTCTTAATGCGATTTTCACTGAGACACCGGCCGATGTGGGTCGCGGTTACGATCAAACTTTCAGCGCAAATATGAGAAGTATAAGAAGGTGCTCGTCGAAAAGTTAAATTAATTTTATGCCACTACATGCTTAAAGACATACACATACACACACATATACACACACCTGCACACATCTTCTATCTTTAATTATTTATTATCTAAATTCTAAAACTACCGTCTGATATAAAAATAAATCGCTTTAAAATCGCAATGACCTTGTACAGTAATTTTTTAGTGCGATAACCGCCGGACTTGCATGAGGAGAATACTGAGTGTGGAGGAAGCAAGGGAAGTATGCCGAGATCGTAGCAGATAGAGATCTGTGGTCTCTGCTTAACCCTATGGGAGATAGGCGTGATGATATGTGTATATGTAAGAAAACAGAGCAGGTGTGATTGACAAGTATAGATAGATTGTGAATATATGGTATATGGGTATAAAAATATGTATTGTGTTATTGCTCCAATAGAGCGCCTGGCGTACGCTGAGTAAAAATGTTTTTTATAGAGCGCCTGGCTTACGCTGAGTAAGAACGTGTTTTTAGTGCGATAGAAAAGTAGAGCAGGCGTGATTGACAAGTATATATAATATATTGTGTTATTGCTCTTATAGAGCGCCTGGCTTACGCTGAGTAAGAACGTTTTTTTAGTGCGATAGGAAAGCAGAGCAGGCGTGATTGACAAGTATATATATTGTGTTATTGCTCTTATAGAGCGACTGGCTTACGCTAAAAACGTTTTTTTTAGGGCGATACGAAAGCAGAGCAGGCGTGATTGACAAGTATATATAATATATAGTGTTATTATTCTTATAGAGCGCCTGGCTTACGCTGAGTAAGAACGTTTTTTTTTTTGGTTTTGTCTTCCTAGTATCAGCGTATAATGCTGCAATTATTTAAAAATTCTCAAACGTTGTCCTTTAAGTTCGGCAAAAATAACACAGTTGTGGTCACCTCCGATGTCATTTTTCAAAGGAATTTCTATATCACGTTCCACCTCACGCCGCAAATACGTTTAGCTAAACCCATGCAAGTATTATATTAACATATTGCTCAGACGCGTATTGAATTGAAGGAATAACATTCTTGTTGAAAAAACACTGCGATACCATTCGCCACAGTACCTCCGGTGTTTCATACTGCACGATAAAGAGCACGGATTCTTTATTCGTCCAACGACGAAAAATATTATCGACGCAAAAAAACGAAAACGTAGTAAACCGCAAAATGGAAACTTACCACCACCGAGGCCAAGAAACTTAAGATCTCTGAAAAAATTGCATCTGATCACTCAAAAACAGTCAGTTTCAACGCTGTACAAAATCTTCTATTGGTCGTAGAGCTGTAAGACTCAGACCCTTCATTCGACGCAACATTTTGACACGTGTATTAGTTTTTTGCGTCGATTTGTAGATTTGAAAATCGCGTAATCGAGGATTCGCGAAAGTCGTAGTAGCGTAAACGAGGTATTACTACTGTACTGTACACTGATTTTTGTGGTGCTCTAAATTCAAAAGCGCAACGCCATCTGCAGGCTGACCCAGGCAGGTTTTCTGAAGAACTATCATTTTAAAACGTTTTTTTATTTTTGTTATGAACTAAATAACTTTGTTGGCGCAGCGACCCAAAATGGATCTTGGCCTGGATCCGAACAGATCTTAAGCCACCGTGTCCTGTCCTGCGCCACCTCCTGCCAGTTGCAGATTTGAAGGTTGCGCAAGTCATCCTCCGCCATGTCTTTCCAGCGGTACCGAGGCGCCCCACAGGACGTCGTCCAGTTGGGCGACCCACATACCCTCTCTTGACTGCGCGATCCTCCTCCATCCTCTCTACGTGGTCCAGCCAACGAAATCGGTGAGCCTTAATTTGTCCTATTACATTGGGTTGGGCCACCAGATTTTTTTGTGTTATACTTATCATTGTATGTATTTATTAATTATAAACGATTGTCTGAGTTGCGTCAAACATGAGCAGTCAATGCATCAGTTTGCTAACTAGAAGGATGGACAGCGGTCGGCAAACGGCAGACCGCCGAATGTTGTAAAATATACCTATATAATTTAAATAATATTTTGAAATTTTGCATATTATGTTTTGTATAATAACTTAATTTGAAAGCTTCATTTATAAAAAAAAAAACTTAAATTGTACGCCTTCGTTGGGCTGGGCACGTAATACGGATGAACGAGTCTAGAGTACCCAAACGCCTACTCGACGGCAAACCATATGGTCGTAGAAGCCGCGGAAGGCCTAAGCTCAGATGGCTAGTTGGAATCGAAGAAGACTTAAAGGCAATCGATGTGAGGGGCTGGAGAGAAAAAGCCAAACGAAGATCCGGCTGGAAAAAATTACTGGCTGTAATGCCTTGATGATGATTAATTTGAAAGCAAAATAAAGAACAGCGCATAATCATTATCAGATTTTTTTTTTCAACAGTATCCGGACCCCACTTAGAATATACAAATATACGACGCTAAAATTCAGCTATTTGTTTATCCCGGTGGTAGTGGAGATTGCAGGTTTGCAGGAGCCTATCTTGGGAAACCAGGACTTTTGTTAATGAGAAAGGCCGTCACCTGCGATATAAAGGATTTCACCCTCGATCCAGGTCATTCCTTCGCTATCCAACGTGGCAATACAGGAAGCGTAATGACCTTTTAGACTGGGGGCTGCTCGCCAAGAATAATAATGAAATAAAAAACTAACATTTATATAAGTGTAGGCCTACATATAACGAATTAAAATCAGTATAGCAGCGTTTAAAAGCCGATGCCATGTTTACAGAGGTAAATGGTGTGTTCGCACGTCGGAACACAGGAAAACCATTTGCTTACGTAATTTATTCGATGTGGCTTTGGGTCGCGATGCGCGATGCGCCCCATTTGAACTCCTTGACGATAGAGGAGGAAGTTAAAGCAGTAGGTTAACTTCATCTTTTTTCGACACTTTTTTTATGGAATAGGAAGGCAAACGAGCAGGCGTGTTAACCGATGGAAAGCAATCTACTCCGCCCATAGATATCCGCAGCGCCACAGGTATTGCAAAGCGTTGCGAGCCTTTGAATTTTAATATTTTAAAACATTTTTATTATATATTTTGCTACTCTGTGATATCGTCTCAGCTTAGTTATCTAGGTTCCGTTTAGTATAACGATTCTTACTATCTTATATCGAGCTTGCTAAGGAAGTTGTCGTGTTTTGCCACGGGCGTGGAGCGGTGGAATTGTAAATAGTGATTTGTGGATATATTGAACTAACGAGTTTCCCGCGACCTCATCCTCACCCATTTCTTTTAAGGTAAAAGGTAAAAGATAAAGGTTGAATGAATGTTAGAAATTATTTTTGTACAAAACGGCATCGAATTCAGAGGCACAGAATACCATGTAAGTCCATTTTACAGGAATAAGTTAAAGATTTCTTTTCATGGTTTGAAAAATTTTTATAAAACCTTTTTTATTTAAGGTATTTTTGAGGTAGGTATATACGAAATATTCTATCGGATACGCGATTTAAGATTATCCGTTAGATAGCATAAAAAGTAAGAAGTGCGTAGTACAGGTACAGCGACGCTGCAGACGAATACTTTGTCAAGAATGGCATATTATTTGGCTGTAGTATAAGTGGGCCGGCTCGCCCGGGGAAGTACCACATAACACTCCCGCAGAAAACAGGCGCTTTCTTTAAAGGCCGGCAACGCGTCTGTACTACATATGGTCCTGCTGGCGTTATTGCCCCCTTTGGGAATTAAATGTATATAATAATCCGCTGGATTATCAGTGTTATTTGACAGCACTTCAAGTTGACACACTGAAATGATAATGGGTTGGGTAAATCACGTGTATCAAAGAAGCATCAACGGTTGGAATTGACGAGTGCTGGAGTGGAGACCGCGTCTCGGCGAACATGTGCGGGACACCGTCAGGCTATATGAAGCGATAAGCGAAGTTTGGGCTAGTTGGCGAGCCTTGAGAGAAGCCTATTTTCAGAAGGGAACTGCTTCATATATGAAGATATGAAGCAATTCTCACAGTACTGATAACGTTTCTGAAATAATTTCCGTAATATTTAACATTATCGCAAAGCACCTTATAGCCTGTACAGTAGACACAAAAAACAAAACGGTCGCAATTATTTTTGAATCGTTTCCCTATCTTCTATGATAGTGAAATTAGCCGTAAATTCCTTCATTAAATACTTTCACATTACTGAGGTATCTAAAGATATCGATATAATATAATCATATAATCATTATCGATAAAAAACGCACTATATATACTGTAATCATTATCGATAATAATAGCGTTTTATACGCAATTAGTAATTTGTAGTTACGTAAAAAATAAATTCCAATGAAAAACGAAATGAGTACAATAATTACAACTATGTACATTTATATAATTATGTACATATACATTTATACGAAGAATCAATTATAATTTTAATGACAATGTAACAGTTTATTGATAATTTAATGCTTTGTAAGCGACTTATGTATTGCGATCTCTATGTGTCTGTACGTGTATATAGTTTATGTAGAGTTGACATTATAAACAAATAAAAAATAATTAATGAAATTTGTACGCCACAAGGGGCAATGGGCTTTAAACGTCTTTTTTCATCTTGTTACACCCCACATTATGCAAATAAAGAATTATTATTATTATTACAATAAAAGATTAGAGTTTTTTTTATGGGATAGGAGGACAAACGAGCAAGCGTGTCACCTGATGGAAAGCAATCAACGCCGCCCATGGATAACCGCGACACCGCAGAAGTCGCGGCCTTTTAGGTATGTATAAGCTTGATTTTTGAAGGTTCCAATGTCGTATCGGTTCGGAAAGACCGCCGAGGGTAGCTGGTTCCACAAACTGGTGGTGCGTGGAAAGAAGTTACGAGAGAAACGCACCGTAGTAGATCGCCACTCATCTAGATGGTGGGGATGAAATTTATATAATAATTGTAAAAAGAAATGTATAATTGTAATTAATTTATTATACAAATCTTTTCTAAAAATATTAGTTGATTATATTAGTGAATTATATAACTATAATATTACATTATATCGCCTTACTACGCTAGCGAATATTTCAACATTTCAATACAAGTTTCGCTTGATATATAAACCGCATTCTATCGTCCGGGTGTTATTCATTATCAATTGTATTCCGAATTGCTGTCGGTTTTGCATTAATTACCGATAGTTCATTGGACTAAATGGAGCTCGAAAATTCTATTCGCTTGTATTACCAATACTTTATTTGTTGGAGAAAGATTATATCCAATAAAAAAAAATATTTTTGATAGGATAGGCAGGTAAATGAACAAGCTTGTTATGCAAAGCAATCAACGTCGTCCATACACATCCGCAACATTATAGGCTTTGTAGATGCATTGCCGGTCTGCAGCAGAGAAATGCGTAGGCTCGTTTTTTGAAGATTCTAATTATCGTATCGACATAGAAATACCGATAAGTAAAGACTACTGAGGAAACATCTGAAACGTTATAACCTCACAAATATATAAATAATCTTATTTATATATTTGTAAGGTTGTGTGGGACGCCCCCCTGCTAGATGGAGCGACGATCTAAGTGACGGCTGGCAGAGACTGGATGCGTGTAGCCGAAGATCGGGCTAGGTGGCGCGCGTGGAGTGAGGCTTATGTCCAGCAGTGGACTGCCGCGGACTCATATTGAAGATTCTGAGCAATGAGCTATGGTGCCCAAGATATAAGAAACGAAGGAAGAAAGAAGACCGTACAAGAGGTGGGACGATAACCTTAATAATAATGAAAATAGCAGGAGCGACCTGCACGTGGAAAGCGAGAGACACTGTTGAGAGTTGAGAACTTTAAGTTGAATAGCAAGACAATCGAACCGGTGTAAATTTACTATCTAACTAAATTTACAATTAGCAAATGAGTTACAAATATTTCCGTTTGACTGTAAATAAAGGACATTTTATTTGATTTTATTTTATAAGGTTCACTCAATCGTTTTGCCTTTGCGATTACCTACGGGTTGTAGATGAAAACCAATGCATTACTTCGAATCAACAAATGTACTGTGCTGGTACCCACCTGCACTATTTCCGCGTATACTATATTATTTAATTTTTATATTTTTAGTTTTAATCTCCTTTTATATGCGTTGCCATTTTATGTAATGTAAATCATTTTTAGATTATACATAAAATAATTTTTACATTATACACAAAAAATACCTAATAATACCATAATTTGTGTACAAGCTGTACACTAATTATGGTAATATTAAGTGTTCATAATTGATTCTATTTATCTGTCCATATTATGATTTTGTTTATCGTTGTCTCATATGAATATCAGTTAGAGTCAAAATATTTTTTTAAATTTATTATGTGTATGCTTATACACGCTTAGACATTTGCAAACGCCGAAATATAGAATAAATGTTACCATAAACATAACAATGGAAGAAGTTCGCAATTGCATGCAGGCAATATAACATTTTCTCACAAGCTCGCTATTATCACGTTTCTAAAGAATAACTAGCACAATTCATACAGATTTTCGTAGAGAAAAAATCACTTTTGTATTCCTAATGAAAGCGAATATACCTCGTGGTTTTTGCGCGAAATTCGATCCGGTGCGAAATTACGATCGCGCCGATACACAAACGCCGTCGTCGGCACGTGTAACACGTCCGTCTCGCGAGCAGTCACGCGCCATACTGAATTATTACTGATGCAAGAACAGAGCCGGCCGTTGAGAGCGAAATTTGTTTTCGATCGTCATCGACGACATTCGAAAGTGAACTTTAAGACGCTAACATTACAGTTGAACTTGATTCGGTGGGAGCGTGACATTTTTTCGATGGAGCATGCAAACAGGTTGTACACGAGAAATCCACAGTACGCCGGGAAGTCGATAAGGCTTTACTTATATCAATGGTGTGGTTCAATTTCTTTAGCACTGGGTCGTCAACCTTCGGCCGAATAGTTCGCAATCATCTGGTACACGCCTTACACGGAGTGAAAACTTAATCGAAACAAGAAAAGTGAGCGCGGTTATTATTTTATAGTTAAAGATCAATCGCAAAGTTTGCTTGTTCCATAGACAATATAGATTAGACATCAGGGGTTTACACCATTATCAATCGGACAGGGAATTAATGAATGTAATTTTTTGAAAGCTGACAGATCTTTGGATATTTTCAAAACCTTTGTCTCTACACTGCTCGATATATGTATTCCTTCTCCAGGTTGCGTAACTAACCTAGCCCGATATTGAGCCACACGTATTCAGTTTTTTCTAACCGCTCATGAGCAGAGCGGTTAGAAAAAATTGACCGCACACAACATATTGTTTTTCTCTTTAGTACAGTTGTAATTTCTTTAGCTTGCAATAAAATTGATGATGTATTGCGCATGTTCAACCGTGGACGAAACCTTATGAATTCTTTTTACAGCTCATTTCAGGAGGAATGGACCTTAACCCATCACGCTTTCCCAAGGCGGATTGGCGGAACATCCAGACTCACAATAAATAAATATATTTATCCCAATGCGGGAATCGAACTCTTAATCAGTGATTTCCAAAGCAGTGGCTTCACTTATTTAGTTTAAATACATTATATTGTACAATCACTATGAATACGCCGGCGTATTAGAATTAATATCATTATTTAATTATTTTATGCAATAATTTAAAATAATACTGTTGGTTTATACAAAATAATTATAAAAATTGTAATTTGTGTAAATGTATATATACATATTAGTAAGCCATATAGACGTTTGTATGTCTTACATATATATGTATGTATGTATATTTGATAGAAATTTGAGTGTTCACCATTAATATTGGTGCCTCTGAGACAATTAGATTGTTTTATTCGAATAAATAACACTTCAGAATATAGAGGGAACTACTACACTAAAATCGATTGCAGATCCGATGCAATCGATTTTAGAGGCTATGAACAATTATGTTCTATATATTTTATTTACATAAAATGACGGCGACGTGGTTCGCCACCCGTCCCGTCCTGATTCGCACGAGGACGGGAAGCGACTAACGGAGAGCCGATTCGCTACGATGAATGTGTGAAGCAGGATGGATGAAAAGATGGATGAGTGTGGAGGAAGCAAGGAAGGTGTGCCGGGATCGTAGCGGATGGGGATCTGTGGTCTCTGCCTACCCCTACGGGAAACAGGCGTGACGATATGTATGTATGTTATTTATTAGTGAGTCTATCGGCTATAAACCATTACTTTCTTAGTTAAAGTTACGCTATTTCCAAGAAACATTAACAAATTGACCCATCATTACTTAATGTCATCCAATAAGAATAGTCAAAAGTGCTAAACAAATTTTTGGTTAAAAAAAAATGTAAGCAAGTCACAAATAAAAACATAGCACCTCAGTATATATAAAAAAATATATATTACAAATTTATTAATCAATTATTCTACTTTTCCGTCAGGAAGGGGCCGGTTTATATTAATGTATGTGTATCTGTTTTTACGACAGATTATTTACAGCGAATATATACAGCGAATTATATTTCCCACCAATATAAATTGAGTTGTGTGGACAGTCAAAAGTTTTACTTAGCTAAGATCCGTGACAAGCAAAACAATAACAGAAAATTAATAATGTGTTTTTCTGCTGGATGAAGTGGATTTATTTGGAACTTAAACCAAAAACTTACCGAAAATCGGCTATCAATTCTCCACCCACCGAAAAGTTCTCAAGACAACCGAAAAGTCTTCCGTAGAGTCTACTATACCTAAAGATGCTTCGTGTTGGAGCGAAACACGTGTCGTTTACAAGATGGAAAATTGATAATGTGTGCTTGGTGTTGTGCATAGTGGTTGGTGGGTGGAGTATTGATAGCTGATTTTCGGTAAGTTTTTGGTTTAAGTTCAAAAATAAATCCACTTCATCCAGCAGAAAAACACACATTATTAATATTCTGTTACTGTTTGGCTTATCGCGGATCTTAGCTAAGTAAAACTTTTGCCTGTCGACATAGTGATGGATTTCCGTGAAGTAACGCCTGACTCCATTAATAAAATTGAGTTGTGTTAAATTTATATTGGATGAGATTGATATAACTTTATTTTAATATGGGTAGAGCCGTTTTCGCGAGTTTCAGGGAGACCAACAAAATATCTCTCCATTTTTATATCTTTCGTAATCGTTTTACAGACTTATAAACAGAAGATTTCATCGAGTTGTCTGTCTCTTAAAAAAAATTACACCAAAAACTACATAAAGTAACTTGTGTGACGTTTACACAGCTGCTTAGCGGCTCCCAAGTAATACTGTCGAGTGAATGATGCTTAATGAATATATTGTTGAGTACAGAAAATAAACTATGACATTTGACGTGTGAAATGCTGTAAAACATATGTGACTTGTGCAATAGACGCAAAAAATCATTGTAATGTTCTAAGGGGGCTTTCATAAAATACGTTTACCTACATGGAGGGGAAATATCGCTTGGCGCTACATAATGTGTGTTAATCACACAATTCTACTATATCTAAAAATTGTCAAAACTTCTTTAGCGCCATTGTGATTCGAAACTCAATGAAACGAAATAGCGACACTTATACTTTATAATATGTACATATGTTTTATTACTAATAATAGTTTTTCTAAAGAAGACTGGCAATGTTTTGAACATTACTGGAATTCTTGTTAACCACTCCAACTAAGCTAAAATAAATATAAAGCTCCACATGTTCACATCACTAGTCCAATGGAAGATACAAACTCACGACGTTCAGATCGTAAAGCCGAGGCTTATCGGCTGAGCTAATGCTGCTTATTTATTATTATATTTTATTTATACATAAAGACTATATACATGATATTTTATGATTATTATTTTTTTCCATTAATAATTACACATCTATTAATAAATAATTCTCAATCGACCAGAAACGATTCTTATCGTGTTACGCATACATGATTATGACTTCAATCTACTATGCATCACTTAAAAAGAAATTCCTCTGCTAATATGTTATGTTTGCCAAATTATTAAATAAAATTCAGATTCAATTACGTACATATTGTCGTTCGTGCGAACAGTATACGTTTCGTATTCAGAGTTTTATCCACGATTCACGTAATTAAGGATTCATTTTATAACGAGATTAAAGGTAAATAAATTAGTTACTATTGTTTGTATTTATATATACAGTGCAAACTCTATATAACGACCCTCAAGGGACTACATATTTTGACGTTATAGAGAGTTGTTAAATGGAGAGAAGAAAAATCTGTATCAGAAAATAAAAAAGTTTATTTCAGACTAGTGTTAGTAATTACATAAAAACACTTCTTATTTGATCGCTATTGAGAGTGCAGTCTGTTATTTTTGCCTGACGTCTTTTGCTGGACCAGTAATTTTGTTGTATTTTTTTCAATTATTTTATTCATATCTTGCGATATTGTGGCATAGAGGAGGTGATAAAAAACGGATTTCTCAGAAAGTTCGATATGTGTAATGCCGACAGTCGAGTTTATTACGGACTAGGATAATAAAGCGACAAAAGAACGTACACAGCTGCGCAGTTTTTACTAATTTTGGCATCTTAAAAAGTACTTTATATTATTAAATTGCTGTCGTTATTGAGAATGGGTGTAATACTATATAGAGTGTATCATTGTATGGAAAACAAGCTAAACCAACCAAAGCTGAGTGATATCGACGCTTTAGGGAGTTTGTCGTTAAATCGAGTGACGGTATATGGAGGTTACACTGTAAATTATTTCTATGTATAATTGAAAGCATTCGCTCATCTATTAAATATAATATGAATCATTGATGTATTTTCTAAGTCCGACTTTTTTATGCGATCCCTATCTCCACCGCACAAAAACAGGTTTTACTGTACAATCTTTTTAACAATTTCATATATCGTGAAACTAAGTTTATTAATATATATATTTTATGACGGTGCTACTAGACTTTATGAGTTTATTCAAGTTCCTATAGCGTTAGTTTAGTGTAGTTAACCGCCACTCAAAATAAACTATTCGAAAAGAGCATTTGACGACTGTCCCTCATCCGGTGCACGCCCGGAATCCTTTCGACTGAATATAAATCTAGAAAAGGAAGACTATATATATTATGCAAGCCAGGGGTGACGAAGCTTTAAAGTAATTGGTTCGCACGAAATGTTTAAAGAACGAAACATTAAAAAGCTGATACTTTTTTTAATGTTTTAACATTTCAACAGTTTAAAGGTTTTTCTATTAGTCTTTGTGTTGTTCCCGGGAACGATTATCATTTGTTTTATCGAATTAGTTCCGCCTTGAGATCATGATAAAAAAAATCATATAATAACGAGATACTTGCTTGTTTCGAGATTACAAGCATATTTTTCGCTAGCAATATCAACCCTCATTGTTATATATGTATTACAAGGGATAATAAAAAGCAGTCTAAGTGAATACCACTTGGTTGTCTTCTCGATTATATTACTATTTTCATTAACTATATAAGAGTCTACTTTTACAGACGGTCATAACGCCTTCGAATAGATCATCAGAGCCTCATTTGTTGCAGGATGTAAAGGTAAGGTTGAAGCGACAAGATGTGATTGCAACTCGAAAGAGGTGGTGGGGTCACAAGTCAATCTATGGAGCATCTACTCAACTGCTCACTGTGCCCTAACACCTGCACATTCCAAGACCTTAACGAGATGAATGCCGGTGCGATTGCAGTGGCGAATTAATATAATAAAAAGGCCAAAAAATTATAGGTCGAAACACGAACATGAAAAGAAGACTCAAAGGGAATAGCATACAGACAGTGGATTGAATAACATTATTTGGGATCATTTATTCTTCGTTTAAAGACAACATCCAATGATTAATAGTCAGGCGTTACTTTGCGGAAAATACATTATTATGTGGACGGTAAGAATTTTTCTTCCTAACGAAAACTTTTCGCCAAGAAAAATTTTGACTGTAATGTAATGTAATATGGAAAGTAAAATACTGAAATGTGATTATTGTATAAAAAGTTAGAATATTTTTATAAAATAATGAATAATGCTAGATTTCCTCGTAATAAAACAAGTGCATATTAAATTAGCGATTCTTACGGGCCGCCAGATTGGTAAGCCCTTATCTTAGCTATTATTGGAGTCCTTAAAGGAGTGCATGGATCCGTTACCGGCCGACACTTCCTCAGAAATAACGTGAATTCAATATGAAAAGGAGGCGCTCGTGTTGAGCGTCCAAATGCAAGTCGAATGATGGCATACATATTTATGACAAGTAAATGGTTGATGACGACCGATTGGCTCAGTGACGTGACCCCCTGCCCACGGAGTCAATGGTCGCGGGTTCGATTCCTGCATCGGAATAAATATATGTAAGGCCTACAGATATTTATTCCGAGTGTGGTAACCCCGCCAACCGCTCTGGACAAGCGTGGTTAACGTCCGTTCCTCCAGAAATGGAGAGGCCCGTGCTCAGTAGTGGGACATATATGGGCTGTGAAAAAAAAAGAATGGTTGATATAAGGTTCTAATCCTTTTATTAAATTTCATACTTTCAATATATTTTTTAAACCAATCATAATTGTAATACGATCGTATCTAAATGATAAATGTGTTATTACAATTATTTACGTGATAAAAGTCGAGAAAACAATCCCTAGTTTAGGCACATAAGACAGGAGGGATGAAAAACGACTGATAAAAGTAAATTCCTTTTACCAGTCGTTGCGGATGTGGATGGAAGAGTCGGTAAGGGAAGATCAAGAACGTACACACCCTGACCAAATTGCCGAAGTTTTTAAGAAAGACCAGGTCAAAAGTTCCCTTAGCCGGCTGAGTTTGTATAAAGAGCACCCTCTTCATACAAGCTCGCCGGTTAAGTGTGAATGTGGATGAAGCAAAGAATGCGTGCCGAGATCGCAGCAGATGGAGATCTATGGTCTCTACATACCCTTCTGGTAAAAAGGAGTGATGATATATATGTATGTTGATTGGAGTAATGTTGATACCGTATCATACAAACGTGGTTATACATACACCTATAATAAAAAAGTTGGTTAACAGTAAATAATAATTTAACCCGAACCGTGCCGAAGACAAAACAAATTGATCTCACTTTTTTATGGGATAGGAGGCATACGAGCAGGCGTGTCACCTGATGGAAAGCAATCGACGCCGCCCAAAGACATCCGCAGTGCAATAGGCAGTGCAGAAGCGTTGCCTACCTTTAAGAAAAGTGTCATTAAAGGAGGGGAAACCCAAGTCCCCTCAGTTGGGTTTCCGGAACTCAACCGCTCACCGGACAAAGCACGGTAGCTAAGCTATCACTCAGACGCCGGTTTTCTCAGGGAGTGTGGTACGGTCCCCGGGCGAGCCGGCCCATTCATGCTACAGCCAAACAATATGCCATTCTTGACAAAGTATTCGTCTGACAATGTGGCTCTTCTATCTGGTATGTCATTCCCATTTAGCTTGCAAAACATTTCCTTCAATGTGTTTATCACAAGTTTGCTAGATTCACACGTTACTAGTTCTGGAGAAAATCAGCGCATTCATAAACTTTAATTTATGGTCAAACCATTGAAGATATTGATTTTATATACAATTTTAATTAAACTGTTAATAGATAGGTAGTTTGCTCCTACGTAGAAATACATGGTAAGTGAAGAGAAACCAACTAGTGTCATTAAGTATTCACGTTTTACAGCAGACAAGACGCTAACTCACCGCGGCATATTTGTTGTAATGAACTATAATTATGAAATAACATTGCGTTTTCGTGACGTTTCGTACGCGTAGAGAAACAATTAAATGGTTTATACTTAAAACTAACTTGGCTCGAGTGTACACAGGTTTATTATACAGGATGTCTTAAATAGAAAAAATAATTTGGCAAAAGCTAAATTAATAGCTAAATGCTAAATGTTCTGAAAGGCTTGACTTCATTAACGAACAAATTCCTCGACGATCTACTTGTCTCAGTGGCAAAACCAAAGTCTACGAAGTTAATAGTCGCGGTTTCGATCGTCTCGATCGAATATTTATCGATAAATTCGATAAATATTCATCAATTCGGCTTGGTCTAGCGTGGTGATTCTTCCGAATTGGCCCTGTCATTATATATGTTTTTTTTGAGCCATGACTCTTTGTGGTTGTACGCAGAACAACATTTCCAAGTTACATCACAATTGGGTAAGAGAACCATCCATAAATTACGTTACATGTTAAAGGAGAGAGGGTCAGGAGTGTGACATCGTGGAGGATGATTTTATAAGATTGTATGTATAAAACAAAAGTGCTAAAATTCTTTATTTTAACACAATCGCAAAATTTTAAAATATTACAAATTCTATCAATGTTTAAGAAAATAAGTAAAAAAAAATCCGAATCGCTGTTTATTTTTTTATAATATTTAAATGTAAAACTTTCAAAATATGTGACGTCACACCAGGAGAGTTATCCACACGTGTAATTAAGACGATGGGATCCAAAAATAATGAAATTCGTATGATGTAATTTATGGATGACCCAGTGGTTTAGGAACGTATAGAGGGTGAAATTTTTTTTCTTTACTTTTCTTTGATGGCAATTACTTAGAACTATTATGCCAGTGTCAAGTAAAATACAATAACATTAAATCTTTCGAAATGTAACTAGTCAGCTTGTTAGGTGTTGATAAAATGGGGACTCTTTTAACAAAACCTTCTATGGACTTTTTCAGTCAACTTAAAAAGTCACAATACACGCATTTATTTCATATCACTTCACCTATACATCCTTGTCGAACTATATTGTATAATACACCACCACAATTAAACAATGTAAGTGATAATAACATAAGATTATGAAAATGAAATAAAAACACAACGTCACTGATGAAGATATAAGAGAGCAATGTGGAGTAAAAGAAGTAGTTGTGACAAAAATAGAAAAAGGGATGCTTAGATGGTTTGGACATATAGAGAGGATGGATGAAAGACGACTGGCAAAAGAAATTCACCTTGCGAATGTGGATGGAAGGGCCGGAAGTGGAAGACCACGAAAAACGTACCTTGACCAGATTGCTGAACTTTTTAATAAAGGCCAGGTCAAGAGTACCCTCAACCGGCGGGCTTGCATGAGGAGAATAATGAGTGTGGAGGAAGCAAGGGGAGTATGCCGAGATCGTAGCAGATGGAGATCTGTGGTCTCTGCCTACCCTTACGGGAGACAGGTGTGACGATATGTATATATGTAATTTGGCGGGAAAAGTCGAGGGAAAACTTTAAGAGGGAAAAAATTAAGGGAAGTAAGGATACAACAAAGTGTGACATTGAGTGACAAGAAAGGGATGAGTATTAACCTTAATGACATCAACACAATTCAAAATGCTAAAACTACAAACTCAAAAATCAAAGGCGGTGGGGGGGTTCCTCAATCGCGATATTCATGTGTCGTAATTTATGGATAACCCCGTACCGGCCAGGTTATCTACGCTTAGAGAGATTCGAGTCGTAAATTTGTGATCAGATTGTAAAATATCTAACACCTTCGAATCGAGTAGGTACCTCGCACCGTATAACCGCCGTTCGTCTGAAACAACTGGACGACCCATTCGACCTGTCTGCTTACGCAAACCATTGTTTCGGAATAATCGAGCGAGACGGCCTGCATATTCATGTTTATCGACTGGCTAAGAATTAAGACCGATAACACCTTATTACGTGAAAAAAACTGCTTTATACCCGAATGCCCCAGAAGTGGGGGGGGGGTAATTTTTTTTCGAGTAGAGGAAGATGATTTATGGAGGCACAGATTTGAGACAAAGGTAACTTTAATTTACCTTTAAAACCTAAAAAAATGTGTTTATTAAAAAAAGTGATATTGTGTATTTTACTTTGTCATCGTTAGTGACTTGGTGGGCGTTTTCTCGGGAAATAGCTCTCTATATACACCTGTTAGACGACCGATTGACTCAGTGGCGGGGCCCTTCGCCCGCGGAGTCAATGGTCGCGGGTTCGATTCCCGCATCGGAATAAATATTTATATGGATTTTTAAATGTTTATTCCGAGTCTGGTAACCCTCCCAATCCACATTTTCCTTTCCTGCCCCTTCCTTTCTTCTCTATCCTTTCCCTTCCTCTCCGCCAATCCACGGTCTGCCGTGCCAATGGATGCGTGGCTAGGGGCGAGCCTAGTCGTAAGCGTGCCGATCGTCCCGGGGTCGGGCTCCCCCGGGGGACTATGGTGCCTTACCTCAGCATGCAGGGCTCTGCTGGGGCTGACCTCCATCTTCCCTTGCGGCTCGTGGGATTCACTAAAGACGAATTTAATATACCTAATTTGTCGAAAAATGACGGCGACGTGGTTCGCCACCCATCACGTCCTGATTCTCACGAGGGCGAAAAGCGACCAATGACGAGCCGTTTCGCTGCGATGAATGGCAGCGGATGGAGCTCTGTGGTCTCTGCCAACCCCTGCGGGGGATAGGCGTGAATATATAATAATAATATACACCTGTTCGCAAACACACTAGGCATAGTAAGTTTAACTGTCCATCCTTATAATGGAGTTGGGCAGAGTAACGCGTAACCGCAGAAGACCGACGTCTGATTGGTAGCTTAGCTATCACGCTTCTTACGGTGAGCGGTTGAGTTCCAGGGAATCGGAAATACACAATTGATACGGACGAATATAACAAATCGGTTCTTATCTATGCGACCTTAAAGTTTAATCTTGAAACGCGAAGAAGATAACATAATAACGCTAGAGATCATAATAAATTATTAAAAATATAACTCATTGGTATGTTATCGTAACTAGATAAACGGAAGCACACGTCTATTATAACGACGCCAGACGCCATTAAGACGTTAAGATAAAAAGTAAAAGGTGTCGTCTTGTAGCGATCGCGTGACGAACGGCTCGGCCGCCACCATGTGCCACATAGCTCAGATGTTATCGCCCCGCGCCCGCTGAGACGAAATGTCAAGACGTAACGCCCTAGAGCGCTCAGGTGCTCGCTCCGTGGGTTAACTGGGTTACCTCACTTCGTCTCGGATAATGCCGCTTAAAATTTCTCAATAAAAATTTATGTACGGAATAAATTTAGCCACAGAAATTCCTTTGTGGTCTGAAGTTCCATCCTGCCATATGGATGAATGGCGATCCAGTAGGGTGCGTTTTTCCTGAACCTACATTCCACGCAACACTATTCTGTGGAACCAGCTACCTTCAGCGGCGTTTCCGGAACCGATATGAAATTGATTATATTTCGCAAAGGCTGGCAAAGCTTCCGCAATGCCTATGCGACTGCGACGTCTTAGGGCGGAGTTGATTGCTTTCCAACAAGTCACACACCTGTTCGCTTGCCTTCCTATTCCATAAAATATGTCAAGGGAATGCGAAATCTTGTGAGCAGTCTTGTCAAAACATATCATACGTCACTATGTAAAAGTCAGTCGGCCATTGAGTCGAGCGCCGCTCACTACTGTATGCTAATTATATTACAATTAAATATACTTTAATAATACTAAAAAGGCCTTTATTAACCATAATCCTACAAAATATATTGGAGCCTTGCAAAACCTACACATATCTCAAAGACCGGCAATATTTCTGCAATGCCTATGATACTGAGGCGTTGATTGCCTTCCAAGACTTCGCTTGCCTTTTTACCACATAAAAAAATTTGTAGTAGTAGAGCCACGCTGCAGACGAATACTTTGTCAAGAATGGTATATTATTTATATGTAGCATGAATGGGCCGGCTCGCCCGGGGAAGTACCAAACTCCCGCAGAAAACAGACGTCTGAGTGGTAGCTTAGCTACCGCGCCTCGTACGGTGAGCGCTTGATTTACGGAGTCCCAACAGGGGAGATTGGCCCTCCGGAACCTCACCTATATTAACATCAAGTGTCATCCACTACAGGTTTAAAAAATGTATTTGAACTTGAATGGATGAATAAAAAGTATTTTATTAACGATTGAAAATATGAACATGATGTATAAATATATGTACATATATAGGGAAAGTTTTGAACTAATAATAGTAGGAATCGAAAAATTATACTGAAATTTCGTAAACGATGACTCTTGTCGCTGAAATTCGCAACAACCCTGACTGGATGTGCTCACTTCAGTTACATCACAACGATCCGCTTTACTATTTACGTGTACATTTTTGTAGAAGTGTGGCGTTGGCACGCTATCTGCTCTTGCGTCAAGCGACCTGCGTCACCGCTTGCGCGGTGGTGCGGTAGTTGTGTGGTCGATCATGAAAAATATTATTTATTTATTCCATGCAACAACAGCTTATTGGACGATACATTTTTTTATATAAGGCACATGTACAACACTAAAGCCAATTGGTGCTCTCTCGTAACAATAAATATATCGTCGCAAAAAGGCGATAACGTAGTAAACCGCAAAAAATAAATTAACACAAAATCCAAATTTTTATAAAAATTTTTTTTTTTTTATGGGATAGGAATGCAAACGAGCAGGCGTATACCCTGATGGAAAGCAATCAACGCCGCCCATAAGCTCCGGAGCTCAACCGCTCACCGGATGAAGCGCGGTAGCCAAGCTACCACTTAAACGCCGGTTTTCTGCGGGAGTGTGATACTTCCCCATGCCATTCTTGACACAGTATTCGTCTTCAGCGTAGTTCTACCGCTATATAAATGTATAAACCATATATAAATAAAATTCAATAAGCTTTACGAAGAAAAGAAATGCGTGTTTCATTTTTTGAAAATTATTCAGTCTAAACTTAAAATCTAGCCACAGTATTCTGTGACCCACGTTGAAGTAGTGACGTCAGGATGCCTGAGGAGGGAGGGTCGTCAGGTTTGTGTCATAGACTTTTGAGGTATCCCAAGAGAAAAGTTCGTTGGGTTGAGATCCGGCAAATTGGGTGGCCAGGGGATATCACCGAAACGGCTTATTAATTTGTTAGGAAATAAATCACTAAGAAGCTCGATGATCTCTCCGGCATCATCAGTATGAGGCATGGCTCCATCTTATTGAACCTTGCTGTCTTTTTTTTTCTATCAACATGCTCAGCTCAGATCAAAACACTCACACTCCGCTAGCTGGGCCAAATTATGCGCATGGGAGAGGATCGAGCCGTAATACGTGCCTACATGAGGCGGCCCGAGGGCCATCGCCCTGTCGGTCGTCCTAGGTGCAGTTGGAGTGATGCCGTGGAGAAAGACTTAAGGTAGCTCCAAGTCGAGAACTGGTAGACGGTGACGTAAAGTCGTTCCAAGTGGCGACTCTTGTTGGTGGAGGCCATGACTCATTTCGAGTCATCGCGCCCGCCTAACAACAATCGCGGCCTACATTGGCGACGTTAATTCTGTGCTGTTATTTATTTTTAGAATTACGCGAGTTCTTTGTCCGTACGTTTTTATTTAAAAGCTCCCGATCGTAAAGAGAGCAAGTAAAAACTACGCTATTACTTTTACAATAATAACTTTGTGCCTTTTGCATCACATATATATATATATATATATATATATATATATATATATATATATATATATATATATATATATATATATATATATATATATATATATATAATCAAATATTATATAATACTCCTGAAATCTGACTGTTATAACTTATTATAACATGTTTGATTATTAAGTATTATAAAATAGCCTTATACTTTTTTTAAACGTAAAGCCAATTTTAAGACACTTTACTGGAGGTGGTATATTGTTGCCTGGTATTATAGTAAAAATAAAAAAAGACTAGTCTTCTTTAAAAAAAGAAGAGCACCACACGTTCACATGATGGAAATGAAACTTAATTAGTGTGTAATTTTGGGATAAAATACTCTAAAAATTACAAACATAAACACGCATAAGATCAATACGAGTATGTTAGGCCACTTCTGCCCGTTACAAAAGCCTAACCCTAAGCTCTCCCAGTTAACCAAAGTTCATTACTCCAGTGCCTTATCTCCAAATGTTCAGCTACTGTAATCAGGCGCCACATTCGTTGGCACCGCGTCAAACGTATTTTTAACGTATTACAATCATTGACTGTCGTAGACTGCGACAAATACATTTTAGCAATAATTATTATTAAATATACTCTTTCGTCTCTCACACATACGCAGACGCTCACGCACACACACACACACACAACATATTACATATACAAAATTACATATTATAAGATATTACATATACAATTTAAGAAACCGGCGTCTGAGTGGTAGCTTACCTACCGCGCTTCGTACGGTGAGCGGCCGAGATCCGGAGGCCCAACAACCTCCCCCTCCCATTCCCTCTCCCATAATGACACTTTCCTCAAAGGTCGGCAACGCTTCCGCACTGCCTATAGCGCTGCGGAAGTCTATGGGCGGCTTTGATTGCTTTCCATCAGGTAACACGCCTGCTCGTTTGCCTTCCTATCATTGCGAAGATATTTTCTTAAAAAAATTTAAATAGTAAATTCACAACTGGCTCCGGAAGTTTTCAAAATTTATATAATTGTTAGCATTTTTTGTACGAGGGCGACCCCCTGTAACGGTTCGGATGGGCAGTCGAGCAATTTTTTACCACCTTCAGATCTTCAAGGTTTGGATATAATTCGTGTGCCTCGAGCCATATCCGAAAAAACTTACCCTCCATCTCCTACAGATTCCCAAATAACATTACAGTGAGTCACTGGTGATGCATTTTTATATAATACTAGCTTTTGCCCGCGGCTTCGGTCGCGTGGAATTTGGTCTGCCACATTAAGTTTCGTGACAGATTATTTTAAATAAATATATATATTTTTTTACTTAATAGTAAAGTTATATTACGACCAAAATTACATAAAATCATTACAAATTGTAGCCTAATATGTTATTCCGATGTATAACCTATATTACTGTAAAGTTTCATCCAAATCCGTCCAGTAGTTATTTCGTGAAAGACTAACAAACATAGATCCATACTCACAAACTTTCGCATTTATAATATTAGTAGGATTGATACCGTTGAGCGGCAAAATTTTGTTTGGATTTGAATACAGTCATCATCCCCATTGTGTCAGTATTGTATCAAACAAGGGCCTTTATGAAGGGACACGTCATTGACAGAGGTGGGGGAGGCTATTTCGATCACAAGGAAACGTGATTATATACGGGTTGTTTATAAATCCTTCGGTAGTATACACGTGACTCAGGCGACCTGCGTCCCTGAATAGCTTTGTTTGGATCGAAAACATCGGCACGATCGCACGTTGAATGCACTGCCAATATTTTTGTACGACGCTGCTGTTGCTTATAATTAGGGTTGTCAAAATATTTTTTATTTAATCAGGGCTGCCAAAAACATTGTTTATTTACTTATCAACAGTCTATAGGAATTTCCAGAGGATTTGTTTAGCGACAGATCATCAGACATTAATATTCTATATTTTTCGCCATAGTGAAATAACATTTCATTTGTCGAACGTCACTCCGCTAACAAACTTTTAACGCCATTTCGCAACGAGGTTCCCCTGGACGGAGAAGAAACGGCTAAAGCAATCCGCAGGTATCCCCTTTTTTTTACTGTCTTTTTACAATTATCAAATTAAAATCGTTATAATTTCAGCTTTTACTCGCCAAGCAGCGCGATCGCACTGCTTCCATTACGTGTCGGAAAAAACTGACTAACTAGATTTTTTTATCAAAGTTATCAACGTCGTCCTGAACGTGTTAAAAACTTAATCTTACAATATAGCCGACAATCTTATAATATAGCTGACATTAGTAACTCAGAAACCTTGTATCATCATCAACAGTTTGCGGCAGTCCACTGCTGGACATAGGCTTCTCCCAAGGAGCGCCACCTAGCCCGATCTTCAGCTTAACGCATCCACTTCCTGCCAGAATCTCGTTAAAAACTTAATCTTAATCAACTCGTTAAAAATCGTTAAAAACTTAATCTTACAATATAGCCGATTGCGGTGGCCGCAACTGCAGCCGATGGTAACAAATCGCGTCAGATACGTCTCGGAGCGTGACAAAGTGGCTCCGGCTTGTTCGCTGCACCCGCAGCCGCCGGATAACATCGACAAACGAGAGTGCACGTATCTGCCGTTTGTAATTCGCGACATCTGAGTTCACTCATTAATATAAACTATATATTTATAAATATTATTGATAATTTGGTCCTGTTTTGGAAAATGAGCGATGGCGTATACGTTCCAACCACGAGTATTTTTTGTTTCTACTTCTTCCTCTGACATTAGTAACTCAGAGACATTTTATTATCAACATCAACAGCCTGCGACAGTTCACTGCTGGACATAGGCTTCTCCCAAGGAGCGCCACCTAGCCCGATCTACAGCTTAACGCATCCACTTCCTGCCAGAATCAAATTACCTGTAATATCTTATGCATCAATGATTGTATCCATATAAGACAATATATGTATTTATCATTTATCGCTTCATCCTTTCTGTATCATACATCTATTCTAGTTAACTACTAACTTTAATGGAATTCCTTTAACAATATAATATATTTATGCTATTTTTATTATAATAGAATATATAGATTTAGTATCAGTTTTTTTGCAGCCTCATACCCGTTAATCTGTAATACTGTGAAATGTATGAATATTTCTGAAGAATTCTTCAGAATTGTAGAGCCATGCTGCAGACGAATACTTTGTCAAGAATAGCATATTATTTGTCTGTTGCATGAATCACCCGGGGAAGTACCACATTTACCGCAAAAAATTGGCATCTGAGTGGAATAAATTTAATTTCATACAAAATGGACACATTGCAAAAAGACACATTGTGAGAAACACCCTGCTCTGTTTATAAAAAAAAAAAAACTTTGTTTACATTCCGCTATAGATAATCTCGGGTACGTATCTCGCCGTGACGAATCAAAGCGAGGCACGTGTTATAATAATTCACTGTCAAAGCTAAGATAAAATTTATACGGATAGATCAAAAGTATACGTGTTAAATATGCTGATTATCAAACTTGATAAAGATTATTCTTAATAACTTTATATATCATTATAATATGATAAAAAGAAAGCATGTGATAACTTTGATAGATTGTTAAAAGGAAAAATGATATATGTTAATTCTGCTTATCAAATTTGGATAAATGAAAATTCGGACGAGAAAGTTCGAGAATTAGCCAAGATATTATTATTACTAATTTTTTTAAGATAAAATCTCATAATAAATCAAAATATAAGACGGAAGAATGAAAGACACTAGAAGACAAGAGGGTACTGCAATATTGGTTAGAAGAGAACCATTTTAGACCACCATAAAACATACCATAATAAACCGAAAAGCGAGCTATGTTAATTGTGTTTATCAAATTTGGATAAATAAGCATTCGGACGAGAAAGTTCGAGAATTAGCCAAGATATTATTATCACTTGTGTTTTTAAGATAAAGTTTGAGAATAAATCAAAATACAAGACGGAAGAATAAAAGACACTAGAAGACAAGAGGGTACTGCAATATTGGTTAGAAGAGAACCATTTTAGACCACCATAAAACATACCATAAAATACCATAAACAAAATTGCAATACCAATGGAAGTGATCGTAATTCATGTGCAGAAGATAAGTTAACACAAAACAGGAATCAGATTGTAACGCGAACTCAAGCACAGACATTTTATATCTCCGACAAAATGTCTGGTTGGTTAGATAATAGAAAAAATCAAACAAGACATTACGCGTTACAAGTAACAAAATACATTACATGTAATGAATTAATTGCAAGCAGTGTAATTTCTATACCGATTAATTTCTATACCAATTAAGTATTAATAACGACACGAATCTTGAGCGTTTAAATTGATTGTAGCATTTAGTATTCGTAGTAATATTCGATGGCTTGAATTATTTGCCAGGCATCAATCATCTACTATTCGCTCATTATCACCTTTAGAACTCTCAAATATTCGGCGCCCGGGTATGAGGATCTTTGGACACAAGTAAATTTATCTCAGTCGCTACTCTGGGGAGTTACTTCGCACGTTCAACGTAGAGACTTACAAAAGCCAACTTGTAATAGAAGGAGCAGAGCTATACACGTTGCGGTGGAATTTAACGTACTATTGGTGACCCAGTGGTGAAATTGAACTGTAATTCATCTTTTATTTATTTTACCTTTTTGCACTTATTCGTATGAAATTCAACTATGCCAAGGTTTTACACTTATGCGTGCGCGCAGTGTGCTTCAAAAGGGGTATAAAGTTTTTCCTTTACGTATTAAAATAAATAATTTATTTATTAGTTTTCAATCGTTTCAGCGTTCAAGATTCTTGCTGGCAGCCGTACAGATTTTTGTATAATAAATTATAAAAAAAGTTATATAAAACAGCATTTCGGACACGATTACACGGTGTATGAAAATTGATACGCACGTCATCATTTATTTGATTATCCAATTACTAGAATTAATTATGATCAGATGAGAAATGATACTCATATCATTTCATGTTTATGTATAGGATGAATTAGTAATATCAAATGTACTGTAATGTTAAGAAGAATTCTAGGAATATTTAAAAACATTGCCTGCTAGTCTATTTTTTTTAAAAAAAGAAAAGTAGTCCCTACGCTTAAGGTACGATTCATTTATCAATCAATATCGATATCGTCGTTGTGTAGGAGCCCTAAAGCGGTGCATCACATCACTCATTGATTCCCAATCATTAATCACCGACTGCGCAGACGCACGGGGCGATGATCGCACGACTTTCACTTTCCACCGCATGATTGATATCTGCCAATCTATTAACATTACGTCAGCACTTCAAATTCGGTAGGGCTGCCGGCTCAATGCGTAATTTATTACTTCATGAAGTAACTGTTATACGAAGAGCTGAATTGTTTTATAATAGAGAGTCTATTGAATTGAATACTTCTATATCACCGCTTTGATATATTATATATGGATTATATCATTCCATCTTTCCTTTTTATGTTCTGTTACATTATATATAGTCAAATATTCAGTATATTATATACATTATATTGTGAAAGTTCATTCTCCCGTCTCGTCATTATTTGACATAAAAAGTATGTTATAATCATACAGATAATAAAGTTTTCTTTTACAAATTGACTCTTGCGATATATCTGGCATGGCGGAGTTACGAAATCTTTGCTACAGATCACACTAGGTGGTCCCGGCCGAGCTTATAAAGGCTCGTTTCACACTACGATGCCGTTCAGGGTTCAATCTCGTCTCTATATGTCTACACGCGGAACTAGAGCGACAGTTACGATACAATACAATACGATAGTGTGAATTCTCTCATACAGTGGAACAGGCCCTGTCTAATCCGGCGCCCCTTGTAATCCGACATATCATAAAAGACATAAATAAAAAATAAAAAATTGGCAAATCTTCAATAATATAATGCATGATTGGACAGGTTGTTACTTGTACGCACCACCATTATTCCTTTTGTAACGTTCTATAGCGTTGATGATGTTATTTTTATAATAGAATATAAGCCCTTCATTCTGATGTTTAATTTACTAAATTCCACATTCATATTATTATATATACATATATGTACATAATTATGTAGTATGATTCAAATAGATTAGAGATTCGTAGTTCAAATAGATTATTTTATTTATAATTTTGAGGATTACAAAAGTATTATTAATGGAGTCAGGCGTTGCTTTGCGGAAATCCATCACTATATGGACAGTCAAAAGTTTTACTTAGCTAAAATCCGCGACAAGCAAAACAATAATAAAAGTGAAGTGAAGAAAACCACTTTTCGGTTGTCTTCCGTAGAGTCTACTATATCTGAAGATGCCTCGTGTTGGGGTGAAATACGTGTCGTTTACAAGATGGAAAAGTGATAATGTGTGTTTGGTGTTGTGTATAGTGGTTGGTGGGTGGAGAATTGATGGCCGATATTCGGTAAGTTTTTGGTTTAAGTTCCAAATAAATCCACTTAACCCAACGGAAAAACACACATTATTAATTTTCTGTTATTGTTTGCAGGCGTGTCACCCGATGGAAAGCAATCAACGCCGCCCATAGACTGTCCGCAGTGCCATAAGCAGTGAAGAAGCGTTGCCGGCCTTTTAGGCAAGTGTCTTAGCTAACGCTCATCGGACGAAGAGCGGTAGCAAATCTACCGTTCAGATGTCGGTTTTATGAGATAATCCGACATCGCCCTGCAAACCGTTTGTCGGGTTACGGCGCGTCCACTGTACTCTCTCATTTAAAGAATATTTCACAGGTACGAGTCACGACCCAGATTAAACAGTGAACGGCACGATAGTGTGAATCGAGCCTAAGGAGACGTTGTACGATAGCGGTTCAAAAGGTCCCGTCCGTTCGTGATTTATTCTTGCAATAATGTGCGAAATGTCAAACTGTATCGCTATTTGACGGACTGTTTGCAAGTCCCTTTTGAAAGTCCCTATTGAATCTTGTTTCCCGTTCGAATATATTTTTATATTACACACCGTGACTTTTTAATTACCCGACAAAACTAAAATTCGCGTTAGTAAAAATATGTATGTCAGTAAGTAACATTCGTTCATGCAAAAATATTGTTTTATGGGACTTCAAAGAAATCCTGTAAATATTACGCGACGATAATTTTATGGCTTTGCGTTCAGTTGTATGTTAGTATGCTGTGTTTAAATACTAAGGAATTGCATTCTATCTAAAGTTTTTTAACCCAACCAAAAGTGATGATGGCAGTTGGCGAAATCGAAAAAATACCAAAATCGAGCATCTGGTGGCCCAATCCAATGTAATAGGAGTCACTAAGGCTCACCGACTTCGTTGGCTGGGCCACGTTGAGAGAATGGGGGAGGATCGCGCAGTCAAGAGAGCGTATGTGGGTCGCCCAACTGGACGACGTCCTGCGGGGCGCCCCCGGTACCCCTGGAGAGACATGATCGAGGATGACTTGCACAACCTTCAAATCTGCAACTAGTAGGAGGTGGCGTAGGACAAAACACGGTGGCGTAAGATCTGTTCGGAGGCCAAGATCCATTTTGGGTCGCTGCTCCACCAAAGTTAGTTTTTTTAAATTCATCATAATTTGTAGTTATAAAAATGAAATATAAACTCTCGATCACTGATGTAACTTGGCGGGAAAAGTCCTAGCAAGCGTTTCTCAGCCATTAAATTAAAAAAACAAAACGAGAAGTGACAGTTGACATTTTTAGTATTATACATTGTGCACAGACACTTGCCTATCAAGTTGCCTTTAAATGATACTGGCCAGTCTATACTTGATTGTCTTCCGTATGAATAATTTTTTATCTTTTTTTTTCATTCCATAATTAAATGGCGCACTCGTTTTGTACTTTTGGATATTTCTTAAAGTAAACAAATGACAGTCGGACGTTTTGTCAATTTATTTTTAAAAGTATTGTAATGGCTGGCTTGACCAGGATTTTGAGACTGAGACAAAATGAGGTTTGAATCATTTCATAAAAAAATGATTTTTCATATGTGTATTTTTCACAGTATTTTTATATGTTTGTTATAATTTCAATGAAAAGAAAAAATAACTTATAGTAGTGTTAAAACATTATTGTCGTTCCACCACATCATAAGGAAACCGATACTAGACGACATTAAATTACGCCAAAATAATCGATAACCTCTGACGCTACTTTCATATTTATCACTGTATTGGATTCGCTAACACAGTTCAGACTCCTAGAGCCCCGGACGCGTTATCGTGAACAGCGCATAAACTCCAAACGTAATCTACTCTAAGACATAAAGCGTTCAAATGCATTAAGAAACTTCCACCAATCCAGACGTTTGTGGACGCTAACAATGACAAGCATAAGGAAAAGCCGACCTGAATGTACCAACATATATACATAATACTTTTTCTTCTTAAGTGACAATTAGCTATAACCAGTGTCAAGTGAAATAATAAAAAGTATCTTGAAATGTAAATTCCGCTTGTGACACTACATCTGGATAAAACAATGGCCGTTTTACCAAAAAGAGCCCAGTATTCGATAGCTGGTATATGGTAGATTCGAAGTACCACTCCCGCAGAAAACCGGCGTCTGAGTGGTAGCTTAGCTACCGCGCTTCGCACGGTGAGCGGCCGAGTTCCGAAGGCCCAACACCCTTCCCCTCCCATTCCCACTCCCATAATGACACTTTAAGGAAAGTCGTACGTGGCGCAGGTACCTTAAAGGTCGATAACGCTTCCGAACTGCCTATGGCGTTGCGGAAGTCTATGGGCGGCGTTGATTGCTTTCCATCAGGTGACACGCCTGCTCGTTTGCCTTCCTATGACATAAAAAAATATCGGTATCGTCTTTTGTAAGTTTTGTAAGGTCCGACAAGCCGACAAAAGTGGCAACGCGAGCCCTAAGCGACAAGTAGAACTAATTCAAAGTCAGCGTAAGTCGTCCCGATTCGCTATCGCACACCGAGGGACAGTTAATAGGCGAACAAATAAGCATAAACACGAATGGAAACGCACAAACACTTTCCAATACCAATAATGAACTGGGTTGAGGACTAGGTCGCGCTGTCTCCATAATTTCTTGTCAATCGAGGACAGTCCGTGTTTTTTTTTTCTCATAAATTATAAATATTTTTTGTCGGACGACCGATTGGCTCAGTGGCGGGGCCCTCCGCCTGCGGAGTCAATGGTCGCGGGTTCGATTCCCGCATCGGAATAAATATTTATATGGATTTTTAAATGTTTATTCCGAGTCTGGTAACCCCCCCAATCCGCATTTCCTTTCCTGCCCTTTCCTTTCTTCTCTATCCTTTCCCTTCCTCTCCGCCAATCCACGGTCTGCCGTGCCAATGGATGCGTGGCTAGGGGCGAGCCTAGTCGTAAGCATGCCGATCGTCCCGGGGTCGGGCTCCCCCGGGGACTATGGTGCCTTACCTCAGCATGCAGGGCTCTGCTGGGGCTGACCTCCATCCTCCCTTGCGGCTCGTGGGATTCACTAAAGACGAATTTAATATACCTAATTTGTCGAAAATGACGGCGACGTGGTTCGCCACCCGTCACGTCCTGATTCTCACGAAGGGCGAAAAGCGACCAATGACGAGCCGTTTCGCTGCGATGAATGGCAGCGGATGGAGCTCTGTGGTCTCTGCCAACCCCTGCGGGGGATAGGCGTGAATATATATATATATAAATATTTTTTTTTATTATTATTATTATATATTCACGCCTATCCCCCGCAGGAGTTGGCAGAGACCACAGAGCTCCATCCGCTGCCATTCATCGCAGCGCAACGGCTCGATAATATTTAATATAGGAAAAAAGTTAAACGTAAGTTGGCAATGCATTTGAAGTACAGATATGCACTGGCGGTATTGCTTGCCATTGAATACAATATTTGCATTCAATGGCAAGCAATCACGCTGATACGTTATTTAAAAAAAAAACTTGTATATTTACAAATGACGTAATCGACGAAGGCTTTTACAACTTCGTTAGAACTACTCGCGAAGAGGAAACCCTAAGTTGAGAAAAAAATTAATTATTTTTAATAAACCTAAAATTTTACTTTATAAAAGTATAACGTAAGAAACACGTGGAAAGCTTGCAGCGTTTAACTTTTTTTATTTTATGACGATACTTCATTTATCTATATTTCTTTTTTGTTTGTATAATTTACTTTATAGTTTTTAATTTTTTGTTTCAGTCTTTTGTCAAAGTATATTAAGTATGGCAATTGAAATAATATAGGTAATACATAAATGTGTCACAGAAGGGAAGTGTCTGCTGTAGTACAGAGCTCGCCCTAATTCGGCAGACAGCGATTTTCTTTTCTTTGAAATAATTGAAATGTATGTAGGAACTTAATAATTTACATATTGAACTACTTGACTTAAAAAAAATCCCAAAGCACACGATCCCGAATCGGTTTCGGGAAACATGGCGACCCTAACTGCACCTCTCCAGTTGGCGCAAAATGTTTTCTGAAAGCTTCCTGAGAAAGTTCCACCGCTCTCTTAAATCACACCAGACATCTACCACATATAAAATGTGCGTCCGATCGTTGAGTTACAAAACCTGAGTTACAAAGTGCTCAAACACTTATCTCCTAACAATTGAAATGGGGCAAGCGTCTAAGTTGCGTGAGAACCATATCCGCCATCAATAAGTTCGGTTGACATTGGCGAATATAAGTGCACGACACGACAATGGATGGGCAGCTAAAAGGCAGATTGCATTTAAAAAAAAGTTCAATAAAAATATACAGATTCTTTTGGAATAAAACAACTGAAGACTTGTCGCGAATTCGCATCGATACTTCGACATCCGTTCAAGCCGAGATATCGACTTCATTTGAGGATCCTAAGATTGCTGCCATAGGTTGTAAATAATAAAAAACTTCATAGAGCTTTTACGAGGAAGAAAAGTGCGGATTTTATTTTTTAAATATTATTTCGTCTACATATTGACGTGGCGGTCAATATTTAGACGGGCACACTCGTGGAATTTTAGCCACAGTATCCTGGGCCACTCGCTGAATTAATGACATATATGGGGTTATTAATGGGGTCAGGCGTTACTTTGCGGAAATCCATCACTATGTGGACAGTCAAACGTTTTTACTTAGCTAAGATCCGCGACAAGCAAAACAATAACAGAAAATTAATAATGTGTGTTTTCCTGCTGGATAAAGTGGATTTATTTGGAACTTAAAACTAAAAATCACCAAAAAACGGCCAGCAACCTTCCACCCACCAACCACTATACACAACACCACTTTTCCACCTTGTAAACGACACGTGTTTCACCCCAACACGAGGCATCTTCAGGTATAGTAGATTCTACGGAAGACAACAGACTCGGTTGTCTTCCGTAGTCTTCTCTTCATCCAGCAGGAATACACACATAATTAATTTTCTGTTATTGTTTGCTAGCCGCCGATCTTAGCTAAGTAAAATCTTTTGACTGTCGACATATATGGGCTGTAAAGACTCTAGCTTCATTAAGTTAATAACATACAAAACACCATAATTTACAAAACACTAAGCTATCGAAACACATACGCTTCCAGAAATATTATACATATCAGTTACATGTAACCAATGCTTGCGACACCCCATGTCGCTGTGAAACAATCGCTTCCGGCACCCAGACTGAAATAGATGCCGTACTGAAGGGATGCTCATATATGAAAATATCGATATTTCATAAACATATATGTAGAAAATTTAATAAATAAATTTTAATTGCTGTGATGCCTCTGGTGTTACAGGTATCTATGGGCTGCGTTTATTGTTTTCTATCCGGTGATACACTTGCTCGTTTGCTATCCCATAAAAAAGGTAGTATTTAATGTGGTAAAAGCAAATTGTAGACGATATATATTTTTGCATCTGTTCGTCTTTTTGGTTCTCTTTTTGAGCAGGCAAACAAGCATGCGTGGTACTTGGTGGTAAGCGATCACCGCCTATAGACATCCACACCACCAGAGGCGTCGCAGATGTTTCTTTGTTGGCCTTTAACGAACACATATATACGCACTTTTCTTGAATGCCTCAGTGTCATAATCATGTGGAAATACCGCAGGTGGTAAATTGTTCCACATTTCCACAGTTCGTGGCAGAAAACTGCGATTTAATCGCACGGTCGTTGACGGCCAGCCATCCAGGTCATCACCTAGATGGCTGGCTGGAGGGATGGCTACAGTTTGCTTGTTTTAATCCTTTATATTCGGACGTACATGATTTTTATTATGATATATTTTTTTGTGATATGGAGGCAAACGAGACAAGCGTATCACCTGATGGGAGAGCAATCAATGTCGCCCACACACATCCACAACACTACAGGCATTGCAGAAGCTTTGCCTGTCAAAATATGAGTAGACTTGTTTTTTGAAGATACCTCCGGCGGTATTTCCTCTATGGTTAAATTGTGATGGTGCGTGGAATGAAGGTACACACACCGTATTGGTTTGCCACTCATCCAGATGGGTGGGGATGAAACTTTTCTTTATGACGAGTTGTACGGTATTGAGCGGAATTACTATTGTTCTACGTAATTTTACTTATCACCCATGTGTGTGTTGCCACTTAAACGAATGCTCAGGCTATTTTTAAATACATGTCTTTATAATTTTCAAATGATCCAAGTTATCGATATGTGTTCGCATCCCTACACGATTGACATGAAAAGTGCACGATAATAGTTGTAAATCAAAACGACCACAAAGATAATCGGTTCCGACATGGTAACATAAAACTCCGGAGCCATTATTCGCACATCTTGACACCTGTTACATAGAGACCTATAACTAAGGCGTTGTCCCAACAGAAGACGATTTCCTCATCGTCGTAAATTTTAGGTGCTAAGGTTAAATCAGCATTGCGAGATTTTGACATGTTACTTTTTTCCGGTGATTTATAATTTTGTACTGAAACTTTTGAAAAGTTGCTTACCTGGGTCATATCATGAGACACGAGACATGAACAAGAAATAAAAACCTGTATTGAAATCGCCGGGATAGCGAGTGCTCCAGAACTGCTGCACCTCGCGAAGGAGGAGGAAAGTTGTGCTGAATTGGCTTCCAACCTTCGCAAGTCGGAGTGGCACTCTTAGAAGATGAAATCGCACGTAGCTCCTTCTACAAGATAAAACATGTCCTTTGTAATCGCAGCCTCAAACTTTCTTTGAGCATTAGAATGCTCCACTGTTACATCTGGCCCGTTCTTCTATATGGATGTGAGGCTTGTACGTTTAAAGAAGACCTCATAAAACGTATAGAAACGTTCGAAATGTGGGCATATAGACGGATGCTCGCTATTAGCTGGACTTAAAGGGTGGCCAATGACGAGATTCTCCGACAAGTCAAGCAAAAACGTGAACTTTTGCAGACCGTCAAAGGTATAAAAGTTGCTTACCTGGGTCATATCATGAGACATGACAGGTACAAGTTGCTGCAACTGATCATGATGGGAAAAGTCGTGGGCAAAAGAGAAAGTCTTGAAGCTTAGTCTTAAAGCTCACCACAAACATAACATGCTCACCATCTAGAAGAACGAAGATCTAGAATAGTAAAATTTTTTTTTAAAGTATAGGGAGGCAAACAAGCAAGCATCTTGCCTCATGGAAAGCAATCAAAGCCACCTACTAGACATCTGCAACGTCATAGGCATTGCAAATGCATTACCGACCTTAGAGATGAGAGTGGGCTAATTTCTCGAGGTAACTTTTTTCCACGCCCAAATATTTATACTAAAAAAATATTACGAAATCGATTTTATCATCAGCATATAGCAGTAAGCGACTGAGAGAAGGTAGCGCGGGTAGGTACATAACCTACCCACGCAATATTTTCTTCGCAATGCGGTTGACTGCTATCTTTATGGGTACTAAGCTGCCATATGTATGAACATATCTCAGCTTGGTTACCCATTGAGTCTATGGAGACACTATGCAGATTAAACGGTAAGCTGTTACCTTGGTTAACCTTATGTTTAGAATTATCTTGACAGCATCGATCGATCGTCATAGCTTCATTTTATTAGCAGGATGCACTTGATTTTAGGATGGATTAACCGACATCAATCTATCGTGATAGCTTCACTCTACCAACAGGACAACACTATTTGCGGTAGAGGCTGATAGTACAGATTGTTGATTAATGGAGTCAGGCGTTAATTTGCGTTACCGTTAAGTCTTAACGGTTGTCTTCTTTAGCGTCTACCATACCTAAAGATGCCTCGTGTTGAGGCGAAAGACATGTAGTTTGCAAGGTGGAAAAGTGGTAGTGTGTGTTTGGTGGGTGGAGAGTTTTTGACGGCCGTTTTTCGGTAAGTATAAGTCTAAGTTCCAGGTAAATCCACTTCATCCAGCAGAAAAACACACATTATTAATTTTCTGTTGTTGTTTGCTTGTCGCGGATCTTAGCTAAGTAAAAGTTTTGACTGTCCACATGGTACAGATTGTGACTTACTAGATTTAAAAGCCGTATACGTCGAAGTCACCGTCGGATTAGAAAGGAAAATTCTTCATTCACATGCAACATTAACTAGCTCAAAACCGCTTCAAGTAGGAAACATTACACTTAGCCAGCGTATTCTGTATCACATTGGCTGCACTGCCACTCGATAAGTTTGTGTGACAAGATATATCATTTGTTATATAAGGAGTAGCTGTCTCGATGGAAGTCGTTTCAACTAACTCCATTGGGATTGTATGCAGAATTAAGTGCATTAATCTGTCGCATTATAATGCCTGGACGAATACCCTCGTCGAAATAGCAAAGCTGTTTCCGTATCTATAAATGGATCAAGTAAAGTAAGCAAATTTTTTAGTAATTTCGAAACGACTGTAAACATAACTTTTTTAATAGCAGCGATAGGCAAACGAAAGAGAGAGTCACATAATGGTGAACAACCATACTCGTTTATGAACATCTATAATCATAGCAATGCAGATGCATCGCCTAGATACGGTAAGAATTATTTACATGCAAAGATAGGAGAGAAGGATGTAATGGGAACACGAAGAAAAGACAATAAAGAAAAATAATTCAACCTCCTTGCATTCACCGAAGGAAAAGCGGAAAGACAATGAGAGGGTTGTGGTACTTCCCCGATCGAGCCGAACCATTCGCACTACCATGGCTCCTGCACTACTATAGATAGGAAACATGAAATAAGCAAGTGAAACTCGTACGTTTTTCTTGTTTTTTTTTATACTTTATTGTACACATAAAACGCGACATACAAGAATTAAAAGGAAAGACGATGTACAAAGGCGAGCTTAACTCAAAATTGAGTTTTCTTCCAGCAAACCCAGGAGTGAAAGAGAGAAGATAACCGCTCCTGAAGATATGCTGGAAATCTGGGATTATGTAGTACAGAGTAAAGTAAAGAAAGGATGTGAGTATCGTACGTTCTTCGCAGTTGCAGAAGAACTTACAATGTAAGCATTGAATGGTTACTTTTAATAGCGCGTTAAAACGTTTATGGTCAGTTATAAATTAATCAACACCGCGAAGTTACGTTAGCAATCAATGAAAAACAGCTCGGGGCATTATTGTAAGAGCAAACAATTAGTTACAAGTGAGAGAAAGCGCTGGACGGGCGAAAAGTCGTGTTTGAAGCACTAAATATTAATAAAACCTCGTTGCGCCTGCAATAAAAACTGGTGGACGGCACTTTATCATTATAATGGCGTTCAAATGAGTGAAAATATTAATTTATTGCAACGTTATTTATACATATTATATAGATAAAACGTCGCTTATTGAATATGTTATATATAACCTAGGGCATTAAACTTTATGAGAGTAACACAAGAGGAAGTATTTCGATTTTATTAGTGAAGTAAATGCGTTGACAGGTAAAATATGACAGTTATATATCACAAGAAGACATTCACAAAGATGACAATGTAAGTAAACTGCAAAAGTTAAATACATATATTTATTCCGATGCGGGGATCGAACCCGCGACCATTGACTCCGTGGACGGAGGGCCCCGCCACTAAGCCAATTGGTCGTCTTAAGCATTATTAGCGTAGTTGAAATAGTTAACAAGAATTCTAGTAATTCTAAAAAAACGTTGCTAGTCTTCTTATTAAATAAAAAAAAGTAATAAATGTATATTATTCTAAATTAAACAACAGCTATTAAACATTCTGAGCCTAGAGTCAAATATAGATAAATGATCACCTTTAACCCATTGGTAAGAGATAATCTTATCTCCCAACGAGTAACTGTACAGTGGCACACAAATATTAGATGGAAATACGTTATTGTCAAAAATATATTTCACAGCCATAAAAGCGATAGAGGTGGGTCATAAACCGCGTTTCCCCGCCCGGTAAAGGCTCAATCAGTGTCGTTAAGACAACGATAAACGAGGACGGCAAAGCGAACGATTGTTTACCATAAACTATCCACCGAGAGATCGCAATGGACAAGTATTATTGTGGTGCTCAAACTATGAGAACTCTAAAACGATGGCAATTATCTGCTATTCGATCCGATTATGCGATGATATTATTATTGTTTGAGAACCTACCTACCTACCTACGCATTTGAAATTTTACGAGCCGAATAGCAACAAACAAGTTACTTATAAACTAGTGTAGGTACTGTAGTAACTTTGATAAATAAAACTTTTTTTAGTATATTGCTTTTTTCACATTCGTAATTTTAAAATTTTTCGAATAACATATCGCCTTTCCTTGAATAAGAAATTAATATTGATAAAGTATATAATAATTCATATAAAATGTACAGTAATTAATTAGTAAATTAATTTCACTTGGGGGAGTTTTATTATGTCGAAGATAAAACCTTCTAAAGATCCCGTGTCGTCGTATCAGTACGGCTGGCGCAAATTTGCGGGTAAAATAAAATGCATATGGGTAAAACTAGCACTAGTAAAAGGATGCATGTCATTAATGGAGTCAGGCGTTACTTTGCGGAAATCCATCACTATGTGGACAGTCAAAAGTTTTTCTTAGCTAAGATCCGCGACAAGCAAAACGATAACAGAAAACTATAGTAGACAGGACATTCAGGTATAATAGACTCTACGAAAGACAACCGAAAAGTCTTCCGTAGAGTCTACTATACCTGAAGATGCCTCGTGTTGGGGCGAAACACGTGTCGTTTACAAGATGGAAAAGTGGTAGTGTATGTTTGGTGTTGTGTATAGTGGTTGGTGGGAGGTGCATTGATGGCCGATTTTCGGTAAGTTTTTAGTTTAAGTTCCAAATAAATCCACTTAACCCAACAGAAAAACACACATTATTAATTTTCTGTTATTGTTTTGCTTGTCGCGGATCTTAGCTAGGTAAAACTTTTGACTGTCCACATAGGATGCATGTTATTATATTTTAATAAACTAAGATCTTAAATAAATAATGTGAAACGGTTTGAAGGAAAGAAGAAGTGAAGTATGTACTTATTTATGTGTATTTATATATGAATTCCAAATTTGAATAATGACCGAATCGATAGGGCCTGCCTAGTGAGACCTACTCCAATTTCACTTGTAAAATGTCACAAATAAAATAAAATAAATAAACATATACACATAAGACAAGGGCGACTGCAGGATCGACCTTTGTAGAATGCATTTCAATTCATTCTGATAACCATTTGTTTTTTTTCTCGCGCTATGAAATGTGTTACAAATCAATCAATTATATTTTGCACGAAGCGACGTTAGTTTTACAGCGTCCATTATTATCGCGATGTTGTGTTGTAACCCATTACCTATTGTATTGTTCACGATTCGACCGCTTCTCGCAAACGATTCATATCGTAACCGTGAAATGATTGATAATTTTCATAACGCGTAAAACATTCATGTCTGAAAAGTGCTGAAAAATATGGAAAAAAACTTGCTTCACATAAAAAAATATTACATGAAACATTTATTACAAACATTTATTAGCGGTAGAGTCACGCTGCAGACGAATACTTTGTCAAGCATGGCATATTATTTGTCTGTAGCATAAATTGGCCGGCTCGTCCCGGGAAGTACCACACTCCCGCACAAAACCGGCGTCTGAGTGGTAGCTACCACTCAAACGCTGGTTTTCTGCTACCGCTTCTATCTACCGCGTTTCGTACGGTGACCGGCCTACGTTCCGGAGGCCCAACGCCCTCCCCATCCCATAATGTCACTTTACTTGAAGGTCGGCAACGCTTCCGCACTGCCTATGGCGCTGCGGATATTTATGGGTGGCTTTGATTGCTTTACATTAGGTGACACGCCTGCTCGTTTGCCTTCCTTACTCATAATAAAAAAGTCTTCACATTTAATTATTCTGATTTTGAAAGAAAGCAGTAATTGGATCAGAGCTGGAGTAAATTAGTTTTTCATTTAAACTATATGTATGTATATAATGGCGTTATTAACTGCCGCAATAAATTTTTACAACCATAAACAGAAGTAACAAGACTAGACATTAATTCTTTTGATTTTTCTATTTTCCATATCCTTTGATTGTTGTTCATTCTTTGCCTTCAGCTATATTCTCGAGTCGATACTACGCCTACCACTACCGTAGTGGCATTACTGGTGCGTGATTCCTGGCTCTGCGTTAGCCGATATACATATTTGATCCAATGGTGGGTGATAGCGGTAGAGCCACGCTGCAGATGAATACTTTGTCGAGAATGGGATAATATTTGTCTGTAGCATGAACTGGCCGGCTCGGCGGGGGAAGTACAACACTCCCACAGAAAACCGGCGTCTAAGTGGTAGCTACCACTCCAACGCCGGTTTTCTGCTACCGCGCTTCGTACGGTGAGCGGCCTGAGTTCCGGAGGCCCAACGCCCTCCCCCTTCCACTATGTCACTTTCCTGAAAGGTCGGCAACGCTTCCGCACTGACTATGGCGCTGCGGAAGTCTATGGGCGGCGTTGATTGCTTTCCATCAGGTGACACGCCTTCTCGTTTGTCTTTCTATCCCATATTTAAAAAAGACTATAGGCAAATCATCCCAGATTGGGAGAGGTCCAGCTGTAAGTGCTGCTTGTAGGCTGTGGATCGACGTTGTAGAACAAACAACTAGTTACGCGGTAATCTAGGAACACGAGTGACAAGTTTAATTATAAGTGTTGTCATTATAATTGTATATAATGTACAAAATCCCACGCAACTTTCATCATTGCCGCGGTGGTAATTCGGTTCGTAATTGCGTGTCAGATGGCCAACTGATCCGTTGCTCTCGGCGGAATGCGTACCTGCGTGCGGTACCGGCGAGATTTATTATTGCCAGTGTCTACCACCGTTTCACTTTCAGAATCGTGTTCGATACGAGAAACGTGTGGGAGAGACAGGCGGTAGGGTCTAGAGGCAGATTAGCGGTGAGCGCTTTCCCCGTATCAAACAATCGTAAATAACGTTATTCATTCCGAATAACATAACTGTACAATTGTTTATGGTAGCGGTCGGATTAGATTTAACCGCCCTTGTAAACTCTTGATGGGCCGGGAGAGATCTCGCCGATCGAATGGCGACAAACCGTCTCGTTTAATTCGCGTCGAGGTGATTTTATCGCTGCGAGATTAAATTGGATGCAAGATTTTACGACTCAACTGAATGATAGGTTTTTGATTTGTTCAAATAACTTTTGCGATGACATTTGCTCATAATTTTATTCATTAATAGCGGTTGTCTTTTATTGTGAACTTAATACTTGACCCTTATACATACATAGGTGGACGGATCAAGTGAAGACAGCTCTCAATGCCCGTCCTCCTCATATGAAAAGGCAAAACGTGAGGGATGATTCACGTCAAGACTATGAGAATCGGGAATAATTAATAGTGATTAGAAAAAACATTTTTTTTGCTCCATAACTATATATTTTCTAAACTTGATGATATCTTAGCTGATGATAGCTTAGCTACCGCGCATCGTCCGGAGAGAAAAGCGTTCAAATTAGAGGATAAACTTATACTGGTAAGAACCAGATCAAACTGTCAAAAGACTAATGGTAGACAAATGGCAAATGACAAATGTAAAATAAATAGTTCAGTTTGAGTGTAACTGTACACGACAAAATCATTATAAAACGTATCATGTAGGAAACGTTTATTAAATTGACAAGTGGATAGTCTCGGTAGAGGGAAAATCTACTTTCACTGATAAATAACCGAGTGGCCCCCTCGGGGAGTGCCCGACCAGTATGTTATTCGGTGGCTGAATCAGATAGGAGGAAATTGATACGAGGCAAATGTGGGCCTATATACACAGTGTCCTAGAACTCAACGTTAAGCCGAATCGGGGTGACAGGATTGATTCCATCATGAAAAAAATCAGAAAAAATATCTATCTGAAGATAATAAAATTAACAACCTATCAAGAGCTTGTACGAATAAAAAACATTTTAACTGAATAAAATGGGTTAGCAAAAATCGGGTTACTTGAGGTTTTTATTTTTTTACTCGTTTTTTTTATTATGAAACTAACAAGTATTGTACCATTTTACAATCCTGATTAAATGCGCCAACTTTTAATGGCACTTGCCAAGGCACTCTAGTACTTTTTTTTAAAGGAGGGCCTTTCGAAGTCGGCAAATTTTGAAAATTTTAAATTCATAGTTTAACTAATAGTCTTAATTCTAGGAAACTTGGGGTAATTGTGTCATTATTTTTCACTGTGATTCTAGAAATGTTATTTAGGGTTACGGTTCCAAAGTTTAAATGAACAAAATTAACCACAATAACCGAAACATGGATACAGTTTGACCAAATGTCTAGGTTTTTCTTAAATGCCCATAATTTTCAAACTGCATGGGATAGATTTTTTTTTCTGATTTTTCTCATGATGGTTACAATCAATCCTGTCACCCCGTTTCGGCTTGACGTTGAGTTCTGGGACACCCTGTATAAGTTCAACGTTAACTAAAATATTGACTCGAATGAACTGATCTACGATTCTGCGCTCTGCGTCTCTTCGGATCATTTAGAACCGTGTTTCGCCCCGGTTCTGGTTATATGTCGCTCTCTAATAGACATATTCAAAAACGTATATAAGCTTATATTTATTGTAGCGTTAAGAATTCATACCAGTTCAGTGTTCTATCGGACACTGTAAGACATTACCCAAAGTGGTCACGATAGACAGGCTGATTGGTGGGCGCAAAAAAAAGCAAATGCACATTTAAATTTAGGGTGTTCATACAATAATCTTGGAAAGAACTATGCTCGGAATTTGTCTGGTGATTGAATGTTTGTAACAGTGGGTAAATTATTTTTTTTATATATTCACGCCTATCCCCCGCAGGGGTTGGCAGAGACCACAGAGCTCCATCCGCTACCATTCATCGCAGCGAAACGACTCTTCATTAGTCGCTTTTCGCCCTCGTAAGAATCAGGACACTGTCAATGACAGGTGACGAACCACGTCGCCGTCATTTTTCAACGAATTAGGTATATTAAATTCGTCTTAGTGAATCCCACGAGCCGCAAGGAAGGTGGAGATAAGGCACCATAGTACCCGGGGGAGCCCGATCCCGGGACGGTCGGCACGCTTTCCACTAGGCTCGCCCCTAGCCATGCATCTATTGGCACAGCAGACCGTGGATTGGCGGAGAGGAACGGAAAGGATAGAGAAGAAAGGAAAGGGCAGGAAAGGATTGGGGGGGGGGTTACCAGACTCGAAATAAATATTTATAAATCCATATATATATTTATTCCGATGCGGGAATCGAACCCGCGACCATTGACTTCGTGGGCGGAGGGCCGCGCCACTGAGCCAATCGGTCGGTGGGTAGATTAAGAAATTAAAAAATAAGGAAGTCGCGCTTATGTACAATCAATGTGTTTTAATTAAACAATGCTTGCTTGCTTATTATTTGATTCCGGAGCTCAAATATATGTACATCCGTTGATATTAGAGATTACAATGCCGCAAAACGGGATTACGCATTCCCGCTGCTTTTATTAGTCTGTTGGATCCCGCACCTTCAAAGCGCGAATCCGCGGATCCCGCAAATGAAAAATTTGGCGCTAAAACTTTCGCGTAAATCGCGAGTAACTCTATCTAAGAGAAAATTGTGAGTCATTACATAAATAAAACTGTTTTAAAAATATAAAACTGTCCACATCAAAGGAATAAATTTATTTTTCTACGATATAGTTTTTGTTAAACTACCCATACGCGGCGTGAAAATCTTCAAAAAATGGTATACCACGGACGTTATAAAAAAACAAAATGAAAAGCTTGCGATCTTATTCAGGTAACAATGTCAGGTAGTCATGTTGAATCTATCGATCTATCTATTTTAACACCAATAAAGGGGAGTATAAAACGAAAGACCATTAAAATGTTACCGGGACTTAATTTGAAACTAAGGGCCAAAAATAGAATGAAAATTGCAATCTTGAATAGATGCAGCGAAGGGAAATAAATTCAATACGAAAACAAAACCCGCACTAATAGCAATATAAACCGTAATGCGTTCAAAAGAAGCACCGTTTTGTGTTGTCAACGAAAACGATGGCTAAATCCAAGGCTGAAGCTGGAACATGTATTTGTATCACAACTGAATTCTCACTTTCCCTTTAACAGACGGCCCGACAGACATTGTTGTTAATTATTCGATAAGCCTTACTATTGGTTCTCGAAAATTTTTTTTTTAATTTCCTTTTGTGATTTCACCAAGGTCACTTGATTGTGTGCAACCACCATACTCAAGAAACTGTAGATACGTTCCTTAACTTAAAGTAAGGAGAAAAGAATTGGGCCTCCCGATCCGTCTCACAGATCAGAACAGTCAGTATCACTTGACTTGGTAGCGAAGTTATCGCTTTCGAAATTAGCGGTCGAGGTTACAATTTCCGCATTGGCATAAATATATGTATGGGTGATTATTCCGAGTCTAGTTATTTCGCAAAGCCATCTTAGACAAGCGAGGTGTGATAATGTTAATTCCTCCAGAAAGGCCTCCTCCTTTTTGCAGTCGCAGTCGCAGTCCATAGCAGTATGATATATGTAAAATGATTGGAGTGGCGAGAGAGCAAGATAAGGTTGGGCAATCATTATTCAGCGTTAACGAATTGCAGAGGAAAGGCTACTACTCAGAAGTTGGTTCTACGATTGCCCATAACGTGCCTTTACACAATAAAAGTATTTGCTTTATGAAAAACCTCGGCAACCGAGCGTGAATTCTCAGGCTAAACGTTATATACGAAATGCAGTAATGCGTGTTAAATGTACATTGTAAAATAACTTTTATGTGGATGCAGCACGCTATATAACTCATTACTACAATGTTATACGTTACTAGACGGTTTAATATTCTACAAGATTTAATTACAGCAACAGACGTGACCTTGGCCTTGCGTTTAATATCAACTAATGAAGAACGTTAAATAACTAGCCTTCTAGAAAGATTATAAATAAACCAATATTTAAAACCTACCAAGTAATCTTTACTATGTTTCCACGTTTCGTGACTACTGGGATACGAAAGCTAAATACCTTATCTCTTATTTTTCTTATTTCTTTTATCTATCTAAAATTAAATCTAAAAAAAATTTTTATTGCTGTAGAGGATAATGGTCACGCAAGGACCTGGAAACACAACATTTACCATACATGAAATTTAATAAAATTTTAGTGGTCGTTTAGTGCCCTATATTCACCAGTAATTCATGAGTTTTTAGATTCTTCACTTCTCCAGGACTAACTATGCCAAATCTCACTCTCCTCCCTGCTTATAGATTCTTTTTCCCGTAACTTCATTCCACGCACCACCACTCTATAGAACTTTCGACGGTTCTTCCGAATACATAGTACATTAAAATCTTTAAAACACAAGCCTACTCATATTTTAAAAGCTGGTAAAGTATTAATGAGTCTATGGACGGCGTTGATTGCTTTACATCAGTCAGGATCAACTGATTGATAGATAGCAATCAACAACGCCAATAGACGACATAATTACTATCGTAGCGTATCAACAATTGCTTGTTTGACTCCCAACAATAAAGAAAAGATTCTCGATCGATTATCGAACGTAAGCTTACTTCGAAGTTCGAAGTACTTCGAGTAACAATAGTAGGGGCCCCTCGTCGACACCTAGGCTCGAACAGACAGTGAATGACCGATTGCAACACACCCGAGCCTCTAAGCGATACCTATTACAAATGCCACGGAGTGCGACAACAACGGTACGGGACCCCAACACAGACTTTCATAACAAGTGTTCAATGCACACCCGCGCCTAGCGTGCCTCACACTACGGTCACCATCCTCGATTTCTTCCCGTGCATCCTATTTAATGTTCGCTTGGCTCAGTGATTAGATTACCTACTGTAGTGATACATTGACTAATCACTAATTTATAAAAACTTTTTAACCTTGGTAACCAGACTCGTAATGAATATCTGTAGGCCATACATATATTTATCCCGATCCCGATCCCGATCCCGCGACCATTGATTCCGTCGGCAGGAGCCTCGCCACTGAGCCAATTGGTCGTCATATATATCAACATTAGAGCTACGGCAGTTCACTGCTGGACATAGGCGTCATCCATGACGCGCCACCTAGCCTAACCGGCTAAACGCATCCAGCCGCCTTGCGCAGATCGTCGCTCAATCTAGCAGGGGGCGTCCCATACTACGTCATATATATAATAGCTAATTATGTGTATGTATGTGTGTGTCCGTATCAATGTCTCTACTGTAGTCCGCGTTGGTTCTTGCTGAAAACCAGCGCCAGGTGCTCCAATGGAAAACCTGGCGTATGCTGAGCAAGAACTATTTTATGACACTTGTCGGTTTAAAATTATTTTCTTTTTGTTTTGTTTAGTTATAAATTGTAGTATTATTGAGGTTTTAGTTTTAGATATTGAAATAAAAAATGGGTCTTAAATAAAGTTTTCTGTATTCCATTCTATTATTATGATATTTTTTATTTTCTCAAATCATGGTAACCCTACTGAACAAACGGTAATACACGACTCAATGGTTGCATTTCCTAGCGCGATCGGCTTTTCTTGTGCCGCGAGATAACCCAATAAGGCTTCTTTAGAGACGCGATATCCGACTGGTTGTGGTTTAATGAAAAATGATAACATCGTAGAGAATTGTTTCAGCTCACTTTCATAGAGCGATAATGGTGCTATTATGTTTATTGCTGTATAATAATTATATTTAATGATAGCTCACGTAACTTTACTAGTTAGTCATACTCTCCGTAGGAACCCCGACCATATTCCCGGACGGGCGCTCGATTGGACTCCTCAAGGAAAAAGAAAGCGCGGCCGGTCCTGAAGTGAAACGCGTCGCTCAAGAATGATCCCAATGAGAAAGCGCTGTGGACGCCCTCCGTCCCAACCTCGGGGACATAGGACCATAAGCCAAAATAAGTCATTTAAGGTTACTGTCAAACGATTTATAATAAATACAATTAGATGATTAATGGAGTCAGGCGTTATTTTGCGGAAATCCATCACTATGTGGACAGTCAAAACTTTTACTTAGCTAAGATCCGCGACAAACAAACGATAACAGAAAATTAATAATGTGTATTTTCCTTCTGGATGAAGTGGATTTACTTGGAACTTAAACCAAAACTTACCGAAAAACGGCCGTCAGCAACCAAACACTCATTACCACTTTTTCGCCTTGTAAACGACACGTGTTTCGCCCCAACACGAGGCATCTTCAGGTATAGTAGACTCTACGGAACTTACTTTTCGGTTGTCTTCCATAGAGTCTACTATACCTGAAGATGCCTCGGGTGACTGTCTACAATTAGATGACCGCCTTGTTCATGGGTTAGTGACATAAGTCGAAGGCTTTTTCTGCTGCTACTACTACTACTACTACTGCTACTAAGAATATACGCAGCCAAATCGCAAAATTCGCTTGTAGGATCGCCGAAGCAAGAGAGACCTTCGCACAGCTGAGACCCATAAGGCAGTCACGGAAACTGACACGGAGAGTTAAGCTCAAGATATTCCAGTCCAACTTTATATCTGTCCTGCTTAATGGATGTGAGACGTGGAAGATGACCAAGAAAAGCACGCGCGATATTCAAGTGGTCGTAAAGTAGAATATATATATGGGCGTTATAAAATGTCGTTATTGTCCATGGGCGGCGTTGATTGTTTTCCATCAGGCGACACGCTTGCTCGTTTGCCTTCCTATCCCATAAAAAAAAATAAAAAAAAACATTATTATAAATATAAACGAGTCCATGTAATTCCTATTGAATTCCCGCCGCAATAAACATGTGTTACATTGAAGGTTCTTCTCAATGACGACAACAAAACACGCGCGGAAAACGGCCACGAAAATATAACGCGGCCGCGATAAATTTTTAACGACGGTTAAAAATTTATCGCGGCCGTGAATAACGCCATTATATACATACATATATTTTAAATGAAAAACTAATTTACTCCAACCCCGATCCAATCACTGCTTTTTTTTTCTTTTTAAAATCAAAATAATTAATGTGAAGACTTTGTTTTATGGGATAGGCAGGCAAACGAGCAGGCGTGTCACCTGATGGAAAGCAATCAACGCCGCCCATAGACATCCGTAGCGCCATAGTCAGTGCGGAAGCGTTGCCGACTTCAAGTAAAATGTCATTATAGGAGTAGGGTGTTGGGCCTCCGGATCTCAGACGCTCACCGTACGAAGCGCGGTAGCTAAGCTACCACTCACACGCCGGTTTTCTGCGGAAGTGTCGTACTTCCACGGGCGAGCCGGCCCATTCATGCTACAGACAAATATTATGCCATTCTTGACAAAGTATTCGCCTGCAGCGTGGCTCTACCACTATCTATCTTCATATGTATGCCAGTCTCCTCGTTTCGTTCGTTCCTTTGTCGACATATTGAGTGATGTCCACTTTCGTGGTCATTTGGACGATAAGGCCAATTTAGGCTGTAAAAGCTGGGTGTGAGAGTGGAGCGAGACAGTACTTCACGCGAGCCTATCGCCTCCATCGTTATAATGCCTAAGTCCGGAATGCTATTCTCATATCTGAGCCGGAGATCCCAATATTAACTTCTTCCTTTTGGCAAAGGCATTAATGCCTATGGTGGTGCAGGGTGTAAGTAATCTCACCCATGGATCAAGTTATTCACATACTTATCCAAAAATAAGCCTATTTGCAGTGATATATAGATTACTTAACATCACTGATGATCTTCAACATTCAAGATCTGGGCCAGTTAAAAAGAGAAGCGTTAGCAAATATTTCATAAGATAAAGAAGATAGAATTATTTTTTAAAGAATGCTATGTTTATTTACACAATTACTTGCCGCAACGGAATGCTCGTATGTCACAATACGCGGCGTCGGGTACGCCATGACGAAAGACTTTATTTAAATTTCGAATTCCCCAAAAAAAAAAATAATCGAAAGATTACTACGAGTTTCACCGCATTTTTTCTCAATTTAATTGGCCTGACTGATAACAATCTATTACTCTTTGATAAGTTTCGCGATACTAAAATGCAAATCAGCGCGAAAAGGTTTTTTCGACCAGTTCTTTCACCAGTCTATATAGACAAAAATAAATTCTTTTTTTTCTTCTTGAACCGTAATAAACTTTCTTATAATACTATAAGACGTCATTCTTTTCAGCTAGTGCCTAATTAACCTAAATTCCTTGTTGCGACTTGTTTATACTTCATTTATAACACTGGCATATAACTTTTTACTAACACTGACCTTTTTTGTTCGTCAAAGGCAAACTTCAAAGAGTGCCGCAAAGGTTTAAATGATGGTATTGCTTAGCAATTTTAACGACACACACACACATGTACTTATACACGCGTACACATTTCATTCATTAATTCATACATTGACGCAGTATCATGATCAACAGCCTTCAGTCCATTGCTGGACATGTGCCTTCCTTAAGAAGCGCCATCTCATAACTCGATCTTTGGCTTCACGCATCCAATCTGCGCGTGCCCTGCGCATATCGTCGTACCATTAAGCCTTAAGCGTCCCACAAAACGTTCGCCAAGACACGGTCTCCACTCCAGCACTCATCTACTTAAACTGTAAGATATCTTTGGAAAGTTAAAAACATAACCAACATGTAAAACTTTTGGCGTAAATATATATATTTCCATTATGGCTTTATCATCATCAACAGACCTGAACTGATCGGATTTATGGCCGACCTCTCCAGTTTCAGCCGGAACCTGCCTGAAACGCGCAGATCTTCGCATTATCTGGGCGGGAGGCGTTCCACGACCCCGATTACCGTACTTTACCGGTTAATGTATGCTATAACGACGAAGACCGTACAATTCCGCGAACCTCGAAAACTGCCCGTTCTTATGGGCATACTTAGTAGGAAAATAGCACGTCACCAAAGGGTTAATAATATTGTTATTAAGAGAAAAATATATAAATAATAAGGGAAAATAAAAATAATATATAATATTACCAAAAAGACATATTAGTCTTTTTTGTAATATTTACTATAATATAATACTTCACTTGTTATTGCTTTGCGCCGTCGAATATTCAAGGTCACGTTTATTTATTTAGAATTCAACGCATGATAAGTGCTTAAACAGTTATCACTTCCAAGTCGTCAGTCAGTAAGTCAATGACGAAACTATGTACATCTCAAATTGTTAACGAAGAAATAAATTTAAAAATTTCAAGAAAGAAAAGTAAGAAGATCTAAATCTCAACAAAACACACCTCACCGCATCATTGTGGAAAACTGGTTTCTAAAAGAAAAAGAAGATTAGCAATACTAGAATTCGTGTTAACTATTTCAACTGACATTTTTTATGGGGGATAAAGGCAAACGAGCAGGCGTGTCACCTGATGGAAAGCAATCAACGCCGCCCATAAACACCCGCAGTGCCATAGACAATGCAAAAGCGTTGCCAGCCTTTAAGAAAACTTTCATTACGAGAGGGAGGGAGTAGGAAAAAAATTATTAATAAACAAAGTTATTATTAAGCAATATAGCAAACAAGTATGAGTATATATAAATATGAGTAAATAATAAATGAATAAATAAAAAATACAAATATAAAGATGGATAGGAATTATAGACAAGCGTTTTGAAAATCGGAAGAGACTTCGCTCGTCTCACCTCCAGCGGCAACAAATTCCACAATCGAACAGTCATTGACCAATCTTTGGTCAAATAATTTAGTATGATGAGCAGGCTTTTTTAACATTAAATTTTAAGATGTTCTCAAACATCTTGAATGTGAGTCAACAACTAGAAGAGAAATACAACGCGAGCCTTAAGATAAGAGGGGTAAAAAGGAAATAAATAAAATAAAGTAAAGAAGAGAGAGTATGTGAGCATTCCGGCGAAGGCGAGTGGGTAGCCACTTGAGCTTAGCGCGGAAATTCGATTGCGGGAATGATTTAATTCCAATTCAGATTCTACGTATGTATGGATATCGGGATACGGATGCGCCTTATAATAAATAAAAAATATTCCGCAAGTCCTGGTGAAAACACAGACTACGAAAGCGAATGTAGGAAGATCACAGTTTGCCAGCCAGGTCGGTGGGGTTATTTCAAATCGTGATCGCGCACGTATTGTCTTCAAATGGTCTAATAAGGTATACGGCGATGGACCAATGGCGTACGCCGGCTGTACTCCACGTCTGGTCGACGGTTACGTAGGGCCCACCTTACGTAAGATGCCGTGGATCGCACGATTCCGCACTACACCAACTGGAACCGCCGCCGACCTCCCGACTTGGTATTTGTCACTACCATATATGTTTTAGACAATTGTTTCGTAACTTTTGTTTTCTTATCCCTCTCGGTAACACAAGTATGGCCTCTTGTTTACACCTAACATCTTAATAAAGGCATCCGTGAAAAATATATTAGGGTTGCAAGTCGTCTTTCGAAAAAAAACGCAACTCATCCATAAATTGTGCGCGAATGAATTTTACCCTCTATATTAATAATTACAGATCTTCAACAGTTCTCGTGCTTATCAACATGCTTCTAGTTTAATGGGGGTGTTTAATGTTTTAGGGGGGTACCACCTATGGTAAATTCTTGTCAGTCCTATGGGACGGGATGAGGCACCGGTGGTACACGCCGTTGTCAATATAATAAAATATGATATATGTGTGTATATATATATATATATATATATATATATATATATATATATATATATATATATATATATATGTAGAGAGAACTATTTCTATGACACTGCCCACGCAAGCATCTCAACAGGCCAGTCCCACGGTGCGGCCTGTGAATTCAGGCTTCATTGCGAATGTGTTTATGCTATGTAATTGTTAGCGACAGAATTTGAATTTATCCTTTTTTCGGATACAAGTCATTATTAATAGAAAAATAATATTTATTAAAGATCCATAGACAACGAGAAATATACTACATCGTATAAAGTTAAATATAGTTAACTTGATACGATTAAGTATGTTTCTCGTTTATTTTAACGATATTCTTATTATTATTATTATTATTAATTATGAGAAACACAAAGCAGACCAGCACTGGTTGGTTTAAACACGAAGTATTTGTTAATAAGTTGACACATATGGTAGCCAACGCAATGTCAATGCAAAAATGCTATTTTAGAGCTATTTTAGACGGAAAGGAACGACTGTAGACGTCTTTTTTAACAACTCTGCGCCGATAAAACTTATTTTTCTTTTATGGCAATTAGTTACAACTAATATGCCAGTGTCAAGTAAAATATCATACCATCAAGTATCTTGAGACAAATACTTTTTTAACACACCTTGCGTTGCTTGTCAGCAACTCTTTCTTTTCTTTGATGGCAACTAGTTAAAACTATTATGATAGTATCAACTAAAAAAGAATAATATTAAATCTCTGAAAGTCTCAACAAAAAAAAACTTAAAAAATCGCGATACACGCATTTAATTCATTTTGTTATATAAATACAACCGATAATAACATAAGATTATAAAAATGAAATAAAAACACAACGTCACAGATGTGAGTTGGCGGGAAAAGTCCTGCGCCATTTTGTCGAAACTGCGGGAAACGCTACGACCATAGACAGCTTCGCATAACTTGCTTAACTATAATTAGCCATCACAATTCAGTCAAATATTTATCATTGGCGCATACTCAATAGCACATATCGCAGTGGCCCGAATTTCCGCTTCCTGGTCTAAGCAAGCTCTGTCGGCCGTGCATCGTGGGTGGCTTGCGGCATTAATTCATTTGCAACGGGTAAAGCCGTTCGTGAGTTATGATTGCGGAAAATTTAGTACCCGCATTGTCACGCATCGGTGTTTGCCTAATTGTACATATATCGTAATGTATATCGACATCGATATAGGTATAGATCACATCGATATAGACATCGATATAGGTACATATATCGATGTGATCGATTAGATTAGATCGGTAAATAACGTATTTGCTGGAAGTAGAAAATGACCAATTTTGAAATTGTACAATTCTCTTAAAAACGACCGAGACCAATCGACGCAGTTTTTTTTTGTGATTCCAATGATGTATAAAACCAAAATACATTTCTTAGTGGAAGAGTCACGCTGCAGACGAATACTTTGTCAAGAATTGCATAATATTTGTCTGTAGCATGAATGGGCCGGCTCGCCCGGGGAAATACCATACGCCCGCAGAAAATCGGCGTCCGAGTGGTAACATGGCGTCCGAGTGGTAGCTTAGCTACCGCGCTTCGTATGGTGGCGGTGAGTTCCGGAGGCCTAACACCCTCCCTCTCCCATTCTTACTCCTACTCCCATAATGTCACTATCCTTAAATATGGACAGTCAAAAGTTTTACTTAGCTAAGATCCGCGACAAGCAAAACAATAACAGAAAATTAATAATGTGTGTTTTTCCGTTGAGTTAAGTGGATTTATTTGGAACTTAAACCAAAAACTTACCGAAAATCGGCCATCAATTCTCCACCCACCAACCACTATACACAACACCAAACACACATTATCACTTTTCCATCTTGTAAACGACACGCGTTTCGCCCCAACACGAGGCATCCCCAGGTATAGTAGACTCCACGGAAGACAACCGAAAAGTCTTCCGTGGAGTCTACTATACCTGACCCAACAGGAAAACACACATTATTAATTTTCTGTTATTGTTTTGCTTGTCGCGGATCTTAGCTAAGTAAAACTTTTGACTGTCCATATAGTGATGGATTTCCGCGAAGTAACGCCTGACTCCATTAATAAACTATCCTTAAAGGTCGGCAACGCTTCCACACAGTCCTATGACACTACGCATATCTATAGGCGGCGTTGACTGCGTTCCATCAGGCGACGCACCTGCTCGTTTGCCTTCCTATCCCATAAAAAAAATTAACTAATCGCGCGGTGGTAAACGGCCAGCCATACAGGTGATGGGTGGAATGGAACCCATTTATATGGTGGTTAGTCATTAAAATATCACTATCCATATTATTCTTCCATCATAACATGTTTTATTAGCATCAGCTCATTACAACGAAAATGTTATTGTTTTTTAAAGTATTATATAACCGAGCGAACACTAATTTGCTTTTATATCTTTCTTCATAATAATACTTGCAAATAATTAATGTAATTTACGAAAAAGAGGTCACCTATTCCGCCCGTATAAATTATAATTCGTTAATTTATATGATATGTTATCAACTTCGTTTTCCATCTCGATTTTGTAATTAAGAAATGATCTACATAAAACACACGTCAAAACTCTTTCTTGGGAAATAATATGCTAAAATTTAATTATTTTTGTCAAAGGTTGTCTTAACACTAGATTTTAACGTGTGACGCGGTTCGCCACCCGTCACCTTCTGATTCCCACGAGAGCGAGCAGCGACGAATGGAGAGCCGTTTTGCTGCGATGAATGTAAGAGGAAGAATGGATGAAAGGATAGATGGGTGGAATCGGAATGTGGAGGAATCGTAGCGAATGGAGCTCTGAGACCACAGACCAACCCCTGCGGGGAATAGGCGTGAATACATAAAAAAAATACAAATAAAAACAATACAGAGTCCCCCCCCACTTGATTCAAAAACTCAAAGTTGCTCTAAGAGCTACATTATGTAATACGGATTGAAGAAATCCATCCGCCAGACAGCCAGCGGTGACTGGCTGTCTGGCGGATGGATTTCTTTTAATTAGTACTTTTAAGGTCGTTTGTTCACCATCAGATGTCACTGATCAATTAGTTAGCAAAGGTTTTCTATATATTTAATTTTTTTTTCACACCCCATATATGTCCCACTGCTGCACACGAGCCTTCCCCATTTCTGGAGGAACAGATAATAACCCACCACGCTTGTCCAATATGGATTGTTCGGAGTAAATATTGATTCGAAACGAGAAATACAACTTATTAAAAGTGATTATTGATGACAGAATTCAAGGAAGAAGACGCTGTGGTAGAAGAAGACTTTCATGGACTAAAAATATAAGACTGGTTGAAGGTGGAAAGCACAGAACAGTTGATTCGAATGAAGATAGGAGTAAATACAGACAAACGGTTACTGACCACCGGGATGGCGATGGCACATGAAGAAGATACATATATTTACCTCGATGCAGGAATCGAACCCGCAATCATTAGTTCTGAATACGAACACCTTGCCACACGTCACAATATAAATGATTTCAACACAGACATTTCATTTGTAAGTGAAATTTCATTTCAATTGAAAAGATGTTGTATTATACAAATCGATTGTAAAGTCTGAGGAGTTATTTATTAAGACCAAAATAACAGTAACATGGCCCGCACCCCCCTATTACACAAGAAACATTCCACCAGGTCGAGTGTACGCGGTCGCAACAAACAATCGAGACAAACCAATATTAGACGCGCTATATTTAGACATGCTTTCAATTTCTACAATCTGTTTCTATGCTGGTTACACGCCGCTTGAGGTTGTAATCCAGGGCTGCCTCTCAAACGTCACATCATTCCATCGTGTATCAGAATTGGAAAAAAAAAAATACATATATTTTGTTTACATTACAATTAATCGTAAAGTAACAAAATATTAAAAGTAATAATCACACTGTTAAATAAAAAATAGAATGTGATAGTAAAATAAAAAAGAACTGTTAAAAAAAGGACTTTCTCGCCAACTTACATCAGTGACTATTAATGGAGTCAGGCGTCACTTTGCGGAAATCCATCACTATATGGACAGTCAAAAGTTTTACTTAGCTAAGATCCGCGACAAGTAAAACAATAACAGAAAATTAATAATGTGTGTTTTTCCCTTGGGTTAAGTGGATTTATTTGGAACTTAAACCAAAAACTTACCGAAAATCGGCCATCAATTCTCCACCCACCAACCACTATACACAACACCAAACACACATTATCACTTCCATCTTGTAAACAACAAATGTTTCGCCCCAACACGAGGCATCTTCAGGTATAGTAGACTCTACGGAAGACAACCGAAAAGTGACTTTTCGAAACTTTTGACTGTCCACATAGTGATGGATTTCCGCAACGTTGTGTTTTTATTTCATTTTCATAATATTATATTATTATCAGTTATATTGTTTAATTGTGGTGGCGTATTATACAATATAGTTCGATTAAGGCTTATAAGTAAAGCCATTGAAGATTTTGGTAGAATAGCAACCATTTTATCAAGACGTAACGTGACAAGCTGAATAGACATTTCAAGAGATTCGATATTATTCCATTTTACTCGATAGTGGGATAATAGTTTTATCTAATTACCAACAAATATAAGTAAGGATTTTTCTAATAGTCAACGTAGTACACAGTAGACATAAAAAAGTATTTATCTCACAGAGGATAAACTGATGGGACTACTTCTATGACCGTGAAGTAAAAAATAGGTGAAAAAAATTATCTGAGAGTAATGGTTTTAAATGTTTGAAACAATTTTTCTCATAAAGTAAAAAAATCCTTAATTATTTTCAGGTACTTTTTCGCCTTAATTTCGGACTTCATTTTGCAATGTTGCCAACCCTATAACGCCTTTGTTGATTCAATCGCTGTGGCTATTAGCAAAAAATCACTACACTTTCGTTAGATCAGTGAATCCGATTTGTTACGTTGCATATTGAACGATTTATTCAATTTTCGAGAGTTGTAGACATCACAAACTTTTGTTTTAAATTTGTATAATAGATTTTTTAATCTTGAAAGTCCGACAAAATGATGAAAGACGTTTCACACCACAGCAAAATGCATACGTGCATATCGTTGCGCCTGTCTCCCGTAGGGATAGGCAGAGACCACAGATCTCCATCTGCTAAAATCTCGGCATACTTTCCTAGCTTCCTCCACACCCATTACTCTCCTCATGCAAGCTCGCCGATTAAGGGTACTCTTAACCTGGCTTCTCTTAAAACCTTCAGCAATTTGGTCAAGGTATGCTTTCCGTGGCCATCCCCTACCGACCCTTCCGCAGTCGCAACGTAAATTTCTTTCAGTCGTCTTTCATCCATTCTCTCTATGTGCCCAAAGCATCTAAGCATCCCTTTCTCAACTTTTGACGCGACACATTCTTTTACTCCACGTCGTTCTCTTATATCTTCATTTCTTATTCTATAGTAACACTACACATACTTCTTAATGCTCTCATTTCCCCGCATTCAGTCTGTTTTCATGACTCTTCTGCCAAATCTACCTTTCATTACCGTACATCAGGGTCGGCATAAGCACCCCCTGATGAACCACCAGTCGGGCCATTTTAGACACTTTCAAATGAGTGCAGGGCTCCATTAACCATTCACTCACCTCATCATGTCACCTTCACATTTTTCCCTAAGATTAAATCCCCAATATTAAATTTAATTCCCCAAAATTAAATCTCATTATTTTTAAATAATAATAGGTTTTCTCTTTTTTAATTGGCGAAATAATTCCAATGGACTTTATATGTGTAATTTCGTTAAAACTAACAATAATTTGAATAAATTCAGTCTCCTTCTACTGAACTTGTTTCAAGTAGGTGCAATGACTCAACGATTTCTGATCGATCACTTTCCACAAGGTCAGATCGGTCATTTACTATTAAATACAGTCACGCTACAGAATATAGGACCAAAACGCGACAACTAGAATCACTCTATATCAAATACAACGCAGTACCGTAATGTGATTCATAAATGTATCACTAATGCATTAAAACCTTTTATATTATAAGACATTTTTTTACATTCGTAATATTCAAATTTAAAATGAAAAAGATATATGTTTTATAAAAAAAAATGCATTCGATCGACTAACGTCTCGGATATAACATATCGTCTTTCATTACACAAGTAAATGATATAATAAAGTGTGTGATATAATATAAATGTACATATGATTTGAAATAAGAAAAATAAATTAATATCATTTGGATGAATTTTATTTGAAGAAGCCCCCATAAAGGTCCCGGGTGACACCGTAGCAGTACGAGTGGCAATTAGTTAAAACTGGTTAATACATGTCTATGGCGGTGGTGGTCATTTACCACAAGGTGACGCACATACTTTTTGCCTTTTTTATGGGATAGGAAGGCTAACGAGCAGGCTTGTCACCTGATGGAAAGGAATCAATGCCGCCCACAGACTTTCACAGCGCCATAAGCAATGCGAAAGCGTTGCCGACCTTTAAGGAAAGTGTCATTATGGGAGGAGAAATGGGAGGGGGAGAGTGGAGGGGGAGGTTGTTGGGCTTCCGGATTACAGCCGCTCACCGTACGAAGCGCGGTAGAAAAGCTACCACTGAGACGCCTGTTTTCTGCGGGAGTGTGGTACTTCCCCAGGCGAGCCGGCCCATTCACGCTACACACAAATATTATGCCATGCTTTAACAAAGTATTCGTCTGCAGCGTGGCTCTACCACTATTAAGCATTGCCTTTTCTGCTACAAAAAAATTAAAAGAACTCTCCATAACTTTCTAAACTTCTTTGAGCTTATTGAACAGACCGTCAGTGTCAAAGTGTCAGACACCGTAAGAGAGTACAGGCAGGACGCAATAATATACATATAATTTATATGTAAAGAACTTTTTTTGGAACAAACGAATATGACAGTCACCTGGTGGTGGGTGACGACCCATAAACATATGCAACGCCGGAGGCGTCGCAGATATGTATGGCCTTTAACAAAGACATACGCTCTTTTCTTGAATACCCCCATGTAATTATCACGTGGGAAAACCGCAGGAAACCTGCGTCTGAGTGGTAGCTTAGCTATCGCGGTTGAGTTCCGGAGGCCCAACTCAAATTTCTTTCCTCAAAGGCCGGCAACGCTTCTGCACTGCCTACGCCACTGCGGATTTTTACGGGCGGCTTTGATTGCTTTCAATCAGGTGACACGCCTGCTCGTTTGCCTTCCTATCCCATAAAGAAAATATATACGAAAATAAAACAGAGCTATGACACTATACAGTTTTCTACACAATTCTATGAAGACATAGAAAGTATTCTTAATCGTGTTATCCGAAAACTAAGACGTTATTATTTGATTGTATGTACATACAAAAATGTTTGTTTCTTTGGGAACGAAAGTTTTTTAAAAGACAGACATTACAATCCGTGTTATGGTATACGAAACATAATAAGCTGGAATGTGCGTCCTTTCGCATCTTTTGTGGCTTAAGAATGAATGCGATATACAACGCGTCTGTCTGATGTAATCTATTAATAAATAATAGTTCTTGCTTTTAATAGTATTGTATATAAAAGATTTGGACTTGAGAAAGTTAGTCGTATACTACAGAGAGAATAATAAATAAAAAAATTACTCGTTAGAGATTATTAATGGAGTCAGGCGTTACTTTGCGGAAATCCATCACTATGTGGACAGTCAAAAGTTTTACTTAACTAAGATCCGCGACAAGCAAAACAATAACAGAAAATTAATAATGTGTGCCTGCTGGATGAAGTGGATTTATTTGGAACTTAAACCAAAAATTTACCGAAAATCGGCTTTCAAATCGAAAATTCGCCACCCACCAACCACTATACACAACACCAAACACACATTACCACTTTTCCATCTTGTAAACGACACGTGTTTCGCCCCAACACGAGGCATTTTCAGGTATAGTAGACTCTACACTGTAGAGTTGTGTATAGTGGTTGGTGGGTGGAGATTTGATAGCCGATTTTCGGTAAGTTTTTGGTTTAAGTTCCAAATAAATCCACTTCATACGGCAGAAAAACACACATTACTAGTTTTCTCTTATTGTTTTGCTTGTCGCGGATCTTAGCTAAGTAAATCTTTTGACTGTCCGCATACTCGTTAGAGGCTGTTCATAAAATACGTCAAATTTTGCCTTTGCCTCTCCAGCAAATATCTATCCAATTCTCAATACTACAAAATAAAAGTATCGATTGTTACTCTACGATAAACAGCAATAATATTATGTTATCCTTATTTGTCTCATAAGTATGCGTCTTTTTGAATTCAAATTTATATACCGACCTTTACCGTCGGAGAAGTTATTATTAGCACAAAAATAAAACCGCATCAATTCCGTGTATTTTTATTTACTTTTTAAACAGGTGTCTATAAAAAAAATAACATCGTAAATGTCCACCGGTTGTAATCTGTGGGATCGTCTCGTCGAAACCTGTCGGCGACCTTCAAAATCCGGAGCGCACGCGGCCAACGACGGGACAATAAGGCTCGATTCACACTGGGATGCCGTTCACGGTTCAATATCGTTCCGGCCTTGATCCGTTAAAATATCAGCGATATTTTAACGGATCAAGGTCTACACATTAGGCTCGATTCACACTGTAATGCCTTTACGGTGCTATATCGTTTCGGCCTTGATCCATTAAAATATCGCTGTGTCTACACTATTAGGTTACATTCACACTATGATGCCGTTCATGGTTCAACATAGGTCTCGGTCCATTCAAATATCACTGATTCTACACTATTAGGCTCGATTCACACTGTATGCCGTTCACGATTCAATATCGTTCCGACCTTGATCCGTTAAAATATCGATGTGTCTACACTATTAGGTTACATTCACACTATGATGCCGTTCACGGTCCAATATCGCTCCGATGTCGGTCCGCTCAAATATCGCTGTCTACACTATTAGGTTCGATTCACACTATGAAATTTTCTTGACAAGTGTCAAAAAATTCACAATATCGTATCGCTCTAGTTCCAAGTGTAGACACAGCGAGATTAGACCATCATAGTGCGAATCGAGCCTAACACAATCGGTCTCGATCCATGGTCGACATATGAAGCGATATTTTTAAAATGTGCAAAACAATGTTACAAAATAAATAGAATTTTACTTTGAGAAATGTGCAGGCCTTTTTTTGAAGGTTCCAATATCATATCGATTCGGAAACATCGCTGGAGGTAGCTGGCTCCATAGGGTAATGGTGCGTAGTAAGAAGATTCAGGAAAAACGCAGCATACCAGATCGACATTTATCCAGCTGGTGGAGATGAAACATTTCTTTGTTGCGAGATTTACGATGCCTATGGTGTTGGCTTTCCGTCGGGTAACACGCTTGCTTGTTTGGCTTCCTATCCCGTAAAAAAACGCACGGTCAACCCACACGACCTTGACGCAAAAAATATGTGAGTAGCGGTCCCGCCCACCAAAACGAGACGCAAGCATCGCCGCTCATAACGGGATTTCCGCAGCCGTCACAACGAATAACGGATGTACGATAACGAGTGTCAGTGATACTAACATTGATTTCGGGTCACCAGGTTGGAGGAGCAGACGCGTTTAGTGCCATCATAAAAAATGTACACCAAACCGAAGGCACAATTAGGTTTTCAAATTTTATACATACATACATATCGTCACGCCTGTCTCCCGTAGGGGTAGGCAGAGATCACAGATCGCCATCTGTTACGATCTTGGCATACTTCCCTTGCTCCACAAAATTGTATATTTGTATTTTATATGATAAAAACTTTTACGATGAAGAGAAGTGCGTGTTTTCTTTTTTAATTATGTCGTCTAAATGTTGACCGTCACGTCTTTAGTAAGTATTCTGTGCCACTCGCTGAAGTAGTGATGATATTTTCTTTCAGTGATAAGATAGTACACACAGAAAAGCGTCCATAGGAGTGAGATCCGGGGACCTAGGTGGCTAGGGGACAATTACTACTGGCGGTACAAAGATTTCAATATTATCTATAAATTAAACAATTAGGAGACAACCGCTGTACTTCAGTGTGATCAGTGCTGCAGCAGAAACCCTGTCTCAGCAAACTTAGTATAAAACTCCCTCAGGTCAAATGGAGCACCCCCCATCAGTTAGATGGATGGCAGTTTACAGAAACTATATAATTAGATCCTTAGAAGACCAAGCTTCTTGGGGGAGGCCTGTGTCCAGAAGTGGACTGCCGCAGACTTTTGATGATCATGATGATAAACTATTTAAAAGCCAATTACGATAGATAGCAATGTTACCAGTATGAGATCGCTGACATTACGGTTGCTAATCCACGTGCCTGGAGTGGCAGTTTGACAACATCTACTTAATAGAAGAGTTTTCTTGAGCGCAAATTGGTTGAAATAGTATAACAACCAATTGGCTCAGTGGCGTGGACCTCCGCCCCGCAATGGTTGCGTGTTTGATCCTCGCATCGGAATAAATATATGTATGGATTACAAATATTTATTCCGAGTCTGGTAACCCCGCCTTTCCGCATTGACAACGCATTAACCGTGGTGGGTTAACGTCTATTCCTCCAGAAATACAGAGGCCCATACTCAGCAGTGGGACAAGTATGGGCTGTTAAAAAAAAAAGTTGGTAGAAAGGCCATTATGACTTCATCGAATGGATTTACATGCACAAGACAAGTAGACTGCTTTAGGCTGTGGAAGTAGTTAAGGAACAATAGCTGGTGGTAAAAGTGAAGACTATGTTATATTACAGAACTTTTTAATGGTTTATTTTTTCATACAATAATAATATATTTTTTCCAACATTAAAATTATTAAGTATTAAGACAAGAAATTAAACAAAAACTTGTTTACAGAAGTGGAAAAATATCATGTATCTGGATCATTCATATCATATTATATTATAACAAGTAGTTTATATGCAGACATGTCAAATAAGATAACTTTTAATAATTTATGTAAATGTCATTTTTTACTCATAACGAAATAATAATTTAGTGTATTGCAAAGTTCAATACAAAAAAATTGTTTCAAATAATGATAAATGATACAGAAGTAATAATGTGAAACTGGTTTGATATTTAGAATCAATAATTCTTAGAATGATAAATTAATACTTTTTATATTCTCTATAAAATACCTAAATGATCTATATAATCTTTGACATAAAGTTATAATTAGCCATATTGCTTATGGAAACTCCAAAGAACTATAAAAAAGATTCAAAAATTGTTTATGTAGAAAATAAGCTCAAAAACACAACTACACAAAATCTTTGAAAAAGTATCATTTTTGTACTACATTATGAGTCACGGAATATAATCTTTATTTTAAAAATGTAAAAGAAAAAGAAATAGAAGGGAAATTGTCTATGGCTCTAAAACAATAATTATTAACTGAGCACATGTTAGGTTACATTACATTTGCATTAGCTATATTTAATGTAAATCAGATAAGAGGAGAAATTTAACCACTTCAATCAAGGCTCAATTGTTCAACACATACATAATTTGCATTGTGATATAAGCTATGATTATGGCAAACTAACATGTTGATAGATAAAAAGTTGATTAAAAAGTTACATAGCCTATTTAAAAAAAAACTAATGAAAGCAAATAAAACAAAGCGTATAAAACAAACAATTCCTCTCACTTTCACCAGAAACAAAGTATTGAGACTCACCCATCAGTTGTCACTGAATTCACCGATAGTGTGTCGGGGTATATCACCTCACGGGTGTTAAGTGCTTCTTCGCTTTTGGACTCCGTTTTAATTTGTGTGGTACTATCAGGTACATCTTCAGCACTAACATCTTTCTCTATTGTTGTTACTTTCTGGCTGATGTTGCTCAGTCCAGATAAGTCAATTTTATCACTCTCAGTTTGCAGGGCTTCGGAAACCACCAATATGAAGAGGGCACAGCTGAAATAATTGTTAATGTTATTGTTTAATAATTTTTATATAAAAAATGATATAAGAATAAGTTTTACTTACCTCGAGACCACTGAAATGGTCAGCAACGACGTATAGATAATGCACAAACCACCCTTCATCGTAAAATCAATGAAAAATTCACAGTCCAGTTCATTTTGTGTCCAAATTTTACACAAACTCACATCGCTTAGGAATTATAAACTCACAACACTTATGAATCAATTTGCCCGATACACAACACAATTAAATGCATTTTGATATTACATATAAGCGAATAATAAATGCAGCTCTTATTTAAATATTTAAAAAATAAAGAGCACAAAATTAGACAACGTACAGTTTCATTGATTGAATCGAGGAAATTTGACAGTTGCCAAATTTTGGATTTTTTATTCGTTTCATAAATATGTATTTAGTTTAAATTTAATTGGTGTAAATTCAGAAAAATAATTGATTAAAGAAACTGCTCCAATAGGAATAAAACATTTAACATACAAGACGTATCATGATTGGTTGTAATTGTAATACCATCTAACGTTTCTTTTTACGTAGATGAGAACATGAGTGTAAATGATTATTTATAAAACATAATTTTAAACTAGTACGTGTTACTTTAAGTCCTTAATAATAATAAAATCCAGACGTTAATTTCCATTGCATTATAGCTGAGAGCTATATTTTTATATATTTTATACGATGATTTACGTGACATACCTACTTAATTCTGTCAGATGTCGCCCTTGCTGTTGCTTATGTATACTATACATACGTTTTAAAATATAAAACCGCTTTGCGTCGACGTTTTAAGTTAGACTAGTGTTTTTCTCTGAATCACGATATGGAGACAATATTTGCAATACCCTTTACAGTACTCGAAATACCGAACATTAAAATAAAGAAACCATCATGGTTACAACCTCCATCAGCAATGACAACGTTTTCCTTGGTGCTATTATCTTATTTTTTGGTAACAGGAGGTTAGTCTTGTTTTCATATTCACCTCGTTAAATTGTAATCAGGTCTCATGGTATATATTTACAGTGCGTTTAATTTGTAGGTATTATATATGATGTGATAGTGGAGCCACCCAGCGTAGGATCCACAACTGACGAGCACGGTCATAGCCGGCCAGTTGCGTTTATGCCGAACCGAGTAAACGGTCAGTACATCATGGAAGGACTCGCTTCCAGCTTCTTGTTTTCACTAGGTGGTCTAGGTTTTATCATATTAGACCGCACCCACAATCCATCTACACCGAAATTAAACAGAATTTTACTTATTTCTGTAGCGTTCCTATGTATACTTGTATCTTTTTTTACGACTTGGATTTTCATGAGGATGAAGCTGCCAGGTTACTTACAGAACTGAATTTATAAACTTGTAAGTTAACAATGAAAATATAAGTTTCTTTAATTTGAATAAATATTTTTATACTCTTTAATACACTAGTTTTATTATCATATTTCCCTTTGATTACTAGGCACAGAGCACGAAAGAGAAACAAAAGACCAATGTTAGCAACAAGAAAAGTTTCCTAAATATATATCTTATAATATAATTTTAAAATAAAGTGATAAATATTGTAAAAAGTATAAAGATATCTTAGATTTCCAAATAAGTAGGATCTATCTGCAAATGAAGTTAAAACTGCAATATGATTTAAGCTTCTTACTAAATTCTGAATATTTGACACAGCCTTTTTTACATATGATTATTTGAATGTTTTTTTAATAGTAGAATAGGTAAATGAGTATGTGGGTCATTGAAACCCAAAAACACTTAAAAACCCAAAGTAAAGTATTTTTCTGCCATGAACTGTGGAAATGTGGAACAACTTACCATCTGCAATATTCCCAAGTAATTATGACATAGTTGCAGTTTTCTGCCATGAACTGTGAAATAACTTACCATCTGAGGTATTCCCACGTGTTTATGAAAACATATGTGTTTGTTAAAGGCCAGCAACGCATATGCGACACCTCCGGCATTGCTGATGTCTACGGACAGTGGTAATCGCTTACCAGCAGGTGACCTGTATGCTTGTTTGCTAGTACTGCTATAAAAAAAATCATTTTGATATGACTCATAAGAATATAGAGGTCTGACTTAGGGCAGTTATTATCTTTAGAAATTAAGATTCATATGTAACAATTAATATATTATATTAATAACATTTGCAGGTAAAAAAACAGCTTATATTCTACGTAATTAATTGATCCCAATTGTGCCAGTGGCAGGGCTCCAGCCTGGAAGTCAAAAGTCACAGGTTCAATTTCCATAGTGCATTGTATGTATGGTCAATAGATATTTATTCTAAGTCTAGTTACCCCGCCAATATTCGACAATTGTATTTCTGATCCTATGGGACATATATGGGCTATGAAACAAAAATGATCCCAAATCACAGAGTGAAATAAACCCACCCATTCATTGCAACAAACCTTTTATAAACATGTGGGTGCCACTTAATAACAAAAGTCCAAAAAATTATAAAAACTAAACAAAAAACGGTATACATATTTACGTCTATCCCCCGCAGGGGTTGGCAGAGACCACATAGCTCCATCCGCTACGATCCTAGCTCACCCTCCCTGCCACCTCCACACTCATCCATACTTTCATCCATTCTTCCTCTCACATTCATCGCAGCGAAACGAGTCTCCATTAGTCGCTTCTGGCCCTCGTGGGAATCAGGACGTGACGGGTGGCGAAACACGTCGCCTTCATTTTTCAACAAATTAGGTATATTAAAATTCGTCTTAGTGAATTCCGCGAGCCGCAAGCAGAGCCCCGCATGCTGAGGTAAGGCACCATAGTACCCGGGGGAGCCCAATCCCGGGACGGACGGCACGCTTGCGACTAAGCTCGCGAGGTTACCAGACTCGGAATAAATACATATTTATAATCTATACATATATTTATTCCGATGCGGGGATCGAACGCGCGACCATTGACTCCGTGGGCAGAGGGCCCCGCCACTGAGCCAATCGGTCGACACTACTATTTTTTAAGTAATGCTAAAAAGTCCTAAGGTCACTCTACACATACTGTGCGTTGGTGGCCCTGTTGGTGGTTAATCTTCTCACCTGCTGGCCACCATCAATCAAAAATCATCATACTGATTGGTCATTGTACATCAATAGACAATATGGAAAGGAGGCTATAAAGTTAAAAAAATATTTTTCGTCATACATCATTTTATTTCATATTTTGAACAAAAAAATGTACAAATTACATCACAAAATGTTTTATATCAAAACATGAAAAACGCAAACAAATGTAGTAAATATGAAAAGCTAGCATTAACCATTTGACATAACATTTTAAATAACAATTGTAGGAGGGGCACCTGAGGTTGAATTGTACGCCATTGAACCTTAAACAAACCAAAAACCACATAGCTACAATGGAATGCTCAAATTAAAATAAATTAATGCAACTAGGTTTCTATTCAGCTTGGACGAGGTCTTGAAACATAAAATTGATCAGTAATTTTTATTTATATATTTGGCAACCAGCATGTATACAAAAAATATATATGAAGCTTAAATTCTAAAAGAAACATTATGTAATAATCATATTACTCTTACAATTTGAACTAAGTAAGATACTTCTCATGTGATTATTAATGGAGTCAGGCGTTACTTTGCGGAAATCCATCACTATATGGACACAATACTTCTACTGAGAAACAATATTTTCACATTAATGTGACAGACCATGAGTCATTTGAAATACGTTTAAGTATTAAGTCAAAATATGTTAATAATAATAGGAAGATTACTTGCAATAAAATTATATTTAACCATCTTGAAGTTATAAAGGCCTCAAAGCAAACAATTACATATAATCACATCACATTAGTTAATATAAAAACAAAACTACATTTAATTTCATATTTTCTATGGAGATCTTTATCATGAATAAAATAACAAATAATAAAAGACCATTAAATATGTTTCTTACAATTTTTTGATATATTATTATATATCTAATATCATTATTCAAGTATTCATGATTTATACAATAGACATAATAATAGTATATACAAAAACTCCTAATAAAGATAGCATGAGAGATTCAATATTTTCACAAAAGACCCTTTCTCATTTTAATTAAAAAGAGATGAGTCTTTTTTTTAATTTATGTTTTTCATGCAATACCTCAACTATTATTTCAAAAAATATGTTCAGTTTCAAAATGTCTCATCAATACATATTTTCCTAATTCATTATAAAGTAAAAGAAACTTATCTCTTTTTTAAATAAATACTATTAAGACATTCTATCATATATCTGAATGATCTATATTCCATCTGTTTTATATCTTACTGTTGCACCTTAGACAAAAAGTCCTTCAAATATAACTTTTGACTTGCAAAGCCTATTGAGAGGCTTATTTAAATAAATATTTCTTTGTATAATTCAAATTAAAAATGAGGATTCATTTACAACCTTATTCTGAATGAGCTGAAAGTAAAATAAATTAAATTAATAATATTCAGTCACCTAATTATTAAAATTATTTATTCAATAGTTAAATTGAGCAAAGAAAAGTTTCATCTCCACATTGATTATGTTAGATTATTAATGGGAACCAGTCACTGATACAATTACAAAGAAGCATTACAAAAATCTTATCTCGTTTTTAGACATGTGACATGTAGGTTTGTTTTGGAACATCCAATTCGGAAACACCCCTTAAAGTAACTGATTCCACAGAGTGATATGGAAAGAACTTTTAAGAAAAACGCGCTATTTTTGTTCTAAATCATGTTCACTTAAGACTCCTAGCATAGGCACATGTAGATCTGAGCAACTTCGAGCATAGAGAGCAGAGCTGGCATACTTACTGGCAATACTTACTGGCAAAAATCAGAACTCTTGTCAATGATATGTTCAAATTCTGCAAATGAGAGTGCACCATCATCATCAAGATCTGCTTCCTCAAGCACATTTTGAACAAGTTGTTGTATCTCAGAATCACTCAACTTAAGTTCTGGCCCGCAGAGGCGTTTAATAACCTCACGTAGATCCGAAACCCCTATCATATCATCTCCATCAAAATCTGAAAAATAAATGTATCCTATATCAAACATGCGAAAAAATAAAACTAGAAATAGCTTGCAAGATTTCATAAATTTAATAATTTCATTTCGATGACCAAGATCTCACCGATCGGTTTGATTCTCTAGTGCTGCAGAGAGGTCTCATCTCTCAGCATTTTTTACCTCTTCTATCATGGGGAGTGCTCCAAAGAATTGTTTGAAATAATTCCCGCCGCCGAATTCCACAACCGCACAACTCGCCGTAAAGGAAAATTCCATCCCCACCATCTGGATGAGTGGTGAGTTTCTCTCGTAACTTCTTTCAACGTACCACTAGTTTGTGCGTGGAAAAAAGTTACGAGCTACCCTCCGGTCCGGTCTTTCCGAACCGATACGACATTGGAACCTTCAAAAAACAAGCTTATACATACTTAAAAGGCCGAGAACCAGGAGGCGATAGAAGCAGTTCGTGTGGGAGCTTTGTGAAGTTAATATTATTATTGGCCATATCAAAATTAAAAATTAGTGTAAACTTAAATGTCTCACCAAATATTCTAAATGCATGTTCAGCTTTCACCGCTTTAGGTGCTGTTTCGCTGAAGACTGACATCATATCAAGGAAATCCTCAAAAGTACAATCTCCATCATTGCTCGAACTGAATACCTTGCAGATTCTATCTCTAAAAGGATTCACACGCAGCTCTGGGTACTGAAGAATTTTAGCCATTGGTAGTTTAGCATTTTTATTGTGACCAACTTTTTCTGGTGCTAAGGCTTTAAATTTTTGATGAGCACTGTTATACAAAAGAAATGTAAGTTAAATAATACAATCTGTGTCTTTATTATCTTTATAATTTAAATCTTTATTTACATTATGCTTCTTATAGGAAAAGAAAGGCATTCATATAATAAAATATAGTAAATAAAGCAATTTTCATTTCAATTTCAAAATAATTTTCAATCAATTAGGTTCATCGGGGATTGCTTGTTCCAACTCTGATGTTCGGTAGTGAAAGTTGAGTTTCACAGAAGAGGCATAAAGACAGACTTAATGCAGGGGAAGTGAGAGCATTAAGACCTATCTGTGGAATAACTTCACATCACATAACATGTTTTATAGATTATTTGTATACATCAGGACGTGTGCTATTAACCATATTTTAAAATGGTACTTACTATAATACTTCCTTCTTTGTAAAGTAAGTGAGATCCTGAAACATTAATTGTCTTAGTCATCATGATCATGGTCTCAATATATTATTACATTTTTGTTATAATAGAACGTTTACAGGGCTTACAATACTTACTTCGTAATCTTGTAATTCTTCCTCCGAAAACTGACTTTTCCCTTGCCCCATAATCAAACTTCTTATTAGAGAAAGTTTTCGTATTTTAATTTAAGCACCAAGAAAGAAAACAATGTTTGTTTGATTATTTTGACACTTGTTAGTTTCTTTAGTGTACTAATAATGTATTGGCTACACGGCCTTCAGCCATGTAGGGTTTTTATATTTTAATTATAGGTATAGATATTTATAGATAATATATGTTGTATGTAATTTAATTTTATCCCAACAATAAAAGTTCATATTAAACATTAAAGTACACACACTTATATAATACTTTACAACAAAAAGTCGGATCTATTAATATACCGAGCACTATGTTCTATTACAGTTTTCTTAAAAATATGTAGATAATTCATCAGTATACAGCAACCAACTATTGGGCTTTAGTCTTTTTAATGTGTAACTTGGCCCAATTTTCTGCTGTCAAACCATTTTCTCAGATCACCGCTCCATTTACATTACAGGAGTATCCAACTCTATGATTTATCTATATTCAGCCTCTACTCTAGAAGTATCCGCTTATCATTTATGGGGACACTTATGAGAGCCATTTATGAAAAATACCTCATTCGCTACCATAAGACCGCGTTTTGCTAGGCTTTAAAATGTAGCTGATTTCGATCTTTCTTAATTGTCATATTTTTACTCATTCATTTTGCCACTGCATATAACGTAAATTTTAATAATTTTAAAATATTTTTTCATTTAATTTGAAATACAATAAATTTACATTTTGACTTTATGATTATATTCAGAAATTAATGCGTTCTACCAGTACTTTATTACGGTGTCGAAACGTAGCCATCTGACAGTAAGTTTGCTTCGGACGCATATAGTTGCTCAGATAAGGCTATACTCAGAGTTTTTCTAGTGAATATAATTCGAAATGAGAAAATCTACTGGAGAACCTAAATTGCCGACATAGTTCTTCTAGTTAGCAAAATGAATTAGGAAATGACCAGCCCAGGCACATTTATTACTTCGCTTATGTCATTATAACCAATAACATAAGCGAGGTGGTAGGCAAAAACTGGATGCGTGTAGCCAAACGTTAGATTAGGTGGTGAGACCTAAGCCAAGCACTGATTGCAGACTGATGATGATATGGTTTAAAAATTCTTTGTACCTGAAATAAAATGTTACATTAAGAAAGTCATAAAATGGTTATAGCTATAATTTTCAGCACAGTTTATATTTATAGTGAATGGTAACTCACTGGCAAGTGATTTAGTTCCAAAGATTGTTCCCCTCTTATAGGGACCGTTGGGCAGAAGCTCGCATAATGCTGCGAAACGTTCACTGCAAGATACCGGCTCCCACATGCGCTCTCTTGTAACTACAACACATTCATTTTTTTCTGTTTGAGTTCTAGGATGTCCTGGTGACCAAGCACGAAATGTCGTGCATGCTAATGCCTCACCTTTAAAAAATTATGAGTTATGAAAACGAAATCAATATAAATGAAATTGTTACCCTCTATTTGAATATTAAGTCAACGTCAGATTAATAGTTTTGGGCTATCCAGTTACTCATTTTTTTTATTTATACACACTATTAGATATGTCATTATTTTTTCGCTATTCGAGATTAAAAAAAGCGCACCATTTTCTGTAAAGAAGTCATTTCCTTTACTTCTCTTTAGTCCTATATATGCCGATTCTATACTGGCCTCATTTAGCATTTTCACTAGGGCCTCCGTTCGAGACTGACTAACAATATTAGCTAATACTCCACTTCTATTTCTGCACTCCACTAAAGCTTCACTATAATTCATTTTCTTCGCTATGAGATAAAACATGCCAGTCGATGAAATGCAGGTAGAGTTTACGTGAGCTGAAATAATATAGAAGTATATTATACAGTAAACCAAGCAAATTATTAAATTCTAAGCAGTAACCAGAACACATCCACTAAACATTTTCCTATCCTCAGAAATATAGGTATCCGGTGGCCAAATTAGATATTTATTTTATTTATTTATTTATGGACCATCAACAGCATTATACATTATTCTAAATAGTTCTAAAAACATACTTAAATAATAAGTAATCGCATACTTTGTAATTATTTTCTACCAATATCGAAAGAACATCCTGCATTCACTTCACGCACCTGGTTTCAACAAGATAGCGCCATGGAGCTTCTTTGCGATTTCTTCCCTACAACATTAGTAAAAAAATTCAGTTATATCCCCTCACCACCCGGGTCGCTCGATCTCGTCTATATGGAATTTTTGAAAATATTGGATTAATTACTGGAGAAAAGCCACCAGTCTTTTTTCCAGTAACGCTACCGGGGAACATAACGTTTCGACGTTAAAAGAGTAAAACCTCATTGACGGAATACGATGGGTCAGAGCCGTTTCTCTAATCTTGCTTTTTTATCTTCAAACCCAAAGCTCTTATGCTCTTAGCTTATATGCTCAATGTCTACATAATATCTGTATGTTTGATGTTATGTTTCCATTATATTATTTTTGAAAAATTATTAGTTCTATCCTATGCTTTTTCGACTATTTTATGGAGAGGGAGCGCCAACTGAATGATGGATGAATGGTGGAGTAATGCATAAAGGACAAACAGACAAGCAGCAAGACATAATATTCTTTTTTATATTTAGATTAGTAGCCTATTATATATTTCGCCGAGTACAGCCTTAAGATTTCTAAGATATATCTTGAACATTTTCTTTTGTACGGAATAAGTTCTATATTCAATGATTTAAATTAAGGTTAACCTAAGGATTACTAAAGGTCCACCTTATTGGTGGACTTGTTTTGTTTTAAAACAAAACCAATCAACGTCATTGTTTTATTTTATTTAATTTAGCGCCATCTATATTCAATATAAAGTTCCAAAGGAGGTTTTATTTTACAATAGATGGCAATATAATCAAATTATTATATGGACAGTCAAAAGTTTTACTTAGCTAAGATCCGCGACAAGCAAAACAATAACAGAAAATTAATAATGTGTGTTTTTCCGTTGGGTTTAGTGGATTTATTTGGAACTTAAACCAAAAACTTATCGAAAATCGGCCATCAACTCTCCACCCATCAACCACTATACACAACGCCAAACACACACTATCACTTTTCCATCTTGTACACGACACGTGTTTCGCCCCAACACGAGGCATCCTCAGGTATAGTAGACTCTACGGAAGACAACCGAAAAGTCTCACTTTTCGGTAAGTTTTTGGTTTAAGTTCCAAATAAATCCACTAAACCCAACGGAAAAACACACATTATTAATTTTCTGTTATTGTTTTGCTTGTCGCGGATCTTAGCTAAGTAAAACTTTTGACTGTCCATATAGTGATGGATTTCCGCAAAGTAACGCCTGACTCCATTAATAATTAAATTATAATCAAATTATTATATGTATACATATATATAATAAAAACAGACGAACAGAAACGCGATAAAACCATATACTGACTTCAACTTTGAAATATACTTATACTATTAATATCTTTAATTAGCACATACATGCTAATGAACATTGTACAGAGAAAAGTACTAGATTGGATATTCAGCCGATAGATGACGCGTGTGCAATGAAGTCTGCGGTATATTCATTTATTTGTAATTATTCTAATAGTCCGATTTCAGTAGTCTCTTTCTCGTAGGACCAAATGTTAATCCTATGCCTAATTTCAAATCGGGTGCCTTTTTAGATTCCAGTTTGTAATAATTTTTGATATGCAGTGCGTTTTTAAGTGCTGCATAAACGAGCCACAATTTTTTGAGTAATATCTGTTGTGTAATCGGTGGTGGAATGTTTACGTTATCAGTGTCGACCAATATTATTGACAGCGTTACTAAAGTTTTTTGAGTCGATCGATGGCTTTGAAACTTGTTGATTAGAAAACGGATTCATAAGTCGAAATAAGGACATAATAATTTTTTTTAAATAACCAGCAGCTTTTTAATATTTTTCCTTATCCTTTTGAATTTCAAATTAAGTTCACAAAGATAGCCATAGAAAGTGTTATGTAAATACGCTACATCTTATTGTCCGTAAGTCCTATTACTTTTTTATATTTTACTTATTTTATATTTTACTATTCACTGTACATTCTCAACACGTCTGAATGAATGATCTGAGTAAAAATGCGTTCGATAATATGTATATATATATATATATATATATATATATATATATATATATATATATATATATATATATATATATATAATATTATCCATTTCAAAGGTATTTATTATATACCTGCTACAAACTATACAAATTATGTCTAAAAAAGTAACACACTAATAAAAATTGTATATTAATTAAAAACACGAAACTAATTACAAAAAACGAAAAAAGTTTAAGTTGCATGACGAATGAAGGTTGTCAATATATAAATTTCGTTGGTGGTAGCGATACTTTGTTATTATACATTCTTTTCTCAATTTGTCTGTGGAATTTTCCGTATTCTCAAGCAAGTAGCGCACTACCACAAAATTGATTACGAAGAAGATAAAATAACGTCTGGTACTTTTTTTATGGGATAGAAAGGCAAACGAGCAGGCGTGTAACCTGATGGAAAGCAATCAACGCCGCCCATATACATCAGCAGCGCCATATGCAGTACGGAAGCGTTACCGACCTTTAAGGAAAGTGACATTATGGGAGTGGGAGTGAGAGGGGGATGGCGTTGGGCCTCCGGAACTTAGGCCACTCACTTACACAATTAAGCTACCACTCGGACGCCGGTTTTCTGTGGGAGTGCGATACTTCCCCGGGCCATTCATGCTAGAGACAAATAATATGCCATTCATGTCTGCAGCGTGGCTCTACCACAAATAGAAGCGGAAAGAAGAACTTACGAAGCGGATTCCCAAAAATGCTGTAGTAGTCGAATCTTGTGTCGTTGCTCAGTGACAGACCGCCATCGACTTCGGGACATTTCAGAGCCTCGCAAGAATACTCCATCATCTTTCGATTACGTGAAAACTGACGTGGACTAAAGTTCAAAGCCATTGCTTTCTTCTCCATAGCAAATCTTTTACATCTTGATAGCGTTCTGTAACGAGCTTTCGCAGCCACATCCAGTTTCGAGTGATAGCAATTCTCTATTAAATAATAATCAGGAGATAACGGTGGAGATTCATCTGCACAGTTCATATTTGGACTTACCCTTATAAAAATCTCAAAGACTATCAAACTAGTAAATAATAACATATTAACCCTTTATTAATAACATTTTTATATTTTATATCTGCATCTATAGATGTTTTTATCCATAGATATTTTTATATTTATTCCCTATATAATGCGTCATAATGGAATTTTAAATAAAAATTTTATTTGGCATGCCCCGTATTAACTATGGATATTTTTAAATTGGCAGATAATACAGTTTCTAATGATACCGTAATGAAAAACCAGTCAAATTCATTTCAAAATAACTACTTTTTATAAATTTATTTACTTGAAATATATTTTCAAAACAAAAGATCTTATGTTTTTATCTGTTTGTTAAGGTTTATTACAAACGTTTATTTCTGTTTGTATAGGTTTATTTACACGAGAGGATAAGATTATTTAAGACACAATATATATTACCGCTGAAATTTTTGTAGTGATGTCGAGAGCGGATCTACACTGTAACCAGGTTAACTAAGTACGGAAATGACATGTTGACAACATGATTGCATTTATTGTTTATGAAGGTCGTGGGAAAAAATTGAAAGTGAAGTATCTAATATTATTATTTAAAACTAATATAATCGGTTAACAGTATTGGGCAGTCAAAAGTTTTCCTTGGCTAAGATCCGCGATAAGCAAAACAATAACAGAAAATTAATAATGTGTGTTTTTCTGCTGGATGAAGGGGACTTATTTGGAACTTAGGCCAAAAACTTATCGAAAATCGGCCATCAACTTTCCACCCACCAACCACTATACACAACACCAAACACACATTACCACTTTTCCGCCTTGTAAACGACACGTGTTTCACCCCAATACGATGCATCTTCAGGTATAGTAGACTCTACGAAAGACAACCGAAAACTTTTCGGTGAAATGTTTTGAGACATGTGATTTGAATATATCATTGGCCTAATTATGAGGATACTACAAAAAAAAATTGTTCATACTTCTCACTCTTGATGCCATCTAACAGATATCTTAAAGCGTATAGTTGTATTTACCTTACAAAATATATCTCTTTTATACTAGTGGTAGAGCCACGCTACAGACAAATACGTTGTCAAGAATGGCATGTTATTTGTCCGTAGCATGAACGAGCTGGCTCGCCTGCCTGTAAGGCAAGCAGGTTATTACGGTAAATAAATAAAATACTGCCTGAAAAGTAAACTAGCACGTACATTATTTGACAATTCGAAACCGTCAACAATCTATACGTAACAATTTTAAACATTTGTCAAATATTTGGAGATGTTATTTTAATTCACTCACATTATTGATTATTGTTAATAGATATTTTAAATTCGTGCCACCTTTGTGGGAAGACAAAGTAAGAAATGGGTTGTTTGTACTCTAAAAGGATGATTGAGGTTGGTTCTATATATTTTTCTAAATCGCACATCCCCTGACAATCGATGATTATGTTTGACAACTATCGAATGCTTATAACAGAAATAAATCTATTTCAAAGTTAAGTACTTCGGAATATTTTAATGCAACAGCCAAACACAAGCCGCTTAATTTGAAAGACTACTGTTTTACTCTTAATTAATGCTCCCATAGGAAAATATATTCTTTTTCTAAGAGTGCCTCTTAGACTTGCTAAGGTTGGCAGCCAATTCAGTACAATTTTCCTCCTTCGTGCGGTGCAGCAGTTCTGGAGCACTCGCTATCCCGGTCCACTCCCTGATATTACGTAGCCAAAACTTTCTTTTTCGACCAACTTGTCTTCTGCCCGCGATTTTTTCCATCATGATCAGTTGCAGCAAGTTGTACTTGTCATGTCTCATGATATGACCCAAGTAAGCAACTTTTCTACCTTTGACGGTCTGCAAAAGTTCACGTTTTTGCTTGATTTGTCGGAGAACCTCGTCATTGGGCACCCTTGAGTCCAGCTAATAGCGAGCATCCGTCTATATGGCCATATTTCGAACGCTTCTATACGTTTTCTGAGACTTTCTTTAAACTTCACATCCGTATAGGAGAACAGGCCAGATGTAACAGTGGAGCATTCTAATGCGCAAGGAAACTCTGTGCCTGCGATTACAAAGGACACGTTTCACCTTGTTGAAGGAGCGAAGTGAATTTCAATACATTTTTATTTCTTCTTCACTTTTCCCAGATTCATCTCAAATCTATTAACCCTTCATAACTCATTGCAAATATAGGCCTTTCCTGCAGATTATCACGAAGCGCAATCCCAAACTACCTGCATCCAACGTCTTGTTTCAGAGCTAAATAATGAGCGAGCGGGTTGCCTTATAGTGTATAATCGTTACCCATTCAAACTTCTACAACCACCACGTGACTCAATAGTCTTTGAGAATCATATACGATAATATTTTAGAGGGAGATAATGGACGGAGGTGGGGGAAGTGGGGAAGTCGGTAAATCTCTTTTTTATAGCCGAGCAGGCAAACTCACATGCGGGTAACCTGGTGGTAATCCCGTAGAAAACCGGCGTCTGAGTGGTAGCTTAGCTACCGCACTTCGTACGGTGAGCGGCCAAATTCCGGAGGCCCAACACCCTCCCCCTCTCCCTCTATCCCCTCCTCTTCCCATTCCCACTCCAATAATGACACTTTCCTTAAAGTTCAGCAACGCTTTTGCACTGCCTATGGCGCTGCAGATATCTATGGGCGGCGTTGATTGCTTTCCATCAGGTGACACGCCTGCTCGTTTGCCTTCCTATCCCATAAAAATAATTGATCAGCACCGTCCATAGACAACCACAACGCTGGAGGCGTTTCAGATGCGTTGCTACCCTTTTATATAAATACATACGGTCGTCTCTTGAATGTCCCTGTGTCGCATTTATGTGACTTACATACATAGATACATACATATCGGCACGCCTGTCTCCCGTAGGGGTAGGCAGAGACCACAGATCTCCATCTGCTACGATCTCGGCACCCTTGCTTCCTCCACACTCAGTATTCTCCTCATGCAAGCCCGCCGGTTGGGGGTACTCTTGAAAAGTTCTTAAAAAGTTCAGCAATTTGGTCAAGGAACGTTTTTCGTGGTCTTCCTCTTCCGGCCCTTCCATCCACTTGACCAGAAACTGCAAACTCTATGCAAACTTAAATTTTCTGCCACAAACGGTGCAATTGTGGAACGGTCTGTCGCCTGCTATTTTTGATGAACAGTGACATGACAATGGAGTATTTGAGAGACAATCGTACGTGTCCACGGAAGGTCGACACCGTCGACAGTGTCACAGCTGGGTGTCTATGAGCAGCGGTAATTTATTACCAACGTGTGACTCTCATGGCCGTTTGCCTGTTCTGATAAACTGAATTTTTTTTTTACCTTAAACGGGACGTATATTTCTATACTTACATATTACTTGCGAAAGTCTGTCTGTTATGCTTTTACTTCTGAGCTAGTTTTGGCGAAATTTGCTTTTTATAGCTTTTTTTCTAACTTTTTAATGTTCTTTATCTTGAACAATTGCGACAGTACAATCAGTTTTCACATTTATAATTAATTATTTTTTTATTTTTATAACAAATTATGAAAAATAAAAATGTATCACCAGCTTTATTAAAGCCTAGTTTATGTGACAGTAATTATTATTAATTTATATGCAACATATTTTTTTTTCAGTTATATCGTTCGTGTCTTAGGTGCTAATTTTAAATTTTCGCGCGGTTTCGGAACTATATGGCGTCTTGGATTTTTGCGCTTTCCAGGAGGATGTGGTGTACGATATGACACCGATCCGCCACCTGCCGGTGATATTCGTGAACGGTGTGCCGGGCGCGGGCAATCAGACGGTGGCGCAGTCCATCGCTACCATCACCGGCTACGTGATGATCAGGCCCGGCGAGCTGGTGCGCGCCGAGGCCGAGAAGGACACAGCACGGGGAAGATTTATAGCTGACAAGTTGCAGGCACAAGAGGAGGTACCCGAGGTCTGTGACACGTACTAATTTGGTTTCCGGTGGAATAATTAGGTTTTTAACCTTAATTACTACTTACAAACAAGAATAATTCGACTCATAACCTAAAAATAAAATAAATATAACCTAAAAATAACATAATTGTACCGTAGAGTCTAATATACCTGTAGATGCCTCGTATTAAGGCGAAACACGTGTCCTGTACATGTGGAAGAGTGGTGGTGTGTGTTTGATGTTGTTGATAGTGGTTGGGAAGTAGAGAGTTGCTGACGGCCGTTTTTCGGTAAGATTTAGTTTATTCCCCATAAATGCAATTCTTAGCTGAGTAAAAATTCTAACTGTCCATATATGGTCAATCAAAAGTTTTACTTACCTAAGATCCGCAACAAGGAAAACAATAACAGAAAATTAATAATGTGTGCTTTTCTGTTGGGTTAAGTGGATTTATTTGGAACTTAAACCAAAAACTTACCGTAAGTCGGCCATCAATTCTCCACCCACCAACCACTATACACAACACCAAACACACATTATCACTTTTCAATCTTGTAAACGACACGTGTTTCGTCCCAACACGAGGCATCTTCAGGTATAGTAGACTCTACGGAAGACAATCGAAAAGACTTTTCGGTTGTCTTCCGTTTGGTGTTGTGTATAGTGGTTGGTGGGTGGAGAATTGATGGCCGACTTTCGGTAAATTTTTGGTTAAAGTTCCAAATAAATACACTTAATCCAACAGAAAAGCACACATTATTAGTTTTCTGTTATTGTTTTGCTTGTCGCGGATCTTAGCTAAGTAAAACTTTTGACTGTCCATATAGTGATGGATTTCCGCAAAGTAACGACTGACTCCATTAATAATCTAACTGTCCACATAGTGATAGATTTCCTCAAAGTAACGCCTGACTCCATTAATCGTCGTAATAATTGAACTTGAAAACCTAATTGTACCACCGGACATCTATATAAATATATTTTACAAATTCAAAGTTTTTATTTACAAATACATCTAATCTAAAATGAATAATAAAGTTCAAAACAAAATGTCTTTGAAAGGTCTATGCGATCCATTTTTAATTAATTGAAATAAAATAAATTAAGAGCAATGCAGTGTGTATATCGCGAAAAGCCACGGCGTAGTCAAAACCTTCGTTTAGCGAGCAAAAAAAAATGGAGGTCACGACATAATTTCTTGTCGAAAATTAAAATTCTTTATTTTAAAAAAATAATATGTCCGTTTTCAGTCCGCATACAATTGAGCTTCTACAAATTTTGTAATGAGGTTCCTCTGGATGAAACAGAAACGACAAAATAACTTCGCAGCATTCTCTTTTTATCAATATTATACTTTTTTAAAATGAAGTAATTTGTGAAATAAATATTATAGATAGTCTCATAAATGACCAGAAGAAATTTCGGTTATGTTCATTATTTATAATCCAAATAAAAACAATTTATTAATGATTAAGTAATCCAAAACAGACCCACTCACAAGATCTGTACACAAGTTGACGTCTGTAGCGGCCATCTTGTTATGGCTCAACCGTGTTATAGGGCAATGCACGATTCGTTAGACGACGCCACTGCAAACAAAGATTTATTTGTACTTAGTTGCAATTTTTCTAAAAATAATGCGACCTGAAACGCCTGCGATAGCAATAATGAGACATTTATTAACTGTTATTGTATTTCTAACCACAGCAATTAATAGTGGACCTCATAAAGGAAGCGATGCTCTCCCAACAGGATGCGAATGGATACATTTTGGTCGGCTTCCCTAAGAATCCTCGTATGTCTAACATATTTAATAGACAAGTCAAGTGGCCAGAGAAGATAGTCGCGTTGGAAATAGACAATGAGGTAACGATGACTGAAGTTTTATTAATAATAATAATTACATTAAAACTTAGTAAGAACGCAAAGAGCGACGTCTAACTGGCTTTTTTTTATGGGATGGAGGGCAAACGAGCAGGCGTGTCACCTGATGGAAAGCAATCAGCGCCGCCCATAGACATCCGCAGCGCCATAGGCAGTGCAGAAGCGTTGCCGACCTTTAAAGAAAGTGACATTATGGGTGTGGGAGGGGGAACGGGAGTGGGAGGGGGAGGGTGAAGGGCCTCCGGAACTCAGACCGCTCACCGGACGAAGAGCGGTAGCTAAGATACCACTCAGACGCCGGTTTTCTGCGGGAGTGTGGTACTTCCCCGGGCGAGCCGGCCCATTCATGCTACAGATAAATATTATGCCATTCTTGACAAAGTATTCGTCTGCAGCGTGGCACTACCACTTTAAAATAAATTTATTAAGGCTGAAGATAAATTTATTATACAAGGTTGATTTATATGGTTTCCTATGATTGTATTTATTCATAAAAGAAGTTTTGATTCAAGAATTCAAAGAAGAAGTTTTAATCACATCTTCTAGCTTCACCCGTCAGCAAACGGGCTCTGAAGTCGAGCTCCAAAACAATAGTAAAAGATAAATTACTTAAGATTGTGTTTTACAAATTAACCTCTTAATGTTTCATATCAAATATTGGCCTTGCTAGAATTTAATCAACCTCTCAAACTAAGCAACTTATTTTATTCGAATGAATGGTTGGCATCATTAGGGTACTGCAATGATAGTAAGAAGGAAACTAGGAGTTTTTTCACGTTTCATCTTATTGATATCACACGTAGCTCCTTTTCAACAAGATGAAACGTGTTCTTTGTAATCGCAGCTTCAAACCCTCGAATGATGGATTGCAATGTTATTGATGATAGATTGATATAACATATTATCACGTTTAAAAACTTAAAAAAAAATCCATTGCAAATTCAGTAGATTCCGTCCACAGTTCATTTGTAGTTCTAACCATTACCTATTAAATCAAACTAAATTTAGAATGGCCATACGTATATTTATTCTGATTCGTCGATCGAACCCGCGACCATTGACGCCGTGGGCGGGAGGCCTCGCCACTGAGCCAGTTGGTCGTCAATATGTATGGCCCACAGATATTTATTCCAAATCTGGTAGCTCCGCCAATCCGTATTGGACAAGCGTGGTGGGTTAGCGTCCATTGACAGGACATATGACAAGGAACAGTAGGATAAAAATGGACTGAGTGGCAACCACGCCATGTCAAAAGAAAGAGAGGCAAACAGGTTAATAGATGGACAAATGACATTAAGGTTATTGGAGGAACAATCTGGTATAGAAAAGCAAGGAAGAGAGAAAAGTGGAAATAGCTGGAAGAGACCTATGTGTCATAAGACACGCTATAAACTAAATCGTTAAGTTAATATGTTAACATAATTTACAACATTTATATGTAAAAAGTTAGTAACATTTATATGTAAAAAGATAGTATTGTTAAGCCTTTATTGCTAATACTAACGTTTTTCTCAAAGGGTTATCAAAAGTAACGAATAACGTAACGTTACGATAGTAACGGGTGCTAATTGTTATATTATAGTAACGCATACATACGTGTACGCTTTTTTCGTTATTTTTACACTTTCTTTATCTACATATCTTTGATTTCTTTGTTAGGTTGCAGCGACGAGACTACAAAACAAGTTGTCGGAACTCGGCAGGCCTGAGTCCGAAATAAATGCGGCGCGTCAGATTGTGAAGCAAGCCGCGCATAAGGTCAAGAACTTGCACAAACGGTTTGGAGGACACGTTATAACGGTAAGCGTTTTTTAATTCTTTAATAGCGCCATCTGTGGGCGCGGGAGGGCAGCGGGAACTTGTCTGCACTGTTACGTGCCACAACATACTGATGGGCGGTCCGGCTCAGTATCGATGTGACTGGGAAGTTTGGTTGTTAATATTTCGTGGCGGGAAAAACAAGCCAACGAAGGATGCACAATATGGCTGCTTTTTGAATTTGAAATTTAATCCACCTACCTAAACCTAACTTAGATAGTTATGATTAATGGAGTGAAGCGTTACTTTGCGGAAATCCATTACTATGTAGTGTCCATACTGTACATTCCGTAGAGTCTACTATACCTAATGATGCCTAGTGTTGAGGCGAAACACGTGTCGTTTACAAGATGGAAAAGTGATAATGTGTGTTTGGTGTTGTGTATAGTGGTTAGTAGATGAAGATTTGCTGACGGCCGTTTTTCGGTAAGATTTAGTTTGTTCCCTGTAAATCCACTTCATCCAGCAGGATAATAGACATTATTAATTTTCTATTGTTGTTTGCTTGTCGCGGATCTTAACTAGGTAAAAGTTTTAACTGTCCACTTAGATAGATAGATTTTTTAAATTAAAATTCTATTCACAGCTCGATAGCAGTGGAAATCCCAAGGCGTTGGCGTCAACGCTCAAAGAGATCTTGTCAGACACGATAGAGCAGAGCCATAAGAGGCCCACGTCTGAGGAGCAGAGGACTCCTATCACGACCTCGGCGCCCGCGATGACCTTCCCCATCTCCAAAACCCCGATCCCTGCCGACGGTGGTGAGGCCATCGAGACAGCAATGTGAAGCATTTTTTTTTAGTGTAATTTACTTAATTGTGACGGCATTTTTAATTTTGTTGTATTATATTCCTACAAACTTTTTAGTCGTTTTATTTGCAAACTTTTAGACTGGTATTTATCAAATTAACAATTCGATACGGTCATTTTCATAATTATTACAATCTTATTTCGACTAATATATACATATATAACAATATCAGTACGCGACTCCAGCTTCGCGAGCTACTACCATCATACTATACCATCGTAGTATCATATCATTATCATGCTGTCATAACATTTATCTTTCCTTTCTTTTCTTCTCTATCCTTTTCCTTTCCTCTCTGCCAATCCGCGGTCTGCCGTGCCATTAGATGCGTAGCCAGGGGCGAGCTTAGTCGCAAGCGTACCGACCGTCCGAAGTGGGATCGGGCTCCCCGGGTACTATAGTGCCTTACCTCAGCATGCGGGGCTGACCTCCATCCTCCCTTGCAGCTCGTGGGATAAACTATAACGAATTTTAATATACCTAATTTGTTAAAAAAAAAGAAATGACGGCGACGTGGTTCGCCTCCCGTTACGTCCTGATTCCAACGAGGGCGAGAAGTGACTAACGAGAGCCGTTTCGCTACAATTAATGTGAGAGGAAGAATGGATGAAAAGATGGATGAGTGTGGAGAAAGCAGGGTGGGTGTGCCCGCATCGTAGCGGATGGAATTCTGTGGTCTTAGCCAACCCCTGCGGGAGATGGGCGTGAAGATATGTATGTATGTATAACGATATTGTTAATAACAATCTTAAACTTTTCTTGCGCATTAGAATGCTCCGTTGTTACATCCGGTCCATTTTTCCATACGGATGTGGGTGCTTAAAGAAGACCTCAAAAAATGTATAGAAGTCTTATATAGACGGGCATATAGACGGATGCTCGCTATTAACTGGACTCAAAAAATGGCCAATGACGAGGTTCTCCGACAAGTCAAGCAATAACTTGAACTTTTGCAGACCGTCAAAAAGTCGCAAGTTACCTGGGTCACATCATGAGGCGTCAATATGAATACGAACATCAGCCCGCGGCAGTCCACCGCTGGACATAGGCCTCACTCAAGGCGCACCACCTAGCTCGATCTTATGCTACACGCACCCGGTCTCTGCAAGTGGCCTTGCGCATATCGTCGCTCCATCTAGCAGGGTGGCGTCCCACACTAAGTTTGCCGAGACGCGGTCTCCACTCCAGCACTCGTCTACCCCAACGATTTTCGGTTCGCCGACAAACGTGTCTAGCCCATTGCCACTTCAGTCTGCTAAATTGAAGAGCTTTGTCGGTTATTCATGTGACATACCAAGCACAAATTGTTGCAACCGGTCATGATGAGAAAAGTCGCTGGCAAAAGACAAGTTGGTCGGAGAAGGAAGTCTTGGTTACGTAAAGTCCGAAAGTGGACCGGAATAGCGAGTGCCAAAGTCGAGGCCAGTTATGCTGAATTGGCTTTCAACCTTCACTAGTCGGAGAGGCTCTCTTAAAAGAAGAGGAAGTAAACTATGACTTAAGACTATAGGTATTAGTAAATTTCATAAGTAATACAATTTCTATATAAATGAATTAACAGAGATTATACGCTAGATACAACACTAGCGTACATATTTCACGCCTGCCATACCTACGAAAAGTACGAGCCGCCGAAGTCTAAAACTAAGTTTCGGTTCGCAAGTTAGAAAATGCAGTTTCCCAAAGACGTAATAAAACATGAATAATTTGATATGAAACATGAATACATTGATAAAATATTTTTTTTAAATTGATGAATTATGTCTATTTAGGCCCCCGATTTTTACATATGTCGTTATTTTATCTTTAAACTTATATGTATGGTAAAATATATTTTAACATATGTATATAAATAAGTAATTATATACATTTATAAATATTTTAAAATTTAAGTATTAATTTATATAGTAATTTTAAAATGAGTATTTAAGAAAATATATAAAACATATTAAAATATAAAATTTTTGGGGGACCTTATAAGCCTCTACGTAGATCCGCATCTGATTTCAAATAACTCTTGAATATGTAAGTAGGTTGATATTACATACAGATAATACTACATCCGAACAAATAGAAAAAAATGAATGAAACCGAAAGTAAGCTCTAAGAAATATATTGTAATAATAACCAGTAATTTAGTTAAATTACTGGTTATTATTACAATATATTTTATTGCGAACTCTTACTTCCAACCTCTTTTGTACATAATAAATGACGTAAGCTAAATCACAGGCCGCTTGTAATTTATTTTTTTATTGATAATTTTAAAATCAGCTTCACCGTGACAAGTGACAGTGTGTTTATAAAACAAAAAAAATATTGCATGTAGGCACGCGGCAGTCCACGCAACGGAACTCAAAATCATATTTGACGACTTCAATCAATTCTTCGTCATTTTTCAAAGTTATGACAATATATTTGACTTAATTCACACTGTCGAAGTGTGTGTTGTCAGACGGTGCGCGGGAATTGACTTCGACAACTCTGGATCAATTCAACACGCTGGGCAAGTCTGTGATAAAAGTTATGAAGATCAAATTGCGTTAGTAATGTTTCATTCTTACAACAAGTATTTTGGACCGCTTATTTAAAAACTAATATATATTTTATACAACTTAAGGGGTGTAGTAAAGCTGCATAAAAAATTGACGTTTACAATTCAATATCACGTAATTAACACATTTTGATCTGCCGTTGTTGAAGCTTATTGATCCTTTATGAGTATTTTAATCCGTACTTTCGTAACAAACTGTTACTATGTGTCAAAGCGTCATCTATTTCCTCTACTTTATCTTACTAAATGGTAAATCGAAGTTGCTAGTTATCATTTAGAGAAATAGATGGCGTTGATTATACCTTTTTGCTCGCTATACGAGCAGTATGCTGGTACATAGTAGATAGTGTAACAGGCTGATTTCCGCAACTCGACATCATCATGCGCCTATTTAGCGTGTTGGCTACATGGATAGCTTCTATTCCATCCATCCCATCTCCTCCAAGAACTGCAGCAGCCTCTTCAGCTTGCCGCAGTACGCTGGTATAAAACGGCCCTTTTTCTGAATTAAACATCGACTAATATGCATTTTTTTCTTCGCCTAACGCTAACCGTCACTCGGTCCTTTCGAAAAGACACATTCTTTAGTGACAATTATATGGAAAATGATTACTTTTTTATTTATAAAAATAGTGAACAACACGTTCCCAAAATATCATATATTTTTATGGGATTAGAACGCTATGGAGCAAGCGTGTCACCTGATAGCAAACAACACCGCCAATAGATATTCACAGTGCCAGAGGCATTGCAGAAGCAAAATAACGTTTGACTGTTATAAATGTATTTGTTATTTATTTACCAAAAAACAAAAATCTATGAACAATTCATATTTCTATTAACTTTTAATTATATTATGGCTTAATTTAATAATCTGACAGTGGTATAGGCACGCTGCAGACGAATACTTTGTCAAGAATGGCATAATATTTGTCTGTAGCATGAATGTACCGGCTCGCCCGGAGAAGAACCACACTCCCGCGGAAAACCGACGTCTGAGTGGTAGCTTAGCTACCGCGCTACTCGCTATGCCGGTCCACTCCCTGATTAACGTAGCCAAGTCTTCCTTCTCTTTCCGATCAATTTTTCTTTTGCCTACGACTTTTCCCATCATGATCAGTTGCAGCAATTTGTATCTGTTATGTCCCACGATATGACCCAGATAAGCCACTTTCTTACCTTTGACGGTCTGCAACAGTTCACGTTTTTCCTTGACTTTTCGGAGAAACTCGTCATTGGCCACTTTTTGAGTCCAGCTAATAGCGAGCATCCGTCTATATGCCTACATTTCGAATGCTTCTTTACGTTTTTTAAGGTCTTCTTTAAGCGTCCAAACCTCACAACCGTATAGAAGAATAAGCTAGATATTATAAAAATAATAATAAATAAATGTAATTATGTCATATTTTGTGGACAATCAATTCCCCTTTCTCGCAGCGCGGGATCGTATTCCTTCCACATCCTCCACAGACGAAAACGAGAGCGTTACAGACTGGGAGACGGAGAGGCTCCGGCCACCCATGCTCCCCGCGCGTCTGCCCCCGCCGCAGGGTCTCATGGCGGGCTCGGTGAGGAAACGCCGCGGCAATCTGCCCAAGCACTCCGTGAAAATACTAAAGAGGTGGCTTTACCAGCACCGTTATAACGCATACCCCAGCGATTCGGAGAAGATGGCGCTGAGCCAGGAAGCGAATCTTACCGTGTTGCAGGTGAGATCTCTTTCCAATCATATTTTTTTATAATGATTACTCTGCTATTGTAGATTTTCCCATTATAATTACAATCTAGCTATGGGCTAACGGGTAATTTGTTCTTATCATAATTCACTAAGTAGAGTATAATTAGGAATGTGCTTGCATTTTTTCGTCGATATATATAACCAGATGCATATAAGGAGGATGCGTATAAGACCCTTAAGCGAAGGAGAGTTATGAGTGTGGAGGAAGCAAGGAAAGTATGCCAAGATCGTAGTAGATGGAGATCTGTGGTCTCTGTGGTGCCTACCCTTACGGGAAACAGGCGTGACGATATGTATATTTATCCCGATGTGGGGATTTAACCCAAAAGCCATTGACTTTGGAACCCGTAACTTCAGCCGATCATGCCACTAAACACTGAAAACCAACATAGGTTTATGTGCCACAAGCCGTAGTTGCGCCCTCACATCTCGTACTACCACCGTATCTCATCATTTTTCATTTGTCCACAGGTATGCAATTGGTTCATCAACGCGCGACGCCGCATCCTACCCGAGATGATCCGCCAAGATGGCCAGGATCCGCTGCACTTCACGATCTCGCGCCGCGGGCGGAAGCAAATCTCTTCGAACATGGTGGTGGGTCCCATGATGGGCATGCCCGGTCCCTCCTCGTCCGGGATGGGGCTTGTGGGTAACCCTAACGTTACCGTCGCTGCATGGGACAGTGTCGAAGTCGAAGTACGTAGACGCTATTAAAGACATTATAGATTTTCAATGTATATTTTGATATCAGATAGGAAGGCAAACGAGCAGGCGTGTCAACTGATGGAAAGCAATCAACGCCGCCCATAGACAACTGCAGTGCCATAGGCATAACAGAAGCGTTGCTCGCCATTAACAAATGCGTAAGCTTGTTTTTTGAAGGAAAAAATTATAAATATACGGAGTTCTTTTTATCGTATAAAAAATAATGCATAAATAAGTTTGAGATGAGAAAAACAAACTTTTAATTGAAATTATTTGTTTAGAATTTGTTTAGAAGAAATTACATTTAATTTGTGTTGAATTGTCAGTCCGGTGACAATCCAACTTTTACCATCATTTCGTAATGAGACGACCGATTGGCTCAGTGGCGGGGCCCTCCGCCCGCGGAGTCAATGGTCGCGGGTTCGATTCCCGCATTGGAATAAATATTTATATGGATTTTTAAATGTTTATTCCGAGTCTGGTAACCCCCCAATCCACATTTTCCTTTCCTGCCCCTTCCTTTCTTCTCTATCCTTTCCCTTCCTCTCCGCCAATCCACGGTCTGCCGTGCCAATGGATGCGTGGCTAGGGGCGAGCCTAGTCGTAAGCGTGCCGATCGTCTCGGGGTCGGGCTCCTCCGGGTACTATGGTGTCTTACCTCAGCATGCAGGGCTCTGCTGGGGCTGACCTCCATCCTCCCATGCGGCTTGTGGGATTCACTAAAAGACAGATTTAATATATTTTTTTGCTTGTCGCGGATCTTAGCTAAGTAAAACTTTTGACTGTCCATATAGTGATGGATTTCCGCAAAGTAACGCCTGACTCCATTAATAAAGATTTAATATACCTAATTTGTCGAAAAATGACGGCGACGTGGTTCGCCACCCGTTACGTCCTGATTCTCACGAGGGCGAAAAGCGACCAATGACGAGCCGTTTCGCTGCGATGAATCGCAGCGGATGGAGCTCTATGTTCTCTGCCAACCCCTGCGGGGGATAGGCGTGAATATATAAAAAAAAATAAAAAAAATCGTAATGAGGTTCCTCTGGACTAAGAAGAAACAGCAAAAGAAAGTCCACAAATACTTTTCGTTGCGTTGCCGCCCTTTTGCGGAAACATATGCTTGTCGCTTGAATGTCCCCATGTCGTATTTATGTGCAAACACCGAGTGATAAATCGGTAACATCTACATTTTCCCCTTTCCCAAGAATGTGGTGGACAACAGCCGGGGCCACGACTACGGTGATGGCCTACTCGTGTATCGCAGCGAGGGCGACGAGCTGGTGGACGCTGAGGAGGGCTACTCCAGCACCTTGAGCGAAGAGGAGGTCAAATACGATCCCTCTGTGTGGCAATCCGTAATACAGTACGGACCCGAGGATCGAGACCTGCATCCGGCGACCAGAGGGTAATTTTTTCAACAGTTTTACACTTACAATCTCATACTTGGATTTTAACCCCTTCAGACCTGAAACATTGTTAATCCTACTTCCTACTAATATTATATATGCGAAAGTTTGTGAGTATGGATGTATGTTTGTTACTCTTTCATGAAAAAACTACTGTGGACGGATTTGGATGAAACTTTACAGTAATATAAGTTATACATCGGAATAACATACAGGCTACAATTTGTAATGATTTTATGTAATTTTGGTCGTAATATAACGATAAGCATTGGAGTTACACAAAGATGATGTACCATAGGATTGTTTGTCTTGAATAGTTTTAAATAAAAGTCCGCGACAGCATATATCTATCTTTTATGTGGAAGCGACTATGACCAAAATTGTGAACCATAAATTAAGTAAAAATAAATATACATATTTATTTAAAATGATCTCTCACGAAACTTAATGTGGCAGACCAAATTTCACGAGAGCGAAGCCGCGAGCAAAAGCTAGTGGATAATAAAATAAGTTTTTTTTACTAATTATAAGTAAGAAGGACATCATAAAAACAAATGTGTGAAAAAACATACATATTAAGTTTTCCGAATGACGTCACTTCACACAAAATATAATTTTGTTCACAGAAGTGCAGCAGTGGTGACAATGGCCACCTCAGATGATATGGGCGAGTTTGGCGGTGGAGACGCTGGTGGGTGGCATCCCCAATTATCCCACATGCCCCAAATACCACATCCGGTTCGCGTGCACGATACGCAGGTCTGTACTGCTTCGGTAATCGACATTTTTTTTTTACTCAGCCCATTTATCTTCGGCCTAATAATCATCATTTATAACTCCAATATTTTTTGTTTTCTGACTTCTAATTTTTGATGCCATTTTAAAAAGTACCCGATTAAATACTTATTATTTACTTCAAAAAATATATATATTTACCTCACGTACGAAGGGATTTATAAAAATTTCTCAAACTATGAAATAAAATCAGTTTTTGTTGTTCCAATGTGAAAAAATTTCGTGTGGACTTACGAGTTTTAATAATTAGACCGCCTCTTGATTTCTGGAGGGAATGGACACTAACTATTCGCCTTTATCCAAGGCCCATTAGCGGCATATCCAGACTTATCGATGACGGAATTGAATACTTGACCATTGACTCCGAAGCAGTTACTTCGCCATTTAATCATATAAAATTGAATCTATCTTGTCAAAGTAATCGCTGAGCTCGCAGAGTATCAGCGTAAGTGGTAGTTTTTGTATGTCACCGCGTTTCGTATGGTGAATGGAGAAATCTGAAGCTCCATCTCTTTCCCTCTTATGATTCTCATTTTAATCTAAGGTAGGCAAAACGCATCTGCTGTGATCTTGGTGTTGCAAATGTCTACGAGCTACGGTGCTTATTTTCTATCACGTGACAAGTTTGCTCATTTGCTTATAATAAAAAATGATGAAACAAATACATAGACAGCTTTTTTTAATTTTTAACGACCTGTCGGTTTGTAGTTTCACGGCAACCACTGAACTAATTTTGGTGTCACCAAAACGTCCCAAAACAACCAAAACTTCAGCCCGTTATCCCTCCATCTTGCTAACTCGAAGAATTCTATTGGTGACTTTGGTTCTCTGGTGGATTTTTCCATTAACAAACATTCATCCATACTCACAAACTTTCGCATTTAAATTATTAGTAGGATTTCAACAATATTCTTTTAGTTATTAAGACCCAAATTTTAATTTAGGTTAGTACGCCTCCACCCCCCGTGGCTATGGAGCTGGAAGTGGCCACTACAGACATGTGGTGCCACACACAAAACCGAAGCGACAGTTCTGTGTGATGTGTATATTTTAGAAGACGCTAAATCAAACAGATATTCTTCAGTTCAGTTTCCATTTCTCAGGTCGATCTAGAAATCGATTCGACGTAACGATATGTTTTCCAAAGTTTTTGGTACCAGGCTTAAAGCCCAGTGAAATAGACATCAACAGTTTTTTGACATCGGTTTGAATTTTTGTTGAAGGCAGTACCCTTAGGGTATTTTAAGGTTCTGTTTAGGGTAAAAAATGTTCCCATGGTTCTTTATTGAAGAAATGACGAATTATAACAAGAAATAAAATTATGTCGGTGTTTGGCTGTATCAAATTTAAAAATCTGTGTTAAAAAAATACAGATTACTAATTTAATTGATCCTGATAATTATGACAGGGGGTTGTTACAGTACATTTATTATAATTATTAAGCTGACATTTACTTTTCATATTTAACTGCAATAGATTTTAAAGGATTTTATTTTTACCAATCATAAAGTGATAAAAAAGTTAAACCATTGCTAAAATTATGCAAGTTTATTTAAGGTTACAATGTTCCGTTCCTTAGTTATTAGTGTACAAAAAAAGAATCGTGATGTCAAATATTTTTGAACTGTAGGCGAAGTCGGTGTTAAAACTTGAGTTTCTTTCAAAATTTTAGGATTATTAAATAAATACCAAATGTAAAAATCAAAAGATATTATTAGAAGTTAACATATTCATGCCATTATGTTCCTAGATCGAAGATCTTGTTAAGTTTTTATTTATAATAAACGTTTGTTAAAAAAAATCGATTTTCATTACTTATATTGTTTTAATGCCGGCATCACCTGACAGTTAAATGGTTCCATTATTTTGTGTTATCTGTGGAAATTTTAAAAACGAGCTTATGAAAATTATATTATACTATATATTTATTTGACATAAAAGTAGATAAAGCAGTATTTTAAAAGGAACCATTACTTCAGGTGATGTCGGATGTTACGGACGGAGAAAGAGACAAGTTTAAGTGCTTGTATTTGCTCGTGGAGACGGCGGTGGCTGTGCGACAAAGAGAAAAAGAACAGGGAGAAGTTTCCATTTAATTATAAGAAGATATTTCTTTGTATCACAGTTATTTTTAAGTATAAAAAAAACTATTTTCTGCAGGTGTGCAGATTAATTTTCAGTTAAGCAATTTAGCTTTTGATCTTGATGATCTTAAGAAGTAAAATCGGTTTTATTATCTTTTTAGAACTCACTTTGGATATGAGTGAGTTATAAATGAAATATTTTTTTTCTTTTCTTTGATGACGTTATAACTATTATGCCATCATATCAATGCATATAAAATCTTTTGAAATGCAACTAGTCAGCTTGTCACGTTACGTCCTGATAAAATGGTGGTTATTTTACCGAAACCTATAGACTTTTTCAGTCAACGTAAAAAGCCACGATACACGCATTTATTTCATATTACGTCACTTATACACCCTAATTCAACTATATTGTATAATACGCCACCATAATTAAACCATATAACTGATAATAATATAATATCATAAAAATGAAATTAAAACACGTTACAGATGTAAGTTGGCAGGAAGAGTCCAAAATGAGGTTATAAATAATCATATAATTTTATTAATTAAAACGTCAATCGATAATTACTCGATCGAATAATGTATAATACAACGTGGCTGACAATGGCATTCTAGGCATGGCGCCCCCATATTTTTACCAAAAATGAGACCTCGAAAGTCCACAAAAATTTCACTGCTGGACACGAGCAGTGAAATTTTTGTGGACTTTATAAAAAAACAAAGATGCATCGCTTTATAAAAATACACCATGAACAAAACAAATAGGTTTTAATAAGCTTTGTATTTTCGGAGCAGTGTCAGTAAATAAAAAAAAATATGAGCGTCTATGGCTCTTAACGTGTAAAAATAGTTAAAGTAATAAAAAATATCTAATAAACAACAAAAAAGAAAAACCGTATGACCCAGATTGAATATAAAAAATTATTTAAAATTAATTTTTTTATATTTAAAATAGAGAGCCATAATAAAAGCTATTTTTAGATTTTTTCATATATTCAAACGCCTGTGTTCAGTGTAAGGCGTTTTTGTAAAAAGCTTTTGTTAAGAAAACTGAACATTGTTAAATTAAGCGGAATATTTTTGAATTTAATATTAAAAAATAATGTGTTAAAGAAAATTGTAATTGTAAGGCAATATAATAAAGTATAATACGTACGTATTAGAAGGTAAGCTATCGTTTTCAAGCGTTTTATGTGTTTAAGTTTAAATACAACTTTGTTACTTTAAAACTAATTTGAATAATAATAAAAAAACGTTTTTCATTTTTTTTGTACTTTTGGACAATCGAGAGGGCTCTATGGGGTTTTGCCGGTAGATATGATTCATATAAAGGAAGGACTGAACTCTCTCCATGGCTATCCTATGAGGCGACCACGTTACCAAATTTCAATGTTTGGACATTTATATGATTTTTATTTATTTGTTTGACAATCCAATAGCCCTAATAGTAATCAAAAGTAATAAATAAATATAAAATACGCAATCAAACAAACGCCCGTGTAACAGATTAATGAAATAATTTAATCAACATCATTAAAAATTAATTAATATGTACAATTTGTGCTATGTATCGATTGAGATGCCTTCCAGGGTTCAGTTGGCCGCAGCCACGATGGGGTCCAATATGGACTGGACTTCCTTGAAGATTTCGTCCACTGAACGCTCGGCGTCTATCTGCAAATACGAATTTAAAACACTTTGAAAACAGAGGTATATTATAAAAAAAAACATTTTATTCACTAGAATAAGAGAAAGTTTTACATCAAATTTTATACTTATATATATATATATATATATATATATATATATATATATATATATATATATATATATATATATATATATATATATATATATATATATATATATATATATATACTAGGCAAAGGAAGCGGCTCAGCTTTTGCTAGCAGGGGGAGGGATTTATTCCCCTGTTGCATTGATTTTCAGCTACCCCCTTCCCGCAAGATGTTATGCGGGATATATGAATGAGGTAAGAGTATGTGTTTGTGTGTGCGTGTTTGTGCGTGTGCGTGCGTGCGTGCGTGCGTGCGTGCTTGCGTGCGTGCGTGCGTGCGTGCGTGCGTGCGTGCGTGAATGTGTGTGTTTGCGCGCGCGCGCATTTATATAATTATAATGTTCATGGTTCTTCTGATTTAATTGAACTTCTTTAACCGTTGGACTAAGGCCTCTCTCAACCTTATGAGAGGAATAGGTATTAGTAAAAATCCCGAAACGCGGGATTTTGAAGCAACTCTTGCGGAATAAAAGATAACTTAGGAGTTAAAGTTACTTACTTTTTGTCATGGAAAATATAAAATTGTGATGATGATATCAGTTTATCCTAGTTAATTTGCCTACTATTATATATTCTACAAATTTCCAAGTATTAACTGTACACCATGCATTTACAGTGAAGGTAAATAAATACAATCTTCCGCAATTATTCTCAATTGTCCTTTTATGGAAGATCATAGGAAAAGTCTCAAGTAAAATAGGGAATTAATATATATATATATATATATATATATATATATATATATATATATATATATATATATATATATATATATATATATATATATATATATATATATATATATATATATATATATATATATATATATATATATATATATATATATATATATATATATATATATATATATATATGTATATATATATATATATAATATAATTTAAATTTTTTATGTCAGATGGGTGACATGTCTATCGAAAGACGTCAGTCGAACTAATACTTTTGTTTTTATATACAACTATTCCTTTTTTTATTTTAAATAACGAATTTAAAAAGAAATAATATAAAATAAATAATTTAATATATTAGCCATACATTTATCAATGTATCACTACAGTAGAAAGGTTAGTTAATATATAGATACCCACCCTCTTCAGTTTGTTGGGATACTGCGCAAGCACGAGATCGTTGTTGTCTAGGAAGGTCTTGAGGCGGAGCTTGATGGTCTCCTCGTTGTCGTCGGCCCGCCCCGAGCTGGCCGCGCGGCCCAACAGCCGCTTCGTCAGCGTCTCACACGACGCCTCGAAGTACAGGATCACCTGCAAGGAGGTGCTCGTTTGTCATTATTATTATAGCTTTATTTCCCATGCTTTTTTTAGGTGGTGCTTGATTTCCTTTTTATATCCTACTAGCTGACCCGGCAAACTTCGTACCGCCTCAGAATCAATAAATAAAAAAGCTGAACGATAATTGCAGAATGTTTTTATCATATTTATTCACCTTTTAAACCTTCCCTGGACTTCCAAAAATAATTGAAAACCAAAATTAGCCAAATCGGTCCAGCCGTTCTCGAGTTTTAGCGAGACTAACGATCAGCAATTGATTTTTGTATATATATATATATATAGATTGTGTGGTCCCTTTATGGGTAAAAGCTTCTTCCATGTTTAACCATTTCCTTTTCCTATTGTGTGGTCCCTTTTTGGGTAAAAGCCTCTTCTATCTTTAACCATTTGTCTCTGTTGTTGAGACATCCGCAGTGTCACAGGCATTACAGAAGCGTTGCTGATCTTTAAGAAAAGTGTAGGCTTGCTTTTTGAAGGTTCCAATGTCGTATCGGTTTGGAAACATCGCTGGAGGTAACTGGTTCTACAGGGTAGTGGTGCGTTGAAAGATGTTTCTAGAAAAACGCACCGTACTGGATCGCCACTCCTCCATTTGGTGTGGATGAAACTTTTTCTTGTGGCGAGTTGTTCGATAGTGGAATTCAGCGGCCGGAATTGTTCCGAACAATTCTTCAGAGCACTCCCCATTGTATTATCGATAAGAGATGCTGAGCCCAGCACTAATACTTACAGTGACCGGAGCAATGGAAGACTCGAAAGCGATGCCCTGCGACTTCTCACGTGGGTAGCCGTCGATGAGGAAGCCCTTGGAGTCGGCCGCACGAGCTTCAATCGCCTCTTTTAGGAGTTCCAGCACCGTCTCATTGGGGACCAGCTCACCTGCAAATTGTTTTTAAAATACGTCTAAAAGTTTTCACTGAAGTTCAAAAGGAAAGGAAAAATTTCATTCCTACCATCTGGATGAGTGGCGACCAGTACACTTTTCCCGAAACGACATTCCAACACTCTATGGAAATACTAGCTGCTTTCAGCTGTTTTTTCGAACCGATGCGACATTGGAACCTTTAAAAAACAGGCCTACTTATATCTCAATGGCCTTTGCAATGCCTATGATGTGGTAGGTAGTAGTCTATGGGTAAGTCTATGGGCGGCGTTTTTTGCTTTCCATCGGGTGACACGCTTGCTCGTTTGTTTCCAATATAGGCGGATATATTTGCAGTTGACCATGGAGACAAGCATCGCGCTCAAAAGCATATATTTCCAAAATCTAACATCGAATCATCGATAATGAACGCCCACGTTACTTACGGAAATGATTCGTACGGACGGATTTCGTTTCAAATCGTTTAAAAACGAATTGGATAAAGGAATAGAAGAATGATTGAGATTGAAAAGCAAAGAAATATACCGTTGCCATCACTTGTCCGTGATATTTTAGTAGAAATTTTTAGTAGAAATACCAAAACAAATACAACTGGCAAAAGAAATTTACGTTGCGAATGTAGATGGAAGGGTCGGTAGGGGAAGACCACTGAAAACATACCTTGACCAAATTGCTGAAGTTTATAAGAAAGGCCAGGTCAAGAGTACCCCAAATCGGCGGGCTTGCATGAGGAGTGTAATGAGTGTGGAGGAAGCAAGGAAAGTATGCCGAGATCGTAGCAGATGGAGATCTGTGGTCTCTGCCTACCCCTACGGGAGACAGGCGTGATGATATGTAAATATGTATGTATTTTAGCATTTCATATCACCTTTAACGATAAATGTATACACTTACAAAGTTCCGGCGAATGTTTAAGCCATACCATTAAATAAAATCAAATGGTTTCTTTGAAACGCCCTTCAATAGAGGGGTATTATTTATCTGCAGAATACCAAGGACTGATAGTCCCAGGTCGATTGTTAAAATACCTAATTTTTAAAAGGATTCAAGAAAAAGGATGAGCTTCTTGTGCCACTGTCTTCTCTCGTAGCATCACTTTGTGTCCAAAGCGGAGATAGTTTAGTTTTATCATTGAAATAAACTAAAATGCCTTACGAATAAATTAATAAAAAATTATGACTTTTAGGAGTATTATAAAAAGAAGAAGAAAGAGAACATGTAAACATATTGTGTCGTCTACACTTACCCCGTTCCATGATAGCTGTGAGGCACTTTGCCCGATCTGATCCACTTTTCACCTCCGCTCGGAGTAGATCCCCGGTGGAGAGGTGGGTGAAGCCGTACTTGGCGATGATCTTCTCGCATTGCGTGCCTTTGCCCGATCCCGGACCTCCGAGTACCCATACAATTGGCTTCTTGCTTGTATCGATTGGGGCCTGGCGATTAGTAATAATAATTGATTTTAGATAAAGAGTTTATATGGCTATATATGCTACGAGGACCACCATCATTATCACCGAAATGTTCTTGAAAGCAACGAATAGTTCATTCCTATCATTTGTATCAGTGGCGAGTTAGTACCCACGGTGTATTTTTTACAAATATATATTATAGTAACTAATTTATAATTAAAATTAAAACTTATGCACCAGTACCTTAATTTTATAAGCCTTGCACTTTGAGGACTTACACTGCAGAGGACAAGGAGGTTGCTTGTCTATAATTGGTTCTTTGCAAGAGTGGCATGTCCCTTCCATAATATTATATAAATCAAAGAAGCTTCCCAGTTAATCTATTAAAATGTAAAGCTGTCAATTTTCTTTGCAAGAGTGACCAAGAATATTGTCTATATGCAGATGAATTTATAAATCCTTGACATTGTCTTTATTATTTTGCATTTTATATTGCTATTTACACTTGGCAAATTGCCATTTTTAATTTTAAGTAAATAGTTGAGTTGCCATCTTGTTTGTTGTACATTTAATGTCAAAAGCAAAGACAATTTTATATTTTTTTCTAGATGTTTATAATCCAAGAGGGACCAAAAAGAACACGACGTACTCATAAATTAAGGCCATAACATACGTTGCGTTCTTTTTTTCATTTTCATAATCTTATATTATTATTAGTTATATTGTTTAATTCTGGTAGCGTATTATACAATATAGTATTATTAAAGCGTATACTCCAGTCGTTACGTCGGAAAAACGGCTTTCATGAGACTAATGAGTGTGGAGGAAGCAATGATAGATAGTATGCCGAGATCGTAGCAGATGGAGATCTGTGGTCTCTACCTAGACCTACGGGAGACAGGAGTGACGATATATAAATGTATGTATGTAGATCAATGGCGTATACTTCAAGTCTTAAATTGCAATTCGAATGACAGTGGTATGTGATAAGGTTACCTATTATTCGTGCTCCTTTTCCAGTCGCCATCTTCTTTTTTAATGTCCGGGTAATAAAGAAGTTAGAACTTTTATTATTGTTATTCTTCTACTGTTATTTGTTTCCGTAATCCTGATCATCAGTTTATTACTCTTAAACCTTGGAAAACCTAAACTGAGGTTTTTGCCAATACTATTGCAACAACAGAATTTAATGATTCATTGCCAAGTGCCGATACATAAGGCCATAGACCTGTTGAAGGTTACATGACTTGTATGTTTGTTTGGACTTTAACATTGAAATGGGTTTGAAAATTTTATGCTGCTAAAAAGTATTCTGATGACATTAATTTCTGTTTATTTTTGAATCTGTTGTATGTTTAAGATGAGCATGTCCCGTTCTGAACGAGACTGTCCCTTATTTCGGTCACCTGTCGCGTTGTCCCCAAACAAAAATCCGGCACGCCAAATAATCAAATTTTTCAAAAATAGAACATGCGAAGTCAGACCCAAACAGAAATCTATGTAGCCATAAACTATTTTCTAAACAAATTATTATTGTAATGTTGTAGTAGAAGTCAGGTACGTTTATTACGAAGCTCGTATATACACATGTACACATGACAACTGATGAGAACTGTACGTCACTCATCTGTCATGCACTTGGCAATGAACGGTCATTGGTATAGATGAACAGATAAAAATAGACTCCATTACATACGATACCTATTCAGTACACTTCAGTGGCTATTTAATCATTATATTTATATTATAAATAGTTGTATCCAAGATGTTTTCGAATGCTACGTAATGAAAACAGTTTTTTGGTTTTAAGAAAATTTTTTTTGGACCAAGTATTACCGCTGGCGTATGTAAAGCAAACGAGAAGTTTAATTACAATCAAACGAATCGAAATTTAGGAAAGTATTAAGGATAAACATACAAAGAAACATTCATTTTTATTTATTTAGTATTTTTAACCATTTTTTTATGTCAAGCAAGCTTAATGGGTCTACTTTACTATGAATGTGAACCGTATTTTTCTAACGCAGGCATTAGGCTTAATTGTAATTAATTGTCTTTCTTAAAAAAAATTAATAGTTCTTTTTTTCAAGAAATGAAGTGAAATACCATGGTAAATATTTTAAGAAAAAACGAACAAAGCCAAATCTAAAAGCGAGCAATGTCAAACTGTGTCGACCGACATCGAGGTCGCAATACCAGAGAGACGAATTTATTTTTTCACGTCAGACATGTGACGTAGATACAGATTATTAAAGTTTTTATTTCAATGAAAATTCTGAGCCGTTTGACAAGGTTTATTATTTTTGTTTCAGAGCTAAGGCGTAATTTATTTTAATACACGTTTATTGTTTGTATTTCTTGTCTACGTGATCCTTTAAGGTTATTTTTATATTATTGTTGATCACAGCTTGGTTTAATATATTTTCATAGTTCGTACACATATGTATGTACCATAAAAATATTTATTTCGAGTCTGGGTATCCTGTTAATCCGCCTCGGACTAGCGTGGTGGGTTAATTTAGAAGACAAATTAGAATTTTTTCTTTTTTTTAAACATGATAAGCATTGTGGTGTGAAATGGTGGAAAAAGCTTGATTGTTAGCGGACTGACTTTTGACACATGAAATGTAATTTGTTAAGTCGGTATTTAAATTCGTATTGAATTAAAGTGATCCCAGAGCAAAAAAACATTGTTTAAAATTTGTGTAAATATAGTTAAAATTTGTGTAAAAATAAAAGTAGATACAAACCACTTTTATTTTTTCCAAATACAGATTTAGAAAAATTAAAAAAATGGCTTCTGGCATTAACTCCGCATTTGTACGAATAATGTTCATTAAGAACAAATAAATAAAATATGGTTATTTACACTTGTTACTGTTACCTTAAAATAATCCGATTCCCAATGTAAAGTAAACTTAACACAGGCAGCTAACACGAAGATAAACAAATAGATATGTTTGCACTTCACGTATCTCTCCTCCAATGTACACTTTTTCATTTAACCGAACGCACGTAGACCGAAGGCCGGGAACATTGGGCAGATAATGCCGAGATATAAAGCACACTGGTGTGATGCCAATTGGCAGAATTGGTGCCAAATATACGATCGCACCCAGTTCGACGTACAATATCACTGGAGAGTTTTTGGAGAAAATCGCTTTTATATTTAGATCTCGGAGTACGTCAGACACTATACATTTAATACATTTAAAAATGTTTATTGAGATTTGTAAACATTTGTGTACCTGTTATATGTATGTATGGGATGCAAGGGGGTGAAAATTACACCATGTCGCCCCAACTGTCAACCTCACCTGCACGCGGTGCATCCTGCTGAGCAACGAACGAGGCACTGACGACCGATTGATGGCGGTATAACTATCACAAATTATGGCCGGACTCAAATGACACAGGCCGGCAACGGGCAGCGGCGTTGCCGGTGCGAAATGTCTGGCTCCGCGGTCGCCAACCTACTTGCCCAGTGTGGCGACTACGGGCACACCACCCATGAAGCAAACCATTAAAACTTGCGCTTTGCCGATGATATCGTGATCTTGGCAGAATCGCTGCAAGAACTACAAGCAATGCTGAACGGCCTAAATGAGTCCTCCAGACTGGTCGGTCTTGCTATGAATTTGGATAAAACTAAAATAATGGTAAACCAACATATTGAGCCAGAACCGACCACGATCGATGGTGAAGTTCTCGAAGTTGTCCAGGAATATGTCTACCTAGGCCAAATAGTGCGATTAGACGGAGACAACTTCGAGAAAGAAGCCGACAGAAGGATACAGCTGGGCTGGGCAGCGTTCAGGAAATTCCGTCAAGTCTTCTCGTCGCCCATACCACAAAGTCTGAAGACAAAAGTCTTCAACCAGTGCGTCCTGCCCGTACTCTCTTACGGTGCCGAGACGTGGACACTGACAGTCCGTCTCCTCGCCAAGCTCAAAGTCGCTCAGAGGGCTATGGAGAGAGCTATGCTCGGGGTTTCTCTGGTGGACAGAATTCGAAATGAAGAAATTCGCCGGAGAACCAGAGTCACCGACAATGCTCTTCAAGTTAGCAGACTGAAGTGGCAATGGGCTGGACACGTTTGTCGGAGAACCGACAATCGTTGGAGTAGACGAGTGCTGGAGTGGAGACCGCGACTCGGCAAACGTAGTGTGGGACGCCCTCCTGCTAGATGGAGCGACGATCTGCGCAAAGCGGCTGGCAGAGACTGGATGCGTGTAGCCGAAGATCGGGCTAGGTGGCGCGCCTTGGGTGAGGCCTATGTCCAGCAGTGGACTGCCGCGGGCTGATATTGATATTGATATGTATCGCATTGGGCTTTATAAGTGCTGTTATGTCCGTCAGTACAATTTATAAAACTAGATTTATAAAGATGACTTTTACCCGCCAAGTTACATCAATAACGTTGTGTTTTTATTTCATTTTTATAATCCCACGTTATTATCAGTTATATTGTTAAATTCTGGTGGGGTATTATTTAATATAGTTTGATAAAAGCGTAGAAGTGAATTGAAATGTAATAAATGTATGGGTTTTCAACTTGACTGCCGTTCTACCAATAATTGCCAGTTTTGGTAGAACAGCTGCCATTTTTTACTAAAACCTTAGATTTTCACAAAAATACCTCAAAAATAATTAATATTATCGGCCTACAATTTAGTTCACAAATAGTAATGTTTATGACGATAAAAAATTATAAAAACGAAAAAACATAAATTACTGTAATACCCCAACTTACGCTACCTTGGCATACGCGAATTCGGAGGTACACGATTTTTTAATTTTCACATTTGTTTCCTAAATTATTGTTTTATTTAGTCTCCGGTCCCAATTAAACATACTTTGCATGTGTTTATATGCAAAATTGTACCCCGACTTAGGCGAATTCGTGGTTGGTGGTTGGAGAATTGATGGCCGATTTTCGGTAAGGTTTTGGTTTAAGTTCCAAATAAATCCATTTAATTCAACAGAAAAACACACATTATTAATTTTCTGTTATTGTTTTGCTTGTCGCGGATCTTAGCTAAGTAAAACTTTTGACTGTCCATATAATATATGTAGGTAAACCGCCATATTTTAATATCCTAAACAGATAATGAATATCACCAGTCATTTGTAGCAGTCTAATGTTTGACATAGACCTCTCTCATAACGCGCCAATTAGCCCGACCTTTGGCTTCATGCAGCTATTTTCTGCCAGAATCCTCGCGTACATTGTGTCTCCATCTAACCAGTGTGAGACATTACGTATTGTCAAGACACGGTCTACTATGCAGCACTCCTCTACTCTAGCAGTTGACGGTTTTCCGTCAAACGTCATTGTTACGTTTTCATATCATCATAAATATCGTCACGCTTGTTTCCTGTAGGGGTAGGCAGATACCACAGATCTCCATCTGCTACGATCTCCGCACACTTTCTTTCAGTTAAGGGTACTCTTGGCCTGACCTTTCCTAAAAACTTCAGCAATTTAGGTAGGTTTTTTGGTATTTTTTCCTTGGCCTTCCCCTACCGACCCTTCCATCCACATCCGCAACGTAAATGTCTGTTATTACGTTTTGATCAAAATGATAAAACCGTAAACATAAATTATTTCTACCGGATTAATAAAATTATTTCGGTCCGGCTTCGCAGCCATTGTCCCCCACTTGTTCCGCTATTTAGTTTTTTACGGAATACAAAGACAAACGAGCAAGCGTGTCACCCCATGGAAAGCAATCAACGCCCAAAGACATCTACAATACCAAAGGCTATGCAGAGCCGTTGTCGAACTTTTAAAGACTGTTTTTTAAGATACCAACGTCGTGTTAGTTCGCAAACACTGCTGTATGTAAGTTGATACACAGAGTGGTTGTGATGGGAAAGGTTAGTGACTTATTTTTATGCTATAAACATATCGAAAGATAAAAATCGATATCGTAATCTGCACATGAATGCGCGCCATAATCACTTCTTATCGATAATTTCTAATGAGAAAGCTATTTCATGCTTATCGCGAATAATATACGCCAATATTAACATAAAATCGATTTCAATATCTTCACGGTTTGTAGTGTGATTATCTCAAATAAGAAATGGTGTATCATTATAATACACCAATACCTCACTTTACGTCGTGGTTTACGTTCTAAAAAAACACAACACAAATTGAAACGACGCAAAGTGAATTAAGATTTTCTATAGCAAACCATGTAAAGATCGAAGATAGGTTCCAGGGTTACGAAAATGCTACTTTTTAAAAAGAAAATTGAACAAAGTAAACATTTAAAAAACAAAAATAATATAACTCTGCCAATAAATAAATTGGAAAAATATTTACCTTTTTTGTAACCAGAAACAATACGTAAACATTTATGTAAATTTATTATTCTCTTTTAAAAAAAGCACAACACATTACGTAATTGAAAGTGAACTATTAAATTAGCAAAACAAAGTGAAAATAAAACTGTATTAAAATTGTGTTGATTTTTAGTTAGAAAGGGAATCCCCGTGTTTTGATGGCATGGCGCAATTAGAAACAAAAGTGTTGCCATCTTTAAAAAAAAGAAAATTTAAAAAAAAATTAAAGACTCGAACCAAAAACATATGACAGTGAAAATAAGTACTAATTTAGCAGCGACGCAACTTCGAAAAAACGCATATTGGTGTATTAAATAGCTTATTCATTTAACACAAATTATTGTACTGTTATCCTATTCATATGTAAGGGTTTGAGACCTGGATATTTACGAGGGAGAATAACCTTTTGTTTTGATTCTTTATATCTTTTTTTTATGGCATAGGAAGGCAAATCTTTTTATGTATTCGTTTATCATTTACGGCTAACCTACATTTATGTGTGTATGTGTGTATGTGTGTATGTGTATTTGTATGTATGTACGAGTATATATTTGCTTATGGCAATTATCTTTGTTTATTAATACTTTTTTCTTTCTTTACTATCATTATCACGATAATATATCACGAACCTACATCAAATTATCTTTTTAACATTGTGCCTATCCTATGGTTGTCTGGAAGACATTCGCTGTTAGCGATAAGACCGCCATCTGTATATAAATATTACAATCAATTATTTTATAACTTTGTTTTTGGTGTACAATAAAGAATATATCTATCTATATTCCGCTTATGGGCACGGGCTTCCCCATTTCTGAAGCAACGAACAATGACCCAGCACGCTTGTCCAATGCGGTTTGGCGGCGTAACCAGATTTGGAATAAATATCTGTATTCGATGCAGGAATCGAACTCAATCGTCGTTGGTTGTTTAGTATAATTAAATCATAATAGAAGAATTAAAGTTATAAAATTAGCCCGATTAAATTATTTATTTAATATATTATCTGTATTTGGTTCACTTATCAATCATAATTATAGGGAATATAAATTAATAAGTAGACCAAAGAAGGTACGAGACTTTTCCCGCCAACTTACATCAGTGACGTTGTGTTTTTATTTCATCATCAGTTATATTGTTTAATTGTGGTGGCGTATTATACAATATAGTTCGATTAAGACTTATAAGTGAAATGATATGAAATAAATGCGTGTATCGTGACTGTTTAAGTTGAGTGAAAAAGTCCGTTGAAGTTTTGATAGAACAGTTACCATTTTATCAAGACGTAATGTGACAAGCTGACTAGTAGTTACATTTCAAGAGATTTGATATTTTTGTATTTCACTTGTCACTGGCATAATAGTTTTAACTAATTGCCATCAAAGAAGAGAAAACAAAAAGAAGGTACGAAAGAAAAGTTGAATTCCACTGTCTGAGCATCGTAGTATATCTTAATGACAATAAATGATCTCGTATTCAGATGTAACGCTAAAATTAAATGTTTCTTTGCTAATCTATTTATTTATTTTTAACAAGCCTCCCGCATATTTGTGTTGTCTGTGTATTTTATTTCAATACTCTATACTACGCAACGCTGTGCCAATTAAAATGGTCATTTGTATTTTTTTTAATTTATAAATAGAATATAATCTGTGTGCAAACTTTGAATATGGAACCCTCTTTTCTCATTAATATTTAATGTCGAAATAACGGCCTTTTATATAATATTTATTAAAATTTTTGTCTATCTATCAGATACCCGAGCAAATCTTGAAAACGGACGAACATATTTTAATGTAAATTACACGAGAAACGAGAGGATAATGTTAAGAAATGTTGTTAAAAAGTTACCTTTTTAACTGATTTTTTCTTATAAAAGAATCCTTTTAATTATTTTGTTTAACAAAAAATAAAAATAAAGAGATTTATCTAATATTATTGCATCAGGCGACACGCTTGATCGTTTGTCCGCCTATACCATAAAAAAATTTTTAAAGGAAAAGTTTTTAAAGGATATCATGGAAATTGAAATTGTGAATTCAGACAGATTCGATTCAGTAAAAATAAAATAATAATCATTTAATAAAAAAAAATATTAAAATTTACGTAAGATGTATGAATATAATATAGCGTTTGCAAACTTTACCTGAAATAAAATTGTCATTGCTTATATCGTTCTTAAAAAGAATCAACCAATATAATTGCACACCATTCGATTTATAAACTTCATGTAAATGACTGACATCAAAAACAAAAAAAAATCAAACTAATTGTACAATATATTTTTCAATTATATTCCATTAATAAATTTATATGTTTTATGTATAGGTTAGCTATGAAGATATTTGATATTCGCTATAAAAAATATCTTGACAATGCAGCTAAATATAATATCTATTATTATCAAGCTGTGACGTAACATTGAAACGATCTGAAAAATCTTGAAAACGTTAAAGAAATTACCTCGACATTATTACACAACAAATTTGGAATGAAACATCCAACTAAATATTACTCAAAAACTTATGCACATATAAAACATTATATAAACTCACCATTTTATTTAAATTCTAGCGCGATATGCGGCTTTAAGAATTAGAGCACCACACCCGTTTAGCACAAGCACTGCTGTTCGACTGAGGTTTCGGTACCGCTTGGTCAAGGCCGCGTAAATTGTGCCAGGCCACCAATAATGTTGATCGACCGTGTTGACAGCGCGGGAAAGACACGGGGTTGTGGCGGGAAAATTGACAGCTTATAATGCTTATGTAATTGTTATCTAATCTGTATTACTCTATCTCAAGTACAAATCTATTATTATGTATTCGATTTCAACAAGATAAAATAGAAAAAATATATGTCTTAATCTTTTATCGCTTTTACTTTGGAGAGTGCTCGTAAGAACTGTGTTAAGCTGAATTCCACTACTGCACAACTTTCCAGAAAAATTTCATCTCTTCCACCTATATGGTGCTTTTTTCATGTAGCTTGTTTTCCTGCCCCACCGCTTTGAAACACTAGAAAATTTAAAAATACATATAGTGTTGCAGATGTCTATAGATGTCGTTGATTGATTTCCATCAGGCGACAAGCTTACTTGGTTGTCATTCATTAAAAATATTTGTTATATTCGGAGGTTTGTAAATACACGTGCTCATGTAGATCTGTTAATGCATTATCCAACGAAATCAGCGGGAGCCGCTTCTGATGTAGATTTTTTGTGAGCTGTTGTTGATTTTAGTTATTTATATAGTTTAATTCTATGAAATGTGATGTAAAAAGATATCTTATTTAAATGATATGGGCTATAAGAAATTTAATGAAATAAAAAACAATTTCTTATAAAAGTGCTCATTTATTTAAGAGGTTATAACAAATTCTATAATTATGTGTTTATATAATGAAGTGTACATACATATATCCATTTGTAATGGTTTATAATCTTAATCAAATAACATTTTTTTAAACTAAATAACATCACAATAATACTATTAAAAATATCAGTAAATTATATATTTTTTTGTTTTCTTAGTAAAACTATTAGTTGAATAATATTCAATGTTTGTAGATGCTTGCTAAATTATGTTAGTTTAAGTAGTTCTTTTTATATTTACCACTTATTCGGAATTGGCGAACAAAGAAACTAAAGCGTGTTATTAATTGAAATTGAAGAGAATTGATATTAATATGTAACAGAGTAAAAATATTTTGACATTGCTATAACCTTCGAAGAAAAAAAAGCATGGAATAGCAAAAATAAGTCGTAACATTACCTTTTAGTGGTCTTTTTTTGTTTTATATTCTTACATATGCGTTAGTAAGAGATGAATAGTTATAATTGAAATGCATACGTCAGATAACCTTTGCCAAAGCCATTTATTTAACAATTGTCATATTAAAATGACTATATTAATATATACAGTTCTCTTTTTCGTATAGGCACACTAATTACAGTAACAGTTTATTTGAATTGTATATTAATGCATAACTGTTTAAAAGATTAATTACAATCAAAGAACTAAATACAATTTTGTCTCATTTCATTCATGAAAAAAAAAAAACAATAACTAATTTTATAAAAGAACTACATGTTCACAGCATCTTTCAGAGCTTCAGTAAACATCTAAGTACATCTAACGTTATATGAAATTGACAGTTAATCTATCTTGTTTTATCAGTGACAAACTACATTTTATACATACATATATTGTTATCATAAACTACAGACCACATCTAAATCTAAATTGGCCCCATATTGGTGATACGTAATTTCTATTTATGTGTAACTATGATCTACAATTGCTGTACCAGTTGTATGTCTATGTTCAATTATTCCTAATGATAATTAAATAATGCTATTATCTTTGGCTTACAGCTATTTCATTGTTTGATATTCAACAAACAATCAATTATTTTTCCGTTAATAAGTATGAATTGAATTTATTGGTCCTTTCAATCTCATATTTCCTACAATAATTATAAATATTTCTGTATATAAAATATATTTACATAACCAAACATTTTGAAGACTATACAAAACAAAATGAGTTTAATTTTATTATCTGTATTAAGGTCATAACCTAATAAAATGTCATTGCAATGTCGCCAAACAATTAATAATGACGTGTATGGGGTCGTTAGCTCAATTGGTGTTGATTTGGCAACGTTTGGCAAAATGTTTGACCCCTTTTGCCCGCGTCGTCGCCATGGCAACAAATTACAACAACAGCCATTTGTTTTCATTTATTTTATCGTACATAAAAGTATTATAGTGATTTATAATTTCGTCTTTTATATCAAAAAATTTGCGTCTTTTATGTACAATTTTATGATTCGCAGACCATTCGTTTTTACAGCGAGTAAAAACGAATGGTCTGCGAGGTCTTATCTATCTTCTTTTGTTCTTGAAATTAATTCCTTGGTGACTGGTTTAATAGCAATTCTAATTGAAAGTAAAAACTTTGTTATTGGATAAACTGATCACTAATTTAAAATACCTTTTTTAAATACACGAAAGGTATCACCGGGTAACTGTGCAGAAGGCAACCATGTCTGACGTTGATTTTGCTTCAGCATAGATGGCTTTACATGTCTCTAATAAAATTAAATTGGTAAATTTAATGTAGTAAACAAATAAAACGTGTTTTTTCAATTCCTATCATTAGTTCTTACTTTCCCTGTATATCTTGTTCAAATTTTCAGTCGTAAATAAAATACTTTTTTATTCCTCCACTCAAATTCAAATAGATTTTTTTAAACTTGTAATGGGTGACTCTTGATGTTAATACAGTTTTTTCAATATAAATTAATAAATTAAATTTGATTAAATAATTTTAGTTATATATGGGAGAAAAATATTCTCTCATATAATATATTTAACAGGATATAAAAGTAGGAATTGACTTAAATTTTTAGACTTTAACTTTATATTACTTGTCTATAGCATACACTTTGAATATTTACAGACTAATATAATTTTTACTCATTATTATTTATTCACTACAATTATAATCTTATATATAGTACCGAAAAATATATTTGGTGCTAAGGCACTTATGAAGTGGTTGATGTGCGTATTTCACGTAAGTAATACATGAAAATTACTTAAAATGTCTCAGTATGGAAAATTTAAATAGATGAAAAGTCATGGATTACATAATATTTAAAAAATTGTGACATAAATATGAGAAACTCAATAAAAAAACATTAAGAAGAAATAATACATGTCTATTATTTAACAACTTATAGGATTATAATACATATTTTGTTCGCACGTTCCCAAGTCAGAAGCTAGTGGATTCCCATATCATCTCTAAGAAACATTTTAAGAGATCCGCAGATTCCCAATTATATTTTACTTGCCCTAAATTCTATAAAGCTGCTAAAGCCAATAGGCTACCATTATCCCAGATCTTCGAATCATAATCCCATATCATAACCCTTTCGGAATGTGATAACCTTTTTGCATGCACAATTTACTTATATTGAGATTATACTCTTATTTTGACATCAAATCTGTCAGATTTGATGTCAAAATAAGAGTATAATAGAATTAATTACTTTTTATAAATTTCATGATAATGAAATAATGTTTAACGTGAAATTCCTAAACAATATAACTTTAAAAACATATAACTCAAATTATGTTTTAAATTCACACCTGTTTTTAGAGATTTTCTTTAGAACTTAGATGTAGAAAAAGATTTATTTATGACACATAAAATACAAATATCATTTATAATAATAAAGATGAAAAATTGCTTAATATTCTGATAAATCAATAATTTTGAGTAGTTGTAATAGTTCAATAAAATTATTAAAAATAATTGTAAATATAAGAAAAATCGATTAAATTTCATTCAAAATCGATATTTGACATTTTTTAAACTACTTTTTTTAATTCGATAATTCTGTCGTGATAGTATAGAACAAATTTAATTACTTCTCCCTTCTATTTCCGCGGACTTCCAGCCCGCGGGCCCTGATTACGATAAAGCTGTTAAAGCCAATAGGCTACCAGCATTAACATCTTCGAATCCAACTCTCCCTTCTACATGACATTGGCGAAATCATCCGTGCTATTTTGACACTATTGAAAGAAACATTATTGATTCGATGAATGTATGAATTATTTATTACACATACTTTTACACGCTGATCCATTTTAAGCATCATTCTGCATGACTAAGTTCATGACGTATAATCAATGTATTAAAAATTTGTAATTACAATAAATTTTAAGAGATATTCCTACTGTTCTACATTTATTAATGTTAATTTTTAACTACTTAAATATCTAATTTATAGCTATAATTGTAAAATTTTATACACATAAGTGCACATTATTAAACTACTGTAAAGTCAAAGGTTATTTTTGTTAAATATTATAGTAAACGTATCATTACATTCAAATATTTCTAATTTAATGTACTACAACTATTGATTTCGGCACTTTTTCTATCTCATTGTTCCACAATTTGATATCAGGTACACATATAACATTTTATATGCATAAGTTGGTTTTGTATTTGTTTTTGGTCTTTTCATTATGGAGTTTGAATTTTACCACGATTTACACAAATATGCGTGTCAGTATTATTCTATCCTGGCATAGTAGTATCACAATCAAAGTTTTATGTTTGTATATGGATTCCAAACTGTCCTAAAATTTTGGTATAGGACTGAAGGTTTGTTGCGTAATTGGACATTCGTACTAAGGCTTTCTACTATATCATTTACGCGGTTGTACTACAAGAAGTCGATGCTAGGTTTGTTTACGTTCTTTCTTTTTCTTCTTAATTTACACATACAATTTATATGGTTGAGTTTCGCGAATGTTTTTGTAAGAATAAAAGTTAATAAAAAGACAGAAAACAGATAATTCTACCGAAATCTCTTTCGACATTTCTTCTCCGATCAGAGAAACCTCTTTACGAAATCTTAGCTGTATGACTGATTGACTGACAATTTTAAAATTTCTACGGTACTATAATATATATTTATTTATTTAAGATTATTTTTGTAAGAACATGATAAGAAATAAAATACAAAAAAGAAGATGCTTGCGAATGTCTATCCCGAATAGAGAACTACAAAATAGCAGAGTAAATATAAAAAAGAAGATTTTGTCTTTCAACATTTGTGATTTTCCGTTGCCCTGCAGGGATCGCCCGGCTAAATATGTTGCGCGTTTATCGCGATTTCTCCCGTACTCTGTTGATAAAGTCTCTTCACGTCATCGTGAGTCATTTGGGATATGGTGGGGATTTTCGATACGTTGTTCACCATTGGCTTTATCTGGAATTAAAAATGAGAAAAGTGAAAATGCAAAGTCATACGAAAGTACAACAACATAAACATGTATGTAGGATAAAAGAGAAACAAAAGAACAAGGACTAAAGAAGGTTCCGTCAAGTTAAATCGAAAGATTCTGTTGTTAGAAATAGGTAGAAGTTTTTAATATATAAAATAAACAAAGGACTTTTCCCACCAACTTACAACAGTGGTGTTGTGTTTTTATTTAATTTTCATAAAATTAAGTTAATTTGGTGAGTCTCTTGGGAGATGGTGGGAATTTTTGACACGTTATTCACCATTGGCTTAATCTGGAATTAAAAATGAGAAAAGTGAAAATGCAAAGTCGTACGTAAGTACAATAAAATAACCATGTATGTAGGATAAAAGAAAAACGATTGAATAGGGACTAAAAAGGTTTCGTTAAAAAAAGTTAAATCGAAAGAATCTGTTGTTAGAAATAGGTAGAAATTTTTAAAATATATAATAAACAAAGAACTTTTCCCGCCAACTTACAACTGTGGTGTTGTTTTTATTTAATTTTCATAAACTATTATTAATTTTCATAAAATATTTTGGTGGCGTATTGTACAATATAAATAGTTCAATGAAACAAATGCGTGTATCGTGACTTTTTGAGTTAACTGCAATAGTCCCTAGGTTTTGGTAGAATGGCCACCATTTTATCAAGACGTGACGCGACAAGCTGACTAGTCTACGAGTATTTCAAGGTACTTAATCTTTAATTTGACACTGGCATTATACATAGTTATAGCTGATCGCCATCAAAGAAAAAGAAAATAAACATATGTCTTTTATGGCGTAATGAATGTGTTTTATATAGGAATCGGGTTGCGAGGGCGCAATTACACCATAGCGTGTCAATCACGTCCTTCTGATACACTCACGGCGCATCATACCATGGTATAATCTCGATCGCACCCATTAATCACCTTCTTGCCTTCCCCATTCTACGTGACATTGGCGAAATCATCCGTGTTATTTTGGCACTATTGAACGTTATTAAGTGAATGAATGAAACGAAAAGCGAATGAACGAAATGAATGAATGAATACTTTGGAATAGACGAGGCTCTAATGAAAACATTCGAACCAAGATATATATTTGCGATGGATGGCGGAGTGAAATTGAATGCGTGAACCCAAAATTCGAATTTGTTGGTTTATCTAAGGATCTCCCTATATCTAGTTATTGAGTGCCGTAGGCTTTAAATGATGACGGTTGAAGACTGGAGGCCCAACCCCCTCCCCTCACCCCTCTCCCATAATGACACTTTCCTTAAAGGCCGGCAACGCTTCTGCACTGCCTGTGGCACTGCGGATGTCTATGGCGTTGGTTGCTTTCCAACAGGTGACACGCCTGCTCGTTTTCCTTCCTATCCCATAAGAAAAAGATGATTATCTTAATGCTCAACTAACGAAGCAAAGCACACGGCGCTTTTCTTAGAACTACGGAAGAGAGCTTTACGTGTGTGTCTTTATATCAGCAGTCGCCAAACTTTTCGACCTCACGGACCAGCAAATTCATAATGGACAAAGTTTGAATTTGACAAAGTATTCGTCTGTACCGTGGCTCTACCACTATTAAAGCAATATAAGTTCAGGCTATCTAGAAAGAGGGGGTGAGAGTTCAATACTTTATATACGCACCGGGGCCCCTTTCTAGCTAGTATGTATATTCCACATCTGCGGACCAGTGACATTTTCTCGCGGACCAGTATTAGTCCGCGGACTACTACTTTGGCGGCCGCTGTTTATATAGTGGTATACAATGTACAAACCTTGTTGTTGGGCATACCAATAAACCCATTGCCCAAGTTCCCGTTGCCCAAGTGCCCGTTAGACAGAGTTCCGTTAGGCAGGCCACCGTTCCTCACGGCCCCGTTGGCCATTCCGTTGGTCATGCCGCCCACGTGTGTCATGGCGTGCGTGTTCTGTACTGACGGATCCTCTGTAAACCAGGAACAGTTTATTCTCAGTTATTATAAGTAGGGCTGGCAAGATTTGGCTTTTTATGGGATAGGGAAAGACGACTAGTAGAAGAAATTAAGATGTATGTGTGAGGTAACTTTGAATGATAGAATAAGGAATGAAGACATAAGAGCGATGTGGAGTAAAAAGGTGTCGTGACAAAAGTTGAGAAAAAGGATGCTTAGATAGTTTGGGAATATACAGAGGATGGATGAAAGACGACTGACAAAAGAAATTTATGTTGCGAGTGTGGATGGAAGGGTCGGTAGGGGAAGACCAAGGAGATCATACCTTGAACAAATTGCCAAGATTTTTAGAAAAGGCTAGGTCAAGACTACTCTGAACTGGCGGGCTTGCATGAGAAGAGTGACGAGTATGGAGGAAGCAAGCAAAGTTTGCCGAGATTGTAGCAGATGGAGATCTCTAGTCTCTGCCTACCTGTACGGGAAACCAGCGTATGTAAACATAGAAAGACTACGACCGTTTAGCTCAGTGGCGGGGCTGTTGATGTTTGAGTCAATGATCGCCGGTTCAATTCCCATGTCGGGATAAATCTTCTTTCACAGCCCATACATGTCCCACTACTGGGCATGGACCGCCACATTTCTGGAGCAACGGTTATTACCCCACCACGCTGTTTCTGTATGTATGTATGTTATAGTTCACCGACCTGAATTATGGGTAATTTGTGTGTTTTGTGCATGTATATTTGAAGAGTTGGAATCGATTGACGGCATTGCAGCTATCGCTTCAGCCTTCTCCATCTCCTCGATAAGGACCCTTGTGAAGTCCGCTTGAACTTCTGGAGAATCGGTGTCACCATCCACCTGCAAGAATAAATATTTTTTTAATAGCAACATCTTTTACTCAAATGCATCGTTTGAGCTATTTATGGTATACTATATCACGAGTTTTCAAATAAAGTTCTTTTGCGTTTTTTATGTCACATTGCCACTTGTGGCGTACAAATTTCATTAATTATTTATTTATGTGTTTATAATGTCAATTTTACATAAACTATATACACGTATAGCCATATAGAGATCTAAATACATACGTCGCTTATAGTTACAAAGCATTAAATTATTAATAAACTGTTACATAGTCATTAAAATTATAATTCATCTATTAATTACATTCAATCCAACTTTTAAAGCAAAAAAGTCCTTACTGTTATAAATATTGCCATCTATAACCCATATATATATATATATATATATATATATATATATATATATATATATATATATATATATATATATATATATATTTATATATATAATCTTGTGTTCAATTGTTTTAATTCATGAGGTATAATGTTGTAGATGCGTATACACATGAACGGGCAGCTTTTGATATATTTACTCAGTCTGAAGTGATACGGCACTAATCTTTGGGGATCAGGCCGGTGACGACCAGCGTTATCGTTAGGTGTTTTAAAGACTGAATTAACCGAGAACTCATTGGAAATAAATAAATAAATTATATAAAAATAGCCTTTATTTTCTTTAACCTTATATATATATATATATATATATATATATATATATATATATATATATATATATATATATATATATATATATATATATATATATATATATCTTTTTTTAGAATTTTTTTTACCTTATATCTCTCACTCAGCATAGGCTGTGACAATCCATGTGGTTAAATCATCAGGCACTAATTTTCAGAGAGGCCCATTGAATCACTCGAACAGGAGCGCGATCTATATAGTGCACTTAGTTCGATAACTCCGTGAACTATACTGATGACTTTGTCACGCCTACTATAACAAGTTGTAAACTTACAATAACAAGTCGATGCTGTTGATCAACGGTCTTCAACATGGGGAGACTGAGCTCGCGGAACACCTCGAGCCGCCTCCGGAAAGCAGCCACTGAGTCATCGCGACGCCCACGACCCAGCTGTAGTTTCGAGCAGTCTAGTAACACCATACGCGGGGAAACATGGAACTGGGAACAAAAGACCATTGTTTGCAAACAAGCATTCATACATATCGTCACACCTGATTCCCGTAGAGGTAGGCAGAGAACACAGATCTCCATTTGCTACGATCTCGGCATATTTTCCTTGTTTCCTCTACACTCATCGCCCTCCTCATGCAAACTCGCCGCCGGTTAAGGGTACTCTTGACCTGGCCATTCCTAAAAACTTCGGTAAAAAAAATTTGGTCAAGGTATGTGTTTTACTTTTTTTATATAGTAGAAAGGCAAACGATCAAGCTTGTCACTTGACGGAAAGCGATCAACGCCACCCATAAAGATCCGCAGTGCGATGTACAATGCAGAAGCGTTGCGGGCCTTTATGAAAAGGTCATTATGGGAGCGGGAGGGGTGTTGGGCCTCCGGAACTCAACTGCTCACCGGACGAAGCGCAGTAGCTACCACTCAGACTCCAGTATTCTGCGTGAGTGTGGTACTTCCCCGGGCGAGCCGGCCCATTCATGCTACAGACAAACATTATGCCGTTGTTGACAATGTATTCGTCTGCAGCGTGGCTCTACTTGTTTTCTTCCTTGGTCTTTCCACATCGCCCTTTCCATCCACATCCGCAACGTAAATTTCTTTTGCAAGTTGTTTTTCCTCCATCCTTTCTTTTTGAGCGCTATAACAATTTAAGCATCCCTTTCTCGACTTTTATTATGACACCTTCTTTTACTCCATATAACTCTCTTACATATATCTTCGTTTCTTATTCTATCATTCAAAGTTACCCCACATATACTTTTAAAGGCTCTCATTTCCACCGCATTTAGTCTGCTTTCATAACTCTTTTGCAAAACGCAAGATTCACTACCGTACATCAGAGTCGGAACAAGAACTCCCCAGCGTTGTGAATGTGCTTGGGCGGCGATGATCACTTACCACCAGTTGACCTACACGCTTATTTGCCTGCTCAGTTGTAAAAAAAAAAAAACAAAGAATAACCAATTATTCTAGCAGGCGTTACAAACTACGTGATAATTTTAAGGGCAAGTAAACTGTAAACTTCCTAATTAATATTATAAATGCGAAAGTTTGTGAATATGGATGTATGTTTGTTACTCTTTCACGAAAAAACTACTGGACGGATTTGGATGAAACTTTACAGTAATATAGGTTATAATCGGAATAACATATAGGCTACAATTTGTAATGATTTTATGTAATTTTGTATATATAGTCGTTATATAACGATACATGTCAATTAAGTCGGAAAAAATATGGCCTCTGAGAGTTACCTTGGCGTACGCTGCCTAAACCATTGGAATTACACAAAGATGATGTACCGTAGGATTGTTTGTCTTGAATAGATCTAAATAAAAGTCCACGATAGCATATTAATAAATTGTAAACCATAAATTAAGTAAAAAAATATATTTATTTAAAATGATCTGTCACGAAACTTAATGTGGCAGACCCAATTCCACGCGAGCGAAGTCTCGGGCAAAAGCTAGTTAATAATAAATACCTCTGTTTCAAACTGCTCCATCTGTTCCAAGTCGCGAGGGTACCCGTCCAGTACGAGACCATGACCGGCCCGAGCCGCGTCATATACAGCCGCCCGCACAAGTTTCCGCACCAAGTCTTCGGTAACCAGCTCTCCACCGCTGACGGCTGCGCGGGCGAGGGCTCCATCCGAAGCCGGCCCACCTCCCGAGTCGGCCAGTGCTCTGAGACGCTGCCCTAAACTGTAAGAGAAGGAGAATGTTTAGCATAGATGTGATTTATCCAAGCCGATTCACAGACGGCCAAGGGCGCCAATTTGAAGGGGGGGGGCGATTGGTGGGGGAGGGATGCTTCCACCGCCAAACGGACACGTGTGATAGAAAGAAGTAAGTATCTCTTTTGGAAGTTCTCAGAAGTGTGAACTGCGCAGCATATGTATTTAAGTATTTCGATTTTTTGGAAAAACACAGAAGACACTTTCTCGTTCAAATCTTTCTTTATCTATTATAATAGAAAGATTTCGTTTGTGATTGGAAAATAAATCGGATGCAGGTCTATTGCCATATATTACGTATAACCTACAATAACTACATCTAGAAGCATAAAATTAAATGTGTATATAAATAACAAATTTTAGTCTTGATGGGAATTTGAAAAAGGTCAGGTATTAAGCTACTTTTTTTGGGATAGGAAGGCAAACGAGCTAGTGCATAGCCTGATGGAAAGCAATTAAAAAACAAGCCTAAAAAGCCGGCTTTTTAGGCATGTGTTGACTTGTTTTTCGAAGGTGCCAATGTCGTATCGTTCCAAAGAGTGATGGTGCGTGGAAAGAAGTTAGGTCGTCTCAAAATAAATGTTGTGAACTAACTCATGACAATATTTTTCATAGATGATATGGTCATATATCAATGAAAGAGTCGTAACTTGATAAAAAATTGTCACTAGCAACTAATTCTTTTGTGCAGTTTTATCGTTTTTATCCTGTTAGAGAAATCGAATAATGTAGTAGAAATAATCCTATCCTTTCCTAGAGGCAATTATTATTTAAACTGTAAATTGGCTGTCTTCCCCACTTCCGAGACAATCCCAGGAAATTGCCTGGGATTGTCACTTGCAAAAGACTCAGACTATATTGGTCTTGCCTTTCATCCCGTAAAACTTTATCAGAAATGTATATCTTCCTCAGATGTAGGTAACGCAACTTTTTGTCTATAGCAGAGCAGGCAAACGAGAATACGGGTTACCTGGTGGCAAGAGATCACCGCCTCCCACAGACACCCACAACGCCAGTATCTGATGAGTTGCTGATGATACAGATCGCCTGCTTGTATATTCACTTCCTTTTTACGTTAATAAAAAATCACCGCTCACCTGAAATGAGTCCAACCTTGGCGTTGTGACACGGCACGCTGGCAAAGCGTGGCCTTGTTGCTGCCTGGGCCACCCACCACCCACAGCGTGGCTGGGCTGGTCGCTGCCCCACGCACTCTTATGACCTCTGGCTGTATAGAACATCAAATTTCAATCAGAGTAGCGGAATCGGTGAAGAGTTACTGGTGCGAAAGAACAGAGACGCAGAAACGCTATTTATTTCTCGACCATCAACAGGAGTAACATTCATTATACATTATTCTAAATAGTTCTAAAAACATACTTAAATGTAATTTTTATTATAAAGGAATACAGCATTAACACAAAGTGAAAGCAGACAAATCAAATATTATACAGACTTAAATGTTAGATTTAATACGACAATTGTCCTGAACCAGAAGAGTTATAGTTATAACTAAGTGTCGGGACTGATTCTCACTTCCTGGGCTTTAATGAGCGTGACTACTCCCCTAGGTCGGGGCAGCCTTTTGAATATTTTTTTTTCACAGCCCAAATATGACCCACTGCTGGGCACGGGCCTCTCCATTTCTGGAGGAACGGACTTTAACCCACCACGCTTGTCCAGAGCGGATTGGCGGGGTTACCAGACTCGGAATAAATATCTGTAGGCCATACATATATTTATTCCGATGCGGGTATCGAACCCGCAACTATTGACTCCACGGGTAAGGGGCCCCGCCACTGAGTCAATCGGTCGACTTTTTTCGTCGTCTTCTGAATATGATGATGTAAAAAGCATTGGCTGCATCTTTGAAAGTGTGCAATTTGGATGTGCGTTGTGGGTGGTTGCGTTTTTTGATGACTTGACATGGTCAAAGTCAAGAAGTCAAGAACCCACAGCCTCTGGGTTTTATTACTGTCTCAGAGTCTCGCGCGATTTTAAAATCCCTCCAACCGCCTGCGTACCCAGACTGGTCGCTGAAGTCAGGGCGTAGTAAATAAGGGTTTCTCAAATCTAAACCCATGTATGACTGTGGGAGAGTCACACGAACAATGGCACTTCTGACATCTTCCTCTCTTTGCTCTGTCACCTGCTCAGTACTTGACCTTATGATGGCACCAGATGATGCGGTGCCAGTGGCCAAGTTCTGGGCTAACAACATCTGATGTCGCTGACACGAAGAAGAAGGCGCAATCTAACCCATCCTCTCTCTCCGATAGCAGTGAAAATCGAGATTTCGGTATGAAATAGCTTTTAAATTCAAATTACTTCTCTGCCCTCTTTTGCTGTCGTGATGCGGCTTCTATAGTGAACAGGGTCTAGGGATATCTAGACCCTGTAAACTAGATACCAACGCTGTTGCCAAGTCATCGTCTTCCTCGTTCTATCCGGCAATAGTGTAAAATCCAATACATGTATGTCTCTCTATTATTTTTCTGCTTGCTTTGTGCTTAGTGCTAGTGTAGCTTTTTCGTTTCATCAAGTCAAGTCACACCGGTGATAAAGAGGTTTACATTACAAAAAGTAATTATAAAGTAGTTCAAGGTGTATTTGTAAGATTGATAATTTTCCCCGGCCTCAGATTACGGAACAAAAGGTTGACGGTAGGAATTAGAAAGAAACGGGGAATGTAAAAAACTTCTAGTCATCCCGCATTGAGGCTTCACACATTCCCTTTAAGTTTTTACATTACAAAAGTAGAGTAAGGTCGTGGCAGGTCCGGATTTCGCCACCACTAGAACAAAATCGAGCTCGATTAAATTCAAATAAATTTGTATCTGGACTTTTCCCGCTAAGTTACATGAGTGACTTTTTTATTTCATTTTTCATGTATTTATTACTTATATTTTTTAATTTTAGTGGTTAATTTTACATACATACATATCGTCACGCCTGTCTCCCATAGGGGTAGGCAGAGACTACAGATCTCCATCTGCTACGATCTCGGCATACTTTCCTTGCGTCCTCCACACTCATTATTCTCCTCATGTAAATCCACCAGTTAAGGGTAATTTTTCAATATACATGATATTAATTTGATTAAGGCGTCGAAGAAAATTGAAATGAAATAAATGCATGTATCGTGTCTTTTTAACTTGACTTTAATGAAGAACGGCCACCTTTTACCCAAACTTCTTTTTAATTCGTCACATTCAAAAATTTAACTCTGCAAATAAATCGTAAGCAAAGTCTATTTGTTTAGTCCGGCTCTGGGTGGGGGATCTCCCCATTGACACCAGGCCCAAACAAGTGTACTCCTTCGTGGAAACTTTGCGACGAGTACATGGTTTAATAAATAATTAAGTCTGTATCGAAATCACGTGGCAAGACGATCGATATCTCGCCTGTAATTTTATGAATCGATTCGATACTAAAAGGGGACTGTTATATTTTATAATTGGCCGAAATTAGACCCGCTCGCTTTGGTTTTCTTCACGTTTGTAACTATTTAAATTTAGAATTAGCTTAGTACAAGAATAGAATAGTACTATCACACCATTTCTTACCGTGGGTGTTTTACGAGGTATTTTTGGAAGCAAATACCAGTAGATAAACAATAACAATATTTTAATTAGTTTCAGGTTAATGGGTTAAATTAAAAAAGCGGCCAATATTATGCACTGCTAGAATTGTGAATATGTTTTATTCCTTCATTATCATTGGCATAGTATTTCCCGCCACGAAAGATAAATAGGCGCCAATTTACGTCTCACTGATGTTTAGTTTTTATTTTATTTTTATAATCTCATGTTATTATCAGTTATATTGTTTAATTCTAGTGACTTATTACTAAATATAGTTTGATTGAAGTCTGAAAGTGAAGTGAAATGAAATAAATGCGTTTATCATGTTTTTTTTTTACCGCTAAAGTCCATGGAACTTTTGGTTTATCAAGACGTACATATCGTAGCAAGCTGAATTTATATTTTAAAATACTCCATATTATTTTTCTTGACACTAGCATTATAGTTCTAGCCAGTTACCAACAATGAAGAATAAAAAGAGTTTTTTGAGAGAATGAAAAGGCAAACGAGCAGGCGTGTCACCTGATGGAAAGCAATCAACGCCGCTCATAGACATCCGCAGTGCCATAGGCTGTGCGGAAGCGTTGCCAACCTTTAAGGAAAGTGACATTATGGGGGTAAGAAGGGGGGCGGGAGCTTAAGCCGCTCACCGTACGAAGCGCGGTAGCTAAGCTACCACTCAGACGCCGGTTTTCTGCGGGAGTGTGGTACTTCTTATTAAGAGTATAGTATAATTTAAAAAGGAAAAAATAAACAAGAAAATAACACATATATTAAAATTAATAACGAATTGTCATTCTAATGTATACACCATAAACGTAGAATTTTTGGTACATACTAGATCAATGGCCTATACTGCAACATCTATGCAAATTTTGGTAGAACAACCACTATTTTATCAAGACGCAATCGCAACAAGTTACATTTCAAGATATTTGATATTATTTTACTCGACACTGGCATAATAGTTACAGCTAATTGTCATCAAAGGAGAAAAAGTGTAACGAACCTTTGGAGTGACAAGCCTTGCGATATTTCCATTAACAGGCATCACCGGCACGGAGGCTGAATGCGGATCGTCTATCACCTCCACATCCACTTGATCCTGGCCCCTTAAGTTTCTTTCCCGACTCCTCACGTCACGTTCCAAACTCCTCACCGTTGGCGCCGGTTCCACGCCAACAATCTCCCCGGGTATGCCTCTAGCACCAACCCCACTGACGCCATTTAAGTTTCCCTCCTCAACTGAACCGAGTATTTGGAGCACGGCATCCCGAAAATCCTTGTAAACTTCTTCTGGATTACGTTCACCATTAACCTAAAAAAAGAGTCATATTTTTTTTATTTTCATACATTTTATATAATAAAATAAGATTATTAACGGAGTCAGGCGTTACTTTGCAGAAATCCATCACTATATGAACAGTCAAAAGTTTAATTTAGCTAAGATCCGCGCAAGCCGATTTTCTGTAAGTTTTTGGTTTAAGTTCCAAATAAATCCACTTAACCCAACGGAAAAACACACATTATTAATTTTCTGTTATTGTTTTGCTTGTAGCGGATCTTAGCTAAGTAAAACTTTTGACTGTCCATATATATAATAAATAAATAAATAAATGATCTTTTTCAAAAGAATAATACATAAATAAAGTTCAAATTAAAATAAACATCAGGAAACTCCACGGAAGACTACCGTTAAGTAGAGTCTACTGTAGTGATACTTTGATAAATGTATCAATAGTGTATTAAAACATTTTATTTGAATATATTAAAACCTTTAATATTATATCACTTGATTTTACGTTCGTAATTTTAAAATAAAAAAGAAATAAATTGTTTAGAAAAACAATAAGATTAGTTCAATTGACGTTTTTCGATAGTCACGTCACCCGTCCGGCATAAGAATTTGAGATTGAATATAAAATGTAAATTGATAAAGTATGAATAACATATAAAGGTACAATGAATAGAAAAAATAAATCAATTTTATATTCAAGGATTTCATTTTCATCGAAGATAAAACCATACATGTCGTTATAGCGACACGTATGGCACTCTACTACTATACCTGATCTTAGAAAAAAATACACATTGGTTTTTTTCTGTTTCGTTTTTTTTTTCGTTAAAAATTCGGACTGACAATATAGTAATGGATTTTCGGAAACTAATGCCTAAAGTAAATGATTAATAGAGTCACATTAACCATAAGCTATCTTGTTGAAATTTCCTCTCTTTAGCCCGCCATAATTCTTTATGTAAACATGAATCAGTGAGCAAGATCCTATATACACGTACACTGATACGAAATCAGTGTAAAAAAATTACTCTCGCAGAAAACCGACGTCTGAGTGGTAGCTTAGCTACCGCGCTTCGTCCGGTGAGCGGCTGAGTTCCGGAGGCACTCCCCCCTCCCTCTCCCCTCTCCCTCCCATAATAACACTTTCCTTAAAAGCCGGCAATGCAATAGCACTGCATATGGTACTGCGGATGTTTATGGGCGGAGTAGATTGCTTTCCATCACGTGCCACGCTTGGTCGTTTGCCCTCTTATACCATAAAAAAAATCATAAATCTTTAATAATCTCGTGATCATCACACCTGTACAAATACCAATGGATTCAGTAATTAAACTCCCTTTTCGTGTTCCTCAAACTTCATAAGAAATGTTTCTAATTTAGGTCTCGCACACGCCACACGGCCACCTGCGTTCGAACTCAAAAATTCATAAAACTACCCATGGTTACCGATAATTGTTAGTCAATCTGTATTTAATTCATAGCTCGTAGCTTTGAATACATAATTCAATTATGATCGCCCAGTGGGTCGACATTCGACCGTTGTTTAGTAATAACTTCTCCGTGCTTGCAATGTCCTTAAAAATGATTTAATCTTAATTTTTTAAATATATTGAATTAAATAATTAAACTGAACGAAATTACTTTCGTAATAAAACAGTAAATAAATGTTTTAATATATATTGCTGTTCGATTCGCTTATCTGTTATTTTTATTAGTATAATTTACGAATCAAAGGAAATGTGATGTGTCATAGACGCCATTTTGGATTCGTACGTCTCTGTCTTTATACAATATATCGATTGTTCAACAAAAGATCTCGAGACTGGTCCGACTCTTTTAACCAGTAAAAATGTTTTACACACCTTTTCGTGTGCGAAATTTGCTTAAAAATGTTTTTATCTTAAGTTTTGTATGTATATTAAATTTAATAATAAAACTGAACAACATAACTTTCGTAATAAAAAGGTAAACACGTGTTTTAATATATGTATGTTGCTGTTTTATTTAATTATCTGTTTTTCAATACGAACCAACGCAAATTTTATGTGTCATAGACGCCATTTTGAATTCGTACGTCCCTGTATTTATACAATATATAGATTGTTCTACTAAAAGATTCTAATACTGATAATAAAGCTAGGGATAAATAAATAAATCAATAAAAAAATTGCGGTTACCACCAGTAATAAAACATAGAAAATATGTATTTATTGAGGTTAGAGGCCACACCTCTCAACCGTGTCGCTCGGCCCACTAGTAAAACGTACTAATAATATATTAAGTTATATGGAACATTGGTCACCCGCGCTGCCATTAAAGTTTCAAGGTGCGTCTCATCGTCAGGTGCACTTTCCCACGGCGTCTCAAATATAGTTCACTTGATACATTGTTTAAACTTATCAATTGTTTACTTTATCAGAAATCTTAAGGGGATTAGCGAGGTAACCAGACTCGGAATAAATATCTGTAATGTAGGGCATACATATATTTGTTCTGATGCGGGGATCGAACCTGCGACCATCCAAGAGGCGGGGGCCTCGCCACTGAGCCAATTGGTCGTCTTTGTAAGTTAAGGTTAACAAATAATTACAGTAAAATTTGGCCCAAATAGGGGTTCGACCCTCGCATCGGAATAAATATATGTATGGATTACAAATATTTAATCCGAGTCTGGTAACCACGCCAATCCGCATTGGGCAAGCCTCCATAAATAGAGAGGTCCATGATCAGCAGTGGGACATATATGGGCTGTTAAAAAAATATATATATACATATGAATATGCGCGTGTGTATGTGAGCGCGTCTTCCTCTCACTCTCTCTTTCTGTGTGTTATGTTTCCTAAGAATTTTAGAGCTGCTTTTCTTTTTTGTATAAGATAGGGAGGTAAACACCAAGCATTGCCTGAAAATATGAGTAGGGTATTTGAAAGTTCCAATGTCGTATCGATTCAGAAGTACCGCCGAAGGTATCTGGTTCCATAGAGTAGTGGTATGTAGAATGAAGTTTCGGGTAAACTTTTGCCATTGATCCAGATTTTGAAGATGAAATATGGACAGTCAAAAGTTTTACTTGGTTAAGATCCGCGACAAGCAAAACAATAACAAAAAATTAATAATGTGTGTTTTTCTGTTGGATTAAGTGGATTTATTTAGAACTTAAACAAAAATTAAGTTCCAAATAAATCCACTTAATCCAACAGAAAAACACACATTATTAATTTTCTGTTATTGTTTTGCTTGTCGCGGATCTTAGCTAAGTAAAACTTTTGACTGTCCATATAGTGATGGATTTCCCCAAAGTAACGCCTGACTCCATTAATAATCTTGAAAATGAAACTTTAAACGACGTAAAACGTGTTGTATACATCGTTAAAAGCGATGTTGTGTGTTTGTGCTTTCGCCCTTTCTAGCTTGTGTCCGTGACGTCTGCAGTGATGACCACAAAACCCACAAAAGCACGCGTGACATTGTACGTTGACCGTGTGAGGCCGATCGATAGGATATAGCAACACGCGAACCGCTTCGCTGATGACCATCGATTTGTCATCCACGCTCGATGCTTCCCAACTACGCAATAACATTTATTACACATTATATTCGAAAGTGACATAATTCCTTGACACATTAATTCATATTCATTAGAGACGAAAGCCATGATTATCATCTTGGAAATATGTGGACAGTCAAAAGTTTTACTTAGCTAAGGTCCGCGACAAGCAAACAATAACAGAAAATTAATAATGTGTGTTTTCCTGTTGGATGAAGTGGATTTATTTGGATCTTAGCTAAGTAAAACTTTTGACTGTCCACATAGTGATGGATTTCCGCAAAGTAACGCCTGACTCATCATCTTGGAAATAAATAAATTCTAAAAGCTCGGTTTGTCAAATCTTTTTTTTGTATTTCATTTTTCACATTTATTCCAAGTCTGCTTATCCTGCCAATTTGCAATCAAAAAAGCGTGGTGGGGCAATGTTCGTTCCCCCAGAAATGGGGACATGTATGGCGAAAGAAGAAGATATTTATTTATCCCGATGTGGGGATCTAAACCGTAATAATTGACTCCGTAGACAGCCCTGTCGCTGAGAGGTTATCTCAACCGATCGTCGCTTTTTTATGTTTACATACGCCTGTTTCCAATAGGAGTAGGCAGAGAGTAGGCTCTAAATGCTACGATCCCAGCACACTTTCTTTGCGTCATCCACACTCATCATCATCTCTTCATACAAGCCGATTAAGAGTTCTTTTGACCTGGCCTTTTTAACAATTTGGTCAAGGTATGTTCTCCTTATCCCTAACGACCCATCCATCTAGATCCGCAACGTAAATTTCTTTTACCAGTCATCTTTCATCCGTCCTCTCTATGTGCCCAAGCCATTTAAGCATCCCTTATTCAGCCATCATCATCAAGGTATTACAGCCACGTGTGGGCCTTAGCCTGGTTCAGTACATTTTTCCAGTCGGATCTTCTTTTAGCTTTTTCCCTCCAGCCCCCTTTCTCAATGCATGTGTATAATTTTGTGTGATGTTTTACGTTTTTATTAAAAAGTTGTGTCTAACTTGCAATATGCTTTACAGTACATAATAATAATAATTCTTTATTTGTATAATGTGAGGTGTAACAAGATGAAAAAAAGACGTATAAAAGCTCCAGCACATTGACACTTATGACGTACAAATTTCTTTAATTATTACATACTATTAAAAATAATCAGAACAATTATTACAGATCTAAATACATAACTAAACTATTATAATAACATTAAAATTATAATTTATTATTACATTTATATATCACTTTTGTTTATCTATTACATACATTTGATCAATTTTTTAAAGTAAAAATGTCCGTATTCATAGTATTATATGTGTGTAATATTTTTAAAATTGTATCAAATTCTGGCAGTTCACGAGATCGACAAAATCAGTTTTCTGAACAAATTAAATTTCAGCAAAAAATAAAGTGGCAATGGGCTGGTTACGTTTAGCTAGTGGTAATCGCATCAACATTTACCAATAAGATTATTTTCGTTTCGAAACATATCATATTAATTTTATATTAAAGAAATTATTTAAACGGAGGGCGGGTTGTAAACTGAAGAAATTATTAGTTGTTCGGCTCGCGACGTGCATGTTTTATGAGTTAATGACTACGTTACCATCGCATGTCACCGGGGCGAACTATAATGCCTTGCAATATAAAATAGGTACAAAAGGTCCACTCCGGCCGCGCTGGAATATAATACCTACGAACGAGATTATCGTTAGGTACAGTTCGGAGTTATTAAGATAGCTGTTACATTTTAATAATATTTGGCATAATATTTGTCTGTAGCATGAATGGGACGGCTCGCCCGGGGAAGTACCACACTCTCGAAGAAAACCGGCGTCTGAGTGGTAGCTTAGCTACCGCGTTTCGTACGGTGAGCCGCTGGAGTCAATGTCCGCTGGATTAATAAATTTAATTGATTTATCTACTCCAAGAGGATCTCGGTTCTCGCACAAACGTGACCAGCCCATTGGCAATTCAATTCGTTGACTCGAATTTATGTTTTGACCGTTATGTCGGTGATTTTGATTTTACGGTGGATTTCTTATCATATTCACTTGAGAAACTAGCCCTTCCTACACATATCTGCTTTTCGTATCCACATTTGTACTCCGTAAGAGAGGTACAGGTAGAAAATACTGATCGAAGATTATTTTCTTTATGTATGGGCGACTCGACAAAGCTTCTTAAAAAAGCAGTTATTAGATGTTTTTCTGAATAAAATACATGACTAAGTATTTAATTTTCGCAAACGTGATAAAAGAAAAACATATCGTAATGTTTTCTAAGCTAATTTAAGTTAAAACAGACGTAGAGCGCTTTTTTTAATAGAAAATCAAACTTACACGTACTCGTAGGTATAAAACAGTAAAACCGCGAGAAGAAACACGAAAGTCGCTAACCATTAATTTCACTATCGTTATGTATGATCAAATTTAATAAAATAAAATTAAAGTGCCTTATAGGGAACCATTTCGTTTCGGAGGCCAAGATCCACTTCGGGTCACTGTGCCAGTAGCGTAGTAGTAGTAATAGTAAGTATAAGGAACCTGTATAATTATATAAAAATATAATTGTAAAAATATGTGTGGCCCATGAGGGGATCGAACCCGCGACCTTCGCGTTATTAGCACGACGCTCTAACCAACTGAGCTAATGGGCCGACTGCGTATGTTATCAAGAAACTGGTACACAATATAGAATCGTAGTTTGAGTAAAGAAAATAATATAAAAATACGTGTGGCCCATGAGGGGATCGAACCCGCGACCTTCGCGTTATTAGCACGACGCTCTAACCAACTGAGCTAATGGGCCGATTGCGTATGTTTATACGAAATTGGTTCCCAAAATAAAATCATCATTTTAATAAAAATAATTGTAAAAATACATGTGGCCCATGAGGGGATCGAACCCGCGACCTTCGCGTTATTAGCACGACGCTCTAACCAACTGAGCTAATAGGCCGATTGCGTATGTTTATACGAAATTGGTTCCCAAAAAAATATCATCATTTTAATAAGAATAATTGTAAAAATATATGTGGCCCATGAGGGGATCGAACCCGCGACCTTCGCGTTATTAGCACGACGCTCTAACCAACTGAGCTAATGGGCCGACTGCGTATGTTATCAAGAAACTGGTACACAATATAGAATCGTAGTTTGAGTAAAGAAAATAATATAAAAATACGTGTGGCCCATGAGGTGATCGAACCCGCGACCTTCGCGTTATTAGCACGACGCTCTAACCAACTGAGCTAATGGGCCGATTGCGTATGTTTATACGAAATTGGTTCCCAAAATAAAATCATCATTTTAATAAAAATAATTGTAAAAATACATGTGGCCCATGAGGGGATCGAACCCGCGACCTTCGCGTTATTAGCACGACGCTCTAACCAACTGAGCTAATGGGCCGATTGCGTATGTTTATACGAAATTGGTTCCCAAAATAAAATCATCATTTTAATAAGAATAATTGTAAAAATATATGTGGCCCATGAGGGGATCGAACCCGCGACCTTCGCGTTATTAGCACGACGCTCTAACCAACTGAGCTAATGGGCCTCATATATCCCTACAGCAAATTTATTATCTCTAGAACAAAAATAATTTTGCTCTCACCGTGATAAGCGTTTACACTTATTGCTGGATTACTTACGATAATACCAATAAAAAGATTAAAGAGGACCGACCGATATGTTGAGAGTGATATATTTTATAACCAAAATAGCTAGTCAATATTATAAAATAGTAAATGTATGAGTTTTCATTCCACACTTTTTCTACATTCGATCTCGTTAAATCGTGAATGTATTTATAACCATATGCGGTAAATTAATTCGAGATATTTGTGCGTCAGAAGGCGATTACTTAAGACATTTCTCCTAGTCACTTAATACATTTCTCCTAGTTATTTAAGACATTTCTCCTAGTTATTTAAGACATTTCTCCTAGTTATTTAAGACATTTCTCCTAGTTATTTAAGACATTTCTCCTAGTTATTTAAGACATTTCTCCTAGTTAGTAAGTTTTGCTGGTTTGGCTCCGACAAAATTAGTCGAACTGATTAATAACTTTCAGTTATTTTTTCAGGAGAAACTAAAACGCATGGCGTTCTTTAAAATCTGGACTAGACTAGCCAGCGCTCACTCTGACCTGCAGCATCTAACATACCATGCCAGTATAACTTGGGGTTACATAGGGAATGTCGGGTGGTGGAAAAATCCTACCAGTAACTCAGAGAGCTATGAAGAGAGCGATGAGTTTCTTTAATATACATAATTCTGAATAAGAAAAACCGGCAGAGAACCGAAACCACTGACATATTCTTCTAAATTATCAAACTAAAGTGGTCACGTATGTCGGAGATCCGATAACCGCTGGAGTAGACAAATGCTGGAGTGGAGACTGCGTCTTGGCAAACGTAGTGTGGGATGCCCCCCAATTAGATGGTATGACGATCTGCGCTGGGTGACTGGATGCGTGAAACCGAAGATGCTATGTGGCGCTTCTCGGGTGTGGCCTATATTCAGCAATAAATTTCTACGGGCTGTTGAATGACGTAGCCAGGTTAAGAGATATAGTCTACATAAGAGATTGCGACCAAGCCGTATATATCTCATATAAGATATATTTTTTTCTCCCATATAAAACTAAAATCAATTAATGAATTAATATTTGAAAAAACTCTATGAACTTCAAATGTCAAAAAAATCAAGTTAAATAAAAAATGTATAATATTAGAACTTGAGTGGATGCATAAAAAATATTTTATAAACGATTGAAAATTTGAACATAATGTATAAATAAATAAACACACTGTGTGGACTAGTCGTAGGAATTGAAAAAAAAAAATTGTAAGCCCACTCACCGCAATAAGCATGTTGGTCTGGTCGAAGTAGTCAGCGACTGGCATGACGTGGCGGTAGAAGTTGTTCAACTCCATGCGCGCCAAGCTGAGCACGACGTGACCCAACCGGGCGCCGTATTCGATCTGCCTCTCCAGCACCCTCTGCCTCCAGCTCACCAGCACTATGCCGCTTATCGTTTGTATCTAGAAATTGATGATCGTGTCTGTTTTGGCGGTATAGAGCTGTAAACTCCACAGTCAACAGCCGTAGATTCCACGCAGCTTTCCCCAAGCAATTGGATTTAATTTTTCTAGGAAAGATCCTACTTTTTTTATGGGGTAGGAGGGCGAACGAGCAAGCGTGTCGCCTGATGGAAAGCAATCAACACCGCAGGAGTCGCGGAAGCGTTGCCGGCCTTTTAGGTATGTATAGGCTTGTTTTTTGAAGGTTCCATTGCCGTAACGGTTCGGAAAGACCGCTGAGGGTAGCTGATTCCACAAACTGGTGGTGCGTGGAAAGAAATTACGAGAGAAACACACCGTAGTAGATCGCCACTCATCCAGATGGTGGGGATGAAATTTTTCTTTACGGCGAGTTGTGCGGTTATGGAATTTGGCGGCGGGAATTATTCCAAACAATTCCTCGGAGCACTCCCCATGATAGAAGCGGTAAAAAAATCTGAGAGATGAAACATCTCTCAGATTTTTTCTCGCCGATCGGCGAGATCTTGGTCATCGACGATTCGGATCGCACGACTTTGTATGCGGTCAAGTGGAAGAAGTTGATACTGGGGAGCCCCGGCCCAGAGGTGAGAACAGTATTCCATGTGTGGCCTGACTCATGCTTGTAAAGTCTACTTTCAGCTCTAACTTCCAGCTATCGTACCGAGAAAGTATTAATTAAAAATGGCTCACTAAATGCGCAAAGGTAAATAACAGAAATCCTTTATCAACATGCACAACCCGCACTGATTGTAATTGGTGAAGATACTATTACATAGATGATAATGCTCGGACCCACCGTTTTGGCGACGTAGATGATTATACGCAAGAGGTACGGTGCGGTATTCGTCGTTTGGACTGACCAGTGTCTGCCGGAGTTCTAACCTGATTGAGCACATAGGACCTCCTAAAAAGACGAGTACGATCTGTCTAACCACCTCCAAAAAATCTCAGGGGGCTTAAACGTGTGATCTCGGCTAAGTGGGAACACTTTCCAGTGGACACCATCAAAAGCCTGGTGGAAAGAAAGCCAAGACGATTACATGTAGTAATTACTGCAATGGGAGGTGCATACTCGTTATTAATTTTTATTTTTTTTTAATGTCTGTTTTAATTAAAGTACCATAAAAATACTCGTAGCTTTACTTTCACTATAACCATAAAATGTCCTTTTTCACACGGATTTCTGTTTACATTGACTAAAACACCGATTCTAGGATTTAATTGTTAAAAAAAACTAAAAAAAAAAGAAATTTCTAGTATATATAAAGCAAACGACTGTAATGTGCCCGCTTATTCTTTTTCTGCAAAAGAATTTATATTAATAAAGGTTAGAAACGACATATCATATTCGTGTTAAAACAGCCATTTTCGGTTACTGTTGCAGTAGGCCCATTAGCTCAGTTGGTTAGAGCGTCGTGCTAATAACGCGAAGGTCGCGGGTTCGATCCCCTCATGGGCCACACGTATTTTTACATTTTTTTAATAAAGTGATAATTTTATTTTGGATACTAGTTTCTTACTAACATACGCAAGCGGCCCATTAGCTCAGTTGGTTAGAGCGTCGTGCTAATAACGCGAAGGTCGCGGGTTCGATCCCCTCATGGGCCACACGTATTTTTTATATTATTTTCTTTACTCAAAATATGATTCTATCTTGCGTACCACTTTCTTGATAACATACGCAATCGGCCCATTAGCTCAGTTGGTTAGAGCGTCGTGCTAATAACGCGAAGGTCGCGGGTTCGATCCCCTCATGGGCCACACGTATTTTTATAACACTTTATAACAAACAAAACTATTTTTATAACAAACAAAACTTTGATTCCGAAAACGCACACAAAGATTCGCACAGATATATTAAGGTCAGTCAAGCGTTTATTTTAAAGGAAATCCCAAACAAAATATCAGTATTTCCTTTGTCACAAGCACAAGGGCAGATTTTGTATTATTCTTATTTTTCTATTTTATTGATTAATAAAAATCACAACACATATTATTTTCTATTTTCAATGAATTTAAGAGTATTATTTTTGAATTGTTTGGATACTTCGGCCCTAATATGTTCCACCCTAATCAGTCCGTCCTTGACACGCCAGGCCTCGTCAACGCATTCATCCCTGATCGATCGGTGACAGCTGTGCAAATGACAAGCAATCTTTCAGAGCCAATCGCGATGCTGTCGTCTGTTACCTTCCAAAATTATGTTTAATGTTTCAATATTAACTTTGTCATAATATTTGTGTTGTCAATTACATAACTAACTATTGGCTCAGTGGGTATTTACCGCATTCGGAGTTAGGGGTTGCGTGATCTATTCAAAATATATATATTCGAAACATATGTAAGGGCTGCAATATTTGTTCTGTTTAGGTTTTTCGCCAATCTCCCTTAGATCAGCGTAGTGAGTTATTCCTTCAGAAATACGGAGGCCTTGTGCCCAATAGTGGGCTATAAATGAGATTTTTCCTAACCGATACGACATTGGCACCTCCAAAAAACAAGCCTATGCCTAAAAGGCCGGCAACGCTTCCGTGACTCCTGCGGTGTCGCGGATGTCTATGGGCGGCGTTAAGTTATTTCCATCGGGTGATACGCTTGCTCGTTTGCCCTCTTATACAATAAAAAAAAGTTATTAAACCTTCGTACTCCAAGCTTTATTTCTATTAATCATTGGAAATCGTCTTATAATTGGATAATCAATAGTTTCACTTATTTACTGATATTTTTTGATGTCGATATAACATTACTTTGTTAAAAGGAAGTGAGAGAGAGAGAGTCAAAACTAATGTAAATCTCACTATCGCAGTTAACTCAAGGAATAGTGAGGTGAGTGAGACTCACCGGTTGAGTGCAAAGAGTGAACAACTGAATTACGAAGCGCTTTCCACGACTTTGCTCACCGGCAAATTAGCATACATCCTTACCCTAAAGTAGGTATTTGCCTATTTTAAAGTATGAATGTGAATAGTGGGAAGTAAAAGAAGGAAAAAGAAGTTGAGCCTCTAGATTCCTGCACTAACCATATTATGTAGTCGTAGAACCACACTGCAGACGAATACTTTGTCATGAATAGCATATTATTTGTCTGTAGTATGAATGAGTAGTAGCTTAGATATTGCGCTTCTTCCGGTTAGCGGTTGAGATCCGGAGGCCTAATCCCCCCTCCCCCCTCCCCGTTATGAGAATTCTTAAACTCAGAAAACGTTCATGGGAATTGGTTAAAATGGACTCTTACCTTATCGATGTACTCGGCAACGTCCCGCATGGAACGCGGATATCCAGAAACTAAATAAGACTTCGCAGTTGGCGCCATCTTCATCTCCAGCATCAGTACCTCCGTCACAGTCTTGCTTGAGAGGGTGCCGAAATCTTGCATATCTGTCAAAAATATTAAGGTATTAAACATTATTTTGTATATTACGAACAAAGTAGTATTTAACAAAACTGATGAAATGTTACTGATTTTCTTCTGCTTTGGTGGCAATTAGGTAAAACTTTTATGCCAGTGTCAAGTAAAATTTTACGACAGACAAAAATCTTATAGTGGTTAACCCTATGAGTCTAAAACAATTTTTTAAAACTCTTTTCTTTTGGTTAAAAACTCTGTTCTGATGTCCGTTAAACTGGGACAAAGCTAAAGAAATTTAGATAAGATAGTTGGCAACTCTACCCACAATCAATAAAACGGTGACTTTTCGCGCCAACTTATATCGATGACGTTATATTGTTATTTCAGTTTCATAATCTAATGTTTTTCATAATCTAATTACCAGTTACATTGTTTAAATGGGGTTGCATATTGTGCAATATTCAAATAAGTCGATTAACCATTTAAACGACTGTGTAATATTAAATGAGTGATGTGAAATAATTGCGTGTATCGTGACTTTTTACGTTGACAGTAAAATTCTATAGAAGGTTTTGGTAGAACAGCCACCATTTTATCAAGACGTAACGTGACAAGCTGACTATATAAAATTATAAAACGGCTCAAAATCGCTTGAATCCACAGCCCTAAAACCATGCAAAATCAATAAATAAAACGGTTTATGAAATTATCAATGACTTTTCCCGCACAATTTACATCAGTGACGTTGTATTTTTATTTCATTTTCATAATCTTATATTACTATCAGTTATATTGTTTAATTGTGGTGGCGTATTATACAATATAGTTCGATTAAGACTTATAAGTGAAGTGATATAAAATAAATGCATAAATTGTGACTTTTTAAGTTGATTGTAAAAGTCCTTAGAATGTTTTGATGTAATAACCACCATTTTATCATGTAGTAACGTGACAAGCTGACTAGATATTTCAAGAGATTTGATATTTTCCATTTTAGTTGACACTGGCATAATAGTTTAAACTAATTGCCATCAAAGAGAAGAATAGAAATTGTTAATTTACGAGTACAAAACGCTACATACAGACAACGTTTGATCGGCAATCGGTCCTTGGTGGGGGCCACACCTGGCGGATCACACGGGTAGTATCTACTTACGGGATTAAATGCCGAGAAACACTATGGGCTTTTAATTTGTTCCTACACAGTATCAACCTCTCTTATCGGATGGCTTTCCAATTACATTACGTTTACCTCTATCGAAGTAGATAAATTTAACAGAATGGGATATTAAAGTATTATACTAAGAGCCCATAACACCACAAATTGCTTAGCTTTTTTTTAAGATTTATTAACAAAGCTGGGACTTTTCCCGCCAACTTAAATCATTGACGTTTGTTTTTATTTCATTTATGGACATTTATGGACATTTTCAGTCGACTTAATAAGTCACGATACACGCATTTATTTCATATCACTTCTCTTATATGCCTTAATCGAACTATATTGTTTAAAACGCCACCACAATTAAATAATATAAAATGAAATAAAAATACAACGGAGTTATCAGGGAAAAGTTTTGTTTAGGGGTACTTGAACGAAAAAAGGTTGGGAAGTACTGCTCTAGGTTATATATATATATATATATATATATATATATATATATATATATATATATATATATATATATATATATATATATATTTATATATATATATATATATATATATATATATATATATATATATATATATATATATATATATATATATATATATATATATATATATATATAGTGTGTGTTACACGTTATTTACCGTTCCCAATAGCGTACTGTTGCAGAAGATCAGTCATGTTGATGTGCACAAGCCCGTGCCTCTCCTGCATGAGGTTGTCGCAGTGGGTCACCTTCCCGCTGCCCGGGCCTCCTGGTCACACACACATGTTTTAAATATTTATTTATTTAATACAGAATCCACAGTATATAATAAGTTAATACTTAACATTTTGAGAATTTCTGGAACCAAGAATGAAACTTTACATTATAACTATGTTAATTTACATCAAAAATGTGTACAGATTTGTTGGTAATATAACATTTTATATTATACATTCCTAGACGATCATCCAATGGCCGGTGTGTACAGTATGCGACGAAAGTTTTTACGGATTGTTATGAATTGAATTATGTTTCAATGCATTTCAAAACATAACTATAACATATATATACACACACATTTTTTTTGCGGACCAGCGAAATTATCTCTCTATTAATTAGTTTGGCAAGCACTGCTTGAAAGAACCTTACCTAGTACAAATATGACGGGAACATTGGGCGGCTCAAACTTGACGTGGCTGGAGTTCTGCATGGGAAAAGAGGAAGCGAGGGGTGTGGCCCGTCCCGTCCATGAGCTCTCACGCCGGCTTCGTTCACCACCGGTGGTTTCCAACTCTTCATTGTTTTGTTCTGGATAGAAAAACGTCATATAAACAGAAAGTATACAAGATGCCGTAAGGTTAAATCGCTTGGTTTTTTCAATTCCTACTATTAGTTCACACTAATGATTGTTTTTTAATACATGTTGCACCACCTCCAAACCAATTTTCTCAATTCTGCCCGCAGATTGACTGGTAGAGAACGCCTAATGGCATTAAGTTCACCAGTTGTGCACTTTGTGCAAAACTTTAAATAAAATAAATAAATATTTATTTATATAGAAATAGAAAATACTTTATTTATGTCACCTTTCTTTTACAATAACTAAAATTAACCTTAATAATATTATAATATAAAAATATCTTTTTCGGATATTCAATCGTTAATAAAATACTTTTTTATTCAACATCTCGACTTGATGTTAATACAGTTTTTTCAAATATTAATTCGTTAATTAAACTTAATTAATTTTATTTTTATATGGGAGAAAAAGACATTCTCTTATATAAGATGTTGAGAAAGATGTAAAAGTAGGCAATATATTAAAGGCCAGCAACGCTTCTGCAATTGATTGCTTCTCATCAGGTGACACGCCTGCTCGTTTGCCTTCCTCTCCCAAAATAACAAGAAGTAGGAATTGACTTTATTTTTTTATATTGTTTTATTTATATAATTGGATAAATTAACAACGCTACATTAAGAAAAACAAAGAATAATAAAAAATAAACAATTATGACATTCACACAATTTTCCACAGATTAATACATTACATAACAGAGCAGGTACGTATAAAGCGAATGATGTAGTGACCACATTCTTTCGCTAATTTCATGTTTCTTCAACTTCGGTAACTTGAAGATAAATTTTGATAATGACGCCCAATGTGTGGCCAAGTATGGATGTAATATTAATCTGTATAAAAAGAATGTGTATGTACGTATAAAGCGAATGATGTAGTTACCACATTCTTTTGCTTATTTCATGTTTCTTCAACTTCGGTACCTTGAAAATAAATTTTGATAATGGCGCCCAATGTGTGGCCAAGTATGGATGTAATATTAATCTGTATAAAAAGAATGTGTATGTACGTATAAAGCGAATGATGTAGTGACCACATTCTTTCGCTAATTTCATGTTTCTTCAACTTCGGTAACTTGAAGATAAATTTTGATAATGGCGCCCAATGTGTGGCCAAGTACGGATGTAATATTAATCTGTATAAAAAGAATGTGTATGTACGTATAAAGCAAATGATGTAGTCACAACATTCTTTCGCTTATTTCATGTTTCTTCAACTTCGGTAACTTGAAGATAAATTTTGATAATGACGCCCAATGTGTGGCCAAGTATGGATGTAATATTAATCTGTATAAAAAGAATGTGTATGTACGTATAAAGCGAATGATGTAGTTACCACATTCTTTTGCTTATTTCATGTTTCTTCAACTTCGGTACCTTGAAAATAAATTTTGATAATGGCGCCCAATGTGTGGCCAAGTATGGATGTAATATTAATCTGTATAAAAAGAATGTGTATGTACGTATAAAGCGAATGATGTAGTGACCACATTCTTTCGCTAATTTCATGTTTCTTCAACTTCGGTAACTTGAAGATAAATTTTGATAATGGCGCCCAATGTGTGGCCAAGTACGGATGTAATATTAATCTGTATAAAAAGAATGTGTATGTACGTATAAAGCAAATGATGTAGTCACAACATTCTTTCGCTTATTTCATGTTTCTTCAACTTCGGTAACTTGAAGATAAATTTTAATAATGGCGCCCAATGTGTGGTCACGTATGTATGTAATATTATTTATCTGTATAAAAAGAATGTGTATATACGTATAAAGCGAATGATGTAGTGACCACATGCTTTCGTTAATTTCATGTTTCTTCAACTTCGGTAACTTGAAAATAAATTTTGATAATGGCGCCCAATGTGTGGTCTAGAATGGATGTAATATAAACCTGTATAATAATAATAATAATTTATTTTTAAAAAAATTACATCTTACAAGTATCTAGATTCCACAATACGATTTCCTGTGTTGTAGAAAACTAGGCTCTTGTATCTAAGTATGTTGTGGTATGAAATTAATATATCTTTTCGAAGAGCAGCCTCTCCGTATACTTCGGTTTTAAATTCAGCAGCTAGTTAACGACCTTCTTCCTACACGTATATTTTGTGCAGTTTAGTATGTTGAGTGTTTGAATGACTAGTGTAGATGTGTGTCCCCATGAAGTGTTGCCATATACCATATGCCGTATGGTGTTTGCCATGTTATTCGCCTTATATATATAAAAAGAATGTGTATATACGTACAAAGTGATGTAGAGAGAGAGATGTAGTGACCACATTTTTAAATTAATCGAATTTTAGTACTGCACAAACAGTCATAAAGGAAAGTTCCATCCTTACTTACCATTTGATGAGGCGATGCAACATGCTATGCGTTTTTCTCAAAAAAAAGAATCATATACGACCGCTCTGTGAAACCAGTTAGTTACAGCGGTAGTTTTGAACGACACTACATTGGATCCTTCAAAAAATAAACCTTTCTGGCAACGCTTCACTGTAACTCTGGTATCACAGATACCTATGGCCGGCGTAAGTTGCTTTCCAATATCAATTCCAATATTTCATTAAAAATAAGATTAAAAATATTTAATCTACTTAATTTCTTACCAGTGTCTAAACAGATGCCCATATTCCATGAAGATGCAAATGATGTACACAGTTCCTTTTAACAGAATATAAAATAGTCCCTGTATATTAAGCTAAGTTTTGTTGGCACTTGTATAAATAAAATATGTATCAAAAACAGTCTGTGTGGCCGTGGGTAGTCACACGCTGTCACGTTTAACTGTCCATCGATTTAAAGATGCGACCTTCGACCGGACTTCGCAATAAACTAAACATAAAACTTGACAATTTTAAAATAAATTAACTCATTATAAAAAAAAATTCTTAACTGGTTAATTTCTCTCTGGTTATTCGAAAATTATGACGTCGCGATAGCATTTCTGCTAGCGGTTGGGATCGTGTTAGCATCGCGGGACAACCGCTTTCTTTCGACTCTTGCATACGACTGAACAAATTGCGTTCATTTCGATAGTGTGGAAGCGTTTGTCTCATTCGAACATTGTGGATAATCAACGCGAGAATGAGACAGGCAATCGATTGAATATTTAAAGGCATCCCTTTCAATAAAATTACTGTGCGAGCAATTAGCATTTATGGGACGAAAGGCAAGGCTCTTATAAGACAACCTGTAACTAATATTGTTTACCTTGCATAGCAGTTAACTCGTGAAGCCATTAGCTACCTGTTCATTTTTCTGTCGCGTGGCAAAGGACATATGTATGTTTTATTAAAGCACGTTACGACTACCATAATTGATATGTTTGAAGAAGTTTCATATTCGTAGAAACGTAATGACTCAGTGTTCGTGTGATAGCTACAAATCTATTGGAATTATAGAATACCTAGAATTATATATGCCGTAATAGGAAAAAACAGTCACTTTATATTTCATAGACATTTATTGTACGTTGAGCTTTTTTAAAAGAAAAATGGCCAGTCAAACTTAATTTACTAAGATCCGCGAACACAAATAAGAAAAATAATATTGTGTGTTTGCAAAGAAGTGAATAGGGAATTAAAAGTTCAATTCTTAACGAGAAACAGCCATCAGCATATACTCTAGCACTTCAACTATTGAGAATCGACTCCACGGTTGTCTTTTGTAAAGCCTACTTCACATGAGGATGTCTCGTATCAAGGCGAAACGCATTATGTTTATAATGAAAAATGGTAATGTCAACGTTGGTGACCATGGTGAAGAGCTGAAGGATTTGCAGACGGCCGTTTCTCGGTAAGAATGAGACTTATAATTCCCTATACACTTCCTTGCAAAACACACAATTATATTTTTCTGATTTGTGTTCGCACGTCTTAGCAAAGTAATTTTGATTATCTATCTCTGTAATAATTTCCGCAAAGTAATTATTACAGAGATAGATATACTTCTCTATAATCATAATATGGCAAAATTATAAATAGACTAGCATTACGTGCTTTTACACAGCCCCTTTTAATCGTTTTTAAAACCGTTAATACTCAGTAAATAATTCAAAATTAGATTATAATTCTTTGCATAATTAACTGGAAAGAATTAATTGAAATATAAAACGTTACACAATTTTACACGGAGACCACCGTCGCATTTCTTCTGAGCTACTGCCTATAGTAGCTTAAATATACTTAACATATATTTAAACAAAATATTTTTCAAGATCGCATTACTAATTCTGAATGGTGTCAATATATTATAATTTTATAATCGGGTTCGAAGGACCAAAATAATAAAGCTACAATATAAAATGTTATTTATTAACAATATTTTGCATAGACAACTAGTGCGTGCCGAGATTCCCACCGTCGATAAGTACAAGAGAATATAATTTTGTAATTTCATCACTATATAAAAGAAATTATATTTTCATTTTATAAATTACAATATATTGTATAATTATCTATATTAAGTACTTAATGAACACATTAATAAATAAGTTACATATTATAAACGTTACAAACACTTAAATAGACGTCAGTATGCACGGATCGAGTAAATTTGGGCTTGAAAATTAAAAAAACAATAACTGTACTATACTAACAAATACAGAACCCCTATTTTGTATTATATAAAAAAAATACTTCTTTACTTTTAACACGACTTTATCTGACACAATAAATTACTTCAACAAAACTAAAAACAATAACAAATAAAATCATTCATAGAAAACTGTCACTGTCAAAAGTGGTTTTTTTACAAGATGGCGGCGACGTTATCGCTTTGTGCCAGTTAGTCTTATATAACAATTTTGTATGTTCGAAAACGATAATTAAAACTAAACAACATCGTATCGAATATGTTTGATCAGTAGAAGTAAATCTTTTTTGCCCTTTGGCGATTTGAAGGCTCTGACGAGAGGTTAATCGAATTGGGCACTAGCTAATAAGGAGAAAGTATAAAATGTAGTAGGCCAACTGGAAACATTTTTATTGCGATTTCGTATTTCATAATAAATGTCTTTTAGTATAATCATTATAAATTGTGCTATATTCACGAAATATGTACAATATTGATCTTTTTCGGTGATTTTAGACAATTACCTTATTCTAAGCTCATATTAAAATATATGTACACGATACCGACACTACAGGACCTTAAATGAAATGTAACCTCATAATTTCCATCGTTGATGTTATCCGGGTTGATCATGAAATAAGGTATATCAGTTTAACACGTTCTCGGTCGGCAATTTTACACAGAAGCGACTTTTTACCGGCTATTATTTCGTTATTGTGAAATTAAAACATTCTAAATAAACTTTATTTATATTGTACACAATGAATTAAAATTTAATTATATGTATTACATATCTCTTTTAATTTTTTTTTAGTATTCATCCACGTATAATTAATCAATATTTTTTTAACTCTTACGTTCCGTTATATTTGATTTTTTTTACTATTGTTAGTGTGATAAAAACTTAAATACAAAGAAAAGTATTTTCTTTTGTTAATAAATAATTAAGATCGTTGAGAGTAATTACGATAAACAAAACTTTTGCAATGTTCTACAACACCCTTAGTTTGATAATTTGAAAAAAAAAAATTGCAAATGGAAACATGAATTAACTCTCGTGACCGATCAACAATGTGTTACATGGTACTTTCACTCGAAAATCGAATCTTTGACGTAAGTGATAAAGGCTACTTTCTAAATGGAATCGTTCAAGTATCTAGCATATAAATGACAATCAATGACGGGAAACTATTTGGAATATAACAAAATCTTAAAGACTTCATCGGAGGAAATATCGAGCAAGAGACAAGCAAGTTAGTGGTAGAGCCACGCTACAGGCTAATACTTTGTCAAGAATAGTATATTATTTGTCAGTAGTATGAATGGGCTGGCTCGCCTGAACTAGATGATAGGCTCGCCGGGCAGTACCACACTTCCGCAGAAAACCGGCGTCTGAGTGGTAGCTTAGCTACTGCGCTTCGTCCACTTATACACTGCATATGGTACTGCGGATGTTTATGGCTGCGTTGATTGCTTCACGTCAGCTGATGCGCCTGCCCGTAGACAAACGGGCAGGCGCATCCCATAAAAAAAAAGTTACGAACTGTGGGACAATGACAACTGTGAATCAGCGACATCCTTGATCGACAGAACAAATCAGCCAAAACGGTGGCTAAATTTAATGCTTTAATTAGTATTCGAATAAATTCTTCTTTTTTTAAGTCTACCTCTCAACTTTAAAATACATTACATTTTTACATGACAACAGGTGGAAAGTTATGTAAAATACCCTTAAAAGATATTGAGATTTCAAATTGAAAATAGAATAAGACAGTCATTTACAAATGACCTAGTAATCAGGGATGTATTTTGTTGGCTTTGAAATTATGTCCTATTATATTACAAAGAATAATTTTATAACACTTATATTATGAATAAAAGGAAAAAAATTACATAGTATCGCAAATGTTATCCCTCAATTTTTTCACATGATTACTAACTCAATAATAATTTCAATGTAAATTTCTTTATAGTGTCAGCTACAAATTAAGGTATTGTTATGTATTTTTATTTAATGTGCCTTCTGTATTTATTTTTAAAAAATAACTGAAGACCATGCGAAAACCACAATCATTATACCTCGAACGACACTGAACACAACTGCTGAAGCAATTACAATCCGTATGAATAAACATGAATGTTTCTTTGTGTGTTTGTTCTCATAGATGGGTTGTTTTAATATGCTAGCTAGGTTCCTGACCCAAAAAGAATATATTTTTCTCCGTACACAGATTATAAAACCGTGTTTGGTTTTATAATCTGTGTACGAAGAAAACAATAGTGCATATTTTTTCTTCTCATAGCATCGCAACGCCTACCAGGTATAACTAATAGTTAGAAAATTATAATAAAAAAGCGCTTTACATTTATAGCCTCAGACAAAGACTCCTTGTGTTGTTGATGCCAGCACAAACACACTATGACTTTTAAATACAATAATTATTAAATTATTTACATATTCACAGTAAACTTATATACATGACAAATATTAAGAATGTATACATCGTCGTATTATTAATTATTACAAGTGGAAGAACATTTTTTTCTTAGTGCCTAAGTGAATAATTAAACATATTTAACAATAATAATTAATAAAAATAATACCCCAATTTATGTTTATTTTTCATCATTATATATATGATGCTTCTATATGTGTCTTTGTTACTGAATTCTTCTTAACGCCTGGACTGAATAATCTATTGTGTTTGAAAACCGTGGATAGTTTTGATTCACAATATGATGGCACTGCAATGTGTAGGGTTTTTTTTATCTTCAGGGCATGACAATGTTGGCTAGACCTGCTAGTATCTAAATTTAAGAACTTATAACAAAAAAGGCAAGTATGTATTGTAATAACTACAATGTATTTCATGACATACCTAGTAATAGGTAGAATAAATTTAATTTTTTAGTGACTCGTAATATCTCACCACACTTATCCAAGGTGGATAGGCGGATAACTCAAACCCGGAATAAATACATGTTAATCATACACATCGTCGCAATAATTATCAGAATTGGTGAGTCCATATGAGTATACAGGAACAACAAAAGGAAACTGATTTCTTTTATAATTTGAGAAATTTTCATAAAAACATGTTTATTTTAGCTACAAAAGGTGCTATTGTTGCCGTATTCCATTGCATACATTATAATGTTATCCGTTAGATGGTATCAAAAGAGAGAAGAAAAAAATTTTTTTAGAGATGCAAATTCTGATAATTAGGCCTACAGTATATTTATTCCATTGACTATATATATATATATATATATATATATATATATATATATATATATATATATATGTATGTATATATATATATATATATGTATATATATATATATATATATATATATATATATATATGTATATATATATATATATATATATATATATATATATATGAAAAATTCAACTGTGATACATAAAGATTAAAGCTCAATATTACTTGAAGTAGTTAACAAAAACATGTCAAAAACTTTCACATACATAATATAATAAATGTCAACAAAGTAAAATTGTAATTGAAAATGTCGTTGAACAGAAATATCACATAACAATAATATTCGGACAATAAAATATACTAATAACACTTATCCTAGAAAAACATACATCAATAGTCCAATGGTAGAATTAAACTATCGGTACTAAGCCGAGTTGTAACCAATTGAAGTATTGGTGCTGTTGTTTCTTCATATATTGAAGCATTAGAATTGATTAACTGTTCAGTCAGTCATTATCTACACAAAGCTCACTTAAGATCTTAAAACTATTTCATATAGCTTCATCACTTGGAATGAATAACACCCATACACAACAACAAAACACCATTTTCATCACTCACAACTTCATTTCGGTCGAATTTTCTCGTAGAAATAAATCTGCGGCACACTTACACCGTCTTTCATCAACACTTTCCTTTTAACGAACTTGAAATGCTCTAGTGCAAATTCATACAACTCATTCTCCATCTTCCACACAGTGGATTGCTGAATTTTCTCAATTGTACTCTGAGACGGATCAATCTTCGCACTTGTCTGTCGTAAATGTGACTTGTTGCTGTTTAAATAGTGCTCCGTTGCACCTTTGAATATTCGAGGCATCACCGCCTCGAGGACGGATATAAAGTCAAGCATTTCTTCGGTAACTCCAACCAAGAGGTAGTGATTGATTAAATTGTGTTTAGCTTGCTCCAATGCCCACTGATTACCGGGTTTCCTGAAAAAATACACATTTATAATGTAGCTACCTACTACAGAATATATACTTCGGGAACAAATTCTCGGAACACGCTTTGATAATGCTCATGCGCGACCTCAGAAGAGGTGGTTACTTAACTTTGAATGACTCGCTTGCCTTAAAAAATGCCCTCTCCCAAATAGGAAAGCTTTAACCATGTTCAGCCAAAAACATTTGGTTGTTGGGGCATTCACATGATATTTCGTGTCCTTAGATACCTGAATGTAATTTTTAAGGATTACAATCTGACTGTATATCTTTCAATGCACAAATCAATAAATTCCATAAAACGTTCCATAATGTACATTGACTTGAAAATCCCCTTTGAATTATAAATTCAATCAAATATTGTAGAATGGTTAAATAAATATTTATCTTATCTAAGAGTATATAAAATACTGGTAGGTAATAAGGAAGAACAGCCAAAAAGTAATCTTTAGTAACATTACAATATTTATATGACTGGTGCAGTTAACCATATTGGCAACCAAAAATAGTTAGGATAATATTGTTAGTAGATATCAGATTTTTCATATATAATATCAGCACAATATAATTGATGTCATCATGATTTGTATGAGAGGTCTCATTATATAGATTTATTCTCAAGTTTTTTAGTAATCATACAAATAAAAATGTTACAATACCCACCAACATTGTGCAGCATGACCGCAGAAAAACGGGACTTGTAGCCACATTGAGTTAGGGTCACAATCAGGCTGCCCTTTTTCCACACACTCATCAAATGTCTGAAACAGTATTATTAGTATTTATTTAATATTAGAAATATATCATCTTACATACATAGATACATATCGTCACGCCTATCTTCCGTAAGGGTTGGCAGAGACCACAGATTTCAATCCGCTATGATCCCGGCATATCCTCCTTGCTTCCTTCACATTCATCCATCTTTTCATCTATCCTTCCTCTCACATTCAAGGTATCGAAATGGCTCTCCGTTAGTCGCTTCTCGCCCTCGTAGGAATCAGGACGTGACGGGTAGCGAACCACGTCTGTCATCTTTTGATGTGGTAAAGTATGAAAATTGCAATAAGTTTGTATATGTTTTATGGATGGCCACAGGTCTCTTACGTCAAAATCAAATATTGACTAATAAATAACCTTAAATATCGACACCTCCAAAGAATACTAGACCAACTTAATTTTAGTTATTTTCTGTTTTTAAGGGAAAACCACTCATTAATGTCTTAATATATTCTTTCGAAAATATTCATACAAACAATATTAAAAAACCAAAAAGTTTTTAGTTTTGCATAACGCCAAGTAAACATACTTTTGTAAATTGTGTGACATATAGGCCGCTAAATATGATTATTTTGTTGAATACCATGTTAACCAAATTGAAAACGAACAAATAAATGTATAATAAAATAATGCAGTTTTAACTAACAATAATTGAACTACACAACATGTAAATTTCAATAAAATAGCTTTAATTATATAGCAAATATCGACATTTTTCTTTAGAAGCTCATCCTGTAAACCTACGATTTTCGACTTGGTGTAGTATTCTTTGGAGGTATTGATACATCTTAGATATACTTAAAATAAACATTGCAATACAGTAAGTTACTGTGAATGCTGACTCTGAAAACAGTAGCTTCACCACTGAGTCAAATTCCTATAGTTAGTTAACAATTTCTATAATTGTTAATTAGAATTTCTGTAATCGCTGGTTTTCAAACTATTTTAAAATCTTCCTTTTAAAACAGATGTGCACTACAGTGATCTGGTATAACAAATTCAGGAAATTTATGACAAAACCTAATTTTAGTTTTGACCAGAATTGACCCTTGACCTTGGGTCAAAAGTCAGGAATTCTAACTAGCCAAGAGGTTACAATTATGTTGATAAACAAATAATATACATACCATTTTATCTCCATGTTTCTTTCGAACTAAATGTGGCCGAAAATTGTCTCCGTTCCTCAAAAAGTAATAGTATGAAACCAACCTATCCAATGGCTTCCTTATTAAATTTATAAATACAGGCTTAGATGATGTGCCCAATCTGGAAAATTATAATCACAAGTAAGAATTATCTCATAGCAAGATTTTAGAGCTACACCATAGACTATTATTCTATACAGCACTAATGGTCACTACACTCTATAAATAAACCTCTGCTTTTCATGTTACATAACATGTCCCATGCCTCATGTACCATTTCTGGTACACGTTAAACTTACTTTCAGGCCATGTGCTACATAAATGGTTCAAAATTATACTTAAAATGGAACTACTGTAATCAAGATAATTACTTAAATACATAATGTCACGCCTGTCTCCCGTAGGGGTAGGCAGAGACATAACTCCATCTGCTACAATCTCGGCATACTTCCCCTGCTTCCTCCACACTCATTACTCTCCTCCTGCAAGCCCGCCGGTTAAGGGTACTCTTGACCTGGTCTTTCTTAAAAACTTCAGCAATTTGATCAAGGTATATTTTCTAGTGGTCTTCCTCTTCCGACCCTTCCATCCACATTCACAATGTAAATTTCTTTTGCCAATCACCTTTCATCTATCCTCTCTATATTTTATTCTATATATTATATCCTCTCTATATATTAATTACTTAAATGGATTGATGATATAATAAATATTGTGTAATAATATATCAATCTATAGTCAAAACATCAAATGATCTGAGCGACAAGTCAGGTAAAAACGGCTTAGTGGATAGTCAGAATTTTACTTAGCTAAGGTCCATGAAGAGTTTTTTTATCCAGATCCTTTTCTCTGCCATTCCACAGATTTTAGTTAAGTAAAATTCTGAGTATCCACATAATAATGGATTTCTGTAAAGTAATATCTGACTCTATTAATCATTTTAAGTCAGCGACATATTTTTCTTAATTCTGTTAACTCTTTATATTAATAAATAGCGACCTATATCCAGTATTGGATATAAATCATTTATAATTATGAAAGTTTTTGATAGTTAAAAAATATATAGTCTTTATATATGTGGACAGTCAGAATTTTTACTTAGCTAAGCTCTGTGACAAGCAAACAATAATAGAAAAATAATAATGTGTGTTTCACTGGAAGAAGTGGATTTACTGGGAGCTTAAGATTAAATCTTACTGAAAAACGGCCATCAGCAACTCTCCACTTCCCAACCACTATCAACAACACCAAACACAGACCACCACTCTTCCACAATGTGCATGACACATGTTTCACATCAACATGTGGCATCATCAGGTATGATAGTCTCTACGGAAGATAACCTTTGAGCGAAGATGTCACTCAACGATTGTGGAAGATTTGTGGTGTAAAAATTCTGACTATCCACAGTAATGGATTTCCACAAAGTAACACCTGACTCTATTAATCATAGTCTTAAAACATTAACTTTTTACCTGTCAAAATTTAAAAATGCCATATGTCCATGGTAAAGAGCCGGCTTCATGTCATGCCACTTGGTCACATTCTGGGCAAATTTATATTGGTTACTAAGAGACATTACATGCATGTTCGCTGTTATGTTGATATGTAGAACTTTAAAATGATTTTTCCTGCATAAATCATAGGCTACACCGACAAAACTAGTAGACCCTGTCTTTGGGACTCTATTGTATATAACAACTAAGTCATCATCATCTTTTTCTAGTATTTTCGGAAAAAACTGACGAGAGCCCGTTCGAGATTGGACAAATTTGTACTCTGAAACAATGAATAGAAGTAAGTATTTTTGGCAATTCAGGTCACTTCATGTAGGGAATTTTAATGTGAAAATTAATTTTATTACATCATACCCAATTTTTGATAGTTTTCTTCCAAACGAGTGATTTCGGCTTGGAAATATAAAATTATGATAACAATAACACCAACACATGATAAAAGCCATAGTTTGTGTAAATTCAACATAGCGTTAAAGCCAATTGACATTACTCTTCACTAAAACGTGCATGACAATGTAATTCAGTTCATCATAAATTTAAACATGTTTCACACCCACACTAGTAAATAGAACCGTATCATAATTCAAGTTACGAGCAAAATGAAAACTTTTGTTACCTATATTAATGTCACTTAGAAAACGCTATACATAGGGCAGCATACTTTTTGTTTTCCTAATTTTATCGATATTTACTCATAAGATAGTTGAACACAGTAAAAAATAAAAATTGTGTGTTAATATCATTATTTTCATTTTCTCCATTAAATTCACTTAATTTTCATAATATAATACGAATACAAAATAAATGGCTTGAAAGTACCATTTACTAAAAACCAAATTTAATTTACTAGACTTCTACGGTGTCGCGCAAGGTCGGCAAGCCTCCATACTGCCTATATCGCTGCCTGATGATGATGATGATGTCTATGGGCGGGGTTGATTGCTTTCCATCAGGCGACACGCTTGCTCATTTGCCTTCCTATCCCATAAAAAAAAGTAAAGATACGTAGCTTTTCCTGTAATAGTTAAATATCAATACCGATTATTTATACGATAGTTAAGATATTAATCAATGCCATAGCAAGCCATAGATGCCAGCTGCTTACGGTTAATAAATTTGTAAATAAATTAATTTAAAATAAAATAAATTAAGTTCTAATCAATTTCAAAATATATAATAAAATATCGATACTTTTTACAAAGAATGAACAACTCTAAAGTAAATGTCACTTGTATATACATGTACATGTACAGATAGCCCTTTCACAAAGCAGCGTTTCATGTTACGCATTGATAACTAGGCCTTCATGTTTAAACCTTACAGTTTAAGATTAGCTAAAAATTTATTTTAGCAAAACATAAATAAATATTTTATTTTTATATTATTTTTAAATGCACATGTTATTATCTAAGCTGATTTTGATTTAACTCAGAAAAAATTAGTGCGCATAATACTTTTTAGATGCCTTAAGACTTGTACCGTCATAGTTTTCCAAATGGAATTATTTTTTATTGGAATGGTCACGTTTGTTGAGAACCGGCAATCGTTGGCGTACTCCAAAAGTATGTAATTAACATACGTACGTAATTAGCATACGTAGTGTGGAACGCCTCCTGTCTAATACGGCGCGATAACCTGCGCAAAGCGGCTGAGTGAAATTGAATGCTCGTAACCGAAAATTCGGTTAGATGATGCACTTAGGGGACGCCTATGTATGCCCAGCAGTTGACTGTCTAAGGCTGAAAGTAAAAAATCCATTTTCATCTTATTTTTAGTGCTAAAGATCAGTTTTTTATAAATGTGTTATTGTGTTTTTTAAACATAGGCTACTTATACTTTTTTTTTATGGAATATAAAGACAAACGAACAAACGTGTCACATGATGCAAAGACAAGTACGGCAGCCCATTGACATCCGCATTACAGAAGCGTTGCGGGCTTTTGAGAATTTGTATGCTTGTTTTTTTAAAGCTCCAATGTCATATCGGTTCTGAAACACAGCTGGAGCCAACTGATTACACAAAGTAGTGGTGTGTGCAAAAAGTTTCAGGGAAAACACATCATACTAGATCGCCATTCATCCAGACGAAAGGAGGAGGATTTGTTTATATCCATATCATCAATAAGTAGTATTAAAATATTGAGTCATGATCAAATACTGTAACAATGTATTAGATCATGACTCAATATATTATATATATGACGGATAGTTTGAATTTAGATGTTCATAAAAGTACAAATAAAGCGAAGTTCCGTGGAATAATTGAAATTCACGCTACGAAATCAATACAAATTGCTAACCGTGACAAATTCGATTTAGTAATGACGAGTGAATTACAATGACAATCTAGATTTGAAGTGTTATTATTGTATATTCTTTACATTTTAGCTTGTACATATAATTTGCATGAAATATATAACAATAAAGGTAATTTATGTATGCATATCTTAGTTCGAAATAAGTTATACCAATATAAGTTTGTTATTATCCGGACGTCTAACTCATTTCCCCTTGCTTTACTTGCTTCTGAATTCTTCCTATAGCGATAAGTTTCATATTATCATCATAAGGAAAATATCTGCAATACACTTGGTGTTGCAGAGTTCTAAGGAAATTTAACTTAAAATTTATAACAACAGACAATTCTGTCGATTTGTTTTAGGTGATCGTTGACTTTTGAATAGTTTATCTCAAAAAATCATTGATATATATATTTTTTAAAAATATTTATTCTTTTCTATTTGTTTAATTAAAATAATACAGCTACGTTTGTTATCTTACACATACACAGCTCTATCATCCTAACTAAACGAAAAAGAATACATATTATGATGCAAAAAATAAAACATCATTAATTTAAAAATGTACATTTAATGAAACGATAATTTAAAAAAGACGTGTTTGACTACGACACATCCCCTAAATAATGAATGACAAGGGTAACCACAGAAATAGATCATTGGTAATAATGCATTACATGGCTCATCAGTCAAACGCTTTAAAATTAAACGTGACAGTGTAAGTTATAAATAAAATGAAATAAGTAAAAAAAAAATTCTCCGGTGGATAAGATTCGATAAGGAGAAATCTGCTTTAGAACCAAAAATAGCGGCATAGCTCTTCAAATTAATTAAAGACTTACTGAAAATTGAATTGGCAATGGGCTAGTCACGTTTGTCATAAATTGGCAAATTTTAGAGTAGAGTAGATTAGTGTCGAATAGAGGCCAGGTTTTAAAAAAACGTACGTGATTGTGAAGGCATTGATTGATTTATAATGACTCCTGTTAATTAAACACAAAAGTTTATAATTATAAGGTAAAATCTTTTTAAATGTCTAAATAATATTTATTTTATTTTTTATTCTTTCATGGCACGGAAATATAATTATTATGCCAGTGTCAAGTTAAATAATATCAACTATCTTCAACATGATACGTCTTGATAAAATGGTGGCCGTTCTATCAAAACTTACATGGTATTTTGAAGTCAAGTTAAAAAAACACAACACACGTATTTTTTTCATTTCACGTCATTTTACACCTTTATCACTCTTATTGAATATTAATAATAGCACGCAATTCCTGACCATAGATTATAAAAATAACATAAATTTAAAAATGTAACTATTATCGCATTCCTGAGAACGGAAAAGAAAAAAAAATGGATGCAACTTATGTAAAACAATCTTCAATTTCAGTCGACCTTAGTTCGTCGATGTGGTAGTACGTTTATTTTCGTCTCGTTTACGAGTAACATGCTCGCGCGTAATATATTAGCTATATAAAAATATTGTGATCTCATAACATTGTCTGTTATTTTTAACACTTATTATTCAATATAGAAAAAAACGTACTCAAAGTAAACGTAAAAACTTTTTTCCCGGCAAAAATGATATTTAACGAACCATAAATAATAAGAATGGAAGTGGATAGAATAATGTACATTTTTGGAAGCTTCACGCGTAAAAAGCAAGATAGGAGAAAATCTCTGGAGCCGTCTTCCATAAGTGCAGGAAACAGTCCATTGCATGTACAGAAGCCGGCCAGACCAGCAAGCCAAGGTTTGTGCATCGGTCCAAGAACATCGGCATATAGTGAAGGGAGAAGGAGCAAGGTGAAGGACTGGGAGTGTGCATTGTGTAAGAAAGAGCTGATAGAGCCCAGGCTTCTTGGCTGTCTGCATAGTTTCTGCACCAGATGTCTTCAAAATCTCCATCATGAAGGAGAAGTAGAAGCATGGAATGAGATAGATGGAGGTAAGTGATGGTATGAAGTTTAATTTTTTTATTTACTGAAACTTTTTTAATTCTGTCTTCATCATCATCAGTGTGGATAAAGCAGAAAATGTGTGCCGGGATCATAGCAGATGGAGGCCTATGGCCTCTGCCTAGCCCTATGGGAAATAGGCGTGATTATAATGTTTTTCTATACATATGTATCATCATCATCATTATCTGTGCTGACTCAAACAAATATCATCATTATTAATTAAGAGCCTAAGGCGGCCTACTGCTGAAAATAGGCCCCCCCAAAGAAGTTTCGTTTACAATTTTTATAGTTTGTACATATCCACCTGGTGCACAATTTTATCCTGGCTTGGACTCCGGTGACATTATTTAATTTATTTATTATTTTCGAATAAATAAAGATAACAAAGGCGGATTTAATGCCGGAAGGCATTCTCTACCAGTCGACTTGTCGGACTAGGAGTAATAGGAAAGATATTATATGGGTACGAAACAAATTATAATTATTTTTTAATATACTACTAATACACAAAAATAATCATTTGATAATAACCCTTTAAATGCCCCCGGCGTATATATATACGTCTCTAAAAAAAGGAAAGTAAAAGGTTTCACGTTGCAAAACGCACCTCTTTTTTCCTCCAATACACCGCATAACTACTGGCGCCTATATGAAAAACGGTGGCACTGGGGAGCGCATCTCGTAAGTTTTCCTCGGCAGGTTTTTTATGGGATAGGAGGGCAAACGAGCAAGTGTGTCGCCTGATGCAAAGCAATCAACGCCGCCCATGGACAACCGCGACACCGCAGGAGTCGCGGAAGCGTTGCCGGCCTTAATGAATAATAAGTAAGGCTAATGTGAAACTTTACCAATTTTTCTCCGACGTGACTGATTTTTACCATTAATATAGCAACCCGTGTACGGCAACCGTGGCCCTACATATTTTAAATACTAAAATTAAACACACTTTAGTCTTTTACCGCCAACTTAAATCAGTGACTTTGTGTTTTTATTTCATTTTCATAATCTTATATTATTATCAGTTGACATTGTTTAATTGTGGTGTGGTATTATACAATATAGTTCGATTAAGGCTTATAAGTGAAGTGATATATAATAAATGCGTGTATCGTGACTTTTTAAGTTGACTGAAAAAGTCGATAGAAGGTTTTGGTAGAATAGCCACCATTTATCAAGACGTAACGTGATAAGTTGAGTAGTTATATTTCAAGAGATTTGATTTTATCTTATTTTTCTTGACACTGGCATAATAGTTATAAATATTTGCCATCAAAGAAAAAAGAGAAAAACTAAACATAAGTACCTAATAGCTTAATTCTATAAGTATACTTCGATAAAAACAATGGCTTCTACATTGTTTATATTATAAGAAATATCTGAACAGTTTAGTCTATTAAAAAGCAAATCGAATAAATCACCATCCAATATTATTAAAACCTAAAACAGAACATACTACTAAGTAAAATTTAAGACAGCAAGCGTTACAAAGGATCATACAAAACTGGTATGGATATCAATAAAACCATAATCAAATTACCCCTATCTGCTGAGCATCTGGCCGTGATATAAAATGCATATTATGAGCCGTTAATGGGGCGATACAGTGTTTTGTAATGGGTCGTAAAAGTTAAGGTGCTAACAGATTGACTCTTCTACGCGTTGCGTAACCGCATGCAGACCGCGGCTGCGTATTAAATAGCAGTTAATTTGAGTAGACCGTTTTGTAAATACACATTTTATTAGTCGGAATCATTTATGACCAAGATGTAATCAAATAGCTACATTATTTTGCAAAAATGTTTTCTTCTCTCGATATCTTTTATCGCTTTTACCACGAGAAATGCTCGCAGATATTATTCGTATTAAGTTCCTGCCTATAATTTTACAACGACACAGCTCAGCTCAACTCAACAGCTCTCTGCAACGAAAAAATTAAACTATATGAATGGAGATTTTACTTTTAGAACGGAACGGCGTATTTTTCGTAAAACTTCTTTCCCCGCATCACCATTTTGTGGAACTAGCGATCTTCAGGGGTAATTTTTAATTAAGATATTGAATCAAATCAAACGGCATTCAAAAGAAAAAATCTATACATTTTTCTTTTGTCTGTATTGCAGATGTCTATGGGCGGTGTTGATTGCTTTCAATCAGGCGACAAGCTTATTCATTCGCCTTTCGTTCCTATAGTAGATGACAAACAAATAACAAGCCTACTCATACCTGAAAGGCTGGCAACGCTTCCGTAATACTTATTATGTTGGGGATGTCTATGGGCGGCGTTGATGTTTACCATCAGGCGACACGCTTGTTCTTTTATCCCCCCCCTTTTTTAACCCACTGCTGAGCATGAGCCTCTCTATTCCCCACAACGCTAGTCCAATGTGGATTGGTGGGGTTACTTGACTCTGAATAAATATTTGTAATCCATACATATATTTGTACCGATGGTGGAATCGAACTCGCGACCATTGACTCCGCGGGCGGAGGGCCCCGCCACTGAGCCAATTTGTCGTCCCCCTATCCAATAAGAAATAGAAAACAACACTACCTTTAATTATTGTTTAACGCAGTCGCACAGAGCAGTAATATATAGAAGAGGCAACGCTGGAGGCATCACCAATGCGTTGCCGGCTTTCGTGAACATATACGAACGTCTCTTGAATACCCTAAGTTGCACTATTCGTGATATAAAACTACAACAAACGCTCGATTGTAGGCTGCCAGTCATCCAGGTGACTGCGATGTGCGTTTGACACGCGAATCGCGATAATACAGCAAGTATGTAAGCGCCCTTACAAAAATAGAAAAGCATTGTAGGCTATTATAGAGTTGGGAATCACTCGACAACTTATACGAGTATAAAACAGGACATCGATGTGATATATGACTGCACTAAACATGTTGTAATTATAAGGGATCCATAAAATCTGAGCGAATTATTATTTTGCCGAGATATGGTGGTGTTTTAGGAACAACATAATGTATTAGAAAGTATTGCTTTAAAATATAATTATTATTGAATAAATTATTGAAATGTTTTATGTAATTTACTTTACTTTTGAGGAATTAAAACATGTTCCATTCCCATCACCTGGATGGCTGGACGTTTATCACCGTGCGATTTAATACCAGTTTTCAGCCAGGAACTGTGCAGATTTGGAACAATTTACCACCTACGGTGTTCCCATGTGAATACAACATAGGGGTATTCAAGAAAAGACCGCATGTGTTAACTAAAGGCCGGCAAATTATCTGGCCTCCGGCGTTGCAGGTATCTATGGGCGGCGTTGATCATTTACCACCAAGTCACCCGCACGCTCATTTGCTTGCTTTCCTATAAAAAAACGAAGGGCTCGAAGCTCTCAAAAGTATCGCGGACGCCCCTCAGTTAGATAGAGCGGCAATTTGTGCAGGGCGGCCGTAAGAGACTGAAAAAGTCCAATTCTCAGCTGTATATAGCCTAAAATCGGGTTTTTTTCCAAAGACGCACCATATAGTATACTGCTGTTCAATTGTAAAAGTTATTGCGTGGAGGTTTACTTAGACCCTATTTATATCAGTTATTTAAACATAACTCAAAATTCTCGCATTTTCAATTTTTCTGTCTCTTGGTCGATTGATAAGATCAAGTAAATCATTAACAAAGGTAAGGCGAATTGATATCATCATTTAAGAAAAAGTATTCAGTGGCGGAATTAGATCGAATAATTAGTAAACACATCCTTATAGATTATTTTCTGCCAGAGAGAACATTCTGCCTTCACTTCACGCACAAGGTTTTAACAAGATGGCATCACGTCTGACACAGCAAAAGAGACTATGGAGCTTCTTCGTTATTTCGACCCAAAGAAATTAATGAGCCATTTCACCCTGGCCACTCTGGCCGTCAGTAAAGTCTATGAAACAAATCCGACGAACATCTTAGCTCTAAATTTTTTGTCATTACCTTAGCAGGTGGTTCAGAATACTGGCTAGATTCCAAGGGTATACCCAACATAGCGGTCAACATTCAGACGAAATAATTTCTAAAAAATAAAACCTGCACTTCTCTTCTTCGTAAAAGTTATTGAATTTTAGACAGATAGATATATTCCTTATTGTACACCAAAACCAAAGTTTATATACAAATGGCGCTCTTATCGCTAATAGCGATTTCTTCCAGACAACCGTAGGATGGACACAATGTTAAAAAGATAATTCGATGTAGGATGACGACCGATTGGCTCAGTGGCAGGGCCCTCCGCCCGCGCAGTCAATGGTCGCGGGTTCGATTCCCGCATCGGAATAAATATTTATATGGATTTTTAAATGTTTATTCCGAGTCTGGTAACCCCCCCAACCCGCATTTCCTTTCCTGCCCCTTCCTTTCTTCTCTATCCACGCTCAATCCACGGTCTGCCGTGCTAATGGATGCGTGGCTAGGGGCGAGCCTAGTCGTAAGCGTGCCGATCGTCCCGGTGTCGGGCTCCCCCGGGGACTATGGTGCCTTACCTCAGCATGCAGGGCTCTGCTGAGGCTGACCTCCGTCCTCCCTTGCGGCTCGTGGGATTCACTAAAGACGAATTTAATATACTATATATACTATATATAATTTGTCGAAAATGACGGCGACGTGGTTCGCCACCCGTCACGTCCTGATTCTCACAAGGGCGAAAAGCGACCAATGATGAGCCGTTTCGCTGCGATGAATGGCAGCGGATGGAGCTCTGTGGTCTCTGCCAACCCCTGCGGGGGATAGGCGTGAATATATATATATATATATATATATATATATATATATATATATATATATATATATATATATATATATTCGATGTAGGTTGGTGATACATTATCGTTATACTAATAGAGAAGAAAAATATTAATGACAATAACAAAGATAAGCAAATATATATGTATATACATACATACACTTTTTTGTATATCCTTTGTATTTTTTAATTATATTATATATGTTTTAAAAACCAAATTTAGCCACCGGACAACTAGTCTTATGACGGGGAAAGCGATAATTTCGCCGCTGAGTCACTTTTTAAGTATGTATGTAGAAATTCTTTAGCTGCAATGTCAACCCTATCTCAATAGGGGTGTCGTATTGGCCACAACATTTCACTTTTGTGCGACGCGTTCGGGATACGCCTGCAGCGCCCCCGGTGGCAATTCTATATATAGAAACACATTAGCTATGTTCCGGCGTACATCTACGTACGCTAAATATACCCGCAATTGAGCTTCCGTAGAGGTGGACTGACATCTTATTAGGACAGTTTATCTGTTCTAATTTTTTAAAATGGTTTTTTTAGACGTGTTTATTTACTTATCACTAATTTTTTTGTTCGTGAATCGCGCGAAAATGAAATATTAATTCAAATCTATGTCGATCGTAATTCTTTGATCAAATTATAGAGATTTCTCTTGGTTTATTATACGATGTTATAATTTGGTCAGACGTCCAAATAAATCTTTTTAAAATAATTTTTTTAAGTGAAAACTTCTATAGAGCGTTACACGAGTCTGGGTAGAGAAAAAATCTATGGGTTCGCGTCAGCAACATGCTGCTAATGCTTAAGATATATCTCTTATATAGCTATAGACATACTTTAAACACAGTTAATACGCGCGTAGCTGCTTACGTACACGCATCACGCCAACACATTGTATGTACCCGATTGTATGTACGTGCGTTGGACGCTTTATGGATGGATAAAATTTTGTGAGTCGCGACAGCAACATGCTGTAGTAATAGCAGCATATCTGTAGCTATTATTGTGGTGGTATATCATACAATATATTTCGATTAAGGCGTATAAGTGAAGCGATATGAAATAAATGCGTGTATCGTGACTTTTTAAGTCGACTGAAAAAGTCTATAGAAGGTTTTGGTAAAATTACCGCCATTTTATAAAAACGTAACGTGATAAGTTGACTAGTTTTATTTCAAGAGATCTGATGTTATCGTATTACTTGACACTGGCATAATAATTGTAACTGGTAGCCATCAATGAAAAGAAGAAAAGTACACCCAGTATTGTAGCGGTTTACAATTTTTAAATTAAAATAACTCCTACTGCTATTCCTTCTAACGTCTATTCAGTTTTCGTTTAATTCCACTTTCACTTATATATTGAACTTACTTTTTTTCTCTCCTCGGTCTTTTGCTAAAGGTTATGGTTATAGGTAGTAATAAAATTGATAAGCATTTTATTTTATCAATAATTACAAATAACAGATAGATATATTCTTTATTGTACACCAAAAACAAAGTTATACAATTATTGATTGTAATATTTATATATGGACAGTCAAAAGTTTTACTTAGCTAAGATCCGCGACAAGCAAAACAATAACAGAAAATTAATAATGTGTGTTTCTCCGTTGGGTTTAGTGGATTTATTTGGAACTTAAACCAAAAACTTACCGAAAATCGGCCATCAACTCTCCACCCACCAACCACTATACAGAACACCAAACACACATTATCACTTTTCCATCTTGTAAACGACACGTGTTTCGCCCCAACACGAGGCATCTTCAGGTATAGTCTCTACGGAAGACAACCGAAAAGTCTGGTGTTGTGTATAGTGGTTGGTGGGTGGAGAGTTGATGGCCGATTTTCGGTAAGTTTTTGGTTTAAGTTCCAAATAAATCCACTAAACCCAACGGAAAAACACACATTATTAATTTTCTGTTACTGTTTTGCTTGTCGCGGATCTTAGCTAAATAAAACTTTTGACTGTCCATATAGTGATGGATTTCCGCAAAGTAACGCCTGACTCCATTAATAATGTAATATTTATGTACAAATATTATCGTTATAATGATAGAAAAGAAAGAAAAAAATATTAATAAACAAAGATATATATATATATATATATATATATATATATATATATATATATATATATATATATATATATATATATATATATACACACACACACACACACACATACATATACAAGATTTAAAAGGATTTTAAAATTAAATCACTATGATAATATGCGAAAATATCACAAACTCATATTGTATAAACGTTGAGTGTTCCTAAAATATAAATATAAAAAAAATCAATTTGGCCGCACATAAAATGTATTTATGCCTCATTTGGCCCACTTTCCTAATTTAAATTTAACCGACCGCTTTTATTAACAGGCGATTGTGTGAATGTAAGAAATAACATGATTATTGTTTGGGATTTGATCAAGGAAACTGGAAGACATTTAGAGGCGCCCAGGATCTTCAGGGCGTGTCACCCCGTCCACCCTCTCCGTTAGTTCATCACTGCTTTTGCTAACTTCATCCATTTTTAACAACAACCCTTCTATGATCATCTTCCCAGCGTTTCGTTCAATCTTTGCTCTTTTTTCCACATTATTAATAGCGTTTCGTTTACCCTTTGTTCTTGTTTCTACATTATTAATAAATAATTCTTCTTCTTCTCCAGTCGTTTACACTCTTATCAGAGTGGTAGTGGTCATCACTTCTAGTTTCTGTTTTATTCTATAATAATATTTAAGCTTAAATTTATACTGTATACAATGTATTATTTCATACATACATACATATTATCAGCCTTGTTATCCGTAGAGGTAGGCAGAGACCACAAATCTCCATCCGCTACGATCCCGGCACACCTTCCTTGCTTCCTCCATACTCACCCATCTTTTCATCCATCGTTCCTCTCACATTCATCGTAGCGAAACGGCTCTCCGTTAATCGCTTCTCGCCCTTGTGGGAATCAGGATGTATTATTTCAACCTGAAATTAGCATTAGTAATTCCGTAATAAAGAGTCAGGGTTGAGTGAAGCCTTACTACATTATGACCTAGCTCCACACTAATTGGATTGTACCTGATAGATTAACAACATTTCGCAGAGTAATCGAATTGAAGTACGCATTTTAACTGATTCATATTCGTAAATCATATTAAATCAAGTGGCATCGTATATATTTTAGAGAATAAGAGGATAGAACTGGTAGAGCCACGCTGCAGATGAATACTTTCTCAAGAATGGCATATTATTTGTCGGTACCGGCATCTGAGTTGTAGCTTAGCTACTGCACTTCGTCCGGTGAGCGGTCGAGTTCTGGAGGACCAACACCTCCTTCATCTCCATCCCCCTCCTATAATGACACTTTCCTTAAAGGCCAGCAATGCTTCTGCATTGCCTATGGCACTACGGATGTCTATGAGCGACGTTGATTGCTCTCCATCAGGTAACACACCTCCTCGTTTGCATTCCTATCCTATTATAAAAAAAAGACAAATCGGTACGATCGAGATTACGGCCTCAATAGAATTTTGAAGAAAGTAGGTAGTATGTATTTTATGATTAACCCTTAACCTAAAACAACACAAACATTTAAAATACGATAAACACGCTCAAAACTGTTTGTAATCTATGTGCAAAATAAATAAAAATATCGTATCAAATTCAATATCAATATCAGCCCGCGGCAGTTCACTGCTGGACATAGGCCTCACTCAAGGCGGGCCACCTAGCCCGGTCTTCGGCTACACGCATCCAGTCTCTACCAGCCGCCTTGCACAGATCGTCGCTCCATCTAGCAGGGCGTCTCACACTGTGTTTGTCGAGTTGCGGTCTCCACTCCAGCACTCATCTACTCCAACGATTGTCGGTTCTCCGACAAACGTGTCCAGCCCATTGCCACTTCAATTTGCTAACTTGAAGACCTATGTCGGTGACTCTGGTTCTCCGTCGAATTTCTCCATTTTGAATTCTATCCACCAGAGAAACTCCGAGCATAGCCGTCTCCATAGCCCTTTGAGCGACTTTGAGCTTGTCAAGGAGACGGACTGTCAGTGTCCATGTTGCGGCACCGTAAGAGAGTACAGACAGGACGTACTGGTTGAAGACTTTTGTCTTCAGACTTTGTGGTATGGGCGACGAGAGATGAGTAATATCTTATAATATTTGTAAATATCGCGACACACTTGTCAGGGGATTGCGACGCATCGATGTCTCGCGACGCACTTGACAGGGGATTGCGACGCATCGATGTCTCGCGACACAATTGTTGAGAACCGCTGGCTTTAGTTAGATGATGTACACAGAAACGATATCGTTTACATTAACATGTCGATGATAAATTAAAAACAGGAAGGAATCCATCGAAGCCGCGCGCGTTTATTCAGATGTTCGTTCACGTGCGGACGCAGAAGTAATCCAAACACAAATGCGGATGTTCGTCTATTGAACGTCTATATTTTATTTATTTACATACGAACTATGAAGCTCTTTACTAGAATCTCTTGCGTTACCGTATAACATCTGGTTGGCTGTTTAATTGATATGTATGAGAATGATCTGTATTTATTACCACATTCACTCTCATCATTATATATCTTTCTCAAAGACAGGCAACGTTGCGGTAAAAGATGTAGTGTGTGAAACATATTCTACGCTGTAAGTTGATTAATGAAGTCAGGCGTTACTTTGCGGATAATCTATTACTATGTGTACAGTCAGAACTTTTACTTAGTTAAGATCCGCGACAAGCAAACGAAAACAGAAAAATAATATTGTGTGTTTTCTACTGGAAGAAGTAGATTTATGGGGAACTTACCGGAAAAACGGCCGTCAGCAACTCTCCACCTCCCAACCGCTATCAACAACACCAAACACACCATACCACTTTTCCACATTGCACACGACACGGGTTTGGCCTCAACACGAGGCATCATCAGGTATAGTAGACTCTACGGAAGACAACTGTTATGTGACGACTTAACAGTAAGATTTAGTTTAAGTTCCCCGTAAATCCACTTCTTCCAGTACAAAACACACATTATTATTCTTCTGTTTTTGTTTGCTTGTTGCGGATCTTAGGTAATTATATAGGTAGTACACTGAATTAGGTTATTAATTAGTATATCACAAGTTACGAGACTTTAACAACTTATGTCTATTCGAACCTCGTCTTTTATTCCTCTTACTGCTGTTTGGTTGTGTTTATATAGAAATAAAGTTAAAAAAACAAAAGCAACGATTAAACTTGATATATAAATTTTGTTATGAATGTGTGTGTGTTTCAGTGAGTGTGTGGGTGCGTGTGCGAGTGTGTTTGCGTGTTTTTGTATGCATGTTCATGTTTATTTGTTCGCAATGCACATTCTAACTAAAAAAAAATATATTTTGAAAACTTATAGTTCTGGTCGGAATATAAAAACAAAAGTTATTTTTAATTTTGTCAATGATTCACCACAGTACATTAACTACTTGATTTTTATTAGTATTACATTTAGAAAACACATCAACACTGGCAACACACTAGCTGTGTGTCACCGAAACGGGTGTGTAAAATGACAATTAGCCACTCACTGCCAAAAATAAAAGTACATACATATTAACACGTTTCGTTTGACCCATATGCTTGAATTAGAGAGAGCACAAAGGGCAATTATAAAAGTAATGCTACACAAGCCTTACCGATACCCCACAGATGAATTGTATAAGCAAACAAAACTTTACACAGTCAGACAGCTATATATACAATCATGCGTGGTGAAATATCATAAGGAAGTCACCTTGCACGCATCAATTCCATCAAGGAGATGTATTATTTATCCTTTACCCACAACTACACAACTCTACGGAAGACGACTGAAAAGAGTTCTCCATCAAATGAATGATTAAACGCACTACCACTCTTCTACAAAATGAAAAGCAAAGTAAAATTCTCCTGATTCCCACGAGGGCGAGAAGCGACTAACGGAGAGATGATTTAGCTACGATGAATGTGAGAGAAAGAATGGATGAAAAGATGGATGAGTTTGGAGGAAGCCGAGAGTGTGGGTGTGCTGGGATCGTGGTGAATGGATATCTGTGATCTCTGCCTACGCCTACGGAAAACAGGCGTGAAGAAACGAAGTAAAATTCTCCTGATTCCCACGAGGGCGAGAAGCGACTAACGGAGAGATGATTTAGCTACGATGAATGTGAATGTGAGAGGAAGAATGGATGAAAAGATGGATGAGTTTGTAGGAAGCCGAGAGTTTAGGTGTGCCGGGATCGTGGTGGATGGATATGTGTGATCTCTGCCTGCCCCTATGGAAAACAGGCGTGAAGATATATTTAGTATATATATAATTCTTACTTTCCACATAATAATGGTTTTATGCAAAGCAACGCCTGACTCCATTAATTATTCAGCTGAAGATCTATCGAAAAATTTTCTCACAATTTCCAGCAGCTTGTGCCTATTGCTCGAAATAGAGAAGCAAAAACGGGTAATTAAGAATCCCAGGCAATTGGCAGCTGCATTCGATGCGTAATATTCATGGCGGTGGAAGACTCGAGTGTCTCTAACTCATTACATCTGATGCTAAACCGTCTCCCGAAATAAATCGACCTCGAACCGATGACTCAGATTGAACTCAAATACACCGGGTTTCTAGGACTTCATATACAAGTATAATAAACGATAAGAATGGTGAGGTACGACTTACATATCGATGCGAAAAAGCGAAAACGTAGCGAAACCGAAAATCGAAAACTTGCCACCAAAAATTAAGATTACTAAAATAATTCTATCTGATCACTCAAAAATAGTAGTAGTTAGTTTTAACGCTGTACAAAATTTTTTTAGAGCTAAAGTCTTAGAGCTGTGAGACTCAGACCATTCGACGCACAACGTTTTTCTTTTTTTTTTTGATGGCAATTAGGTATAACTATTATGCCAGTGTGAAATAAAATACAATAATATCTCATCTCTTAAAATGTAACTAGTTAGCTTATCACATTACGTCTTAATAAAATGGTGGGTATTCTACCAAAACCTTCTATGGACTTTTTCAGTCAACTTAAAAACTTACTATACACGCATTTATTTCAAATCACTTCACTTATATGCCTTAATCGAAATATAATGTATAAGTTATACGTACGGCTGTACATTCCATTCCTACATTCCACAGATGATTTTAAACTGTATTTTTTTTTGTAATGATTACTCTACTATTGTTGATTTTCTCATTGTAATTACAATCTATCTATAGGCTGATGGATAATTCGTTTTTAACTTAATTTGCTAAGTAGAGTATAATTAAGAATGTATCCACTAACACTTTTCTTACAGCCTCTATTAAGGGGAAGACACTATGTTCTTCTTCTTCTAGGAGTTCCTCTCTGACTTGTGGAGGTTGGCAGCCGATTCAGCACAACTTTCCTCTTCTGGAGCACTCGCTATCCAGGTCCACTCCCTTATCTTACGTAGCTAAGACTTCCTTCTCCGACAAACTTGTCTTGATTTTCCCCATCATAATCAGTTGCAGCAATTTGTACCTGTCATGTCTCATGATGTGACCCAGGTAAGCAACGTTTTCTATCTTTGACGGTCAGCAAAAGTTCACGTTTTTGCTATTTTTGAGCTAATAGTGGGCATCCGCCTATATTCCCACATTTCGAACATTTTCTGAGGTCTTCTTTAAGCGTCCAAGCCGCACAACAGCGCAACAGTGGTGCATTCTAATGCGCAACGAAAGTTTGAAGCTGTGATTACAAAGATCACATTTCATCTTGTTTAAGGAGCTACAAGCGATTTCAGTACGGGTTTTTATTTCTTGATCACTTTCCCAAGATTTATCTAACCATGTACCAAGTTATTTATATTTTTTGACTTCCTCAAGTGTGTGTCTGTCAATATATATACACGCGTCTGGGTGTTGTCTACTTGAAACTATGTTCTTGAATAGTTTCATAGAGTCACGTTGCTCTATGAACCGATTTATTTTCCAGGTTTGATTCAAATTGATATAAACGAGTTAAGATCAGCATCTGGTGCCGGGTCCGCGGGGTCTGGATACGAGAGTGATGTCCACCACTCCAGCTCCGACGGCAGCTTGGACAACAAACTTTACAAATATGGCATCTTTACAAAAAAGGTATAATATAGTTATTACGATATTGTGTATGAAAAAGCCTTAGGTTCCCTATACTTGTTACAATTTTGTACAAAAAATATAATATTAATGTTTTTTACGTTGCATGGATCCCTCACAGGTAAAAGCCTTCCCCAAGGATAGCCATTTTTCTCTATTTTTTCCTATTTCTAGCTAGTTTGTTCCTGCGGTCAAACTTTAAATTAAAAAAAAACTATTCTCTGGCGTAATTAAGAATAGAGTTTATTTTTGAGTTCCGGAGGCCCAACCCCACCCCCTCTCATAATTACACTTTCCTTAAAGGTTGGTAGGGCTTCCGCACTGCCTACGGCGCTGCGGATGTCTATAGGCGGCGTTGATTTCTTTTCATCAGGTAACACGCCTGCTCGTTTGCCTTCCTATCCCATAAAGAAATAGAGTTATTTTAACTCATTTTTTTAATTCCAGGTGTCAGGTAAAAGTATTCAATACATATTATGTGCAACATGTGGGCACGAAACCCAATTACCTCTTGGGGGAGTATCAGCGCTCCCTCTCAATTACATTCTGCTCAGAAGAATGATTGCGGCGAGAAGAGACGATGAAATCGGGGTGCTGTGCGACTTGTGCGACACAGATAACAAGGTACCTTTATTTGTGAAGACGAAAAGAGATTTACGTTAGTCGAGTTTAAAAACAAGCAATAATATAAGCACTTTATACTCCAGGCTAATTATTTTCCCGTTCAGTTTATATTTTCAAACATCGTTGGAATAAAAATCTAAAAAAGAAACGACGACGAAAAATAAAGAGACTTTTATTTTAGATTATTGTGCAGATAAAAACAATATTAGGCACTAAAAACTACAATTAACAGAGAAAGACACGCACATATACATACATACACACACACACACACAGAAACTCACGCACATCTACTAACATAATAACATACAAACACCAATGTAGACTTGTTTTTACTCCACTAACTAACTTTTGTTACGCAGTTCTTATAATTTTATGTCTCTATGATAATCTGTGTAATATTATATTTTGTTTTATATTCTGTGTCATTAAATTTGTTGACTTTTCCCACCAACTTTCATATTGACGTATTTTTATTTAATTTTCATAATCTTATATTATTATCAGTTATATTGTTTTATTGTGGTGGCGTATTATACGATATAGTTCGATTAAGGCGTATAAGTGAAGTGATATGAAATAAATACGTGTATCAGGACTTTTTAAGTTGACAGAAAAAGTCCTTAGAAGGTTTTGGTAGAATAGTCACCACTTTATTAAGACGTAACGTGATTAGCTGACTAGACATTTTAAGAGATTTGATATTATTCTCTTTTACTTGACATAATAGTTTTAACTAATTGCCATAAAAAAAAAGAAAAAAAATATTTGTTAACCTTTAGTTTAAATAAATAAAATAAATAAATAAAAGAAAAATTATTTCGACAAAATAGAGACTAATTAGAAATTACTAAGGAGATTATTCAATAAAATCACTAAAACTACTAACAAAATTATCATATAACCAAAAGAAATATTAAATAATATAAATTATATATTTAATTTTAATTATAAAAATTGACATAATATCCGTTTGATAAATAGCCGTATCACTCCTCGTCTTTCGTTGCGGTAGTATCCCTATCATCTTGTCTAAATCCATCTTTTCTTTCCCCTGCCTTTTCCTTTCTTCTCTATCGTTTGAGTACCTTTGGCACAGCAGACCGTGGATTGGCTGAGAGGAAGGGCCTCTTCGCCAATCCACGGTCTGCTGTGCCAAAGGATGCGTAGTTAGGGGCGAGCTTAGTTGCAAGCATACCGACCGTTCCGGGATCAGGCTCCCCGGATCCTATAGTGCTTTACATCAGCATGCGGGGCTCTACTGGGGCTGACCTCCATCCTCCCTTGCGGCACGTGGGATCCACTATGACGAATCTTAATATACCTAATTCGTTAAGAATGACGGCGACGTGGCTCGCCACGTTACCGCCGCCGCCGTTACGTCCTGATCCCCACGAGGGCGAGAAGCGACGAACGGAGAGCTGTTTCGCTACGATGAATGTGAGAGGAAGGATGGATAAAAACATGGATGAGTGTGAAGGAAGCAAGGATGATGTGTCGGGTCGTAGCGGATGGAGGTCTGTGGTCTCTGCCTAACCGTACAGGGAGACAGGCGTGACTATATGTATGTAAATAGTAATATTTTATTTTCCCCCACGTCTATACCATTGAACCAAGTCGATGCATAACTAAAGTGACAAATAATAGACACGATTACACGTGGCTTTGATTCATGCGTGACGATTCTTTCACCACGAGCCGTTTACCGAGAATTTCATTTGTTATGTACCGCCCCATTTGTGTTTGAAGTCATTAAAAGAATCCCGTGTAAGAATATTTTTGTATAGACGAATATTCGATCGGTTAATAACATATTAGTGTGCAATGAATACACACACCCGTACCCACACACGTACATACATATGTACATATATAATATGCATTAAATATATTATATAAAGTTGAGAAAGGGATGCTTAGATGGTTTGGGCACATGAAAAAAGAAATTTACATTGCGGATGTGGATGAAAAGGGAGGTAGGGGAAGAGTAAACAAGTATACCTTGACCAAATTGCTGAAGTTCTCAAGAAAGATCAGGTCAAAAGTACCCTTAACCGGCGGGCTTGTGTGAAGAGAGTGGTGGGTGTGGATGAAGCAAAGAAAGTGTGCGAAGATCGTAGCCGATGGAGATCTGTGGTCTCTCCCTACAATTACGAGAAACAGGAGAGATATGTATATGATTGTAAAATATATAAAATGTATAAAAAAATATATAAAATATATAGGCTATAATTGTGATAATTTTTTTCTATAGTAAGCAAACTTTATCATAATTTTTTTTTATTTTATAATTATATTCTTTGTTTGCCGTTTTGTGGGTTATAGAATAAAGTTCTATTATTTTCTTTCTTTTCAAAATATAAACTCCCTAATTCCAGGCCGAAAGACGCTGCAGCCAGTGCCTTGTTAGCGTTTGCACGTCGTGCAGTGACGCGCACGGTAGACACAAATCCACCGGCAGGCATTCCTTGCTGCCCATCGAACCTCCAGCGAAGTACTGCAGCCAACATCCGAGGGTAGAACTAAGCGTTTATTGTGCAACTTGCCAGCAGGTTAGTAAGTTGAAGTTGTTTTTGTTCTCACATTACAATGCGACATCCAAGTTTAAAAAAAGATAACTGCAATTGTTGATAAATATATCAATATCACGCTTAAGTGATAAGCTTCGAGCTTACGATCTGAGGTTGTGAGTTTGTATCTTTTTTTTCTGCTTTTCTTTGATGGCAATTAGTTATAACTATTATGCCAGTGTCAAGTAAAATACAATAATATTCAATCTCATGAAATGTAACTAGTCAGCTTATCACATTACGTCTTGATAAAATGGTAGCTATTCTACCAAAACCTATTAAATTTTTCAGTCAACTTTTACACGCATTTATTTCATATCAATTTATTTCACCACAATTAAACAATGTAACTGATAATAATATAAGATGTGAGTTGGCGGGAAAAGTGCAAGTTCGTATCTTCTGTATCAAACCGTATGTATTCGCTGAGTAATGGGTACGCCATCTAGTGTCGAGTAACGGAAGGTTACTCACGAATTCATTTCCTTATTCGCATATTTCTTTTTTGGGTACAACTGTTTTAGATCGCGCTAGTACCGTTAATGCGTGTGTCAAAACATTTGCTGATCGTGTCTTTATCGCAGTTAAAAACTTAAAAATAGTAAATCCATTGCAAATTCAATGGATTCCGTCCACAGTTCACTTGTAGTTGTAACATTTACCTATTAAATCAAAATATATTTAGAATAACTTATACAAGTCTGGTTTTAAATACAGTTGTAGCGGTTCGCACCCCGCACTATAGCGTGGGTGCGTGACGTATGGGAACACTCTTGGGTCAGAATCCACTCCGACGCAACGTTTTGGTTACGTTTGACTAATTGTATTTAATTCGCATTCAAGGTCTTAAGTCATAACAATAGCATTCTATACATTCTAAACAATATAGAACACATTAAAGATCGAGTGCTGGAGTTTTATTGAATATGCCGACGACCCGATGTTCGTGTTGCTATGAACGCAGGTGATATGTCGCGACTGCAGTATAGTGTCGCACGCGACGCACGCATTGGGCGACGCGTCGCGAGCGGCGAGCGAGCGCGTGCGACAGCTGCGTGACGCGTGCGAGCGCGCAAAGCACGTGCCTGAGCATGTCGAGCGCGCAACGCACGCGCTCAACGTGCACGCTGATGAGCTCGATGTAAGTTGCGACATGCTCGAGAATTTTTTACCAAAGCACGTTATAGTTCATAGTCGCTCAGAGAGTTATGAAGAGGGCTGCGTTATAATAATAATTATCGTTTATTTTTTATTTTTGATCTTTGTTAGTAAACTCTGAATATTTGTTAGTAAACAATAAATTGTGTTAATAGTGATGGTGGATTTTTTATGGGATAGACAGGCAAACGATCAGGTGTGTCACATGATAAAAGGCAATAAACACCACCAAAAATAAATGTTTATTGAGAGATGTGTAGGCTCGTTAAGATTCGAATGTACTATAACTTTGTGTACAAAGTCATCATATGAATTGTGACGCACTACCTCAATATATGGTGACGAAATCGTAAACTACAACTAAATAGAGTTATTGAACCGTAAATGTATCCATGTTAAGTTAGTCTTCAAATATATCTCATCGAGTAAACATTCGCCTTCTACCCGTACGCTACCCCTCTCCCCCCCGCCCCAATAGCTTCCCATTTGCATATTAACTCTTAGCGGTCGCTAGCTTTTTATACGTGATTCTCACTAGGTTGTAGCTACAGATACAGTTTTCATTGACTTCATTCATTTTTGGGCTCAATATGTTAAAAAAATAATTGGAAAAGGCAACGATATATAACTGGAGATGTCAATTGATCTGTTACGGATATTTAACTAATAAGGCCAGCATTTCAAAGCATCGTTATAGTTCATAGTCGCTCAGGGAGTTATGAAGAGAGCTGTGTTATAATAATAATAATAATAATTAGCCTGCATTTCACACAGAGCGAGTTTCAATTAAAATTTCAAGAGTGAATTTTGTCTCGTCTTGTCACGTGACCTACCAGCGACAAAGTAAGTAAAGACGACTCATAAGGGTTAATATATTCTGACATTACTCCTATAGTTTACCTTCTATAATTGAACATCCATGGTATAATGGCTGTTTGACCCTACAGACTACAACTTCGTGACCGAATAGCTTTTTTTGAACGCCATTGTCTACAGTCGCAAGCGTCGCGCGTGGAAGCGGAAGTGCGTGAGTGGGCGGAGCGCTACCGTCGCGCGGTGGATGCGCACGTGCGCGCCGTATGCACGGCCACGGCGCGCGCTAGAGCGAGACAGCGGCAGCGTATGCGGCGTGACGTCACCGCACTGCACCAACGCGCTACTCACGCCGCTGATGCCGTGCGCTTCACTGAGGAAGTGAGTTACACTGAACTTGCTTTATTTAGTTCCTACTATACATGATTGGTACGTAACCCCCAAAAGACTGTTTTATGGAAAGCCAATGAATGAAATTCCCCAAACGTATAGACACATTATTATTTCTCAGAGTTACATATCAACTAACCATATTGTAATTTAGCTTATAAGAACATAATTTAGCGCCATCTATGGATAAACTTGTTCATTAAGACATTCATAAAACTCTCCCTATATATCTTTTTCCAATTTTCAATCGTTAATAAAATACTTTTTTATATCCAAGAGTGTATATTTTATAATAACTAATGTCTGCAAGAATATTAAAACATTTTTTTTAATGTGGCTTTAGTGGTATAAAATAAATCTAGGGCTTTAAATAACTTATTATAGGAGTATAAGCGAGAGAGAGATGGGTGCGAGAAATAACTGGGTTTTGTGTAAAGTTGATGAGTATGATACCATCACTTGTTTTTTCCAGTTGTTGTCTGAGGGTAAGGAGGAAGAGGTATTGTCCCTCAGCGGGCCGGCGCTACGGCGGCTGGAGAAAGTGACGGAGCTGCAGCCTCCGACGTTGCCAACCTTGTCCCTTCGCTTTTGCCCCGATGCCCCCGCCGGCCCCGACTCCGTGCTGTGCGGAAGGCTTTTCACACAAGCTCCAGACCCCGATCATTGTGTTCTTGGAGTCGATGGTGAGACCTATATAAAATGTAATGGAATATTTTTACCAATGACACACACACTAATTTAATAATGGTAGAGCCACGCTGCAGACGAATACTTTGTCAAGAATGGCATAATATTTGTCTGTAGCGTGAATGGGCCGGCTCGCCCGGGGAAGTACCACACTCCCGCAGAAAACCATCATCTGAGTGGTATCTTACCTACCACGCTTCGTACGGTGAGCGGCCGAGTTCCGGAGGCCCAACATCCTCCCCCCTTCCTCTTTCCCTCCCATTCCCAGTCCCATAATGACACTTTCCTTAAAGGTCGGCAAAGCTTCCGCATTGCCTAGCCACTAGATCAATAAGTATTAAATCGATGACTCTACTAATTATTTTATTATGTTCTACCACTATGTTTGTTGACTTTAGGTCTCCAAGACATGTACGTAGATTGTCCGCACGAAGCCATCTTGGAACTACGCGACAGCAATGGCGAAAGGGTTTGGTGTGGCGGGGACCAGGTTTGTCAATAATGTACCCACATTTCCGTTAGCCGGGCGCAAGCGAACGATCGCCGAATAATGCACAACTCCACCAGATTTCCTACAACCTAACCTAACTGTTTTTTATTTATTTTTTCTCTCCCCGTAAAAAACCTATCCTAACCTAACAAGGGAAAAATTGTGAAATAATGTATGAATTCTGCTACATTCATAAGGCGAATGTTCGTTCGGGGCCATGTGCTGTTCTCAGAATTCATTCAAAACAAAGCACATGTTTCCTTTTTTCTATCTTAATTTTTGTACCTACTACAAAAGACGAAAATTTGGGATTTAGTAGGTTAGATTAAGTTTTGTTTACGCGCGGGAAAAAAGTTAGGTTAGTTTAGAGTGTAAGAAATTTGGTGAAATTCTACATTATTTGGTAATATTTCGCTTGCGCCCGGCTAACGGAAATGTACCAAATTGTGTCTTATATTTCATAAGTTAATTCATTTTACTCACATCTCTCTTTTTTAATAGAGAAGATATAGAAGAGTATTAAAATGAAGTGTTGAAATCGGTTTCCCAGAGGTCGACATAAACGAAAACTAATTATGAGCGTCGACGAGGTCTAAAAATCGACCCCTATGAAAATATCCCCGAATAATCGATCGATAAATAAATATTAAGGCATTTAAATTTCAACATTAAGATATTTCTCATAAAACTATCGTGTAACAATGTATAATTACTTTAATAAATGTTTAAAATCATAAAATAAATGTACAAACACAGTACCTAATAGATAGTTTTAAATGAAAATTACGTTTTTTTTTTGGCGTCAGCAACACTCCACCTCTCAACTACTGGCAACATCATCTTAGTTGTAAGTGCTTAACGGTTGTCTTCCGTAGGGTCTACTATATCTGATGATGCCTCGTGTTGAGACGAAATACGTGTCGTGTTTCGTCTCAACACGAGGCATCATTAGGGAAGAGTGGTGGTGTGTGTTTGATGACGGCTGTTTTCGGTAAGATTTAGTTTAAGTTCCCCGTAAATCCACTTCTTCCATTAAAAAACACATTATTATTTTCTTCTTTCTTGAATTTTTTTGCTTGTCGCGGATCTGGATCCAATCTAGTCTTCTCCATAGCTTTCTGAGCGACATCTTAGCTAAATAAAGATTCTGACATAGCCTTCTGAGCGACTTTAAGCATACGAAGCTGAGCATATCATTACAAATAATGGAAGACGAGGGAATGTATTGGAGGTATTACCGTGTCAGGTGGGCGGGTACTTCCGCAGGCGCGACTCGAGCGCGCGGCCGCGGTGCGCGCGTGTACGCGACCGCGCCGACGGCACGTACGCGCTGGGCGTGGCTCCCGACGCACCGGGCGCGTACCTCCTAGCCGTCACCGTCAACAACACGCCCATCAAGGTTCGTTTCACACTTACACTGCTTTTGTCTTCTTATTTGATCACTCTTTGCAGAGTGGTAACGAGTCAGTCGAGTCTTGGCCGCCAGTCTCACGATGCGCCTCTCTGTTCACGGCCCCGTGTGAGCATTCATGGATGGAAGTATGAGTGACGGACTTTATCAAGTACTGACTTGATAAAGTCCGTCACTCATACTTGATGATGAATACTTTGTCAAGAAGGGCATAATATTTGTCTGTAGCATGGATGGACCGGCTCGCCCGGGGAAGCAGAAAACCGGCATCTGAGAGGTAACTTAGCTACCGCGCGTCGTACAGTGAGCAGCTGAGATTCGGAGGCCCAGGGTGTTGGGCCTCTAGAACCCAGCTCCCCCCTCTCCTTCCCACTCCCATAATGAGACTTTCCTTAAAGGAAAGCGGCAAGGCTTCCACAATGCCTATGGCGCTGCGGATGACTATGGGCGACTTCGATTACTTTCCAACAGGTGACACGCTCGCTCGTTTGCCTTCCTGTCCCATAAAAAATATATTTTATTATTATATTTGTTCGATTTCATTCATGCCCGTTCAGTCACAAGCCAGTGTTAGATGTAAAACATTGGAACCATTCCAGGGGAGTCCGTTCGCGTGCGCAGCCCGTAAGTCCTCGCACACGGGCCAGTTCCACTGCTGCACCTTCTGCTCGTCAGGGGGTCGACGCGACGTCGCCTGCGGCTGCGGAGGTGTGATGCCCGGGGGATATAGAGGTTCATATTATCTTCTTGATAAATACATTTTTTTATTATTATTATTATTATCATTCAAAGAAGAAAGCACAAAATAACTCACCAATAATATTAAATACAATATAATCATACACGAAAACAATAAAATAGAAATAGCAGTACTAGAACTAGGATCAGGCAGGCACATCGTCATCACAGCAGAGTCCGATAAAAGCATCTAAGCTTGTGTCCAACATTTTACAATGATATACCCTCGCAAAAAATTGGCAACGCTTCCGCACTGCCTATGGCGCTGCGGATGTCTATGGGCGGCGTTCATTGCTTTCAATCAAGTGATACGCCTGCTCGTTTGCCTTCTTATCCCATAAAAAAAGTATTGCTAGCTTATACTTGTGGATTTGGAGAACACAGACACACGCTTTAAGGTTTTGAAAGATTGTTTATTGAAAATGTCTTAGTGCCACGTAATATTCGTCAGCGCGACCCAAAATTAAGTGCAACTCCATCTATCGACAACAAATTGAACTTTATACTTTATTAGTTTATTGTCAGTTAAATATGTACTGCGTTTTCACATTATATACACGCACGCTCGCATGCTTGCACACAAACACACCTACATATATGAAAAAACAAATGTCCTATATATTATGGGTCAGGGAGTGTCTTTGCCAAGCCGTCTGTCCGGTAGTTATGGTATTGGTACACGGGTACGCAACCCCGGCCTCCCGAGCTACTACCGTATCACTCCTTATCTTCCGTTGCGATAGTATCATATCCCTATCATCCTGTCTAAATCCACCTTTCCTTTCCGTTGACTTTTCCATACTTCTCTCTATCCTTTTCCCTTCCTCTCCACCAATCCACGGTCTATAGTACAAAGAATGCGTGGCTAGGGGCGAGCTTAGTCACAAGCGTACCGACCGCCTTGGAATCGGGCTTCCCCGGGTACTATAGGGCCTGACCTCTATCTTCCTTTGCGGCTCGTAGGATTCACTATGACAAATTTTAAAAAACATAATTTATTTAAAAACGACGGTGACATATACGCCACTCTTCTCGTCCTGATTCCTGAGCGGGCGAGAAGCGACCAACGAATGCCGTTTCGAATGATAGACAAATAGATGTTTTGTGTATGAATGAGACGAAACGGAAAGGTAGTTATACCATGACCCGTGTCTCCTACACAGCGTTTTGGTGCGGAGTAACTACGACCGGGGACGTCAGGTACAACAGCTAGTATGTTATATGCTATATTTTGTGTGGCTAATGGCTATATTCCGTTGACTTGGATCATGGTGATAATGTAATGTGTGTTGTGTCCAGGGTGTGGGCACGGGCACACGGGCTGGCCGGGCGCGCGGCACTGGTCGTGCTGCGGCAGTACGCGGCGCTCGGGGCTCTGCGACGCACGTACGCACAAACACACCACCTACCAGTTCTCGCTCTAACGATACACACACAGACACGCGCTTGTTAGATTTCTTACTGTACATACAACCATACGTCTCGTTTTAAACGGGACTGTCCCTCTTTTCGGCCACCTACCCCCGCTGTCCCCGAACAGAAATCCGGGACGGCCAAATAGTCCGGTTTTTCGAAAGCGTCTACTAAATCAAGCGACGAATACACGGTCGTCGACTAAATCAAACCATCAATAAAACCATATTATTTATAATTACAACATGATTAACACACACTATAAATTAATAAAATTAATAGTGTAATCAGCAACTAGTTTTCTTGCGAGGTTGTCCTTTGACATAGGCCTCCCCTATAATTCATTGTATTCTCTTTAATGGCGTAGCGAGCTTAACTCGCGCTATGGCAATACCTTTTTGGCGCCCTCCCCCCATTCGAAAACCATATAATATTATATGTAAAGTATACTCGCAAATTAATAAATCGTTTTAAAATAACAAGCGTAAGCTACATTGCTTTTAAGAAATAAAAATAAAGTGCTCTGAAAGAAAGAATGTTTGTACTTTGTACACTGCAAATATTTATTATAACATATTATTTTATCAGACAAATCAAGAAAGGAGATAATGTATGTAGCCACACAGCGTAGATGCCATAAGGAAGTGCTGACAGGCACAGGTCGAGTAGAAAAGACGTGCCATTTCTGTTATGAATACAATATTACAGTTTTATTTAGACTATTCTTGCCCCCCCCCCTCACTACGCCACTGAACCTCTTATGTCTTCCCCTGGCCTTCTGACTTCACGTAGTCCAATAATATCACATTTTATTTGTTTTATTGTAATAATCTTCCATTAGTGTTCTTACAATCAGAATTGCAAGGTACATTTTGTTAATTCTAATTTTTATTAGGGATATATTTTTAGGGGGTGGTGATATACACAATAATATCTTTATTTTACATATATACAAATTAAGTTATATTGATTGTATGTCTCGTGGTCTAAAAGTAATATTTAAATAATTATGAATATAACCTTAATTATATAAATAACTTATTATTCAACGACATTATGATATTTTTTAATTATTAGAAATATTTATCTGTAATTGCCAGATGTAAGGTAGTCAGACTCGGATAGAAGCGATTGGGGGGCAAAATAACGTTGTCGCAACTGTGGTTCTACCACTGAATCAAAATACCACTGAATAACAAAATAACATCTCACAATGAAAAAGAAATCGCGGCCATTTTGCACACCATAGTAAACGACTCTATCCTGCCCCACCTCTGGCACATTACCGGCTATGACATGTGAACATAAAACTGTCTTTTACAAAATGAATACTATTTTTTTTTAATTAGTTTTATACCAATATTTTTTTGAAACTAGACAGTCAATGTATTTAAATATCAATTAAATTCCATTTAAAATGTCATCAATTATTGGCAACATCACACACAAACACGCGCGCACGCACGCACACACACACACACACACACGCACACACACACACACACACACACACACACATACATACACACATACATACACACAAACGCACGCACGCACACGCACGCACACACGTCCCACTAAATTGTCACCGGGGCAGGTCAGCAAAATCATGATTGACAACATCTGCAAGCTGTGATAGAGGTTTCATCGAACTAAAAATAATAAACCGTTTATCTGGCCTCGCGATTCTAGCGATCAGAAATTAAGAAGTCTATGAGACGATCTTTGGTGATGTAAAAGATTTTGCTGGAAAGGAACCTAAAACCTAAAACCTAAATATTGAAGATGGACATACGTCTGGATTGAAAATTGAAGATGTATGGGTTTATAAATTACGTACACACTGATTGTTAAAGATTCAATATTATTTTATTATATTAATATTGTAATAAAAGGAAAAATTATTTGTAAATAATAGATGGTAAAGAGTGTAAATTTATTTAATGGTTTTATTCGTGACGGGGGATATCTTTGTCATGATAAAGTCTCATCGTCTCGAATTCAATCATTAATGTATTGGTGTTATATTTGGGAACTTATTTAACAATAAAATTAATTAGCACCCTGGCAACACTTTTTTATTGTACCCCCACAGACTTTTTAGTAGCACTTTTTAGTTTTAGTAGCAGACCAAGAAAATTGGGTGTCAGTTTTACTACGTTGACACTTTACTCACAGATAAATAAAGTACAGGGGTGTATTTGGATTTTTGGCTACCTCATCGTCACCAGCCGATTTGGGTCTAGTGTACATTATAAACTAAAAAAAAATCTTTTTTTTTTTTGTAAAATGGAGGGATTATTACATAAATCACAATAGCTTATAAAGAATTCACCTTTTGATAATCACACTAAAATTATAAATGCCAATGTTTGTGTGTATGTTTGTAGCATCTTTACGCTGAAATGGCTATACAGGATTAAATGGAAAGTGCACAAAATTAATTTATAAGCTGAACTAACAAATAGGCTAAGTTTTACTCTTGGGAAACATTTGATTTCCAAGAGAAAATCTAAGTTGTTGCGGGCTAAGCTGTGCTCAAACCACAGAGTATATATTATATTGTAATAAGTTTATACCATCTTTAAAGTTTCGATCTACTTGTTTTTGTTTGCACATATGGCATATGGCAATTTAACCTAAATTAAACAGGAAAATCGTAGCCTATATTTTAATCAGATGTCCAAGCTAAATTAATTCAAAATCTATTCAGCCATGGTCCAGCCGTTTTGCCGAGAAGTAAAAAACATACTTATGAATGTATATAAGTATTGTATCACCTATTTAGCCACATAGTACAAGCGATTGCTTACTTGGGGGGGAGGGGGTGCTAGATAGTGCATTACAGGTTATCAAATAAAATATTTTTTTAATAATTTATTTTAGACACAATTGAAGTTATTAATTTCACTATTGTTTATGTTTTGATTGTTTATGTATTACACAGTGATTTAATATATTGTTGCGTACCAAAACTATTTTTTTTATGAAACGATTAAAACCTCATTTTGAAATCTCAAAATCAATGGTCAAGCAAGCCATTACAACTTTTTAAAAATAAATTGACAAGACGTCCGTCCATGCGTGACAAGAACAGTTAATAGAAAACAGCTGCGCGCGGGAAAGAAACAGCAACGATATTTAGAAAAGATTACACATTGATGGAACATTTTCGAATATTCGAATGTTAGAACTGTCAAGTTCGAGACTAGCGTAATCGCTTGTTTCTTGTAGGGGTAGGCAGATAGACCAGAGATGTCCAACTGCTACACTCCCGGCACACTTTCTATCCTTCATCCACACTCATCATTCTTTTGATAGAAACTAGTCGGTTAAGGTTAGGCAAGTCGTCAGTAAAGAATCAACTTGTGGGTAATGTACTACGGTCGCCCAAATCGCCTGTCCAGCGTGGCGGCTGTAGCCGAATGCCGCTAGGTCAGGGGAGGCCATGTCTAACAACAAAATGTGATGAAATGGCTCGTTATTTGCTCGGGGGACTCAAAGATCACTACAAGCCCCTTCCCTGCTATCATAGTGCATCTTTCATAGATTAAGGGAATTTTGTTTAGAAATCTTAGCAAAAAAGCGAAAAGGCTGTAAATGACACAGCTGTTAAAAAATATTGCATACATATTCGGATCATATAGAAAGTACTGCTTCGAATGGTATGAGTGTCACAGCTCTAAGACATATAGGAAATTTATTACAGCGGTGAATTTGTCTGTTTTTGAGTGATCAGATACAATTTAAAAAAAAGTTTTTTAGTACTTTCATTTCGCGGTTTACTACGTTTCGCTTTTTTGCATCGACGTTGTACTTCTTCTTAATCCGCTATTTGCGAGCTTCTTGCTGACAAGTCCTTCCGACGTAGTTCGTAGAGCCTTAGGCCCGACAAAGTTGCAATAAAATATTTATATTTCAAGTGAAAAACAACAACAAATTTATTGCAATTTAAGTTTATTTGAATTACAAACATTTATTGCTTATCATAATATATTTATCTCATTTGCCTAATACACAATATGTATAAAAAAATCCGTAAAAAGGGACCCCTCTAGTACATTTCATAATTTATTGTTATATGCAATTAATTCCAAGTCAAAATTTAAATTTAACAAACTATTATTTAAATCGTATAATACATTTGACAAATGCGGGGGGTGGCTTCTTGCCATTTAAATGTGTGTATATCTGTTATACAAAAAAACAAATTAAATGTTAAATGTTATACAAATTTTTTTTAATCTGTACCTTGATAATAAATAACTACGTTTCTGCAGGAAAATATAGTTATTTTTGTTTTTAAAGCAAAACAAATTAGTTTTCCCGCCATGTTACACCAGTGACGTTTAATTTTTATAAGCTTATTACTCAATATAGGTTGATTAAGTCGTATAAGTGAAGTGAAATGAAAGAAATGCGTGTATAAATGTCTCTTTTAACTTAATTGCACCAGTCCATGCGAGACGACCGATTGTCTCAGCGGCGGAGCCCTCCACCCTCCGGGTTTCGAGCGAGCAATGGTCGCGGGTTCGATCTCCGCATCGGAATCAATATATGTATGGACTACAAATATTTATTTCGAGTCTGGTAACCCCGCCGATCCGTATTAGACAAGCGAAGTGGGTTAACGTCCGTTCCTCTAGAAATTGAGAGGCCCGTGCTCAGCGGTGGGACATATAAATGTTAAAAAAAATGCAAGTTTTCTTGGCCCGGCCACCATTTTATCGAGACACATCGCGACAAGCTGAATTTAGTTTTAGTTATAGTTGTTAATTGCTATCAAAGTAGAGAATACTAATGAATGCTGATGATAATGCTACAAAAGGAGCAATAAGTATAAAAGCGTGTCACAGGGACGCCCAAAAACCGCTGAGAACAGCGGCATCTAGAACCGGGGGGGGGGGGGGTTGCGGTCGGGGCGTGGTTTTTAAGAAATTATATCTTCGTCCCACCGCAATAAAACTTTGGTCTTGTTATTGGCACATTTTCCACGTTGCATTTTTTTCAGTTCAGAGGTCAACTTTCACTTGACTTTCCTGGCTTAATTAGGATTGGTTGATTTTCGGATTAGTATTCGTTTAACAAACATTACATACTTTTCTCATACTCGTACAAGTGAAAAACTATTATTTATTAATATATATAAAAATACATAAAATCAAAACTCATTTGACAACTATTTTCGCGCTTATTTTCTAGTAAGTATGAATTTGCAAATCTGATCAGCAATTTCAACGCGGTTACTTCAAACGAGGTACGGTCCAGTGTTACACTTGGTTTTTTGTAAAATACGCCAAATATAATTTAATGATTATTGCCGGTAAGCATTTCAGGCCGAAAATTAGAATCGAGTAGACCTATCGCTTCACATCGATCTTGATCTAGAATATCAACGGTTCGATTATCGATCACGCATTTAGTATCACTATTTGTTATTTTAAATTACAATTATCATATACATTTTTTTCACCTAGGATACAAAAAAACCGCGTCTTAAACTATTTTCGCAACATCTGCGCGATAGATAATAAGAAAAAATAATATTGTCTCTGGGGATGCTTATCTACAATTATTGCTGAATAACGACAGTCAAGGATATAAGATTATGAAGAATTTGAGATTATCAATTATTTATTTCATTAAAAACAATTATTTAATGAAATATGACACTTTATATACAGTAAAAGCTCCTTGTTTGCGCTTCCTTCGAACAAAAATGCGACTCAATTCCCATATTCGCGGTTAAAAATTTCTTTATTCGCGGATCTAATAAGTACATACATAATAATAAAAGGATTCCAATAGGTATCCAACCCAATATCCTTTGCAAATGCTGAATATCTTTTGAAATGTGAAAAACTTAATGAAGGTTTAAGAATAGCAAATGAGCTTTGCGATTTCTTTATGAACATTGTTGCGACTGCTAATGCGACTGCTGCGTATCTCGAAAATTACTTCAAACCATTGCCTAAGCCTTAAGATAATTAATCAAAATGTTCAAAAACTATAAATTGATTTTTTATATATTTGTTTTTTTTTTTTATTTTGTCACCTAGGACCACGTATCCTTTATAAATTACCATTCTGTATTCACGGTTTCCAGAGATCCGAATCCCATCCGAATCCACTGGTGGTACAATCTGTAAATTATTCACCCGATTTAAACGCGCGCCCGAAAAGACGACGCCCGCGTAACGTGTTACACGATCCGGACGACGAAACAGCGTCATTCGGATCCACTCACGACACCAACACTCACACGCACCCCGGCTCTAGCCGAGCACGTAGAGTAGGGAACACTTCTACACCGGCCGCTTACACGAGATTCTCTCACGTACCCGGTCGGTTCTCACCCCCTAGACCTTCGGGTCTATGGGACTAATAGGGACTATAGTTACTAAAGTTCAATCCTCCCCTACATGTTTAACGTAGAATCATGACGAGTTTAAAATCAGCACACACACATATGTGTACCTCCGACACGGCGTCAGGCCGATGGAGTCTGCGATTTGCGCAGATTCCCAATTATATTTTACTTGCCCGCGGGCTTCCAGTCCACGGGCCCTGAATACGATAAAGCTGTTAAAGCCAATAGGCTACCAGCATTAACATCTTCGAATCCAATAATTCACGGTTTCTGTATTTGCGGCATATTTATGGAAAGTATACCCTGCGAATAAAGAGCTTTTACTGTAATCAAATTTTTATAATTTTTCTTTATGATAACTACTAGTTCAAAGGTTTCTACAACAGCGGTGGTCGTGGCCACGCGTCGCGTACATTTTCGGGAACACTTACAAAAATTTAGGGTTACAATCAAATTAACTTATCACAGACAAATATCACATCTGCAAAACAATTTTCTTTTTAATTAAGAAAATACTAAATTTCATATTATTAATAACCGTTAAATCATTCAGAGGACCCCTTATCGAATTACAATAAAATTCACAATTTAATTTTTATTTAATAATCCTTTACTTACAAACTATGAAATAGAATTTAATAATTTTACAACCTCATAATACTATTATATACAGTATTGAGATATTCGATATTCAAAACCTTTCTATAAAATAATTCTAGAACAAAATAAAATTTAGTTATTTGCTTACATTTAAATCAAAAATATATCACAAAAACACAAACATATAAAATTCCTCCAACGAAGTATTTCCATAAAAAAAAATAAGTTATAAAACACGTTTAAATTGTCTTCGCTTCAAAACATCACAGAACTCTTGTAACTTGATATGCTTGATAAACCCGAAGGTCTGAACTCAAGCTATTGCTTGAACCGAGACCTCACCGGGTTGTCTATACACGAACATTTCCTCTTCAGCTACAAACAACTAATATGGAAGACAAACATTGGCGGCAAATCTACAAGTGAAGAATGGACAACAGACACAGTATTTATTTGTGTTTGTTCCTTTGATGAACAAATATGGACATATTTTAAATATAATATCAATCAATATCAATATCAGCCCGCGGCAGTCCACTGCTGGACATAGGCCTCACCCAAGGCACGCCACCTAGCCCGATCTTCGGCTACACGCATCCAGTCTCTGCCGGCCGCCGTGCGCAGATCGTCGCTCCATCTAGCAGGAGGACGTCCCACACTACGTTTGCCGAGTCGCGGTCTCCACTCCAGCACTCGTCTACTCCAACGATTGTCGGTTCTCCGACAAAGGGGTCCAGCCCATTGCCATTTCAGTCTGCTAACTTGAAGAGCAATGTCAATAATAATATAGTTGTTAATATTTAAAAGTTATATATATATATATATATATATATATATATATATATATATATATATATATATATATATATATATATATATATATATATATATATATATATATATATATATATATATATATATATATAATGCTGCACTGTTACATCTGGCCCGTTATTTCTATACGGATGTGATGCTTGGACGCTTAAAGAAGACCTCAGAAAACGTTTAGAAGCGTTCGAAATGTGGGCATATAGACGGATGCTCGCTATTAGCTGGACTCAAAGGGTGGCCAATGACGAGTTTCTCCGACAAGTCAAGCAAAAACTTTTGCAGACCGTCAAAGGTAGAAAAGTTGCTTACCTGGGTCATATCATGGGAACATGACAGGTACAAGTTGCTGCAACTGATCATGATGGGGAAAAGCGCGGGCAAAAGACATGTTGGTCTAAAAAGAAAGTCTTGGTTACGTAATATCAGGTAGTGGACCGGAATAGCGAGTGCTCCAGAACTGCTGCACCTCGCGAAGGAGGAGGAAAGTTGTGCTGAATTGGCTGCCAACCTTCGCTAGTCGGAGAGGAAACACACATTATTAATTTTCTATTGTTGTTTGCTTGTCACGGATCTTAGCTAAGTAAAAGTTTTGACTGTCCACCTAGTAATATATTTCCTCAAAGTAACGCCCGACTCCATTAATCATTGTAACCGAATAACTTTTTTAAACGCAGTACAAAAAATACATTTTTTTAATAACCTCCAAGATATAATTTTTAATATTGTAATATCATCTTAGTACGGTTTACTGGGTGTCATACAAATAAGGTCCTTAACTCAATCGCACGGCTGCCGTGCTCGGTTGTACGTACACGCGTGCTCACAGCCCGAGGGCCGGCACGGGCGTGTACGCGGGCGCGTTCGGTGCGCACGCTTGTCTCACGCTCATCTCCCACGCGTTCAACAGTTCGCCCACTGAACAGCTCTTCGGTAACCTGAAATGAATTTTGCGTCTAAGGCAATAAAAACAAAAATAGCAATAAATAAAATAAATAAATAATTCAGTCATTCACACACCGCACGCAAGCACGCACGCACGCACTTACGCACGCACGCATACACGCACGAACGCACGCACGCACGTACGCACGCACGCATGCACGCACGTACGCACACACACGCACAAACACACATCTACATACAACAGACACATCTGCACACATAGAGATCACATCTTTAATAATTTATTATCTTAATGCATTATTTTTATTATCACTAGTGTTTTATCTTTTTTTTTCTCTCTAGTTTGATATTTATGTTATAACATTTATGTATTATTTACAAAGGGAAGAGCCTAGTTTCCCACAACGCAGGGAATCCTAGTGTGGGATCTAGTGTCCTGTAACATATGTAAATATTTTGAAAATAAGGATATTATTATTATTTTTGGTCCCCTTTCTTGTAAAGGTCATTGAAACGCAATGGTGCGCCCGCCTATAAATGCCGCCGCTGGCAAATGAGATTACACGAGATCATATGCATCCAACTGTATGAAGCGGACGGAACGCCGGTCGGAACGTCGCCGGAGTTTGTACTAGTTTAGCACCATCCCGCGGCCGCTCCATATAACGCGCAAACCGTTTTTCGCGTGGACGCACCGATTCACCTATTTAGGCACTTAAACAGTTTCAATCTCTGCCTAACCTTACAGGGAGACAGGCGTGACGATATATATGTATGTAAACAGTTTCAACACCTTCCCCAATTTTCTCTGAGTCCTTTATCTGTAGGCTTTCAACGCCCACATGGGAGAGTTTTCGTCCACTTTAAAAGACTGGTGTATATGAACACTGACCGTGCGAGCCGCGCGGCCATGGCCCGCTCGACGCGAGCCAAGAAGCAGTCGGGCGCGCTGGTCTTCGCGAGGCGGGTGCGCAGCCTGGCGGGCGCGCCCGCCGGGTAGTCGCGCGGCACCGACACGTGTACGGGCGGCACGCACGGCAGCCGCACGTCGTCCAGCTGCGCGATCAACGAGATCGCGCCGTTGCCGCCCGACAGCTGCATCGTCTCCAGCGACACCTGCAACCCAACAATTACTCACATATACTATATCCTACTAATATTATAAATGCGAAAGTTTGTATGTTTGTTACTCTTTCACGAAAAAACTACTGGACGGATTTGGATGAAACTTTACAGTAATATAGGTTATACAGCGGAATAATATATAGGTTACAATTTGTAATGATTGCATAGTTGCGCTTGTTGAAGCGCCGGTGCTTCTGACTGTGTATCAGGCAGTGCCCCCTCTCTGGGCGGCACCGGGGTTGATGACCCTCGTGGTGCTGGGGGAGCGGGGACTGTGGGCTGGGAGCGTGCTTAAGCGGCGCTGCGTGCCGCATCACTCACCTTTTTGTTTACAAAAGCGGACCTATTATATACACGGCGAGAGAAAGTGCGGGGTGCGGTAGACGCGGTCGCGCCTGCATGTATGCAGTACCAAAGCGCGTTCCGAGAATTTGTTCCCTAAGTACATATTCTGTAGTAGGTAGCTACAATGTCAAGGCAACCACGGCTACCTTAACTACGATCATTTCAAATAGAGGGATAATATCCATTCCATCAGGTGAATTGTGATTTGAGATTCCATCAGATGACACGCCTGCTCGTTTGCGTTCCTATCAGATAAAAAAAGATAATTATCTCTTTATTTTTTTTATCTGATAGGAACGCAAACGAGCAGGCGTGTCACCTGATGGAATCTCATATAAAAAACTTGCGGATTTTTTCGTCGCCGTTTCTTCTCTGTTCAGAGAAACCTCATTGCAAAATGTTAAAAGCTTTATTGTAAACAGTCTGACGTTCGATAAATTGAATGTGATTTCTTATGTTGAAATAAAGAATTTGAATTTGGCGAGGGCTATGCTCGGAATTTCTCGGCTGGACATGATTCGGAATGAAGGAAATTGGCCGGAAACTTCGGCGGAAACTGGACATGAGCAGTAGATGCATGTTTGACAAAATCAAGTAGACGATATATAGAGACTAGCAGACTTATTCAGCCGTGGTGTATAATGTTTAATTAAATGTAATGAAGAAAAAAATCTTCTGAATTAAATTGTTTACCCAATATCTTAGACCTCTGACAATTGTCTCCAAAAGCGGTTATCATAGCCAATTAGACCGTCAGCGCTTTACGTCAGCTATATATTATAGCTCACCTTAAATCTAGAATCTAATCTAGCTATTTCGCCCTGCAAAACGTCGGGGATTTCCATCGGTGGCTCCTCTATTTTCGGCATTTTCTGCGGTGAAGGTAGATTTCTGGAAAAAAAATTACGTTATTTCAACATGAATAAATGGTCCTTCGAACCGGATTCATTAATAAATTATTAAAATAAATATTATGAAAAAATTCAAAACTGACTATAAAGTTAAAAACAAATAAAACATACTTGATCTCTGGACCGTTGAGTGCGTCAAGGGTAGAACCAAAAGTGCGTTTTAGGGTGTGGTTCGCTAACGGAGATTGTAGGCAGTTATTTACAACTTCTAGCAGCGGGTTAAATATTTGCTCCTGCTGTAAAACGAGAAAAGGCATATTAAACGATAAATACTTCACTCACAGACCAATTCTAGCATTATTTGCATCATAAATGCCATTAGAATATACAAATGACAAGCGCAAACTTGAGATCCTATGTAAATCTACATCTATAAAACATACAAACATTACTTTCAAAACGAAAATCAAATTCGCGACTCTCGCGTTACGGGCGCGAATTAAATCATATTTATATAAGGTTACAGGTCGAATCTTCTTTTTATAATACATAAATACCAGACAATGGCTTATAATTGACTTTTTACACCTGAACTGATGATAATGATAATGTAATCTTTCATTAGGATCCCGTTGCAGCTTTGGGAAGGCTTACATCCAGTAGTGAAATGCAACAAACTATTAATAATGATATCTATTCTGAGTAAATGTAATAAGTACAGAAATGTACCTTTCCAGCAGCGGGTAATGCCAAACCGACGCCCTCGCTTCGTTTGAAATCAAGCTTCTCCAGCACCACTTCACACTTTATTAACGTCTCCAAAGGCATCCGTTTGTTTGGGTTCGACAGGATGTCCAGTAAGTTCTTCATTTTGGTCAATTTCTCAACATCTGTAAATGAATGACAGGGGATATTTTGTGAAATGTATTTCACCTCGTTGTCATCTTTGGTATATACACTAGATAAAAATATTGTATTAGACCAGTGTTTTCCAACATGGGCACCACGCCCCATAGGGGGTCATTTGATTGATTGATTAAAAATGGACTCGTCTAGAGTCCCAGTTAACTGTTAGTCGCCTCGGAATATAAAATAAGTAAAAGTTCATTTAATATAAAAAGAGTGAAGGCGTGGCTATGTGATAAAAATGCAATAAAAAAATTCAAATGTAACAAAATGTGGAAGATAACTATTGTTAAAAACTTCATTTACATATTTAACTGAGAGCATATTAAGTGCCATAATGAAAGCAAAAGTTAACTAAATTGGAACGTATATAATAAATATATTTGAAGAAAGCATCAAATGCAAGCATATCACTTAATAATAAATACTTTTATTTCACCACATGTCCCAAGCTTAACACGGGCCTCTTCATTTCTGGAAGAATGGATATTTATCCACCACACTGTTCCAAGGCCGAAAAAAATTTTACTAACATTATTTCGTACTTAAATTTTGATTCTCCATCATATGTTTTTTTCATTTACTGTTTTTGTTCAATCATTTCCTAGTGATGTCTTTAATTAAAATAATGTGTCATTCAAGTGTTTTTAAGTGAACTTTTAAGTCTAAAATAATAAAAATGTATATGTTAGGGGTTAAGGACCAATTGGCTCAGAGGTGGGACCCTTCGCCCACGGCTGTGAAAATTAAAAAATATTAGCGGGCTAAGGCCAAAAGAATTTTAAAAATCTTGGTGGGGGCAAGTTTGAGAAACACTGTGTTACACTCACTTTCACCCTCGCTGACCATGCGGTGCACCATGCGTCGCAGCGGCTCGATGTACTTGGAGAGCTGCCGAACCTTCTCGCGGTAGACAGCGTCCTCGCCCCCGGGGGACGCCACTCCCGCACCCACGGGGGTGTTGAGGGACGACGAGGGAGATGGGGCCATCCCCATACTCACACTACTGCAAATATGAGTAGCTATCTTACTAATCAGTCAGTTTGAACTGGCCAAGTTGCCAGCCAGCTGCCTTCGACGGTATTTTCAAACCGATACGACATTGAAACCTTCAAAAAACAAGCCTACTCGTATCTTAAAGGCAGGCAACCAACTGTGATGCCTCTGGTGTTGCAGATGGCTATTATGGTGTTAACTTCTTTTCCATCAGCATGGATCAGGATACGCTTGCTCGTACGCCTCCCTATCCCATAAAAACAGTTTGTCTTATTTTGCTGATAAACGTATCACAAAGTCATCATAATCATTAACATGCGACGATAGCAGAAATAGCTTGGTTGGAAAGATCCGGGCTTACGATTTGTACGTCGTCGTCAATAAAATATTGACGACGGCTCGGTCTCTACCGTATGCGTACGGCCACGTGTAAGTGACCCTGTATGGAACCGAGTGGAGGGGAGCCTAACCTGAATCGAGACGACGTCTCGGTTTTCGATTCCACTCCCTTACCCTGCGATGAGATATTTCATCAACATTTCACAACATCAATCTCAATCGGGGACGTCCACACCCCGCGCAGAGGTGTGGGATCGAGCCTCGGGGATGAACCCCACTGCTCGTGCAGCAACTCAATGGGGCAACCGCCCCCCGGTCTTAGGTGCCGCTATTCCTAGCGGCTTTTGGGCGTCCTTTAACGACGTTGCGTCGTCGACATATGGCTGAACCTATTCCTACGTTGGGTCCGTCGCTGGCCCTCTTCCCTCGCGGGAGCCAGGACGCGACAGGAGGATTTCGCGTGGGAGTGGACGTCCCTCAGGTGGGCGAGCGTGAAGATTTCACAACATCATAGATAAGAGAACGCCGATTTTGCGGTGCAGCGCCATCTAGTGTCTGTAGCGACCACATCGCAGTGGTAAACTTGTGATGTGTTTTGCAGCCGCTAGGTGGCAACATTAGAGACGCACAATCCTAGTGTTTGTAAGAGTTGTAATGTCTTGTCTTTTTAACATGTTTGCAATTTATAAATCTAATGTGTCTATTGTTAATTAAATAAATAAGGAAATATAAGATTCAATAAATCAAGGCTGCATCCTGTACTCCTGCGCATAAAAGCAACAAAATATACAGCTGATTATTACACATTGCAAATATTTTACAAAGCGAAACAAAAATAATTTATAATGTAATCCGGTTAGTTCAATACTTATTCAATATTACTTACTTCAATTTATTACTTCAATATTATATTTATTTATCATATCATATTTATTATTATTATACATATTTAATTATTATATCATTTATTTATTATATCCAATGATATCCTCTTTTATTTCTATTTAGTACTAAGCTAATGATCTAACTTTGCACGATGATGGAAATTTCCATCATATTGTTTTTTGTTAAATTTATACTATACATTTTTCCTTTAATTTTGAACATGAATTATATCACCTTGATTTATTTCACCAACAAAGAAAAAATCACGCAAAGGAGGGTTAATAGTATCTAGTTCGAATTCTCAAAACAAAAAAGTAAATACGTATGTATGTATGAGGCCATAAAAAGTCGGCGACGCATTTGTGACGCCTGTTGCGTGGCGGATATCTATGAGCGACAGTGGTTGCTTGCTTACCGCTGTTGTTGAGAGGGGTGGTGCGCCAGATGTCCAGAAGTGGATGGCGAAGGGCTGCCCACGGCGCCGCACGCCCCCATGGCACCCAACGACGACATCGGCGAGGACATTGTACCGCCAAGAACGTTACCACCTGAAGGAGGACATAATCATTCATTATGCCAGATGAAAAAGTCATTATATAAAGGTTAAGCTAAGCAGCGGTAACTCGAGTGGCAACGATCGCACTTATGAACTAATTGTGGGGTCCTTTCTACCATTGATCTAAGAGCCATATTAATTTCGAATACCGAGCCCTTTAAAACTGCTTGAATATTTATAGCTCTGAGGGCTCTTTGTAAAATCACTTTAATAAATGTTAAAAAATAATAAAATAAATGTACAAACACAGTAAGTACCTAATAGATAGTATTTTTTAATTAAATGAAAAATAATTTTTTGCGGGGCCGATGGAAATTTTAAAAAATTATATAGGATCGATGATCAAAAAAGTTTAGAAACCCCTGGCTTGCTTCGCTAGATTTTTACACGTAAGCCTTACCCATGGAGACCGGGCTGGGTCCCCCCATACTCGGCGAGGAGGCGGAGGGCGACGGGCTCTGCCGCAGGAACTGATTGGGGGGCGGCGCCCTGGACGGCGGATAACCAGCGCTGAGCATTCCGCCCACCACTTCCGACTTATTGGGCACGCGGCCTTGCATATGCATCATATTCATATTCACCATCTGGCTGTTCCCCATACCTCCCACTGGAAGCGAGAAACATAAATATATTAACCATTTTAGGGTCGGACGAATAAGAGGTACTTATGTGAATATAACCGACCGAATTTTACGATTTTATTGTACATATATGTATTTCGTCACGCCTGTTTCCCGCAGGGGTAGGCAGCAATCACAGATCTCCATCTGCTACGGTCTCGTCATACCAGTGCTCTTCTCATGTCAGTCCGTTGGTTAAGGGTACTCTTGACCTGGCCTTTCCTAAAAACTTCGGCAATTTGGTCAAGGTATGTTTTCCGTGGTCTTCCCCTACCAACCCTTCCATCCAAATTCGCAACGTAATTTCTTTTACCACTCGTCTTACATCCATCCTCTCTATGTGCCCAAACCATGTCTGTTATATCTTCATTCCTTATTCTATCATTCAAAGTTACCGCACACATACTTCTTAATTCTCTCATTTTCGCCGAATTCAGTCTGCTTCCATGACTCTTCTACCAAAGCCAACTTTCACTACGTACATCAAAGTCGGAACAAGCACTCCACGATGAACCGCAAGTCGGACAGTTTTAGACACATTTTGACTTTTCATAAAGGAGTGAGTGTAGTTTCAAAGTAATTTCGAACACAGATTCGTGAACACAGTGGAGGCGGACCTCTATTTATATTTTGAACAATGATTATCACGTATAGTATGTGGACTCTCTCCCACATACTATACGTGATAGCCTGTCACTGGATGTATTTAAGAGAAGAATTAAAAAACATTTCCTTTCAATATAAAATATTTATATATGTATATATTTATGTGTATATTATATATATATATATATATATATATATATATATATATATATATATATATATATATATATATATATATATATATATATATATATATATGTGTCCTCTTAATTATATAGTATTATATTATATATTATCAGTATTTATAGGTTTATATGTGTATGGTTTTATATAGTATGTATTGCTATGTATATTATTATTATATTTTGTTGTTGTACACTTATTTTTATCCTCACAACTTATCTTATTTCTCTTTCACTCCTAGGTTTGCTGGAAGAAAACTCAATTTTGAGTTAAGCTCGCCTTTGTACATCTTATTTCCTTTTAATTCTTGTATGTTGTGTTTTATGTGTACAATAAAGTATTAAATAAAAAGATTAAATGTCTTACCCATTTGTCCAGGCATTTGTGCCTGCATAGAGTTGGGCGCCATCTGCCCTCCCATACCACCGACTTGGTTGCACTGCATCTGTCCCACCATAGTGCTAGCCCCTGACAATGGCACCTGCATCGCGTTCGACATGGACATGTTTGGCATCATCTGCCCCTGCATCCCTTGCCCCGCGAGTTGACTCTGCAACTGGCTGCCCATCGTGTTTCCCATCGATCCCATCGAAACCAAGTTGTTGCCCAACTGTGACTGATTCGGCACCATGCCCATTCCACCCAATTTGTTCTGCAGCTGCATGTTTAACTGTGGCCTCTGATTCAGCGTTTGGAGTAGGTTGCTCGCTGCCTGTGACTGGGGACCTCCTTGGGACACAATGGGCCCTTGTTGCCCCATCTGTGCTTGTAATCCCAGCTGTTGTTGTATCTGTCCTTGGCCCATATTAATCATCTGATTCCTTGTACCTTGGGATGCAAGGTTTTGGAGAGCGTTTATCGGATCTGGTGCCATCCCACCCTGGTTCGATGGACCCTGTGGTGCTTGGGCTTGTTGCGCCTGTACTTGCGGAGGTCCTGGCTGGTTTTGGTTTGGTACTTGCATACCCCCACCGCCTTGATTTTGTTTCGGTTGAGCTGAAAAAAAAAACATCTTTATCTATTAGTTTATATTATCGGCCCAATTATAAGAATTCGTCAGTCCATGAAAGTAAATTTAGCAGGAACAATAAATATTTTTTTTATAAAACCATTCATATGTAAATATATGAGTATACAAACCTTTACAAAAAAAATACATTATTGGTATATAAACTACATTATTGGTAATAATTTAGTTCTTAAGAGGTTTTAATAGCCAAACTGTGTTACTGGCACCTAATAAAAAGTCTGGGTATGAAAAAAGGTCATAACAAAAATTCGAAACTTTTGCTTTTTAAAAAAATAATCCATTTTTTAGTTTGTGACTACTTACTTTTCGCGGGTTGGTTGTTAGAAGGCAATTAAAACTAACTTCTTGGTATTTTTAAAATAATGTTTTTTAGCAGAAAGAGAACATAATGTTTTTTAGCAGAATAATTTATGTTAGTCTCAACACACTGCCTTATTGTGACTTAAAACAGATATCTTTGTGTCTATTGTAATAGCAGAAAAAGCAATAAGAGCTAGTAAAATTATAGCGCTGCTGGAAGAAGAGTGTAACCAATGTAACGTTTCACAGCGGTTAAACGTGAGTCGTTCAACCGATCAAAGAACCTGAACTCGATACCAAGAGACAGGTTCCGTTCAGAGATCTTGTCCGGTTCTGGGAGGAACTGTTGCACACAACCACGAGACGACCGCTAATAGTGGCGCATCGGTAAGAAAGATGACATCCGCTAAAGCCACTATAGTGGCGCGTCGATCAGAAAGAATACATCCGCGTAGACCGCTATAGTGACGCATCGTTCAGAAAGAGAACATTCGCGAAAGCCACTATAGTGGCGCATCGTTCAGAAAGAGAACATTCGCGAAACCCACTATCGTGGCGCATCGTTCAGAAAGAGAATATTCGCGAAAGCCACTATAGTGGCGCATCGTTCAGAAAGAGAACATTCGCGAAAGCCACTATAGTCGCTCATCGGTCAGAAAGATAAGATTCGCGAAAGCCACTATAGTGGCGAATCTTGCCTAAGAGGTTAATTCGGTATTCACACTTTTTAGATCGGCCAACACACTTCCACTGTATGCTCCAACTGCTTTTCCGTGCTATCTTAGAGTGTGTTACAATTTTCTATTGATACTACAAAACTTAAGTTCTTAGAGACAATAATAAAAGGAAAATTGACGTTCAAAATAACAAGTAAAAGATAAACTTTTTAAAAAAATATTTTCAGCGAGAAAATAATTCTTCAACCTGAAATTTGTCGTACCATAGTCAAATGGGATGATAAAAAAATCTTACACATTTCCCTGACGTGAAGGATCAGTTTCGAGACCATGTTCATATATTCCTCCCGAGTCTTCGCCTTCATGAACACATGATTTTCCATTTCACTGCTGTTGCGTGCCACTTGCATCCCTGAACGCTGGATTACTTCTTCGCTGTAAAAAAAAAAAAAACAAAATATAAAAATAAAATTGCACTGCAAAGTGGTATACGCATCCATAAAAAAAATATTAATCGATTAATGGACAGCCAAGTACGCTAAGATCCGCATCCGCGGAAAACAATCAAATCAAAAAGTCCGGAAGCGTTGCCGACCTTTAAGGAGTGTCATTATGGGAAGGGGGGGAGGAAGGCGGGGGAACTCAACCGCTCACCGGACGACGCGCGGTAGTTAAGCATCCACTCAGACGCCGATTTTCTGCGGGAGTGTGGTACTTCCCCGGGCGAGCCGGCCCATTCATGCTACAGACAAATAATATGCCATTCTTGACAAAGTATTCGTCTGCAGCGTGGCTCTACCACTTCAAAATTACACGTCCACGTGAATTATGAATTAAGGCAATGTAATGCTTGACACCATTAGTCAATCTGAGTCGTGTTCAAGTCTATGATATTATTTTTTTTCGATCACCTTATTGTCGCGCTAACTAGAACGATATCAGTAACTACATAAGCATATTGTACTATCATAATCATAACAAATTGAAATGGACTGATCATTTTACTTCCACAAACTCGTGTGCAATACAATAGCGATGAGGAAATGACGAGAGGCTATTAATATTTTTCTTATATAATGCTCTTTGTGTAGAATAGCGTTGTTGATAATAGGGCCTTTACAATTTTGAAGGAAAGATTCGCGAGGAGCAGGGTCTTAGGACTGCGAGAGTTGCTCCTTAGTCTTCAGGCCTCATTGTAACAATGGAAGACGAAATGAGTACGTAAAAGTCTTGAAGCGGCCTTGAAGGGCCATTTAGACCAGGTAAACCCTGGTCTGAAGGGCTCTTGGGTATACCTCAGCTAGGACTGCTCGAACGATCGTGGAGAATAATTTTAAGCAAAACAAAGCTCAACTAATTAGCGCCGTAGTAGCGGCACTGACTTCACTTGTTTCATTTTTGCGATTTTCTTTTTGTTTTAATGGGATAGGAAGGCAAACGAGAAGGTGTGTCACCTGATGGAAAGCAATCAACGTCGCCCTTTAAGGAAATGTCATTATGGGAAAGGGAGTGGGAGGAGGGAGGGTGTTGGGTCTCCGGAACTCGGCCGCTCACCGTACCAAGCGCGGTAGCTAAGCTCCCAGACGCCGGTTTTCTGCGGGAGTGTGATACTACCCCGGGCAAGCCGGTCCAATCATACTACAGACAAAGTATTCGTCTGATGCGTGGCTCTACCACTATCAGATTTTTCATTAGTGATTTAAATTAAACTAGTAATAGGACTCTACGGAAGATAATCGTTGATTTGTCTCTTGTGTTGAAGTGCCAATGCATTGTGTTCGTCATTCGCGATAGCTACTACTCAGACGCCGATCTTCTGCGGGAGTGTGGTACTTCCCGGGGCGAACCGGCCCATTCATGCTACAGACAAATATTATGCCATTCTTGACAAAGTATTCGACTGCAGCGTGGCGTCTCGACCGCTATAAAAAGTACGTTTTCGCTTCTTTGCGTCGATATGTATACAAGTGATCAACTGAATTTTCATTCATAAAAACTCACAAATTTCCGTAACAGAACAGAAGAGGCCAGTGAACGTTATAAGCTGTTTTGCTGGCAAGTCGCGTCGTGTGTTCACTTAGAACGAGTGAGGCGGGGACCACACCTGAGCATTTTATTGCATTTTTATTACAACTGAGAGCGACGCTCCGCAACTTTATTGAAGCAATTTGTTTTATAGACAATACTAAATAGAATAAAAACTTTTATAGAAATCAAAATGCGAAATATAATATAATAATAATAAAAGTTTTTCCAACATCTTAACGAATAATTCCCGGCGTTCACCTCTACAACACGCCATCTGAATGCGTGGCGATCTCGTACCACCACCACTCTCGGGAACCAGCTACCTTCATCGGTACTTTCGAACCAATACGACATTGGAACCTTCAAAAAACAAGTCTACATATTTCTCAAAAGCCGGCTTCGCATCTGCAGTGCTTATGATGTAAACGTCTATATGGGCGTTAATTGCTTTCCATCAGACGACACGCTTGCTCGTTTGCCTTATTATCCCATTAAAAACATCTCGACATATGTTCATTATATGCCCACAACGCATTTATGTGTTACGGATGCCTATGAGCGAAGGTTTAACTTACCATCAGGTATTATTACGAAAACTATTTTTTATTCCGATCGAGAATTGATTCCAAAACCATTTGGTCAGGAATGCGGTATGGTCATTTGTTGAATTAAACAGCCCCCCCCCCCCAATGAAAAATACTCAGAACCGTCAAATACGAAGAATATAGGACTTTAGGACCTAAATGGTGCAGTGGCAGTGTTCGCTTTCAGAGTCGAAGGTCCGATTTCCGCATTAGGTTAAATTTCCTTGTGTTTATAATGGTAATACTCTGATGTTTATTGGGCTTTAGAACGTTTAAAGCGTTTTAGAACGAAAAACACAGAAGGCTTTTTCATTCAAATCCTACTTTCGATTTTCTTTCGGCACGACTGGAGAAGAAATGACTTGATAACGTGTTTCTAAATCAAAGAACTAAAAAACGAATTATTATTGTTTTTATAGACAATTTTATTTTCATGTGGTATTTGAACCCAGAACTTTAGCTTGAAAATCATTCAAGAGGTCCTCTATACGAGAATACTATAAATCTAATATATATTAGAATCTCGAGTCATTGTTTATTATCAATATTACCCCTAGGTGATAAGGGTGGCCCTCTTAAAAGTTTTTTTTTATTTTCATATGGCTCAGTGGCGGGCCTGCCGCCTACAAGGTCGTAATATACAAGGTCATAATGGTCGTGTGTTCGAACCACGCTTATAGATAAATATATATGTATGGCCTACAAATATATATTCTGAATTTGGTTACCCCGCTAAACCGCATTGACAGCGATTATTCATGTTAGATATTGTACAAAAAGATATGTTTGTACAGTTCAATCAACTCTCGTAGGTCAACACATTACGTATATGGAAATCCAAGGTTTTGTACTTTTACCTTGTTCACGAGCGGCCGTGTATGGTTGCAGATATAATGAGTACGTAAATAGGAAGTGATACACATATACATATGTATTTTTTTAATATCTAACGATTTTTTTATTCAGTCACTACAATTAATTAATTACTCTAGAAAATTCGAAAAGAAATATAATCTAGTAAAGACTTTTGTATTCAATTGCTATTATATGATAAAACTATACATGGAGTTTGTTACTTCAGTCACTAGAAAATTCGAGAAAAAATGTAAGAAAAATCATTACTGTATTATTTGGCTACACTCAAAAGAAATAATCACGTAACTCAAAAATTCGAGAAGAAATATAAGGAAAAAGTGAGTTGAATGTGTAGTAAAATAATACAGTAATGATTTTTACATTCAATCATTACTGTATTATTTTGCTACACTCAAATAAGTTAGTCACATAACTCAAAAATTCGAGAATAAATGTAAGAAAAAAGTGAGTTGAATGTGTAGTAAAATAATAAAGTAATGATTTTTACATTCAATCATTACTGTAGTATTTTGCTACACTCAAATGAGTTAATCACATACCTTAAAAAATTAAGAAAATATGTAACGAAAAAGTATGTTGAATGTGTAATAAAATAATACAGTAATGATTTTTGCATTCAATCATTATTGTGTTATTTTGGTGCACTCAAATGAGTTAATCGCGTAACTCAGAAATTTGAGAATAAATATATGAAAAAAATGAATCTACTTTATATGTATTTGAAATTAGGCCTGATCATCACATCTCCCTCAAGTATGAATTATACAAACCCCTCGAATCATTGAATAAAGAATGAAACAAACAAATCAGTCCTTGTAACATATACTAAATCAAGATCAACAGTTATACAGTCCACACTACAAACACTGGGCATGTCCTAGGTATCCTAGGCATTCATCAAAATTTTATTATCAAATAGGTAGTTTTTTTATGGGAGTAAAAGGTAAATGAGCAAACATCACCTGATGAAAAATAATCAATGTTGCTCACAGACATCTGTAATAACAGAGTCATGGCAGAAGAGTTGCTGGCTTTTGAAACAAGTGTAGGCTAGTTTCAGAAATATAATAATAATATATATAGTATTATTTTCCTGATCTATGGTTAAATTATACATAGTTAAATATTAAGTGGTAAAGGCTGATATATGATACATTCTTTCACAATGTTAGAGAATTTAGTCACTTGCTGGAATCTTTGTATGTCCAATAATCAACATTTTTCCTTAAGTCAGCAACCTATCTGTGCCCTAGATGTTACAGATATTAATAAGCAGCGGTGAATCACCACTGACACAATCAATTTGCTTGCTTGTCTCCCTTTAGATCCATCATCTAACAAATATTATGTAAAATTTAGATATAACCTTTCTAGAGATTTACTGAGGCTATAACACAACAAAAGATAGTAATATCATCCATAAAATTATTATATAGCTATGATGGTGTATGAGTCATGAAGGAAAATTATGTTCTTAAAGATAACAAATGATCATGGGAAGGTTTGTAAGATTTATAACTTTTTATAAAATATAGAAAGTCAACTTATAGATCATTTTTTTTAAATAAAGCTAGTAACACAAAAGTGATAGTAACTAGGTAGTACTATTTTTAACACTTATGTGTCTTCCTTCTCCGGAAGTTTTCTCAATGAAAATGAATTTATGAATTCATAAAATTTGCTGTGTCAAAACTATTTCTCTCGGCGTAAATGATCATGAATTTGATTCCAGCATAAGGATATATATATATATATATATATATATATATATATATATATATATATATATATATATACGTATATATACGTATATATATATATATACGTATATATATATATATACGTATATATATATATATATATATATATATATATATATATATATATATATATATCGTACATGAGAATAAATTTTTAATACGCATGTTACACTGAGTAAAATAAACTATATTCTGTACCACAAAATTTATAACTATAAATTAAAATATGGTTAATTATAATTTATATATACACCAAACTTACATTTTTGAGACAACGCTCTGCCGAAAACTTTGAGTCTTCCAATTATCTTCAGGTACCATTGTGTTAAATTGCTTAAGGTTATCCATTTTGTGTTAGCACAGCTTATTAGTTTATTTTGTAAATGCACACAACAATGCAATATTAATATAAAATATCACGCACAACCAAAATATACTCCAATAACAACAAAAGCAGACGATTAAATTTTAATTGCTATTTAGCATCAAGCATTCATCTGTCACTTCACAATTCATATACGACTATTGAATGTATTGAACGAACGGATAATGTTGCAAGTACATTAATGACTTTATGACATTGACAGGGCATAGTGATGAAATATTTGAACATAATTTTTGGTTGGTAATGTTTTCTTCAATGTACGTTTTCATTTGTGGGAAAGAGATAAATAGTTAAAGATGAGATGCCCAACAAATGTCAATATCATGGTCTTAATATACACATGTCTTGTAAGCCCAATTTCAGTGATGAGAGATTAGTACGATCATGTCATAACTTTTCTTTCGAGTCAACGCCGCTATACGTCGTTACTATCGATGGGTGCATGCCGGTTAATTGACAAGTGACTGTAAGCGACTTGTTTGATTGGTTTATCGATTTTTTTGTTTCTTTATAATTGGTTATATTAAAATACACAAAAGGGACAGAATTCTATTGTCTTTGTTGCAGTACACCCATTTATCATCATGCCTCTGGCGGCTGTTAATTGAAAAGAACAGCGCAGCCATTAAGTCGACGTACCCACTACTGTTGATGCAAGACCTGTGTATATGACCGTGGTCAGTATACTCGTTTATGGGTTACAAGCTTTATTGATGCTCATATTAATAAATTATCGACAACATGTAAAAATATTTGATTATGTTTTGAGATGAATTACATTGAAATCTATAATTACAAATATATTTAATTTAGTACTGTAAAGGGTAGTAACTTACTTAAAGTAATACGACCAATGTTTATGCAGAACAGTAAATGAATAAATATATTTACTTATCTACCGTCTACAATTAATAATGTGCACAGCTAGCTTTATAGTATAAAAATTTAAATATTGTTTAATTAAACATTGTATGTGTATTTTTTAATCCTTTAGCTTTCTGCTCATCAAGCATTTTAGTATGTTAGCTCCAATCTGGTAGTTTCCACCATGTCAAAACTACTCCCGTCTTATTGGTGGACTCCCAGATCGGATTGATAGCCCGATGATAAGCATTTGGTTTTTTATCAATTCCAGGTGCTACGGTTGCACCTGCTTGCCATTGCTATTCCTTTTTTTCCACGCATTCGCTGTTGGCCTCTTTACACGGCTAGGATGGTCTGCCAGATTATATGCATGATGTATATACGTAAAATTTTAATTCATGACAGTATTTATGCAAAGTAAAAACATTTGGCATAAAACTGACGTAGCTTGAATTTACATTATTAAAAACAGCTGTATAAGTAGGTGAGTTTTAGAATTTTACAGCACGTATTTACATACATATCGTCACGCCTGTTCCCCGTGGGGATATTCAGAAACCACAGATCTCCATCTGCTACGACCTCGGCACACTTTCGTCGCTTCCTCCACACTCATCACTCTCCTCATGCAAGCTCGCCGGTTAAGGGTACAACACGTAGTGTAACGGGCAGGTGTGGTCCGCAACTCGACGTCATATTTTGCGTGTTGTAGGGTACAGCATGTATTTGATTGTGAAATGAAATTTGAGGTGGAAGCATTTTTACAAATAAATATTCACTACAATTTATAAACATGATGCAACAAAATTGTTTAACTGGTATTTATTATATATAATAAGGTATAGGAATTATTTTTACCTTAAACATTAATAAAATGTACAGGAAAAAATTAACTCAATGAGAAAAATTTAGCAATAATGAAAAAAAAAACAGAATTTTATTAATAGTCTTTGATTTCTTTTTTAGTACAATAAAATGAATATTCTTATGAAATAATATTAAAATTTGATTTCTAACATCAATCATATAAATTAAAATGATTCATAATGTCAACATTTAAATCATTTAAAAAACAAAAATACATGCTATGGTTGCATAAACCTTATTTTATTTATTGGTTCATTCATTCATTCATTTAAATTAATGGCTCTCACCTATTTTATTTACGACAACCAACATTATGACATTGAATCATTTTAGGATTGGACAATTACAAAGTAACTTATCCGTATTATAAAATTGCTGAAAGTGAATTATAAAATTAGAATTATAAGATTAAGCCAAGATATTCCCATAATTTCGAAAAGTTTTACAGCACCACCAATCTCTCTTTAAAGTTTTATTAACTCCAACGAAGATAAGAATAATTTGTGTCAATTTCTTGAAAGGCTTTTGATAATGCAGTCTCAAAGAGGTGTTTTCTTTGGCTTATTATTTTATGAAGCAAAGTAGTTGAATCCATCAACCTTGATGCTCTTATTAGCCTATGAAATAAACCACCATGTCCATATACTCCTTAAGCAATTGCTCAAGTAACATTACATCTGTGTGATATCTTTGGTATTTTTGGCATTATTGGAATAAATAAGTACAGATTTATTGTATCTCGGATCTACCACTGCACTTGTAGAGAATATTTTTATTTTGTTCACATTGGAGAATGTTGGCATCATCCCTGTTATTAATGTTGCATGAGGTTGTTGTAATAATAACTTAAAATGCATCATTATTAGAGACTATGCATGATTTATGTCACACCTTAAGAGGTGGGAGGGGGTCAACATAGTGTGATAGTCTTAACCTTTGTGGTACTACAATGTCACAAGTAGCCACATGTGACAAAGACGGAGGAACTCTTAAATAATTAAATTCATGTGACATAATATATGGGTGACCCCTAAAGCTAGTGGAAAATCATAGCCTAGTGGAAAATCATATGATTATGATTTTCCACTACTTTTTATTGTAGCTCCATACTTTATATGATGTTGCTGTTAGCAGTGGCTGCACTAACTAAAATATTAATGTTTTTTGTTGCTTCTTTTTTGAACTATTCTTACTTCTTGTTGTCCAAAAGTCATTTTTATAAAAGCATCTGTTTTTTTTAAATGATTCTATTGGTTGGATCTTTTGTAGCTATAAATTCTGCTGAAATAGTATTTGAGTGTTATAGGACAAATGTTGCGGGGTCTTTATTGGAATGTAGAAGTTTTCTTGGTGTCATTTAGTTGAGTTGAGACATAAACCATGAGATTTTAGCTGGGAGAAGTTCAACATATTATCATACACAGCTTGACATCTATGAAGATTTTCCAACATTAACAAAATTTGAGGGACATATTCCATAAACAGCTCCATATTTACTGTTTATCAAGTTCTGTGAAGCGTGCTAAAAGCTGTTTGGAGTAACTATCAAGCTGAAATGCTTTTGCCTCAAACTGTGCCACTTGAGAATCTATTTGATCAATTAGTTGCAACAGGGGTTTCACTTTTGTCGTATCTGGAAAACAAAAAGGTTTATTTTATAATAAATGTGATTTAACACCCCATATATTTACCACAATTCACCACTCAAGATGCTTGTCAAAGGTGGATTTTTTTACAGCCGATAAATCTGATACTATGTTAAATGGAGGGAAGTTTCCCTATTTCTGGGGGAAAGGAACACAAACCCACCATAATTATCTAAGGTAGATTGATGGGGTACCCAGACTCTGTATAAAGGATCATACTCAGTATATGGGAATGGATGTGAAAACCTAGAAGTGGGCTGATTTGGATTGTCAACAATGAGGAGATTTATGTATATAAACATGATTGTCAATTGTATGTATGTTACACATCTTTTATAAAAGCTACTCACACATCTCATTACAGTCGTTTAAGGTTTTGCTGAGGTTGCCAGCTAAATTCCTGAGTTCCGTATACTTTGTAATCGTCAACCTATTTATATCCTCAAGTAATATACAATGGTCCTGAAAATTAATCACACATTTACTTTAAGAATTACATACTACTTTCCATATGGTGTATTTATTAACAGTGTTAAGTGAAAACACTTCAACAAATATGACCAAAAAATTGCTTGCCTCTTCATTGCTTACATGATTCGGCACCATTAATATAGTATTCATATAATATTTTGTATTAAATATGTAAGGCAAACTACTTTTAAAAAACTTTTCTTTGATTCTAATTCATTGTAAAATATAATATTAATTATTGATATAAATCATAACTTATTAATTGTGTACAATGCCTAGCACTCATGATGTATTGTTCAAATTAATGTCACCTAAGAAAATAGAATTCGTAAATTTAAGGGTGCAAATAAATATAGTAAAACAATAATTTGTTTTTGGTGAAATTCTTCAATTGTTTTTGGTTAAAATTTTTCAGTGATTACATTTTTTATTCTATCTTAGATTTGTCTATATTTTACTACTTGTTTGACCTTGCAGGGGATTGAGTTCCCTTTCAGAAATTTTATAAAAAATCCTCAACTAGGTGAGTTGGGGATTAAGGTGGCTTTTATTACTTAGGTGAATGATGCTGTCCATATATTTGCAATTACTCCATAATCACCTCATAATATAACACCAACAGGAAGAAATGAAGTTGACCTTTTCCATTTTTGACACTAACCATTCAAATTATTTATGCAAAAATATAATTTATTAAATAAACATTATAATTATAACATTTAATTATTAAGGAACATCAACTTTGTTGGCTCGGTCACCTTGAGCAAATGGGTGAGGATTGGTGTGTGAAGAGGGCGAGAGACAACCTTCAAGCTAGCAATTGGTGAGAATTAGCGCATGACAGGAAGAGATGAAGGACACTCGTTTCGGAGGCCAAGATCCACTTTAGGTCATTGAGCCAGTGGAGTAAGTACTTATAATGAACTATTTTACAATAAAACAACTAAAGGGTTGACTTATACCTGTCCTGCTGACACTTCTCCTTGGAAATAATCATTTGTACGCTTGAAAAGCTGTGTTGCTAGCCGGCTGAGCACAGGATCATGAGGATCTAGTACTTCGAAACTTGAACGACTAGGAGACATGTGTAAGTCTGCGAAGCACATAATTTTCTACTAAATTATATGATGATCAACAGTTCCTCTTCCAATTTGGGAAGAATCCCTTTAGATTTCCAATGGTATGAAACAATAAATCGATCGACAATATATACGACTACATAATTATGGAGAAAGTGCGGAGCATTTTATTGCAAGGAAGATAATTATTTAGACTATTACTATGAAAAACGTAAATGCTTAACAAACATTTTACCTTTATCCCTTCCATCATTAGACCACTTTTCAACATCATCTTCTGACATATTTTGTCCTCGAAATATTGGTAACTTCTGTGATTTTTCACACACAATATACGTAGTTCTTTTATAAATCTAAGAACATTACAACGAAAACAGAAGGATTAGAAATTTATTTACAGATTATAGAACCCTCGTCTATATCGACATCAAGCACATATTATGAAGAGAAGTATCACACGTCGATGTATGTACAGAATCAAAATTTAATAAAAAAAAAATTTATTGAATTCTTTTTATTTTTTGTTGAAAATTAAGTCTGTTATCGGGTGGACGATTATACATATATTATATTATATTACTTATTTTTAGAAATAAGGTCAGTAATATGAGCAAATTACTAAAAGTATTTGATATCGAATCAAAAGTATCGAGTATTTTTTAATATTAACTACTTACTCGTATTTACTTTTATTGAAATACAGTAGGTGTACTGACAGTAAATATAAACGAGAATTGATGAGAATTATGAATAAAAAGTGCTATTGAGTATTTAATAACAATTGTAGTGAGTGCTAATATTAAAAATATTAGTGTTTACGATCTTTTAAAATAAGAATTCCACAATTATGTCTACATCCACTGTATTGCGCGTTAAACGAAGACTTGAAGATAACCCTCAGGATGCACTGGTACTTGTATGTAAACGAATCAAAACAGACACCGAGGAGATTTCTCCTTCATTATTTGTCTTTAGAGGGAGTGTTGATAATCAAGTAAGTTGGTGCTCAGTTTAAGAAATTAAGCGTTATACGTCGACTCACGTCGTAAGGCACACATATTTATGCACACAGCTATGCTATTTAATATTTATACACAGCTATGCTATTTAATATTTATACACAGCTATGCTATTTAATTTCCCCCAACCATGTGCATATCGTTACTCCATCTAGCATTCGATATTGTTTGCCAGGATGTGATGTCCATTCCAGCACTCGTCTATTTTAACAGGTGTTGGTGATCTAAAAACCTGACCGAGTAAAATATTTTTTAAGTTATATACAACCTTTTACTTTTCAATGAAAAGTAGGAAAAGTTTGTTAATGGCATAACTTGAACAAGTTACTGCCACATACTAATTCTTTTTAGTCCTACTTCTTTTTAGTCGTCATATTCTTGACATAGTAGTCCTAGTCATTATATTAATGGTGGCTTGTTTAACCAGACACCACCATTGCTATTTGCACCATTGCACCTTACTGCTGCCTTCTTCATGCATTCATATAGAGAGCTATTTAGTACTGCATGAGTACTGAAGAGTTGTTAATTTTCTGAAAAAGACTGTAAAGAGGAGAGAAGTAGACAAATTGGCCCTCTAGCTCTTAAAATAGCCTTCATGTGTAAAACTACTGTCTTCAGAGTCAATGGTTGCAGGTTTAATAAACATATTTATGGTCATAGGTATTTATTCTGAGTCTGAGAGCCCTGCAAATCCACCCTGACGGGTGTGATGGGTTGGTGTAGATTTATCCAGAAATGGGAGGCTCAGCAGCGGATTGAAATGTACTGATATATTTTTTTTGTTTTAGGAACCAACACTTGTTAAGGATATTGTACCTAAAAATGACTTAATTTTGAAATCAACGCACAATGTCAATGATATAATCCAAAAAATAAGAAGAGAAAGAAAGGACAACTCTGCTGAAAGTCGCTATGAGGTTGTCAATTGCTGCAGAGGTTTGAAAGAAAACAATAGTGAGAGTGATGATGATCTTATTGATTTGGTTGATTTGAAAAAGAAGAATGATGTGGAAGAAGATGCTAAATACATATATGATTTGTATATTGCGGCTAAGCCTGATTTTGATGTGTCTATGTTGGATGATCTAGTAAGGTGAATGATTTTATATGTTTCATTTAGCTATTACTATGAGCTCACCACCTAAGGCCTTTTTTTATAAACCTCTCTGCGCAGCTTGTCAGAATTACGGGAAAAGGTGCTGTCCCTTTTTATGGGCCAATCTCATAGTGAGAGTGGAGATGAGGCTCCTCAACTCCTTTCTGCTTTGGAGTCACATATGGTGCATCACCTTGAGTTTCAGATGTTGGGCGGCGAGGCTCCCCTTTTTCCACTCCCCGGTAAGGGGGGTTGTAGGAGAGCCTGATAGGCTCTCTTCCGCCACCCTGTTCTCTGCCTGCGAACTGGGAGAGCAGATGAGTTTTCTCTCTCCCTCTCTGCAGACTTCTTCCTTGCCAAAACCCCACAGAAGACAACACTGGCCATCCACTTAAGGCCTAAATTAGCACATTAACTTATACTGCAAGTGAAATTCTGTTGAAATATTAAATTTTTGTCTATAGCTTGAGTGGGCTGGCTTTTCAGGGAAAGTATTACACTATTTCAAACAATATTTGCTATATTTCTTTCAGTGATAATTGAAAGTTAAATACTACTTTTCTCTTCATTTACTTACCTCCTTTTTTTATGGTATAGGAGAGCATATGAGCCAGCGTGTTACCTGATGGAAAGCTGCCCATAGACATCCATGTCACCATAGGTATTACGAAAGCATTGCCAGTCTCTTCATACTCACTAAGGCAAGAAAAATTCTGCCACATTCTTGGTGTTGCCAATATAGCTATGTGTCATACTGCTTATCATGGTATGATTCTGCTTTGCACAACATTTTCATTAAAACATGGAATATTCATGCAGTTAAAGAAAATATACTATCATTTTTGTTGTAGTATAGTGCCTTAAAATTGTTTTCTGTCCATTACCTATTTTAACGAAGTATGTAAAAACTTGTTTCAGTATAGAAAATTATGAGACAGAGTTAGTATTTGGTTCCTATCGAGATAATGGTATGACAGCACAGTCAGATGCTGAAGCTGATGATGAAGATGATTCGAATGATGAGAACAATTGGAGGAATGAATATCCAGACTCAGATCCAAGTAGTATTGATGAGGAAGATATGATAAAGGCTATGGAGAAGTGTGATATAGGTAAATTGTCTTCTTTAATTTAATTGAAGTGGTAGACGAATACTTTGTCAAGAAAGGCATATTATATGTCTTTAGCATGAATGGGCCAGCTCACCCAAGGAAATATCACACCCGCAGAAAACTGGCATTTGAGTGGTATCTTAGCGACAATGCTTTGTCTGGTGAGTGGTAAATTTCTGGAGGCCCAATCCCTCTCTCCCTCTTCCATAATGACACTTTCCTAAAAGGCCAACAATGCTTCTGCAATGCCTATCGCGCTGTGGATGTCTATGGGCAGCGCTAATTGCTTTCCATCAGGTGACACGCCTGCTTGTTTGCCTTCCAACTCCATAAAAAAATTATTATTAAAAGGAATATTGTTAAAATTTGCTTTAAGTAGAAAGAAGAGTATATAATATGTCACTCTGTCAGTCACTTGGGTATATGATGCCCAAGTGAATTTTAATATTATATATGATGATGAAGTGTGCTTCTGAGGGTGTAGATTGGGAAAATTAAACAATACTTAATTTAATATTGACTATACTTATAGAATACTCTTTTGCTCCTTAATGATTGTTTGCCATAATATTTTAATTATTATAAATGATTACTAAAAATACGCCTCTGCAATCTGTTTGTATTGTTGTTTATATTTTTTTAATTCATCTTATTACAGAAGATGATTTATCGAGTGATTCAGGTGAAGACAAAATATATGATGATCCACCTGACATATTTAAGGAAGATGTCAAACGTTATGGTGCTGCTTATGCCATGTACAAAGCTAAAGTGATGGCAGAAGACCCCAGCATAACAGATTCAAAAAATCTTGTACACTGTGTGAAAATGAAAGATCTCGATGAAGAGTCAATAGAAGGTTACAAAGACGACAGTGACGAGGGATTCTATTATGGTCAAGAAGAGGACTCTGAACAGTTCAGGGAGCAATATGGCCATGATTCGTCAGATGAATACAGTCCCGATTGATCTGTAGTGTCTATCTTTAAATAAGTGCAGATATTCCAGTGATCTTTTATATTTTTTCTAGAAACTTTTATTAATATAATGTCCTTACAAACTTTATATGGTTTTTATTATTATATACTTCTATATAACCATTATAAGATTAGTGTATTATGTATTCAAACTCGGTTTCATGGAATAAGAACAAATAAGAGTCTTTCGGAGAGCTATGCTTAATTTCTCTGGTGGATACTATTCAGAATGAAGAAATGCACCAGAGAACCGGTGTTTCCAAACCCATACGACGTTGGAACGTTAAAAAAACAAGCCTACACTTTTCTTAAGGTCGGCAATTCTTCAGCAATGACTATGGCTCTGCGAATGTCTATGGGCGGCGTTGATTGCTTTCCATCAGGTGACACGCCTGCTCGTTTGCCTTTCTATATCATAAAAAAAAATGTTACCGTTATAGCTCTTCGAATTAGGAAAAAAGTGGCACATAGTTCAGTGAACCGATAATGGATGGAGATGAGTGCTGGAGTAGAGACTATGTCTCGGAAAATGTAGTGTGTTGTCCCTCTGGTTAAATGAAACGACAATCGCACAGGGCCGTTGGTGAAGACTAGTCATAAATAAAGCTTACTCAAACCTTAGGACAGGCCTACGTCTGGCATTAGACTGCCAATGACTGATGACAATGATAATTATAGTCATCATTATCATCAGTCAGTACATAGCCATAATTCTTAAATTTACCTTGTGTACATTGATAACTACCTTATATAATGAAGGAATTGATATGTTGACCAATTGACTCAGTGGCGGGGCCCTCCGCCCGCAGAGTAATAAATATATGTATGGATTACAAATATTTATTCCGAGTCTGGTAACCCCGCCAATTCGCATTGGACAAGCGTGGTGGATTTAACGTCCGTTCCTCCAGAAATTGAGAGGCCCGTGCTCAGTAGTGGGACATATAGTCTGTTAAAAAACAAAGCAATGAATTTCTAGTCATAATAGCACTTTTTAGTTTTAATAACAACTGGACTTCTCACAATAATTACCATCGATTCAAAGTCTGACAAATTCTGGGTTTGCATTCCAAACCACTCCATAGTTTCCTTGTATCATTAAACAAACCAATGACAAGAACAAACATCTATACTAGACAAGGAAAACTATCTTCGTCGTAACATTATTAAAAATATATGTAAGGTATATCAGATAAGACAGAAAAACGAGCCTACTCTCATATCTTAAAGGCTCGCAACGAATCTGTAACGCCTTTGAGGTTACGGATGTCTATGGACGGCGTTGTACGCTAGCTAGTGTACCTTCTAATCCCATAAAAATATTACGAATAAGTCGAAAACGACCGATTGGCTCAGTGGCGGGGCCCTCCGCCCGCGGAGTCAATGGTCGCGGGTTCGATTCCCGCATCGGAATAAATATTTATATGGATTTATAAATGTTTATTCCGAGTCTGGTAACCCCCCCAATCCGCATTTCCTTTCCTGTCCCTTCCTTTCTTCTCTATTCTTTCCCTTCCTCTCCGTCAATCCACGGTCTGCCGTGCCAATGGATGCGTGGCTAGGGGCGAGCCTAGTCGCAAGTGTGCCGATCGTCCCGTGGTCGGGCTCCCCCGGGGACTATGGTGCCTTACTTCAGCATGCAGGGCTCTGCTGGGGCTGACCTCCATCCGCCCTTGCGGCTCGTGGGATTCACTAAGACGAATTTAATATATCTAATTTGTCGAAAATGACGGCGACGTGGTTCGCCACCCGTCACGTCATGATTCTCACGAGGGCGAAAAGCGACCAATAACGAGCCGTTTCGCTGTGATGAATGGCAGTGGATGGAGCTCTGTGGTCTCTGCCAACAACTGCGGGGGATAGGCGTGAATATATATATAAAAAAAAAATAAGTCAACAAAACTTCTTGGAACGAAAGGAACATATCGTCGGTCTTATTATCAGAATTCGTAACTGCAAAAATATTATTTCTAACTTCTCATTTTGATGTCATCTAATAGATAATCTGAAATCATATCCGAATTAATACTTGGTATTAACCAGAAAAATTATCTCTTTATATTTTAGGTATGAAGTTTTTACAAATTTCTCAAATTATAGTTTTTTGTCGGTTCTGCAATATTCACTCTTAAGGACTTAAGAATGCTCGTAATTGGGATGACGATATGTAAAGTGAAGCAGGGACTTTTCCCGCCAACTTATCGATGACGTTGTGTTTTTATTTCATTTTTATAATCTTATATTATTATCAGTTATATTGTTTGATTATGGTGGCGGATTATACAATATAGTTCGATTAAGGTGTATATATGAAGTGATATGAAATAAATGCGTCTATGGTGACTTTTTAAGTTCACTGATAAAGTCCATAGAAGGTTTTGGTAAATAGCCACCATTTTATCAAGACGAACCGTGACAAGCTGACTAGACTAGAGATTTGATATTATTCCATTTTACTTGACACTGGTATAATAAACGAAAGGTGGAGCAGTTTTCTTCGTCAACAGATGGCGTTAGCAGTACAGATTAATCTGTTAATTCAAAACGGAAATATTAATTGATATTGAATTCAAATTTTAGAATTTTAATGCATATTCAATTAAGAGTATGATTTTATAACGGTTCGTTTTTTCTGTTTCATTAATCCTGCTATTTTTACCCTGATGTTGGCAAAATCAGTAAATTAATTGGGTCTTAATTGAAAATGTAATATATAGATGATAGTATTTTTTAAAATTTTTCAATATTTCTAAATGTTAATAGTCTTACCTGTAACAAATGAAATGTAATATCTGTTGTCGAAATATATAAAAAGTTATTTTAATAGCAAAAGGTTGGTGCGGATCATAAACAGCTATAGACTGGTAACAAGCAGAATTGGCCTCAGCGTCTGAACTCTATTTAAAACCAATTGTCAGGCATATTTTTTGTGATAAAGCCTATTTCTCATACCACCGGAATTGCATAATGGTTCATAAAACTAGTGAAATCAATCCGACATATTGCTCTCAAGGCGGCAACACCCCATAACCTCATTCTTAAAAATTCAAAGAAAAGGAACTTTAATAATAAAAAACATACTTTTAATATGTGATAAATAATTTATTGTCTGGCGTATTTTTACAATATCAATGTATGTCTACATAAGTTTACATGTATTATCACTTTATCCAACATTTTTATGGTTACAATTTCATCAGTTGCGCTATAGAAAGAGTATTACGTCACTGACAGATTATATTAGGTAGGAAATGATTTCAATTTATGGTAAAATGTATTTTCATTTCAAATCTGTAAAGCAATTCTTTTTAATGTATTAACGTGTATTTCTTGTGTCTAAAAAGTTAAAAAATAGAACGATTTTAATTATTTACGGTTTTTAACGTAACCTTATCTTTCAAGCACCTGTAGGTTTTAATTAACGGGAACGAATACAAATTAATAGACATTATTTATTCGAGTCATTAAATTAGTCACTATATATTTAGGTTCAACACTGTGATATGGCACATCACGTCAGATGCTGTTTTGTGTAGTGTTTAAGATTATTAACCATAATGTCATGATTATTTAAGTCTAGGACAAGTACAATCGGGGTCAAAAGTGCTTTTGTTATAAAATTGGAATTCTTTTTAAAATAGTTTTTAATAAAATTATATCAGCTTGAGATTTCAATTTCATTTTAACATTAAAAAATGATTTACATATATATGTATAAGTTATTGTATGACAAAAAGGTTTTACATCTTTATTTTGCACCCCTTTTACGTTACAACATGAAAATTCGAGACTTATTCCAAAGTTTTACAGACAGACGAACACAAATTTCTATGTATATCTACGGAATAAGTCTTGTATTCACTTAAATCTATAATTATAATTAGTGAGATACCTATAAATGCAAATTACAATTACTCTAGCGATGCTTTGGCATAGACACAACATGGTATTTCTCGTAATCTTCTAAGAATGGACACATACTTTTATCTTACTGTTCTCGGAGTGTAATCAGATAATGTTGATTTTTAATAAAGATAAGATAAATTGACTTTGCTCCTAGAGCGTAACAATTCGAAAAACATTTTATTATCTTAAAAATTTCTGTATGTAAATATTAAAGTGAAAGGAGTTTTTTGCGTATTATATGGATAATTTGAATATTAAATGAGCGGTATTTTATAGATAATTTAACTTCTTGAAACAAACACATTTAAGCATTTAGCGTGAAAAAATACAAGTTTAGTCAGTCGCCAGAAACGGCGTATATAAATGAGAAACCACTGGTGAACAATGACATGAGCATTACACTGCTTAGCGTGGAGTAGATAATATGCACTTATGAATAATTAATATTAAACAAAATTAACAACAAAGAAAGAACAATCACTTAGAACGAATGGTAATAAAATTTAGTTACAAAGCGATAATATCTTTACAAGTATTTACAGTTTGGTATTACAACGTATACTAACATAAAGACGAAAGGGTACTTCCCTTAGTCATTTACATAACAAGTTATATAACAAATCTAAATGAGGCATCCTATGTACATTTGCCGAGATTTCAACTTCCATTCACCCATTCATTCGTCGTTTCTCAATCATTCATTGCTTTCAAATGTCAAAACATCAATTTGGCTTTGATATGCAGTAAGAATTTCTTAAATCGAATTAATTTTAATCAATCAATCATTAATTATTGCACATGATTTAACATTAATCCAGAATGAGAGGATATATCTTATTGACCTATTTTAAGAGTAATAAGAAAAATTTTCGACAAGCTTACAGCGAATTATATAATTTTTGTTGGCAACATTTTGACAACGGTAATGGCCTGCGTTCTAAAAATTGAAATGCATTCAAAGATATCATGTGTTGCATAAGAGTGTACATAATAAAATGTTTAGAATATTTCTGAAAATGAAAATATGACATAATTTTGGCATGTCAAATTTTCTAACATTATTTTTCAGTCTCTAAGATAATGTATTGATTTATATCGCTTTCTGAACTTGTTGCTTTTGGTTTTTTATAGTACAGGCGTGTCACTGACTCTGGCTGGCGGTGGTGGGGGTACATTATTATTCGCTGCAGCGTCTTGATTGGCTGCTGTACAGTAGAACTGCTTGTGAGCTTTGTACGTATTGACGTATTTGAACGATATGTCGCAAGACTTGCAGTAATTTGGAGTCTCTTCTACTTCTGCTTCGGGCTCTTTCTTAATATCTGCGGTAGGGATGGGCGATGTCCGTTCTTCGGGCTCGGGTTCTTCAGTTGCGTGGACTAGACGCGCGTGTCGGACGACGTTGCCTCTGTAAGTGGATGTGTACGCGCAACTGCCGCAGCGGTGCACGCGCTCGCCGCCCACAGCTGGGCTTGGGGAAGTGGTCTCACGGTTTTCCTCTTCCAGCACACAGGCGATAAAGCTCTCTTCCTGTAATTAAAATGATTTATTGTTAGAAATCAAAAGATGTAGGTCGCATTTTTCTTTGGAACCTAGAGGCAATCATGGGGACAAATAAGCATGAACCATAGATAAGCAGCAGCCTTTGCCTGGATAATATCTATCCCCAATCAGATAGATTGGGGATAGCAGATCTACCTACCGTAGGGATTATATAACACTACTCATTTTTGAGGGGTGTTGTACAATCCCTTCATTTCCAGCAGTGCAATATTACGGTTTTATTGATTACTCAATACATTTTCCTACTTTAAATTGCAAACCACATCCAAGTAACACTGAATGTTAATCGTACAACACAAACATCATTATACATAGATTTAAAAAAATCACTTCACATTTCTTCCACTTCATTGAACGTAATACTTGACATTATTAGATGATCGCTTAGCTCAGTGTTTACAGTATCTGATTTTTGAATCAAGGGTCTAGGTTCAAATCTCGGTTTCTAGTTCTATTTATATAAACAATATCTGAAAAAAAAAATACAAACTCACCTGTAAATCAGAAGGTTTCTCACGGAAATGCATTCGTATATGTGTGCGCATGCCTCTTAGCGTGTTGCCTCGGTACCTGCAGATGGTGCAGCGGAACGCCTTGACCCCGGCGTGGGCCTCCATGTGCCGCTGGGCCGCAACGGCCGTCGGCGAAACCACCTCACAGCACGGGCACTTCCAACCACCCTCTGTCCCGGACACCACCCGCGTCACTTCAGTCACGCCTCTAGGGGACCGAGTCTCTCGTTTTGTACAGTAATAGGATTGATGTGTGGTCAGGTTGTCCAGAGAGCTGAAGTGTATGCCGCAAGCTAGACAGATCAGCTGGCGGTACTGAGGCGGAGGACCGGGCTCTGGAGGTGCGGGACTTGTCCTATCATCACCACCGCCGGCGGAACAGTAGTGGCGTTTGTGAATACGGTAGTTCTCGTATTTGCAGAAGACTATGTTACACTCTTTGCATTTCGACACACCCTGTTTGACTAGGACTTGAGGAGACGCGGGCGTAACCGGCAATTCCGAGGCGAGGCGTAAAGCCAACCCTGGTGGTAAAAGCGGAGGGGGTGCAACTGAAATGAATTTCTCGTCGGGCGGCGAAGGAATTGTTGGAGGTTTCGGAGTGGGGTCCCTGGAGCTCCGACGCCGCCGCTTTGGCGAACTCTCCCCGCTCGGAGACGAAGACCGTCTCGACGGAGACGGAGTTCCCGGTGACCCGGGCAATGACGGTGCGCAGACTATCTGTTCGGGCGTCGTCGACCGTATTCGATTTTCTTTCTCGTGTTCATCGGCTGTAATCGATTCGGGCGATCGCCGCACGCTGAGGTCTAGAGGCGTGCCGGTATCGCGCGAAGGTTCGCGGGGTCGGTTCGCGGATTTTAACACCTCAGAGTCCTTCGCCTCGGAGTTTATATTTGGTAATGCTCGACTAATCGGCTGGAATGTTCCATTTGGTAACAGGAAGCACGGCGTGTCCGGGTCTGGGAGTGTTGCTCCGGGCAGAGTGCTAGCACTCCTCAATAACGAATACGGCACGATGAGGATTGGATTTGTCGGTAAAGCGAGGGCATATTGATTCTGCGCAGGCGGAGTAGCTCCAGGAGAAGGTGGGGCCGATCCCGATGTAACGGAGCCTCCTCTAGCTGCGGCTAAAACTTGTTTGACCACCTGTCTAGTGCTACAATAGTGGGCTTTGTGAGCCCGATATGTTTTGATTGAACTGAAGCGGATGTCACAGTCGGCACAATAACGGTCTTGTACAGGGGGGCCCTCGCTGGCATCTCCGTTAGTTGGCGGTGGTGCAGGGGTTCCGCTGCTGACAGGGGAAGACGAATGCATCCGCATATGTCGATTCAAGCTGACTTTCTTATCAGCGCTGTACGAACAATACGTGCAGGCGTATTGCTTGCCAGGCGGCCGGGGAGTCTTCGCATCGCTGCTTGATTCGTCAGCGCCTGCGTCCACGCTCGCGTCCGCACCCTCCACTGGCTTCGGCCGTCTGTTCGAACAATAATGTTCTTGGTGCGCTTGGAGCGTACTCAGGGAAGAATAGCGAATTCCACACGGCTGGCATATGTAACCTGGAGGAGTGGCGGCCGGAAAGAGAGCAGGGAAGGCGGCCGCTGTTAGGGCTAAGTATTCTCTGGTTTGTGGGTTTGGCGGCGGAGGGGGCGAAGGAGAAGGCGGTTCTCGTTTGAGCGGTGTGGCTTGTGGTGCTAGTGCTGGATCAGTTGCGAGGCTGGCGTTGAGGCGCAACCGCGGCGGAGAGGCAGCCGGCGATCCTCCTGACGCGGGTGAAGCGCCGCCGCTGGACGCTGCCCTATCACCTCCTGAGCTCGGCGTGCGAGGTTCTGCTGGCATCGCCTCGCTCTCGTTTCCCCATTCCTCGTCCTCACCTGAAAATACAAGCAAATTCAAATGTAAACTAATAAATATACGATAACGGCCGCAGACCGAGTGGAATGTTGAGTGCTGGAACAAAAAGAATATGCCACGATATCTGTTCCTATTAGAGTTGTTAATAGCGGAGTGATGTTACGTTGGCAGTGGTTCCTTCGCGATAGTCGTCACTCGTCACGTTTCGCGCGCACTATCTGTCGACGTCAGTCAGATCGGGGTGCGCGGAGTCGAGGCATACATTAGTGCTTCTAATTGAGACGTGCTCGCCGTATGTAAATGTTGCCGCGTGGGTGGGGCGGCGAGCTACTGGGAGAGACGACGGCAAGCGGTTTTTTCGCAAATAATTCGGGCGGTTCCATCAACGTGGACAGGGACAAGGACCGGTCGCTGCCGTACTCGTTCGTCAATATCGCGAGCGCGAACTCGCCACCGGCCAAACAGAACAAAAACTTAACGGGCCGTCTTGTAATTGGATCTGATTTCCAGAAAACGCTCGCTCACCTTCCTTTTTGAGCGACAACGATCTCGCCCGAGCGAGGAATTAACCTATCTTTCGCGCAGCGATCTCAACTCAAAACGCCAATTAATGAGAGGCTCAACTTCATTCTCTTGCCCCTGTGAAGATCATTATATGGGCACGACACGACAGCGAGATGGACGCGGCGATTGGCGCGCGCGCCGCGACCGCCATCTCGCGGTAACGAATACGACTTAAATCGGATTGCGTTTGGGTCACGCTATCCTAGCCGGCGCGCGTTCCGATTGGTCGTTACGATTTGTGCCCGACATGCGATTGGTCCGGCTAATGCGCGCTATCGGGCGGTTTAATGTCGGCGTCATACCGAACGGGGGTTTATCGGTTCGTTAGTTGCTGTGGTGCGAGCCTCCGTTTTTCGCTAAATAAGTCATAACTTGTGATTGGGGAAAGGTTGAATGTTGGATCGGATAGATGGCGTGACTCGGTGCCGTTTAAGTCGAAGCTTTTGAAACCGAACGTCGATTCGTTAAATGATATACATCTGGTGCGCTTTTGTCTTTATAAACACGTCAAATAATGGCGCACTCGATGCTCCCGGCATGAGGGCGGGCACGCAACTCGCCAAATTGTTTTGTTTAAAGCTTCGAGCACCCGCATAGTTGCCCGGTGAAAACTAGACAGCGATAGTGGAGCGTTACGTACTCTTTGGATTCAAAGGAAGCTTGTTACCTTTTGTGGCAAGTGGCGAACGTTTTGCACTGTTTTGTATTTCTAGCCAGCAGGCTATCGATTTTAGCGATTAATGGCGACGAGTTTCGTCTTCTGAGCCAAAAAAGTCGGGGTTTCATTTCACGCATTGCGATAAATATATGCATGGTCCAGAAGTGCTTATACCAATTTGGATGTCCCGCCAATCCACCTTGGACAAGCGTGGTGGGTTAATGTTATTTTCAGCAGTAGTGGAACATACAACCCATACATGGGTTGTAAAAAATACACTGTTTTATCATGTATATATATATATATATATATATATATATATATATATATATATATATATATATATATATATATATATATATATATATATATATATATGTATATAGTATGCCTGCGGCGGTTCACTAGTGGACACAGACCTCACTAAAGTCTGTTACATAATTTCCGTTTGCAACTTTGCGCATGTTGTCATAGTTTCATCGAGCCAAGGGTCTGTCTCACGTAAGGTTTGCCAACATGCAGTCTCGTCCAACGTAAGCAGCGTATTACCACTTTTGTCTGCTAATTCAGTGTCATTGACTTTGGTTTTTCGGCGGATTTCCTAACGTTTTCTTAAGGTTAAGGTTCTTCTTATGGATCTATGTCCCCGAGGTGGGACAGAGGGCGTCCACAGTGCTTCTCCATTGGGATAGGTCTTGAGACCACGTCAATCCGATGGATTTCATCTCGGTCGCTACGGAGCGCTTCCAGGTGTGTTTGGGTCGGCCTCGCTTCCTTTTCCCTTGACGACTCCATTCCAGCGCCTGTCTGTCTGGGAATGTGATCATGGTTCCTTCGGAGAGTATGGCCTATCCACTTGCGGCGCAAGATTTGAAGTCCAATCGGCGGTTCGTGACAAAAACCCAGTAGGCATTCGTTGGATATATCCTCGGGCCAGAAGATTCCGAGAATTTGTCGACAACATCGCTTAACGAGGACCTGAAGCCGCTGCGTGTGCTGCCTTTATACTCAAATACAACATTGTGCAAATCGTACCATTAAAAATAATCGATAATCAACAATCACACAGCACGTGAAGATAAAAAAATACAATGCCGCCATCTTGTCCTTGCATGTATCAGATTGGATATCGGGGCCCAATTAAAATAGTCGTGCATCAGACCAGTCACTATCGGCCCGATACGCATCTGTATGTCGCCCGGTGACCGATCGACGAGTACACTATATTGCCGTGATCTTTAATACCTAGTGAGATAATATGCAATTGGAGGTTAATTTATAATATAATTTTTTATAATATTGTCACACAGTGAGTTATTGTATTCCACAACCAATAAGACAAAAAGAAGTAAAATTATTGTTTCAAACAGAGCAGTAAATTCTTCAGCATACTCCTAAATAAGTTGTTTATAGTATACAATGTGTAACACATTTTTTCGGACTGTTTACTTATGAATGATTATATTCGATACTGTGTTAAGAAAATTCTGTTATTGTATTCAGGGACGTAAAAGATAAGGAAATAAAAAAAAAATAATGTTTAACTTTACGGTACTTGAGGTGCTTAACGTGATCTTTAAAGTTAGCCAAAGTTCCGCAGTCTTTGAAAAGCTTTTACAGTGATATGTTATCTTTCAAGCAAACGTTTCACGATAAAAGGCTAAACTTTCTCTCTCCTAGATGGCGTTAGTTTTACTTTTGGCTTTATTTAATACATATATGTACTGACTTTATAATTTCGCCATTTAAGTTGGTTTAGTGTTTCTTCTATTTTGTTTTTTGCATTTTAAAACTAAGTTAATTTTAATTAATTGTATATATATCTAGTCATTAATATCTTTTCTGCGTCGCTATGACAATATTTTAAGAGCCATTTGGACAGCTTAAGCAGTAGTTTTTTTTTCTTTTCTTTGATGGCAATTAGTTATGACTATTATGCCAGTGTCAAGTAAGTCACAATAATATTCAATCTCTTGAAATGTAACTAGTCAGCTTATCACGTACGTCTGGATAAAATGGTGGCTATTTTACCAAAACCTATGAACTTTTTCAGTCAACTTAAAGTTTACGATTTTTTTTCGCCTTACTCGAACTATATTGCATATCACGCCACCACAATTAAACAATATAACTGATAATAAAATAAGATTATGGAAATGAAATAAAAACACAACGACACTGATGTAAGTTGGCGGGAAAAAGTGGCATAATTCATGCTCATTAATGAGCCAATATTTTTTCTTCTTTTTATGTCATTTAGGTAAGAGTATCATGCCAGTGTCGAGTAAAATATAATCTTGAAATATATTTGTCAGGTGTTCATGTTACGTCTTCATAAAATGGTGGCCACTCTAAGAAATAAATTTTAACAAAGGACTTTTATAGTCAAAAAGTCACGATTTCATGTCACTCCACAAAATATGTGTACAATACACCACTAGAATTAAACAATATAATTAATCATAGAATATATAAATAAAACGACGCCATAGATAAAAAAATTGGCGGGAAAAGTGTTAGTAATATATTTTTTTTTAATAGTCAATTATTGATACGTTAACGGATTTATGACTCACAAAATACGTCGTATACTGAAATATAAGACTCCTTCAAGATGCGCTTAGCACGGTCTTGGGACACACGTATCTAATTTCTGTCAGCCATCCAGCGCAGATCGTTGAAAAATAAATAACCCAGTTTATTTAGTCCTACGAAAACATAACGGATTGATTTCTTGAAATCAGTTTGTTTATGTGATATCTGAAAAATGTAATCAACTAACAATAAAACAGCACTAGGGTAGAATACATTAACCACATGAAGTCACTGTGTTACTATCGAAAATATAATCACACATTCGTTAGCTTAGGCGTCAAAATTATTAATGCCACGAGAGCCTACTCAAATATAGGCCGTCCTATCAGCAGAAACAAAAGAATATCTACGCTCTGTCGACTTAACGTCAGTACGAATGTTACGCGCCATTAGTACGGTGTTGCTAGAGAGAAAAAAAATTGAAAAAAGTCACAAAGGGTTGAGTGACAAAGACGACACAGATAATCGAGCCGGCCATCTTGATTTATTTGAATGCGTTGTGCGAGGAAGTTATGTTCATCTATCATACATGCGTGGAGAGGCCTTATCCACGATAATATCGCGTGATGTTTAATAGTAGACTTTCAAATATTTATTTAGGCAATCACCTTTGGTATTCCTTTTTAAAAAAAGAAATTAAATGTTTTTGTTATTAAATGAGTTTTAAGGGATTAACCATGTACACAGACAGGTGTTATGTTAAATAGGCTTATGATTCATTTTAAGTCGATCAATATTTTTATTTAAAATCTTACTATATGGCTAACTTGCCTTGCTATGCTAACTTGCTTGCTTGCTTGCTTATTATGTGCCACTATATGCAATGTTTCTACCGTCTTGTAAAAAGAATATATTTAATCAGAGGTTGTGCATTACCAGAAAAAATATATATGAGCAAAACATACACATGGCATAAGAATAAAAATACCACAATAATATGGACAAAAGATTTTTTCCCGCCAATTTGCTGCAGTTTGGCCGTTGGGTTTTCAAATAGTTTCCTGATTAACATTCAAAACACTTATATATTGAGTTATAGATATGTACAGACATATAAGACCAATAGATGAACAATATCTATTATAAACTATAAATTAAATGTTACATTAAAAACCAAATGTAATAAATAAGACCTATTAAAACGGTTATTTTACTCAGGTAAAGAAAACAAATATACGGATTATCTGACCAGGATAATATCAGTAAATATGCTATTTATAAAATTTAGAAATAAGTAGTCGTATAAATTTCCACGAGTGTGTCACTGAAGTCACTTTGAGAGATTTAGTTTTCGAAATAAATGAAAATAATATATATTTTGACATTGTGATTGGAATAACATATATACATATTATTGTAATCTAACGAATAAACTTTGTCGATGAAAATTTTTTAAACGACGATTAAAAACGACCGAGACCATTCGGCGAGTTTTTTTGTCATTCAAATAGTGTATAAAAGCAAAATACGTCATTTTCTACTTACAGTATATACGTTTTCTTTCGTTGAAATATAAATCGTTGGCAGCGTATCACAGAATACCTTTGCCAGATGTTGACGCGGTGCAAAAAACTGAGAGGTCGCTATCGCGCGCCAATCAGCTGCATGTGTCCGAGGTGGACGCACGTCGTGTGTCACGATCGGACGTGCATTTACATATCGCGGGTTCGATTCCGCTATCGCTCCGTCTAGCGCACTACGCTCTCGCATGTCCATTGTGACTTGTTAGTAAATCGTTAATTTATACATGTTTATATTTACCTTAAAAGATAAATATTGACAATATAAATAGCTATAAATCAAGGGATGGCGTTGCTAGCTAAGCTGGATAGCTGTTTTATCATATGATTGTATAATGTATGTATATATTTAATTATATAGTTTTTGTACATACTTTATTCTTTTCCAACAACCCAAAGCTTGACTGAAACAAAATGCCTTCCAGCATTAATTCTGCCGTTGTACCAGAAATTGTGCATTAAAAATAAATAAATAAGTATATTTAAGAAAATATATCAATGAAAAAAAGCGAAAACGCTGTAAATGACACAGATATCAAAAAAATATTTAGCATATTCGGATCAGAAAAAAATACGGTGTCGAATATTCTGAATCTCACAGCTCTACTAACAAAAATGTTGTACAGCATTGAAACTGATTGTTTTAGAGTGATGAAACACAATTTTTTTAGAAATCTTAAAAGTTTTCTGGGCTCTGGTGGAAAGTTTTCATTTTGCGGTTTACGAAGTTTTCCCTTTTTGTGTCGACATATATGTACATACGTTCATACGCTACTAAATTTTTGCAATTTGAATCTAAGTGTCTAGTCAAAGACTTCATTCGCTTGTCCAATGCAGATTGGCGGGGTTACCAGACTATGAATAAATATTTGTAATCCATACATATTATTCCGATGCGGGGATCGAATCCGCGACCATTGACTCCGTGGGCGGAAGGCCCCGCCACTGAGCCAATTGGTCAATTAAAGATTATTTTTTGGTTTTTCACGCACTCCGTTTTTTTTTTTATATATTTTCACGCCTATCCCCGGCAGGGGTTGGCAGAGACCACAGAGCTCCATCCGCTGCCTTCATCGCAGCGAAACGGCTCGTCATTGGTCGCTTTTCGCCTTCGTGAGAATCAGGACATGATGGGTGGCGAACCACGTCGCCGTAATTTTTTCGACAAATTAGGTATATTAAATTCGTCTTAGTGAATCCCACGAGCTGCAAGGGAGGATGGAGGTCAGCCCCAGCAGAGCCCTGCATGCTGAGGTAAGGCACCATAGTCCCCGGGGGAGCCCGACCCCGGGACGATCGGCACGCTTTCGACTAGGCTCGCCCCTAGCCACGCATCCATTGGCACGGCAGACCAATTGGATTGGCGGAGAGGAAGGGAGAGGATAGAGAAGAAAGGAAGGGGCAGGAAAGGAAATGCGGATTGGAGGGGTTACCAGACGCGGAATAAACATTTATAAATCCATATAAATCTTTATTCCGATGCGGGAATCGAACCCGCGACCATTGACTCCGCGGGCGGAGGGCCCCGCCACTGAGCCAATCGGTCGTCCGTCCTTATTCTCCCAACTTACATATATACTTGAATGTCTATTTTTTTTAAAACCCAATTTGTGTAACAATTACTACCGATAGATGGCGTCTGTATCATTCTAAAACGCGATACGGTTTGCCTATGGACTTGTAACTATATGTTTTCGGAAATAAATTCGCGCCTCGCGCGGAAAGCGTCGCGCCTGATGGAAAGCAGTCAACGCCGCCCATAGACAACCGCGACACCGCAGGAGTCACGGAAGAGTTGCCGGCATTTTAGAGACACAGTGATGTCACGTCACCCTCTCAAAGAATCTCGCTCTAAGAAGAACGCTTAAAAGCTATAGCCGACGAAATTTCTAATCCATTAGTAGTTATCAAAGACAATCGCTACTGTTTCATTAGATATTCTAAAAAAATACAGTGGGAGTCGTGTCGGAACGCCGTGAGCGAGGGGCCAGCAAAAACAGCAGACAAAGCGCTAGATAAACGTTTCCTCGTAGCAGCCACGTCCTGTCTCCAGGAATAAATCTTGATGTCTTCGCGGTAACCGATAAGGCGGGACGGGCACAGCCTGGCAAACACAGCTAGCTGCGCTATATCTACTATTGTTAATACATAAATATGTACTTAATTATGTTTAAATTTATTTTTTATACTACTATATATATATATATAAGCAGCAGTAAAGGGTACTTTGACATGGTCTTTCTCGAGTATGTCTTCTGAGTATTTGGTCAAGATATGTTCTCCTTTATTTTCCCCTATCGACCCTTTCATTCACATCCGCAAAATAAATTTCTTATATATATTATTTTATATATATACCATTGGTTCTCATTTCTAGAAATATAAACATCAATCTGCCACCATTCTGTATACAGACTCGAAATAAATAATTATAGGCTATACATAGAGTTATTTCGATGCGGGAATCGAATCCGCGACTATTGAGAAAAGTGGTAACCACGTCATTGAGCCAATGAGGTTACAGTTGGTTGAGTTAATATTAACTATAGTTTCAATCGAAAGACGGTAAACGAAAACGTTTAATGAATAACAAAAGTAATCTCATATTCCACGGATTATCGTAGGAACGGTCATTAAAATAATTAAAGCTCGGCTAATCGTTTTTTCTCTCCGTGTCCACAACAATAACCCAGTTTTCCCCGTCGCCAAGTAGAAAGGCAACGCAACCCTTTCTTTAACAAACGAGTGGCTGTAATCGTTCCCTATGATCTACCACTACCAGTATGATTGATGTACAACTCCAGTTAATATTCATGAGGTGTTACCACATGTAATTTGCGTCAAGATGTGGGAAGAAATGGCTAGTGTAACATTCCAACGGCGAAGCGAAAAATAATGTAGAACTTTTCATACTAATTCTACATAAATACATCTTCGTCTCCGATACGAGGAAATCGAACTGATTACGGACTTGTGCGCCTACCCGTCAGTTGATTAAGTTCAGTTAAAATCGACAATCACCACACCCCCCATCATTATTACCTGAAGCGACCGATAAGACGATATTCCCAAGTATACCATTTTGGTGACGCCATTCTCTCCAAAGCCCGAGCTAAGTCTATACGCCTTTGGTCCTCCGATTATATTGGCGTCGGTCGTAATTTTCTTCGCCGGCACAATGACCCAAAGATATGGCCTCCGTTACGAGAACTCCTGGTCACGATGTTGGGTGGCCTCTCGCCAATTGCCTGTCTGAAGCTCGCTCAGGTCAGTGATCACTGGTTCATTCCATCGATACCTAGAGCGGCCATCAGTCACAGGCTCTTCAATTTCAGTATTCTTAAGGACTATAATTTCCATCAGGACGGAGACTAAGACACACTTTGTGTTATAGAGGCAGCGGAGAAGATGAGAGACTGAAACAGCAATAGCTCAGAAACTGGGCTTACGATCTGACTTCTTGAATTATTTTGAACTGTGTGTGTGTCAGAATCAGAATGAGGTTCGCGTGGTTCGCCAGCCGTCACGTTCTGATGCCCACGAGGGTGAGAAGCGAATAACGGAGAGCCGTTTCTCTACGATGAATGTGAGAGGAAGAATGGATGAAAAGATGGATGAGTGTGGAGGAAGCAAGGAAGGTGTGCCGGGATCGTAGCAGATGCAGATCTGTGGTCTCTGCCTACCCCTACGGGAAACGGGCGTGACAATATGTATGTATGTATGTATGTGTGTGTCAGGTGCTGGTGTTTTTTATCTGTGTAACTTTAATGTTATTTAATGAAACATAACCGAAAGTTCTCCTAGTACATATTGTCGTGTTGTAAAAAGATGAAAACGAAAAATGGATACCTGCGAAGTTTCATTCGCCGTTTCTTCTCCGTGTAGAACCTCGAAATGGTGGTAATAGCTTGATTGTTAGCGGATTGACGTTTGAAAAATGAAATGTGAAATCACAAAAATGTGAAATCATTCCTTTTTTTTTTCCTACCGCTACACCAGTTGTCGAAACTGTGGGAAACGCTGTCATATGCTGCAGCAGTTTCGACGGTGCTGTCCCTAAAAGGGGCCCGATGCAAATTTGGAATGGAGTTGCAGTTTTCCAATTCCTTCCTACGTAGGGCCACAAGGTGCAACATTTATAACCGATTTTTATATAACCGAATTTGGGCGATACGACTAACCTTTCTTCGCGCTTGAACCTCGGTTATGTGGGAATGTAGGCGAGCCCGATAGGCTCTCCTCCACTGCCCTGCTCTCCACCTGCTAGTTGGGAGAGTAGATATGCTCTCTCTATCTGCAGCCTATCAACACTTTTTCTAGCACAAGTACTATCAGCTTAGTTGGAATGAATAACAAGAATTCTTGTCATATTAAAAACATTGCTAGTCTTCTTTGTACGGGTAATAACCCGTAAGGAATACGTTATACACGTGTTTGACAAGATTCCGTCTTGCTCAGTGCATGCCTTGAAGAGTCCATATCCATTTCGACGTTCGCACATTTTATTCTCACCTCTATGACGGTTTAACATGGGATTCGTGAAATTGATTTAAAAATAAAAATACATGTAAGTGGCGTGATAGATTGTCGACCGATAAGTTAGTGACTTGGAAATAAAACTTTATAAACTTAGATAATTGAAGGATATTTGAAGATTACATAGCTATTAGATATGTAGGTACTAATTAATGCGTTGTTAAAATATACGAAGAAAATTATATAAGAAAAGGGAGATTTCAACAATTACCACCGCTTCTAGATAAGCATATTGTGGTATGAAATTAATTTATCTTTTCGAAGATTCCACTCAGTCTTTCCGTATACATTCATTCAGTCTTTCCCTATACTTCACGTTAAAAATTCAGCAACCGTTATTATAAAGGTAGATGCTTCTGCCTGTCCAGGTCTTTCTGTTCCCACAGTCGCCTTTTACAATATTCGTAGGAAAAAAATAGGTTGATATTCTTCTATACTAGAACCACGCTCGCAACCCATTAAATATCTAGGTTTCTGTAAAAATCTAGATTACACGCCACACATGCGAGTTGCCTTATTTATGGCTAGCCTATTACAATACGAGGTCGTGTAAAATTTTTTTATACGACCAATAATTAAGCGGACATATGTAAATGAGCGACCGCCTCGCCCCTTGGTCTCGGGGCTTGGAGTTACGTGCTCTGTGACATAATGATTTGAACATTTGCTAAGCCAGCCCAGTTATTACATTATTAAAGTAATTACATGTTTAGTTTTATGCAAGCTCACTTTTAAAATGACGTTAGCGCATTACAATTAAATATATTATACCCACAATTATGCATATTTTATTACTACACAGTAGTATTAGACTAGAGATTCTTAATCGCGCTTGATAGTGGTAGAGCCACGCTGCAGACGAATACTTTGTCAAGAATGGCATAATATCTGTCTGGGCCGGTTCGCCCGAGGAAGCATCACACTCCCGCAGAAAATTGGCGTCTGAGTGGTAGCTTAGCTACCGCGCTTCTTACGGTGAGCGGCTGAGTTCCGGTCTAACACCCTCCCCTTCACCCACGCACTCCCCTCGTTTGCCTTCCTATTCCATAAAAAAGGGGCCAATATTGACCCCTTGCGGTCGAAACTTACCACCAACCGCAAAGTTTTTAAATTGGTAAGTATTTTGTATCAATAGGAAACAAAAAACAAAAAACTAGAGATAGAATTTTTAGAGTGATTTGGCCACGGGAGTCTGAGGTATCAGTTCATTTTGGAAAAACTCTTGACTAAAATAGTTTTGGGAATCCCCGCATTAGAAAATTTAATGGTTTATTACGTGACACACAATTTGAGCACACGCACCTACTATACTATACATACACTCACATCTCATCACGACGGTATACGGAAAAACTTAATTTAAGTTTGTGTATGACGTATAATAATGCAAAAAGTTATATAATAAATAAATAAAAAGATCCCAGTTTTATTAAAAAGTTTTAAGTTCAAATCTCGGTCGGAAACAAGCTATAAGTTGATATATTATTATTAATTAATGGAGTCAGGCGTTACTTTGCGGAAATCCATCACTATATGGACAGTCAAAAGTTTTACTTAGCTAAGATCCGCGACAAGCAAAACAATAACAGAAAATTAATAATGTGTGTTTTTCTGTTGGATTAAGTGGATTTATTTGAAACTTAAAAACCAAAACCTTACCGAAAATGCCATCAATTCTCCACCCACCAACCACTATACACAACACCAAATACACATTACCACTTTTCCATCTTGTAAACGACACGTGTTTCGCCCCAACACGAGGCATCTTCAGGTATAGTAGAGGAATATTATGTTTTAATGTATTTTGTTTTTTTTTATAAAGAAAGCGTTTTCTGAGTAGAATCGGCATAAATACGCATTGTCCGGTGGCAGAAATAATTATAGTATATGCATAAAAGTATTAGTTATAGTATATGCATATCAGCTTAAGAAAAATAAAAGTAATTATGTCACAGTGAGGTAAATCGTATTGCTACATGTCAACCCTAAAAACCAACCAATTTCCTTATAAAAGATCGCTTACGGAAGGCCCCTGCCGACTGTGCCCGATTCGCGGAATGTCCGCGAATTCCGCAAATCAAATTACGCATTCCAAATTCGAAATTCGAGCGGCGAATGAATCAAAGAGGAGCGCTATCGTCGCATTTGCAATCGACATATTAATATTCGATCTGGAACTAGAGCTGTCGTTCGTTCCGATCGATCGGGGTCCTTTATGGCGTACTGTTAGAGTCTGCCACGTAGTCGATCGAAGTGATAACTTGTTCTTATATATATAATTAAATTATGCCTCGTGCTCTGTACTAGGGAAAAATTAATGGATAATAAAATGGTTATATGAGTCTATGTTATTGCAATAATAAGGTAGTATGAAAAAAAAACGATTTTAGGTTATAATTTTTTTTAATAATCTGGAACCAGCTATCTTCGGCGGTATTACTGAATAGATACGACATTGAAACCTTCATAAAACAAGCCTACTCATACCTGAAAGACCGGTAACGTATATGTGATGACTGGTGTTTGAGGTACCTATTTTTTATTTTTTTATATATTCACGCCTAACCCCCGCAGGGGTTGGCAGAGACCACAGAGCTCAATCCGCTACCATTCATCGCATCGAAACGGCTCTCCATTAGTCGCTTTTCGCCCTCGTGAGAATTAGGACGTGATGGGTGGCGAACCACGTCGCCGTTGAGGTACCAATGGGTGGCGTTAATTGCTTTCCATCAGTTGATATGCTTGCTCGTTTGCCTACCTATCCCTATACTTTCAGATGCATCAGGGTGTATGCATTATGAAATCGTATTCGTTTTTTTTTCTAATCACTAGTCAAAGGGGCTGCTCTCGTGAGCCGAATGGCGTATCGCAGGGTTTTGCATAGATTTAAAAACTCGATAGCGATGCAAATGTCCCAGTTTGCCGCGTTTACCCGCCACTGAGTTACGGCGCCTCAGTAATAGACCCCCGCGTCTATCAGAATTAGACTTTTTCCAATGGACCTTTTTATATCCGGTTGCACATTTCTCTGATTGAAGATTGCATGCCTCCGAGCGACTTCTAGGAAATATCATTTCACGTACGTGCACGAATAGCTTTAGAATACATGTTTTGCCCTGTTTTTTTATGGGATAGGAAGGCGAACGAGCTGGCATGTCACCCTTTCCTGTTTTTGGCTACATTATTTATTACAGACCACGTTAAAAAACAAGTGTTATTGAAAAATAACATAAAACTCGATTTCATATTTAGCTTTCGGCGTTCAATTTCGTTTTTTACCAATAAGGAGTTTCTGAGTAATAACCAGTATTTTTTTATATATTTTATCACACTTTTGAAACGCTAAAATCTTTCTTAAATCCTTTCGCTTACATGCGCTGGAAGAAACATTAAGTAATATATAAATTTATCTATTACATAATCAAATACATACAGTAAATTTCGCATACGATAGGGTATTTCATAATATCTATCTATACTGGTATAAATAAAGTTTAATGTCTTACTACTGGATCGAAGAAAAAAGTAAATTCATAGGGCGCATACTTTCAAATTAACTGTCTTTATACTATTATGATCTTATGGCATACAACTCTGGGGTTGTACCAAACAAAGTAATACAGAAATGATCCAACGCTTCCAGAACAAAGTACTCATCGGCATTGTACATGCCCCGTGGTACGTCATAATCTTAAGGTGGACCTAGTCGTTAAGACTATAAATAATTACGCTAAAGCACGTGAACGAAGACTTCATCATCATGTGAACTTCGACTATCCAGCTCCTCGACAACACGGACTTATTAAGAAGACTCAAGAGAAATAAACCATTTGAGTTAATTCAGTGAAATCCTAGTGTAGTGAAGTGAAATGAATATTTTACTAAGTGTAAAGAACACAAGAACATAGTGTCTTCCCCTTAATAGAGACTATAAGAAAAGTGTTAATGGCCACATTCTTGGTTATTACTCTACTTAACAAATTAAATTAAAAACAAATTACCAATTAGTCCATGTCTAGATTGTGATTATAATGAGAAAATCTACAATAGTCATTATTAAAAAAAAAACTTATTTATATAGAAATTTTGTAAACTGTCGTATAAAACAGTCCATAGAGGACAGAAAAAGTGCATAGAAGGTTTTGGTAAAATGGTCACTATTTTATCAAGACGTAACGTGATAAGCTGACTTGTTATATTTCAAGAGATTGGATATTATTGTATTTTACTTGACACTGGCATAATAGTTGTAAGTAATTGCCATCAAAGAATGAAAAAAAAAAATCCCAGCTAGCAAAGAACAAGAGGACTGGAATAAAAATTGTAGTTGAGTCTCATTAATATAAAATTGTGAAGATATTAAATTATTACATAACAGTTTAATAATTTATTTCAATTGGTTTATTATAAGTAATGCTAGTACTTTTAGCTTAGTTGGACGGATTATCAAGAATTGTAATAATGATAAAAATATAAAAAGTGTAAATATATAAACATTTCACTCGAAGAAACACAGGAAATCGATTCGTTGATATTAAAGTTTTCAAAAACTGTACTCGTTAAGACAACTTAGATGCGGTGACTTTTCCCGCCAAGTTAAATCAGTGATGTTAAGTTTTTATTTCAATATAATATAATCTCATGTTATTGTTTCATTCTGATGGCTTACTCAATACAGTTTAATTGAGGCGTCGAATTAAAATTAAATGCGTGTATCATGTCTTTTTAATTTCTTTCTTTTATTTGATGGCAATTAGTTATAACTATTATGCCAGTGTCAAGTAAAATACGATAATATCAAATCTCTTTAAATATAACCAGTTAGCTTATGACGTTATGTCTTTATAAAATGGTGGCTATTCTACCAAAACCTTCTATATACTATTTCAGTCAACTTAGAAAGGCACGTATTTATTTCATATCAGTTCACTTATATGCTTTAATCGACCTATATTGTGTAATACATCACCAAAATTAAACAATAAAACTAATAATAATATAATATTATGAAAATGAAATAAAAACACAACGTCACTGATGTCAGTTGGCGGGAAAAATCTTTTTTAACTTGATTGCAAAGGTTTATGCAAATTTTAGTAGAACGGCCATAATTTTGTCATGACATATCGTGTAAATTTATTTTTTTCATTTCATTTCAAAATACTAGATATTTTTTTACTTGACACTGACATAAAAGTTATAGCTTATTGCCACATAAGAAGAAGGAAGAAATAAATGCGATTAAATATAGTTTTGATAGTAACATATTTTGTGTAGTGTTCGAGTGGTATGTCCAAGTAGATGTGATCCGTTTTATTTTTTTTTATTTTCTGTCGCGATCTCGATAAAGGATACCATCTCTGGCACGCCTACGACACAAAAATAATTAACTCAGCTCACCGTCTAACATCGTGTCGGACATCGCTTACTCTCGTAGCGTTTGCTGCCAGGGTTGCTAGGGTTGGAAAAATCTTTTTCTGTGTACTTTTGGGGTAATTTTTTTTTGATTTTTTATATCCATATATTTTTGTATTTACCAGAACTTCAATAGTTTGATGTGTTTTTATAATAAAGATAATGAAATAAAGAACATGTAAAAAAATTAATACAAAATAAATACATTATTTCAAAATAAATTTTCCTTCGATGAATTTTTAAAAATAATATTTTCAGTGCACCTAATAGAATTATTAAGGGACTGTTGTAATCGCATGATGATTGTTGAAGTTTTTTGTGATTACATAAAGAGAGAACAAAAAATATTATCCTTGGATTTATTAAAAAAATATTGACATTTACTGTGTTGCAGAGTAAAAAAGATTATAGTATGATATAATCAAAATTTGTCCTCTGTTAATCTTAGACTAAACATGTTATTTCAATTTAAAGATAGCATATTGAATAATTAATAATTACAGGAATTGTCAAGGTGGAGATTGAGTGATGTACTTATTTGCTAAGTACATCACTCAATCTCCACCTTGACAATTCCTGTAATTATTAATAAATAAAGACCATTCAAACGCACTGGACATATTTTGCAAATATCAGTTATTGGGTCAAAAAGTCACAATTTTATTGTAACTTGATCATAAAAATGGATAAAACTTCTTGATATGTTTCATTTGAGATTGAGTGGATTATGAATTTTTATGGATACATACTTTTTGTATGGGTAAGAAATTGTTATTTGACTCGATTAGAATTCAATTAACTTTTTAAAACGCTATAGTCTGGTAATATTTGTGCAAACTGGCAACCCTGCTACCTATAATCGATTCAAGTCGGTTACTATCATAAAAACGGCCCAACACTACCCAACTAGTTTGGTGGCGGGAAAAAAAGCCAAGCGTCGGCATGTGGCCATATGACCGTGTTAACGAGCCTTTGATGGATTGAGCTACAATTTTATAGCACTCAGTCCATTACAACTTACAACACTGTTCGACAAATAGTTATTGCCAGTTACTGGCAATTATCGATTTTTTGTTTTTTTAATCGATTATCGCTTAGAGATCGGTTTGTTTAATTTTTTTTAATACATAATTAGTAGTAGTTATGTCCTAGCTGGTAACGAAATTTCTGCTTTAGGAATTAATGTCCACAGATTCGATTCCCGCATTCGGATAAATATATGTATGGCCTACGGATAATAATTCCAAGTTAAGGGTGTCCCACGTATCGGTCTTGGACAAGGTTGGTTTTTATTTGTGAAGGCGATAGGCAAACAAGCACTTTAAAAAAGAATCCTGAATTGTTGGAAAAATTTTCGCCCAACTTTCACAAAATCTTTAAGCTGATTGTATATTTTTTTTTCACACGTTGATGCTTACGTGTATGTGGTTACGATTATGTGTTTGTGTGTGTGTGTGCGTGTGTTTTGTGGAAGTATGTAAATGCGACATAGATAAAAAAATAAGATATATCTACTACATATGTACATATAAAAATAAGTGTTGTTAGAGTAGAATATGAATCTTAAATAACCCAGCTGGAACAGGATGACAATAACTGATGTTTCAGATAGCACAAAAGAACAGAATTGAATTCATGAATAAATCAAGTGAACTTGTCCGGCGATGTTATCGAGGCGACAGAAAGTTTTTTGCGGTAAACGCCGATCGGGCGACAAGGGCGCACTTTCTTTTTTTTATATTTACCCGTTTAATCGTTGATTCGTAATCGAAATCTCGAAAATTGCCAGTGCTCGCCGATAGATGGCGCTGATATGTAACTTATAATTTGTATAATTAAAGAAAATTGTAGCGGATTGCGATCAGATACACGTAACTACATGATTTTAATCGACTAGCTCGACTATATACTCTCATATTTATTTCAATCGTAATTTAAAATAACGGTTTTATACTGGCAGAATCGTACATGTATGAGCCAGCTTAATCGGGGAAGAAGTACACCTCACAAAATATCGGCATTAAGTTTTTTAAGCTTTTAACTATGTTTTAAGCGTTTAACCGCTTTTTACACAAGTGAAGACACATGGAGCCCCAATTTTTTCGCTTTTCTCCTTTCTTCTTTTCCTCTCTATAAATCTTTTCACCTCCCTCATTATTCATACACTTAGCCTAAAGTAGACAATGCATCCACAGTATCGATGATGTAGATGTCCATGAGAGCGGCAGTGTTTGCTTACCATTACTTGATCCGCTTGCTCGTTTGTCTTCTTCTCTTCGACTCTTCATAAATAGTTTTTTTAGGTAATTTGATAGTTGTAGAGCTACGCTTCAAACGAACTCTTTGTCAAGAATGGCGTAATATTTGTCTGTAGCATGAAGGGGCCGGCTGGCCCAGGGAAGTACCACACTCCCGCAGAAAACCGGCGTCTGAGTGGTAGCTTAGCTACCGCGCTTCGTACAGTGAGCGGGCGAGTTCTGGTGGCCCAATAACCTCCCCCCCACCCCCATAATAACACTTTCCTTAAAGACCGGTAACGCTTCCGCACTGCCTATGGCGCTGCGGATGTCTATGGGCGTTGAATGTGTTCCATCAAGTGACACGCCTGCTCGTTTGGCTTCCTATCCCATAAAAAAAGAAAATAAATGGTAGTACTGGGTTTGAACTGAACCATACAAGATGTAGTCTATCTTGTATGGTTTCTGATTAAAAGTATTAGTCCATTGTTATTTTTACACTGAGCCAACACAGCAAGGATAAGGTTGTGCATGTGCAGGCGTCGGATAAACATCGAATTTTTTTTTTGGAAAAAAGATCCGTTTCGTTTGTGTCAAGCAAGCGGGGAGAGATTTGAAAATTAGCATTTTTGTCGAATAATTCCTGTGGCGGTGTCTCACTGAGCTCCCGATACCGCGAGCGGGCCCGTGGTTTTTTTTATAGCCGTTTTCAACTGGCTTGGGTTTATAAATATCTTTATCAGTCACGGAAATGTAAAGTATACCAAAATGTTTCCATTTATTTACCGCTTTAACAATTCTCTCTTCTTAACATTATCAATTCGTTTCTTATAACAATGTTGTTAGACCATCCCACTATCTAGCCAGCATGTCCTAGCAACCATATCTTTCTTTCTATTTCCCCACTCACTCACAATTTGTATTCGCATACATACACAATGTCTTCCCCTACCGACCCTTCCATCCGCATTCGCAACGTAAATTTCTTTTGCCAGTCGTCACTATATAATTTTATCTAAAAGTGCAATAATTTTAAAAGGTCACAATGTTAAAAATCGAAGTAACATGATATTTACTTTTGGTTTGATTCACTTGACGTATTGGCGTAGATTAATAGTAGTATAAAATCGAGCAAATCAAATAACTAGCAAAACCGAAGCGTTCAGTTCGAAAGCCCGCTGACCCTTTATCGCGTCTCCACCAGCTCCTCGCTCATTGGGCGAGAGCCGAATTTATGTCGCCAAGTAATCCGAACCCATTTGTATAGATAATTTTTATTATTGCCATCTCGCCGGAGCCGGCCGCGCACGATAAACGAACGAAAGAGTTCTAATGACGATTTAAGTAAGGAAGATGTATTCCTTTCGGTTGTCGATAACTTTGGATTTGAATTTAAAAAGGAATTTGTGAGGGGAATTCGAGTTTTTAAAAAATGTCACTAGGGCTGCGCCCGTTGTGGATTATTAATTGTCTATGGTGATTTGCTTCTTTGTGATTTAACATTTTTAAATTTAAATCCCTATTTTAGAAAGAATTATTACTATAATAATATTAAATAATAATGTCAGCAATTGCTGAAGTTTTTAAGTACCCTTAACCGGCGGTCTTGCATGAGGAGAGTACTGAGTGTGGAGGAAGCAAGGAAAGTATGCCGAAATCGTAGCAGATGGAGATCTGTGGTCTCTGCCTACCCCTATGGGAGACAGGCGTGACGATATTTATATATGTATGTAAATAATCATGTCGTTTGACTGGATATAATATTGTTTTGATGCTTAGCTGGTGCTCATATAGTGAGGATTAGCCTCAAGGCATATATTTACCTCAAACGCAGCAAGGTATAAAATAATATGCGTGCTTGCGTTTCTTTTTCTTCATATCTTTGTGTTTCTATTTTTGTTTACTCGTCGCGGATCTCAGCCAAGTAAAAATTCTAACTATCCACGTCACACGCGCAGCAGATGCATTGCCTACCTTAGAGATGATGATATGAAAAATAGGCGTAGAAGAAGTAATTAAAAGAAGAAAAAAGAAGTTAGGTTTCATGTACATTTATTGGAATTTTCCTATTGTTTTATTTTTGATATTACAAAGTAATACATATAAAAAGTAAAATGAATAACGCTGTTCTAATATTTGTAAATGCGAATGTTGTATAAGTCATGTTCGTTTATATAAAATTTCAAATTAAAATTCAAACAAACCTTGGTCTATAAAATCAATTAGTGATCGTCGATAATTTAATAATTACTTCACCTAACCTCACATCCCGCAATACAAACGTTTATGGGCGAACAAAACGAGAGAAACAAAATCAAAATTATTCAAAAGCTGTATTATTTCCCATAACCCTGCAGCAGACAACAAACTATGCGTGTACACTATTTTTAACATGGCCACACTGGGTTTATCTGCCCCCGCTCTTATGTCCGTGTTATCTCGCCCGGTGCATTAGTCTTCGATAATATACAGATAAAGCAGATCGTCCGGCGCCACGCTCGATCTCGATTATGCTCGCTCGATATAAAAGAAAAAGAATCGATTCTTTTCTGATAATGATGTCATGGCTCGCTGTCGCTGTTAGTGTCTTAATTGTAGATTCCTATGTAATGTACATCGGTGAGATAAAATTCTTTGTTGATAGTGTCGTGTTTACTTCAAACGTTGTCTGGACTAAGGCAACATTCGTGTGGAGCCCAATTAAATGCGTATTAATTTATTTGTTGAGTTTTTAAATGGATTGTTGTTAATAGCGCGATAAATATTTTTTTTCCCGTTGATTGTTTAGAACTATTACGCCAGTACAATAATAAATATCTTGAAATGTAGATACGTCACATCTTGATAAAATGGTATCCGTGTATTATTAAAATTTAGTTTTCCAAAATACATCTTATTCTTTTTCCTTTGGCGCTATAACCTGGTGTGGGTCTTGGCCACTTTTAAAATTCCTCTCCAGCCATCTGTATTCAGGGAATCGCGCTTTCAATTGGTTTTATTCCTTAGGATAGTCAGATCTTCCTGGATGCAGTACTACCAACGCGTCCTGGGTCTACGCATGATCTTTTCTGCTAGGGTGTCCAGTTAATAATGAATTTAGATGCTCTTCAAAAATACATGGATTTATTAATTGCATTACAGTATGCCTTAGTCAAACGATTGTAATGGTAATGTTTAGTGGTAGAGCCACGCTGCAGACGAATACTTTGTCAAGAATGGCATATTTTTTGTCTGCACGAAAAATATGTCCACACTCCCGCAGAAAACCGGCGGCTGAGTGATAGCTTAGCCACTGCGCTTCGTACGGTGAACGGTTGAGTTCCGGAGGCCCGAACCCATAATGATACTTTCCGTTAAGACCGGAAACGCTTCTGCATTGTGGAATGTTTATGGGCGGCGTTGACTGCTTTTCGTCAGGTGACATACCAGCTCAGTTGCCTTCCTATCCCATAAAAAACAACTATGGGCCATACATGTATTTTATCCCGATCGAATTCGGGACCAAATACTCCTAATGCTCCTGTAAGCACTATGTCAGTGAATCATCAAAAGATAAATACAGATAACACTAAATTAGCTTCATTTGTTTTTATATTGTTTTTTTTTAATTTAATATATTTAATAATTTACATTATATTATAAATTATTACATACATACATATCGTCACGCCTGTTTCCCGTAGGGTAGACATGGATCAAAGATCTCCATTTGCTACGATCTCGGCACACTTTCTTTCTTCATCCACACTCATCACTACCTTCATACAAACTCGTCGGTTAAGGGTGCTTTTGACCTGGCCTTCCTTAAGAAGTTCAGCAATTTCTCCTTCCATTCACATCCGCAAGAACTATGTATAGTTTAATGATAATAACTTTTTCTCACCCAATACAGATTAAATCCACGGTCTGCCGTGCCAATGGATGCGTGGCTAGGGGCGAGCCTAGTCGCAAGCGTGCTGATCGTCCCGGGGTCGGGCTCCCCCGGGGACTATGGTGCCTTACCTCAGCATGCAGGGCTCTGCTGGGGCTGACCTCCATCCTCCCTTGCGGCTCGTGGGATTCATTAAGATGAATTTAATATACCTAATTTGTCGAAAAATGACGGCGACGTGGTTCGCCACCCGTCACGTCCTGATTCTCACGAGGACGAAAAGCGACCAATGACGAGCTGTTTCGCTGCGAGGAATGGCAGCGGATGGAGCTCTGTGGTCACTGCCAACCCCTGCGGGGCATAGGCGTGAATATATAAAAAAAATACAGATTAAAACGAGCCCTTTATTTGCTCACGAAAATTAACAGCCTACCATTTCTCATCAAACCCGTTATGTTAGCTTATTATTTATCACATTTTCTCTAAAATGTCGTTCACATCGTATTCATTAGAATGTCAGGCGTTGAAAGACCGAATATTTTGTCTATTCGATAAAATAGTGCGATACGGCGCTAATGACGTCATCGCCGACTCCATTTTGTCAGTGGACATTTTGTTTGTTGTGTGTAGTAATAATACGAAAAGGTTTTGGGCCTTTCATTGTGTATAAAACGTCGGAACATTTTATGTTTTTGCTCGGTGTATTGCATACACGTTTCGTTAATGAGCGTGATAAACGTGTGTATACATACACTAAACTATTATCCTTTAGGTCGTTATATGCTGTCAGTTTTTGCATAAAGGCATAATCATAGCAACGCATTTTCTATCAACGCCTTTAAAGGAAGAACAATCAATAAGCAGTTTTATTTTCATGTTTTCTAGTTCTAATAACAATACCTTTATATTCTCAAATTTTACATACGTTACAGGACTCTAGATCTAAGATTCCCTGTTTTGTGGGAAACTAGGCTCTTTTCTTACTTAATAATACAATGTAAGAACACAAATATTAAAAATGTAAAGAAACAAAAAATACAAAAAAAATGCTAATGATAAAAAATTTGAATTAACTTAGATAATATATAATTAAAGATAGAAACCGGTATGTATGCAGGTGTGTGTGTGTGTGTCTTTCTGTACGTATGTCTTTTTTATTTTTCTTTATGGAATAGGAGGGCAAACGAGCGAGCGTGTCGCCGGATGAAAAGTAATCAACGTCCACAGACAACCGCGACATCGCAGGAGTCAAGGAAGCGTTGCCGGCCTTTTAGGTATGTGTAGGCTTGTTTTTTTTAAGGTGCCAATGTCGTATGGGCTCGGAAAAACCGCCGTAGCGCCGAAGCGCACCGTAGTAGATCGCCACTCATCCAGATGGTGGGGATGAGTTTTCTTTTTTATATCTGTAACCATGTTGTGTTCCGTACCGAATATCACGTGTATGATGTGAATTGGCAATTATTTATGAATATTTTTCCAGTAATTACGATCGTTACCTTCATCATCATCATCAATAGCCTGTGGCAGTTCACTCTTAGACATAGGCGTCCCTCAAGAAACCATCTAGAACAATCTTCGTCTACAAGAGATCAGGCAGATCGCACTGATCGAAGACATTCTTTCGACATTGCCTTGTGCTGTATAAATATTTTAAAAAGGGCGGTATGGTCTAAATGTTATGTCTTGTGAGGTACAATACATGACAATGCGTGTTGGACATTTTAAAAACAAAGAACAAAATCCGAATACACACGGCCTGCATCAGACACCGAACGCGGTCCCCCGCACAGTGGGCCGAAGGCCGAGGGCCGAGAGCCGAGAACGATCCGGATCGAGCTATCAGCATCTCAGTTTGTTCTCACATCATTACCCGCGCCGACGGCTACAAATTTACATCCAACACAATGGCTATCCGCCATCGAGGCATCATTAAGGTGATTCTGATAGCGCCGGCGGAGTACACCTCGAAGACGGCTCAAGTCATTTTATAGTCTCAAATTAAAATCAATTTTACTATTTACACCATAAAGCTCAATTTCGGGTATATGTAACAGGCGCTTACGTAGAAGATACATTTCCATTCAATGAACAAAATGTCATATAAGAAATTGTGAGTCGTGCGATTATGAACGCAGACGTAATAGTTTAAAGATTGATTTTATTTGTACGGTGGGTCAGATACTAGCACGGTTTAGGAATTGATGAGTCTAAGAAAAAGCTCGAGGCAATGAGTACTACGTTGGAAGTAATATAGACGTGATTGTATTAGATTGGTTATAAATGATTGAATGGTGACCTGTGCAGAATCTTTTTATGGATAGGGACAAACCAATCGCGTCGCCCGATGGAGATCCTATCCATGGAGATCAACAACATTAAATTTACTGTAGACGCGTCATCTACATTAGAGAAGTGGAAAAGGAATGCTAGAACAGTGTCGGACTCAGTCCGTCAAAGGCACGAGCTCTCGTCCCAGAGGAATGAGGCCTTTCATCTACGAAGTTGATTTGATTTTATTTCTACCAGTAATTGTAACCTTTACCAACAGATCAAGGAGAGTAAAAGTGCATCCCTGGTGCGCAGGGTTTGGGACAGTTCCAACGAGAGCCTGCGGGTATTTGCCGACAGGTTTGGTTTTAAATACCAGACACATTTTCAAATGGGGCATACGCTGACAAATCTAGCTTGTCTTAGGTAAGGTAGGATTAAGATGACTAACATTAGATATTAGTGTGTGTGTCTACGAACAAAATATGACCTGTGAAGGTTGAAATAAATGATTATTATTTATTTAAAAATACACGAAGTACAATATATAAGTGAAACTGAAACTAAACGAAAACTGAATAGACATTAGAATGATAAGCAGTAGAAATAATTGTAATTTAAAAACTTCAAGCCACCGAAACAACCTTTTACCACTCATACACTTCGTCACTGAGCTTAAAGAGTTGGACGTGTGTTTTTCAAAGTTGACTGAATAAAGTGCAGTGGCAAAGCTCCTATATAGAAGTTAATTTATTGTATTATTATCGTGACTTTGAAGTTGACTGCTAAAATCCATGCAATTTTTTTTACCATGTTATCAAAACGGGACAACTTGTTATTATTTTACTTGACACTGGCATAATAGTTATTAGCTAATTGACATCAAAAAAAGAAGAATAAAACACAAAGCAAGGTACAAATTTAATAAGTCCTTGTTTCATCAAACGGTATTGGAGGATTTATTTGATTTTTAAAATAAAACCATTACTCGGGCGAGCGGTCGTTTTAGCCACTTTGCATACAATACTATCGTTACGTTTGCGACGGTTGACGTGCGTTCGCGGTGCGTTGACGCGCGGCTATCGTCCTATCGTGCGATCTCGTCCTAATTTGCTTCTTGCTTTATTCATCACCTGCTCATTTATCAGCAACCTTTACATATCACACCGCCACTTATATATGGTTCACATTTCAGAGGAAAATGTTTTGTATTACAGAAACAAAAAAAAACTATTATACTATATCTATAACAGCCTCCTTTCTTAAGTCGAAAAATAAAGAATTGGAGTTTAAATTTGTTCGTATATCGTATCAAAAAAGCTGACAATAAAGTTTTGAAACGTGTACTTACATAAACGTTATTATTTAAGTAGCAATTTAAACAGTATCAGAATGGAACACGCTAATAGCATAATGAACATTCAAACAATGCCGGTGTATCATTAAAACAATCCAAACACGATTATCTCGATCGCGACGTATCCCCGTATCGATATCGCATCGCTCAAACAATAACGGCGATGACGAAAATCGCGACCGGAGAGGAAACAATCGACGCACGCCCCATACGAATGCACAGAGATAAGTGAAAACATGGCAGCCGGGCAAAAATATTCGAGATAATGCCCCCGATCGCATCTGTAAACAATGGTAGTGGTATCCACGCTCTCATTAGCCAGCCTTGTCGAGATACGCGTTCTTCGGGGTCGGGAAATTGTGCAATTCCGCGGGAATCGAGAGAATCGATTCCCGCGATTCGACATCGATAGTCCGCTCGGTCGCTTCACTATGTTCCTCTATAATTGAATGAATATTTGTTCGAAGTTATCCATATATATTTAAGTGGTTTAAATGTAGATTTGTAAGTTGGAGTTTTCACTTAGCTTTTGCAATCGCAGCATTTTAATCGTAATATTGGAAACCATTTATTTTGTTGTTTAAAAGACTACATAGCAGTTGCTTTACCTACAACAGAAATGCGTATGTCGAAACTTTGCAAACATGTAAGAAAAATTAAAAATCCACAGCTGTAGATATTAATAGATATAGACCTCCCAGGCGACCCCAGAGCAATTCCTTTATCGATCGATTCGATTTCCTGTATCTTAATCGATAATCCTTTAAGTTAATAAATGCCCTTTTGGCAATGGCTGGTGGTGTCTATCGGAGAACCCACATCCTGGAGTAGGCGAGTGCTGGATTCGAAACAGCGTCTCAGTAATTACTACTGCAACTGCGACTAGCAGAAACGGGATGTGTAAAGCTGAAGATTCTACTACGTGGCAGAAATATTGTTGTAATAATAATATATAATAAATAAATCGGCAATATTAAGAATAATATTTGCAAGTCACCTTTACCGCCAACTTACATCAATGACGGTGTGTTTTTATTTCATTTTCACAATGTTATGTTATTATATGTTACACATATAATAACATATAAATATATAATTATATAATTATATAACTGTGGTATAGTGTAACTTAATTTTAGTGGCATATTGTACAATATATATAGTTCGATTAAGGCGTACAAGTGGAGTGATAAAATATAAATGCAATTTGTATGGTGACTTTTTAAGTTGACTCCAAAACTCCATCAAAGGTTTTGGTAGAAAAGCCACCATATCAAGACCTAATGAGACAAGACGATTAAATAATTTTATAAGACGGGGTCAAAAGGGCTTGAACCCAGAGCCGTAAAATTATTCAAAATAAAAAAAAATATCCGCAAGTTGTTTCATGTTGTCCCTACACAACTGTTCAAACCCCCTCGGGTGTGTTTACCTTGATATAGTCAGCGCTCTCAGTAGGTAGCCGCGAGCCAATAAACCCAGACATACGTTTACAAATCGCCTACAAATCTCCACCGGCAACTAGGCATTCCTTGCATAAATATCTTAGCACGCGTCCAAGACAGCTCCGCTTATAAATCTGCGCTAACGCAAGGCGAACTCTATCGGCAACCTGCTTTTGCATTCACTTCGACCTTTAGCGTTTTGATATTAGAGTTGCAGACGCCGTATTTGATTACTAATTGGGATGGCTTCGTCGTCTTGTAGAAACGTCAACAATATTTCGCGGGAGCAATTAGGTGCGCGTCGATTTTGGATTAATAGCAGTACGATAGCGTTCCGAAACTGTTTCGTCGTCTATTGTTGTGTGATATATTCCTACCGACTAAAAGTATTGGTTAATATTATAATCGGTTGTAAAACAATTGTGGCGAAAAATATTCCATTTGAATACAATTTTTTTTTGTTATTAATATATAAGTTAATAAAAGAATATGCGTTTTATATGGTATTTTTTACAAAGCACGTGATAAAACTAGTATAAAATTGGATTTTATGATTTTTTTCAATGATCGGCAAATCTTTTGCAATACTCCTGATGAACTTTTCCATAAGTTACATCAGTAACGTTGTATTTCATTTTATAATTTCACGTTGTATTGTTTAATTAAGGCGTCGAAGGGAAGCGAAATGAAATAAACCCGTGTATCGTGTCCTTTTTTTAACTTGAGTGCAAAAGATGATCTGAATGGAAAATCGCAAACGACCAAATTATCTTTGTTATTAAATGATTAAAATACGTGACACTTTTCACTTAAAAAAAATACAAAAATCTAATTTTATTTATGCAGTCAGGAACTTGCTATTTTGGATGCTGTAGATTTATTACATGACTCCATTGTTTTTATTTGTATTGTATTGTACGTGTATTTATGTGTATGTGTATATGAGTATGAGTAGTTATATATATGGATGTATGTGTATGTACGAGTGAGTGTGTCAGTATGAATGTCGTCACTGTGGTCCGCGACTTGACCACGTTGGTTCTTGCTGAAAACCAGCGCCAAGTGCTCCAATAGTGCACCCGGCATATGCTGAGCAACAATTATTTTATGACACTCGTTAGATTAAAATTATTTTCTTTTTGTTTTGTGTATTTATTTATATATATAATATTACTAAGAATTTAAATTTAGTTATTGTAAAAAAAGGTGTCATAAATAAAGTTTTTCTAATTCTATTTAAGTTTAAAGGCATACAAATTTTCAATAAGTTAGTCGGTTCTGTTTTCAGAGATATAAGGAAAAATAAAATATCACGTATACAGTGAAGCCATTCAAAAGGAGTCAATTTTGGTACACTTTACAGTGACAGACTGGTCTGTATGTAGTACGTCCGCGCATTCGAATCGCGAGACGCGAATTTCGCGATCGCCTCGCGCGATACGCTGCGAATGACAATAACCGGACAGGCTCCCGATGTTGTGGCCGATACTCGATGAGTGGCCACCAGCGCTTTTTACTCGATTCTAGATTGTATTGTGTTATAAATCGATATTTATTTCGGTTGTCTTGTACCGACCGGTGTTTTTATGCGCATATTATGTATTTGGTTTACTGTTAAAGCCGCGTTGCAGTTTGGCGGTCCGACTTTGTGCAGGATTAATGGGGCATTCTTCGGTAGGCAAGGGGTGCTATTTGTGGAGGGAATTTAAAACGCGTTTCTCGGTCGTTAAGGATGTCTTCGGACGATAGTCCATTGGCCACACAAAGAGTATTCACGAAATATTACCTTTTAATACACCTCAGACGACGTAGGTAGTTCAAAATGGTGCAGACACTTACCTGAAAAAAGAAATATAGCTGTTATTTATGTGTAAAGTACTTTAAAACCTTATTTTAAAAATATCTAAAACAAAACATTATACACATTAAAATTCATATCTATTCGACCATTTTCTTATTTGAAACTTTAATTTTTTAACTTTGGCTGAAGATATGTAAACTTTAAGTTAGTTAAGGTCGGCTTTTTGGCTTTCTAAGAATCCAAAGTAACCGTAGAAACGCTAGCATGGCAGCGAGCATAAGGGACGAGAAGTCGAAATATCGGTTTCGACTGTTATCGAAGACAAAATCGATTATTTTATACTCGAATAGTGCTATTTGATAAAAAAGTTTGTACATTTTGGACAGATCTTTTAGCACTGTGGTGGGATATCTCATCTTTCAGCATCTTTTATCGATTCTACCATGGGGAGTGCTCCGAGGAATTTTATGGAATAGTTCCGATCGCTGAATTCCATTACCGCAATTCGACACTACTATCCTGTGGAACATCCTGCGGAAACAGCTATTTTCAGCGCTGTTTCCGAAAAGATACGAAATTGGAACCTTTAAATAAGCTTACACATTTCTTAAAGGCGGGCAACGCTTTTACAATGCCTACGGTACTGCGGATGTCTATGGGCGGCGTTGATTGCTTTCCATCAGGTGACACGCCTGCTCGTTTGCCTTTCTATCCCATAGACAAAACTACGAGTATAATATATAAAATACGAGTATAATAGTTTAACAGTTTATTACAATATAATAATTTAAAAGTTATTGTTTGCGATAGTTGACTGCAGATAGACATGCATACGTTCATGCTCCACAATACTTCCAAAAACTTTCAGCGTAGTCGCGCTATATGTAAGGCTGTGTTCACACGTGTTGTTTTATTTATATAGCTTTTTAAAGAAATTTACATATAAAATATATATAGGATGAAATTTACATAATAGGATGTGAGAAGTGACCAAGGAAGACAGTCTTTTGCAGATAGGTATGTCTCGGAAGATAGGAAGTTATAAATTTATTGCTACATGTAAAAAAAATTAAAATTTTACCAAATCTATGAATGTTTATAAATAATTTTGGAAGTGCTGTTTTAATTTAGTAATTTTTGAATGTAAAATTGCAATATATATCGCACTAGATAAGGAAGTGTCACACAAACGTAACCATGTGTGACAACAACGAGGAGGAGGAGAAACAAGGAAGGAAGTCGTTAAATGTTGAGAACAATTATTTTTATTAACTCGCAAAATATGTGACGTCACACCTGGAAAGCGTCACACAAATGTGACCACGTGTAACAACAACGAGAGTGAGCAAGGAAGTGAGACATTCAATTTCGAAAACAATTATTTTTATATTATAGCACTGACACCGGTGTAGATAAAGCTTTATTTTTGTAAATGTGTGTACGCGACCTGAAACGCGACGCGATGTTATCTGTGGGCACGCACGCCGCGCCCTCTTCGTCGATATACTGACACGTTCTTGTCAACACACCCTCGTGAGGAATGCCCGCGAATATATTACCTCGCATTATCCTATTCTTTATGGCCCAAATGGTTCTAAGGTCGTGTGTGCTGTCTCTCTGTCTCTGTAGTCGCTCCCTCATATCTGAGGATTGTGGTCATCGTTATGTCCAAATCTGGAGTGTATTATTTGTTTCCACCAGCATCTTTCCATCGCTGTGTTAATTATGTGGTGCTATCATTGGACTATTATTAACATGAACCATATTTTTTGCAGTACAACCACTATTGGCTTAAGAATTTTAGGCGAAGAATTTTTATTTTTCCTAGGATATTTCTTGTTAACCATTCATCTAAGTTTATAATGCTTGTCTCTTTTATTTTTTCAGATTAAAAAATCATGCCTGAAAAAATAAACTGAATTTGAATAATATCCCTAATTGCAATCAATAAAATAAAAAAATATAATATAGTAAGGCCAAATCAAGACAAGAAAAATAAACCCAAAACATGAATGACACATACGTACCTCCAAGTTTCTAGGTTATGATAGTAAATAGAACACAATAAAAATCAAATCACACAAAAATCTTGTTATTTTTGTTGTCATAGTATCGATGCGTGCTAAGCGCTAAAACAGAGGTTCTCAAACTGTTTGAGTCCGCGGCGCAAGATTTTAGAATTTTGTTCCAACTACCTCACTAGCCGAAATAGGGTACAATGATATAAACTAGATATACACACACAAGAATATATTTATTATTTACGAAAAATAGGAAATCAAAAAAATGCTAACAGTACTAGGTACTGAGGCTTGTTGAGTGAACATATTTTTTTCTTTTTTGTAAATGGTGCAACTCCCTATTAAAAAACGCACCGCACTGAAAACAGCAAACTGAAATTCAAAAAGCCATCACTACTAACGGTTCTTTTCACAGTACGACGCACCAGGGCACCGCTGCGCACACTTTGGGAAACCTTGCGCTAAACTATACCCTCTAGTCGTAGACCGGATAAAGTTCCACGAAAATGACAGTTTTATGCTGTAAAATCGAGCGAAACCCCGGCAGCCGGCCAACGTGTAACTCCCTAGGTTATCTGTGTTGTACTTTTTTTTATCTTCCAATTTATAGGAAGTAAGCGGCCGGTACAGAACTCGATTTGGGTTGAAAATATCGTAACTATATAAGGCAAACGTTATTTTTTTTAATAATTTAAACATACTATCTTATAAGAATTTTATTAGCGGAACCTTTTTGACGTAATGCATATATGTATAAGGCAAAGGAAGTTTTAAAAGAGCAATAGGGTGTAAGAGAAGTTGTCGTAACAAAAGATGAGAAAGAGATGCTTAGATGCTTTGGGCACATAGAGAGAATGAATGAAAGATGACAAGCAGATTAAATTTACATTGCGGATTTGCATGGAAGGGTCGGTAGAGGAAGATCAAGCGAAACATATCTTGACCAAATTGCCGATGTTTTTAAGAAAGGCCAGGTCATGAGTACCCTAAACTGGCAGGCTTGCATTATATATATATATATATATATATATATATATATATATATATATATATATATATATATATATATATATATATATATATATATATATATATATATATATGTCGTTAATATATATTTTTCTATATCTATTTCTAAATATCACGTTACTTAAATTTCCTATAAATTTCAAAATTAATAATGAATTAGAATCAAACACAGCAATAAATGTCAAATATGAATAAATTAAAGTAATGAATAATGAATTAATATAAAAGTGTAATTAAATTTGAAATTAATCGCATACTAAATCTAAATGTATATCAACAGCAAATCAACTTTGCATGTGACTTATATTAAAATAAATTAAACATTAATTTATATAGACATCATTAAAGAAATAAAAGCAAAAATAAATATCTATAATGACATTTGAATCCAGCTATAAATTTTGGATCGACTGATTGTCGATCTAATTAACAGAATTCGTAAGTCAATTTTAGTCATATACTAAATTTGACATGAATAAAAATCGATTTTATTTCATAGTCTGACGAGTTTTTATAAAACCGTTCTTACATAATACATATTCAAGACAAAAAAAAAGTCGATGCCTACGTAGGTCAACTATGAAAAATTTTATTTTATTATATATTTTTTTTAAAAACTGTAATAACATCAAGAGGCATCCACTAGAAGTTTAAAAAATGTATTTGAACTTTGGTGATTGATTAAAATATTCTATTAAAGATTGAAAATTTTTAACAATATAATAAAGTCGATTCCTACTTAGGTCAACTAAGGTTAACATACCTTGTTAGTATTGTAGTTCATTTATTTGTTTATAAAAAAAAGAACAAAGAAAAGCCTTGAGAACGCAGGTGCCTGGTCATCAGACACCAGGAGTTTTATAAACGAGGTAGGCCGTCGTCTGAGAAGTAAAGAATTTGACCGTTGTTCCGGGTGGTTCCTTGTCTAAAAGATATCCACCCAACGTGATAATACAGGAAGTGGGAACCTTTGCACTGGATGCTGCCCGCGAAATATAATAATAATATTACAAAAAGCAACCATATTTTGCACAGCTAAGATCGTGAGAAGGATGTATTCCTTTCCTTGAATACATAATCCTTCGTGTGCTTGGTTTATCCCGCCGCGAAGGATTAATAACCCTAGTAATAGTATTATTTTTATAGAGATTTTTTTTATATGAATAATGTTGATATTGAAAGAAAAATATGTATATAAAGGTTATTAAATAAAAAAAATTGAGTATGTATTTATTAATTTGCGTATAAAATTTTGATGTTTATTATCAGGTACATACGCTAGTTATTGAGTAAATAAAAAATACTTGATTTCATCAAAAATCAATAAAATAGGATAGAAACGTTTTTCGTTTATCAAAAGCGAAGCCCAACAAATACATATATTCAAGTATCGCTTGCGTGATACGGAACTAAAGCATTGCGTCCATATTTACATAAGTTTCCCATTTGAGGCGCTTCCATTCATCGATGATACACTATTTATGAGTGCGTATTAACTTACAGGCCTTTTAAACCGCGAGAGCTTTCGAACATCCAAGCGAACATTTGTTCGCTAGTTAGTCTCTTTAGTTCCGTATCACGCAAGCAATACTTGAATATATATATGTATTTGTTGGGCTTCGCTTTTGATAAATGAAAAACGTTTCTATCCTATTTTATTGATTTTTGATGAAATCAAGTATTTTTTATTGCCAACTGAACTATTGCTGTTTAAATTTATATGTTCTGTTTCATTATTGAAGTGAAACATTTTCTAGCACTATTAACTTAGGTGGAATTGAATTCTAGTAATATAAAAAAAATATTGCTAGTTTTTCTTAAAATAATAGCTATGGTACGTTAATGAGAGAAATTTTAATACGAACGAAGGAGAAAGCCGATTCAAGTATTATGAAAACAAAGTTATCGTACCGTTGTGCGAATACGAATTCGCAAAGTGTAAAATGGACTTGCAACAGATTATATTACCAAGCGAGACTTTAATAAGGTACTGACGGTTGTTATCGGGTACACCGAATGATATAAGCCGATTAACGTTCATAAACAAGTCTTCGACATAGAACATTTAAATCACAAACGGTTAAAAGCACGTACTCGATATAAGTAACAATATCGAGTTAAAGTATCGAGTAGGAATCGAAATAAAGATCTTCGATATTGATACTTTAATTGTATGAAACTAAAAAGAATATCAAATTATTAGTTCAGATTGCATTCCAAAAAGAAGAAAAAAAGTTAAAAAGGAGGATGTCTTAGGAGTTTTGTCGTTTTTTATGCATCCAGAAGAACCTCATTACGAAATGGTAGTAAACGCTTGACTTTAGGTAGATTGACGCTTGACAAATGAAATGTATGTTATATAATATTAAACTTTGAAAGATAATTTATCTTCCCCCTTCGATAGCAGTCCCAGGCGAGGTCTCGACTCCTTCTGAGGGAATGGAAAAGCCAAGGAACATCCAAATGTTCCTTGGCTTTTCCATTGTTTAAGCGAGGTTGGAAGATTGAGGAGGACCTTTCATTGCCCAGTTATCATAGTCTTTATTCTCGCTTTTCCCACATTGTTGTAAAGGCCTTTGGACCTTTAAGTTATACATCTTTTGTATGTGAAATATAAATTACTTAGAGAGGAGTAAAGGAGGAAAATGATGATGAGATGAGAAAAGGTGGCATGCTCCGAATACCATGGACAGCATTCCGCACTAATGTGTCTATCCTTAAAGAACTTGGTATAAAAGACAGTCTGTGCACGACATGCCGACGCCGTATCCTTAGTTATTTTGGACACATTATACGCCGAAAAGATGAAAACTTGGAGAAATTGATGGTCTGTGCAAATGTTGAGGGGAAAGATCCAGGGGTAGATCCCCGATGAGATGGTCCGACGAACTGAAGCAGAATAAGACCTCCAGTTTCCAGCTAGTGGAAGTGATTCCGCTAGCTGCCGACCGTAATAAATGGAAGACCCTAACGAACCGCTGGGTGAAGTCTAGTGATCGCGATCTTCAGACATGAAGGATCGACCAGAGAGAGAAAGCAGTATGTGAAATGCCTTTTAACATCAAAAAAATGTTTACCTCTTGGTTGTGGTTTTCGCGGATGTTTTCTTCATGAACTCACCGTTTATCATACGTGTTTTATCTTTACATTTACCTTGCACTAGTATAAATAATATATGTTACACACTGTAAAAAAAGGAAAGTATTTTAGCGTCCAAGCCTTCGCGCCTTGTGAATAACAACGTTGAACATTTAAGGGCTCGTCACTTTCGGCGCTAAAAAGTGAGATTCCGTCACAGCGGTGTGACGGCGGTGGCGTGACGCGTGCTGTCACGTCGGCGTTATCGTGCGTGACATCGCGCGCGTCACGCGACACGTGCGTGCGGACGCAAAGCTCTGCTGGGTCACGATTAGGGTAACACACTCTTCCCAATTTCCCGGGATCTTCCCTTTTCGGAAATTTCATAAAAATAAATCGTTTATTTTTATAAAATTCCAGTTGTTTTTACTACTAATAGTAAAGTGTTATAACGTGCCTGTCGGAGTGCTTACGGCGCCATGCGGGACCTTTAGGGGGTTTCTTCAAATAAAATTCCTCAAAATGATATTAATTTATTCTTGCGTTTCATTGTACATTTATATAACATCATACTCTGTTAAGATTTTACATTTTATATATATAATGATTTCAATGTTTTGTGCCGGACGGGTAGACATGTAGTCTATCTAAAAGACATCAGTCGAACTAATTCATTTTGTTTTATAACAATTTATTCCTTTTTGATTTTAAATTTGAATATTACGAATGTCAAAAAAAATAGTATAATATAAAAGGTTTTAATGTATTAGTATAATTCAAATGAATTCATGTGAATGAATGAATGAATTAATTCAAATGAATGAATGAATGAATGTATTAATGTACTACTAATGGTACATAAAAGTAAATACGATCCTATTAAATAACAATTTTATGGTTTGTATTTTTACAATTAAAAGTTTATTTTAACTTTATTTCTTAGTTAACTTATCAGAGCAGTAATCTAAAATGAGTATGACAATAACAGACACCATTTGATTATTTACGCCATTTTCTTCCATTTCTCCAGTTTGAGTTTGCGCAAAACCTTAAAGAAGTAATCTTTCCTGGGTTGTCCGATATATGTACGACAATTCTCACCCATTCATTGAATGGGACCGGCGACGAAATGTGTTAGTTTAAATCTCCCCTGAGATATTCCCATGATGTTAGTAGCTGGACCACTAGTTATTCTATTCGTCGTATGCCTCGAAAGCCCATCGTAAAATAGCAAAGCGATGACTGAACCCCATCACCACCTTACAGTCAAATAAATGTACAACGTGAGTTTGAGTACGATTTTTTTGCCGTTGTCCCGATTTTTCCCAATACAGATGATGCGACCTTAATCACTTTGCGTTAAAAAATGACCCACTTGACAATGCGTATATGATGTGCTTAGAGTTTGTGCGTGTTTACATAATGAATTAATTATCTTAAATGATAAATGAATAGTAAAAAAAGGCGTAAAATATGTGATACCATTAAACTATTAAAAATTAAAAATATATCTTTTAATGTAATTTAGTTAAAAGTGTTCTTTGAATTTATTATCTGTTTATGTTCTTTATTTTGATATTTTATTTTATATATAGTTAATGCTAAGGCGTGTCACTTTGTTGCTTTAATCAATATTTATAAGCATGATAATGTGTTGAAAATATGTATAAAAAGATGTCTAAAAATATAAATGTCTAATATATTCTATATAACTTGTTGTCTGTCTAAATATAATCTATATAACTTGTTGTGAAAAAAGTGGGCTTCAAGGGCACTCTCTGATACGCGGTGGAAAGGCCAAATTATCGTTTTTGGAGTCATTGATCACAAGTTCAATTCGCGATAAATATATGTATGGCCCACAGATATTTTTTTCCAATTTTGGATGTCCTGCCATCGTGGATTAATATCAACACCTAGAAATCTGAACTCGGTTAACAACAGTTTTTTATGGGATAAGAAGGCAAACGAGCATGCGTGTCACCTGATGGAAAGGAAACAACGTCGCCCATAGACATCCGCAGTGCCATAGGCAGTGCAGAAGCGTTGCCGCCCTTCAAGGAAACTGTTATTATGGTAAGGGAGATGGGGGGTCCTTCGGAATTCAACCGCTCACCGTACGAAGCGCGGTAGGTAAGCTATCACTCAGACGCCGGTTTTCTGCGGGAGTGTGGTACTTCCTTACGAGCCGGCCCATTCTAGCTACAGACAAATATTATTCCACTCTTGACAAAGTATTCGTCTGCAGCGTGGTTCTAGCACTAGTAAATAGCAGTGCAGCAACGAGCAGTGGGACTTATGTGGGTATTAAAGTGATAAAAGTGTTTATTTTTTTTTTCAAATAGATTCATAACAAAATTCTTATCGATGTCAATGTTAAAACTAAATAACTACTACCGCTTTGACAGAGAAGAATACACCATTTCTTCTCTCACTCTCTCATTCTTTGGGTATTTTTAAAAATAACGTATTTCACATATATAGTTATATTATATATATTTGAATAATTAATGTTACTGCATAGCCTTTTTTTAATAAAACACTTGCATTTATCCTATCCTACTAATATCATAAATGCGAAAGTTTGTGAGTATGGATGTATGTTTGTTACTCTTTCACGAAAAAAGTACTGGACGGATTTGGATGAAACTTTACAGTAACATAGGTTATACATAGGAATAACATAAAGGCTACTATTAGTTATGATTTTATGTAATTTTGGTCGTTATAAAATTTTACTATTAAGTAAAAAAGAATATATTTATTTAAAATGATCTGTCACGAACATACGGCTTGAACAGCGGTCAGTACTTTATTTTAAAAGTGGTACACACACTCTTAAAGCTGTAAAAACACTGCGAATGTATAAAACAATCGCTCTAATCATGAAAATGTATTCGTAACAAAATTCAGTGTAGTAAAAACAAGAAGTAATTTCCGTAAGGGACTACAAATCGATGGGCCATAGACAATAAATCCGGACGGGACAAGCTAACATCGCGAACAAGGCGCCGATACGGGAATCTATTAACGGGGGCCCCGGAGCGTCGGGGTATCGGGACCCGGGGGTCCAGCGGGGGCCAGCCATCGTTGACAATGCCTCGATGGGTATCGCCGGCGCCCACGCGCTATTCTGTGCATCTTGCATTATGTATTCAACCGTTTACTTTAAACTCTTCAATTTCGCATTAATATTTTCCCAATTTTAACATGAAGTAACACGATTAATATAATTTCTAACATGTAATATGTTACATTTAATTGAAATGTTAGCTTCTCCAAGGTCATATTAAAGATTTTTTTCAATTTTTGTGTTTTTTTAACTGTCAACGTTATATAATCAACCACTGTATACATAAAATACCTTTGTAGAGAAAAAAAAGATCTTCGGTTTATTTTTTTTTATTTCATCAACAAGTTTTGAGTGAGTTCACATTGTATAGGTCGGTTGGGTGGCACTCCTTCACTTATTACCTTATTTTGACATCGAACAGCCTATAAATATGAATTATAATATTGTAAAATAGTAGAAATTCATTAGAAATTGCTTGCCATTTAAGTTATAAATACCATGATATGTATTTATATACTATATCTTTTTAACCAATATGACGTATATTGCCTTTCGATTTATAGGAAATAGACAATAATATTTGTCAAACGCGAAACAGTTAAGAAATTAAAATTTGTTTTTTTTATTTATAGCCCATATATGTCCCACTGCTGAGCACGGGCCTCCCCATTCCTGGAAGAACGGACGTTAACCCACCACGCTTGTCTAATGCGGATTGGCGGGGTTACCAGACACGGAATAAATATCTGTAGGCCATACGTGTATTTATTCCGATGCGGGGATCGAACCCGCTACCATTGACTTAGTGTTCGGGGAGCGCCGACACTGAGCTAATTGGTCGTGAGATCAGTCAGTTAAGATATATTTGTGTCTACAAAAGACAAAAACTATGGTGTGGCCGCACCTTTAGCAGTAAATTAAGACGGCGTTCAGATAGCACTCATAAATCTGTTCTATCGGTCAATGGGCGATCTGAATCTCCACCCCGCCACCCCCTGGACACCCCCTGTGCATCTGTAAGGTCTGCTTTCCAGCAGTGACACCGAACTAGATGTAGTTAGCCGATAACACGGTGTTTCGATTCGGTGTAACAAATTACCTACGACGCGAAACCTAACAATGCTTTAAGAGACAGTATAATCATTGAAATGTACTGAATAAAAGTTTATATTTTTATTATCATTATTAATAATAGATTTTATTAATAATCTGTTTTATATTAAAGTATATTTAATTTTTCACATATTTAAGGCTGTCATGCATTTCAAATTAGTTCTCCCCAATTTGCATTATTACAATATTTTAAATAAAAACAATTCAGTACATTCAAGCACATTCTTTTGTTATATGTTCCCCCTAGTATTTTTTTCTATGAGTTCCTTTGTTCTATGAGTTAACTTGTTTACGCAATATAATTTACATATCGTCACGCCAGTTTTCCGTAGGGGTAGGCACAGATATCCATCCGCTAAGATCCCGGCGCACCTTCATTCTTTCCTACACACTCATCCATCTTTTCAGTCATCGTTCCTCTCCCATTTATCGTAGCGAAACGGCTCACCGTTAGTCGCTTCTCGCCCTCGTGGGAATCAGGACGTGAATCACGATATATTTAACGAATTAATTAATACGAATTAATAAATATTATAAAAAAATACTATTACTTTACATAAAAAATAAATGAATTAACAATTAATGTCCGAACACATAAATAAAACTTAAGAGTCCATCTATAATTCGAACAATCGTCGAGGAAGTTCTTTCCTTGTTCTGCAAATTAATTAAATAAATCTATAATTATAATATCATTAACATCCAAAAATTTATATCAAATTTAAGTGTCTCTAAGTTTTTTATAACTCTTTTGATCTCAATGCTTCTTTAAAATAAAATATGTTTTTGAATAATTATTTTAAATACATTAAAATTCTTAATACGTTAAATAATTTTAAATTCATATGTTACTGTAAATCTCTTTAACTTGAGCTTATTTTGGGAAAAGTTTGAAACGATTCTGAAAAATGTAGTAGGAATAATTTAGTTCACTTCGGCTGCTTAGCTAAATAAGGCTTAAATAAATTAAGTTGAAGAGGAAATTGACAAAAGAAAATATCCATAATTAGACACAAACATAAATTATGCATTTGAAAACCAGTTATATATGTATGTGTACACTTATAACACTTTATTTAGGTTGGCAAATGAATAAATAATTTTAACTAAGCGTGAACTTATAAAATGATATCTAGAAAAATAATGCGATATCATTATCTGTGATTCATTGTTGTCTTTTAAAAATAATATAATAGGCGAGCTTTTAAAAGCAAACAGAGCTTTTAAAAACAAACAACAAACGTTATATTATCTACGTATATCAAAATCTGTGTTTAGGGTTGACAAAAGGTGTACTATAATATATCTCAAATAAATATGTTTCAAAAAAGATAAACTTAAATTAAAAAGAAATCATTATATTATATATATAAAGGTTTTAATATTTTATTGAAAAACACTTATTTTTACTATTTATTAATTCTTTTTAAAATATAGAATGGATCTTTACAACCGAATATGAAGTGAATTAATAATAAAAAGCAATACCTCATGCTCAGATCCCCTAACAAGATTTTCCTGTAATATGAGTCCTATAAGAATTTGAACACATTCACAATTCACAAGTCATTTGAGCTGCTAAATAACGACAATAATTATTGTTTTGTCTTATTACTTAAACACAGAACCCTATTTTAATATGACACGTTAGAGGAGAAGTCGGAAGAAACATATAAAACTTTGAAAGCGTCCCGAAATAGAGTAATACCGTATTTACCAGCATATAACACCGCTTTAGAGAACTTATTTACCACCTGAGTATTTACATGCAAAGAATACAGTTTTAAGAGGTGGTTACGGGAGAAAATATAATTAGATGGGCTTCTGTCTGAGAATGAAACCATTCTGCGATCGCCAATCCGACCGCTAAGTATGGGATTACGGCAATTTTGAAGAAGTTTGATGTCCAGTGATGGACTATTACGGCTAAATTTATGATCTGGACATCATACTTCTTCAAAATTGCCGTAACCCCATGCGTATTAACCCAGTGTCCCCCTTGGATCGTGACCAATAATAAGTAAGTCGCAATAGTAAAGAAAGCAAGCCACTAAGGCGCTCACTCCACGAGCGATTTGGTCGTACCTATATTATCGTCCTGCTATTTCGTTTTAGAATATTCTAGGCATTCCCAAAGTAGTCGATATCGAAGGAAACTCACCACCAAGCGCAAAGTTTTTATAAAATAGTATTTTGTATCAATAGAAAAAAAAAGGGATATAATAGGATTTTGTAAAGTAAGTTGGCATGCCCAAAATTGTTAGAGAATTCATGTTCTAGAACAACCATGAGCGTGTCTCTATACGGTGATATTATTACAGTGATGCAACGAGTAACATTGAGACGAGCAAAACGTCGACGAATCGCTGCGCACCCGCTGCGAGACGCGACCTAATCGCAGCGTCTGAATACTGGTACAAAGAAGTTTTGATAAAAAATGAAGGAGTCGTTCGAGATGCGATTCGTCGCGATTCCCAACGATATGCAAGTGGATGAACAATTTTCTCATGGAGATTATCGGACGATAGCAGGACGGAATCGCCGCGTTATTCCCGCTTTTGGAGTTCGCGCCTTAGGCATGCGGCTGCCATTGTTACTTCTATGTAGTACATTCGGCACCCCTATCTATGGTAGTCATAGAGCAGACGTGGAATCATTCAGAGCGATAAATGGACGGACAGACGCCAGTATCGTTAATGCGAGCCGGCTAATCGATTCGCAGGCCCCGGCCTTATCTCGCGGGTAAATATAAAACTGAAAGCAACCTTATCGCGAGTTTTGAGAGAGCGCGTTCTCGTTGTCTCACACGAGACGATATTACGACATAAATTTAAAGATAAAGCTACCCATATTGGTTGAAACCTAAATTCCTTTCTTTTTTTTCTTACAAATTACATATCAACGCAAAAAAGCGAAGTAAGCTGCAAAACGAAAACCAGAGCCAAAAATCCTTTAAAGATTTCTAAAAAATTGCATCTGATCACTTAAAAAGTTGCGAAAACCAGCCATCTACCACCTACCATCTACGACATTGGACCTCCGAAAAACAAGCTTAATTATATCTTAAAGGCCGGCAATGTATTTGTGATGCCCGTGATGTTGCAGATGTCTGCAACATTAGGTAACACAACGTGCATACAAATACAAATATGTATAATAATAATCTATTTAGTATATATCTTTTTATAAGACTAAATATAAAATAAATAATAAAGCTAAATATACAGATTAAATATAAAATAAGAAAGTGTGTTTTGTTGTAAAAAATGTTTTGCCTATATGTAATAATTTGATGGTCTTTAGTTGAATTTATATATCCTTTATAGAATGCTTTGATAATTTCTTAAGACTTAATTTTTGATGGCTGTTTATTGAGATTTTTTTTTTATATATAAAACCTATTTATTTTTTTCTCCGGCTGAGACCTGTTTAGTTGCGTACAATGGAAACGCGTCTTCATACACCGGCCGCTCGCAAGCAAATCAACATCGCTTTTTTCACCATATCTTTTATATCTCCGTGAGGAATTTATTACCTAATTACCGAACCTTATTGTTCTCGATTTATTATTTATATACGCGACCGGTTCTCGATTTTTATTGATCGAGATAAACTTAATGCTAATGGGAGACAGGTAAATGCGTATAACTGATATTATTGGCGCAATATCCGAGCGTCGATTAATGATCTTTGGTTGTTTGCGGGATTGACGACGGGTGCGATGATGGACAATCGATTGTTATCGAAATATATTTGAATGGAGTTAATGTTTGTTGGTTATTAACGAATCGATTTAACTTTTATTGTTTGATTATTTTATGAAAAGATTGTAATGAATTTTGGCGATCACTGCATCCTTCTAACGACTTGGGGCGACCGATCCGACGTCGAACTGATGGTATTCCCAAGTATACCCCTATGAGAGCGTGATTCTCTCTCATTTTCTCAATGTAACCGAACTATCGGAGTCTATACGCCCTTGTGTCTCCGAATATGATTAATAGAGTCAGATGTTACGTTGCGTAAATCCGTTATTATATGGACAGTCAAAATTTTTACTTGGGAAACATCTACGACAAGCAAACAAAAGCAGAAAATTACTTTTCTGCTTTAGTTTGCGTTATTTATTTTTAATTTTCTTGAGGAAGTCGATTTACGGGTAAATTTTCGCAAAGTAACGCTTGAATGTATTTATCAATTTAAATGACCCATAATTTATTTATTAATTCAAAATAGTTATAAAGTGAAATTAGATGGGGCATAGCAGGTTTCACTAGGCTGGCCCGTGCTGAGACATACCGATTCGGTCGTTATTCGTATTGGATTATACATATATAAGCATACATAATTAAATACTTAATACATAACTTCATTCCACGGAGCACCTCTATATGGAACCGGCTACCTTCAGAGGTGTTTCCAAATTTTAGAACCTTTAAAAACAAGCCTAATCTTATCTCAAAGGCCGGCAACGCCTGACAAATTCATGACTATGGTGTTACATATGTATATGAGTGGCGTTGATTTTTTTCCATTAGGCGATATGCTTGCGCGTTTGGCTTCCTATCCCATATATATATATATATATATATATATATATATATATATATATATATATATATATATATATATATATATATATATATATATATATATATATATATATATATATATATATATATATATATATATATATATATATATATATATATATATATATATATATATATATATATATATATATATATATATATATATATATATATATATATATATATTTATATGTATAAATACTGTATCGAATGGTCTGAATTTCACAGCTCCACGATCAATAGAAAATTTTGTACAGCGTTGAAACTGAATGTTTTTGAGTGATTAGATACAATTTTTACAGAAATATTAAGTTTCTTTGGTTCTGGTGGTAAGTTTTCATTTTGTGCTTTACTGCGTTATCGCATCTTCCCGAGATCGGGCTCCCCCGGGTACTATAGTGCTTTACCTCAGCATGCGGGGCTCTGCTGGGGCTGACCTCCATCCTCCCTTGCGACTCGTGGGATTCACTCAATTTGTTACAAATGACGGCGACATGGTTCGCTACCCTGATTTCCACGACGGCGAGAAGCGACTAATGGAGAGCCACGACGAATGTGAGAGGAAGGATGGATGAAAAGATGGATGAGAGTAGAGGAAGCAAGGAGAGTGTGCCGGGATCGTGGCGGATAGAGGTCTGTGTACCCCTACGGGAAACAGGCGTGACGATATGTATGTAATGTATTTATTAATTATCGCGTAAAGTAACAACCTAACTTATAGTACAAAGGAAAAAGTACTAGGGGAGCATATAACAAAAGAACATGCTTGAATATACTGCATTGTTTTTATTTATGCCTACCTCTACGGGAGACAGGCGTGACAATATGTATGTATATATATTTTGAACATTATTTTGTTTTAAATAAATAAAATTTCTTTTATATGTAAAATGAACAGATATAAATACCTATTTTATTATATATTCTCAAACGTATACGACACACTTTCAACAACGCGACCACAATAACTTGTAAACTGTATTGACTTAACCTCGCGGCTGCGTTTACAGCCGTCCGGAGTTTATACAGGGTGCGAAATAAAACGCGTCAACAGGCGTGCGGGCAGCCGATAACGCCGCAGCGCCGCTCGTGATGGATGCAGCGGCGAGATAACGCGGCCCTTTTGACTTAAATGCGCGGTTAAAAGGTAAACACTGCATAACTTCGCAACACACACAGATAACATTGAGAAAATTATGAGAAAAGTGCACATATACATATATATATATATATATATATATATATATATATATATATATATATATATATATATATATATATATGTAATATGGGCTAATCATGATTATCGTTTGTAATAGAAAAATGATGGAGTAGAGATCGCGTCTTGACAAATGTAGTGTGGGACGCCTCGGTTAGATGGTCCAACGACAATGTGCGCAGGTCGGCTGACAGGAACTAGGTACGTGAAGCCGCAGATCGAGCTAGGTGGCGCTTCGTAGGTGAGGTCTTCGTATGTCCAACAGTCAATATCAAATATATTACTTTAACACCGTGTCTATCCAATGGATTTCTGAAAGAAATCGCTATTAGCAATAATAACCGCCCTTTGTATATTCATATTATGTGAACAATAAAGAATATAATGGGTGTATTTGACCTATAACCTAATTAAAATTTAATCGAATATTCATTTAGTTTTAAAAGTAGTAGTTATATTTGAAAAACTAATTCCGAAACCGGAGATCCTATATCTATCCATTTAATAATTTCGATGTGTAAAAATGGTTGCCGTACCCGGCATACACTGAATTGCTATATAAAGAATAAAAGCTTACAGAAAACATAGAGCATAAATATACAAAGACAAATTTATTGGCTGTTATTCATTAAACTGATAATACAAACACAATATTGTAACTTAACTGTTTCGAAGTCATTGAGAATTCGTACCTACATTACGTCACCTAAATTTATCGATGACGAATATACTCGTCATGACGCAAATGTATGAAATTGTATGACGAGTAAACTCGTCAAACCATTTAGACGATTTAAAAGAAATCATATATGGTGTTGCAAACTGCATACATGGTGTTGCAAAAATCAATCACCAGGCGTCTGCTGTCCGCCCAGGTGGTAGGTATCTCGCGAGCCAGCGTTAGTCAAAGGGCGAGATATCTCGGGCGTACATCACTCGGGCGGGCGCTTATCGCCTCGCCGCACGTTGGGCGTTCGTTTATTTTGCCACATACGCCTTGTGTGTCGCCTGTAATATCGCAGGGCCGCTCGTTTGAAACGTCCAGTTTTCACTTTGCTTATGTAGTGGCTCAATGTTTACTCCTATCCTGTTAATATGAGCATTTTAAAGTTGTCATAAAAAAAGAGAACTCTTTGTTCAATTTAATTTATATTTAGATATATATCTTGTTCAAATTTTTAAATCGTAAATAAAATACTTTTTAGTCATCCGCTCAAGTTCAAATACATTTTTTTAGACTTGTAGTGGATGACACTTGATGTTAATAGTTTAAAATAAAATATTTTTTTTATAGACCTAAGGAATTGAGTTTAATTTTTTTATATTACTAGTCTTTTAAAACATTTACAAAAAAATCTTTTTGACGTCAACATTACAACTAATAAACTATTACCGCTTCGGTAATGAGGTAGCGCTTTCAGAAAGAAGAACCGGCGCATGAAGCTGTTTTATCCTTTTTTTTCTGCTCTTTAAAAAGAGTCGTTTTAATGTATATATAACTGAACATTATTCTATATATTTAGTCCCAGGGCGGTTTATTGTTATCTGCAATTTAAACTATTAACATCTAGTGTCTTCTACTACAAGTTTAAAAAAGTATTTGAACTTAAGTGGATGAATAAAAAGTATTATATTAACCATTGAAAATTTGATATACGATAGAGCCACGCTGATTGACGAATACTTTGTCAAGGATGGCATATTATTTGTCAGTACCATGAATGGGCCGGCTCGCCCGGAGAAGTACCACACTCTCGCAGAAAACCAGCGTCTGAGTGGTAGCTTAGCTACCGCGCTTCGTACGGTGAGCGGTTGAGTTCCGGAGGCCCTACACCTTCCCATTAATGACATTTTCCTTAAGCGCCGACAACGCTTCTGCACTGCCTATAGCACTGCAGATGTCTATGGGCGGCGTTGATTGCTTTCCATCAGGTGACACGTCTGCCCGTTTGCCTTCCTATCTCATAAAAAAATACAAAGAAATTTTAGTTAAGACTTGTGTGGTATAAGTTATGATGATGAGGAGAGATAAGTAAGATACTTTTCTCTCAGCCACCAGCGGCTGGAGACGACATATGTATGCAACTTGAATCATACACCAATTTTCTTTAGCATGCGACTTGCCATATCGTTGAAAGCACTCCCGCTTATCTGCGACGCTGTAATCTCATATGCTTTAAGGGTGTTCACACACTTTGCGATAAACCGGAGACCGACATGTGAGTATGTCTTAAGTGGCCAGACGGCTAGCAGATATATCGCGCACGGGAAATAGATTCTGAAGGGTGTTTTCTTATCTAGGGCTGAAAATGTTATGTTAATACTTTTCAAATATAAACTACAAATACATATACAACGTACATGGTATTTCGTTTTTTGTGTGATTTAATTATAAATTATTGAAGATTTAGTTTGAAAAACACCCATCAAAATACGAAAAAAAGACATTGAAATAAAATTTTCAATGTTTTTTTTTCGTATTTTAATTTTTAATGAATGAATTGGCGTGCGCGGTACTACCGATATTTTAAGATCGGCATCCAAAAGGTGAAATAATCGCTCAGTGCCTGAGAGTTAAGTCTGCAGCCGCCCTTATCCCATAATGGCAAAGTGATTCATTTGTCTCACGACTATCCGAATGTTTTAAGCTTATCCTGAGATAGCAGTGGATGGAGACGAAATAAATGTCCCCCTTCTGGCCCAGACTACATATCTCGCGCGATAGCAGATACTCCATTAGGTGCTGTGCGACTGTCGCTCCACTGATGCTGGTAATTAATAATGAATTTATTGCAAGACAGTTATCAAAAATTTTACATCATCTATGTATCTATGCTCCGTGGACGACCAAACACACAAATGTATCTATTTTCTCCCAACTCGGCATTAAGATCCGACTGATCACCATCCGACTGATCATCATCTGCAACGCACAATGACTTATTTCGGCTAAATTATACTAAGAGGAGATGGTAACCTGGAATAGCTTATCGTTGTTGATAATACCGAAGGGAAGTGAGTCCGACTAAGTGAAGGAAGTCACATCCTCTTTCAAATTTCAGGAATTTTAATAATGGTAGAGCTGCGCTGCAGACGAATACTATGTCAAGAATGGCATAATATTTGTCTGTAGCATGAATGAGTCGGCTCGCTCTGGGGAAGTTTCACACACACAAAAGTGACACAATAAAAAAGAAAATGAGTTAATAGTTGTAGAGCAACGCTGCAGACGAATGGCATAATATTTGTTGTACCCGGGGAAGTACCACATTCCCGCAGAAAACCGGCGTCTGAGTGGTAGCTTACCTATTGCGTTTCGTACGGTGAGTGGCCGAGTTCCGGAAGCCCAAAACCTTCCCTCTTCCTCTACTGCTACTACTATAACTACTCCCTTCCCATTCCCACTCCCATAATAACACTTTCCTTAAAGGTCAGCAACGCTTCCACACTACCTGCGCTGCAGAAGTCTATGAGCGGCGTTGATTGCTTTCCATCAGGTGACACGCCTGCTCGTTTGCCTTCCTATCCCATAAAAAAAAAACATTACTTTGGACCGGAACCGATGGATGTCCGTTTGAGTGGTTCTAGTGCCTATGATTCTTAGTAAGGAGTGACCGGTTAAAGAAGAAGATGTACCATATCTATTGATTGACCTAATTAACTCAGACTAAATTAATATTTAAGAAGTCGAATTTTAAGAACGACGGACTTACATGTATTTATTTCAAATTCGGGTGCCTCACCACTTTGGACAAGCGTGGAAATTGTCTATTTCACCGAGAAACGGCTTCCTAATCGTCCTAATCCGTCCTAAATCCTCCTAATCCGGAAATAGATTGTGCTTAAAAGTCGGGCATATATAGGTTTTTGCAAAAAAGTAGAAAAAACCTGTTCAGATGTAAAAAAGACATGTTGACATGTTGCAACGAAATTCAAATCAGCAAGTGGAGGTGGATTGGCCATAGTCTCTCCCGGTGAAGACATCACAATCAATCATCACAGCCCAATCACATCCCTAAACAAGCCCTAGATTGGAACCTTCAAGGCAAAAGGAAGCGGTGTCGCCCCAAGCAAACATGGCGACGTACGATAATAGCAGAAGCGGATAGCATCGGAATGACCTGGAGCGAAATAAAGCTCGTAGCTCAAGATAGATGATGGAGCACTGTGGACGCCTTTTTTCCCCACTTGGGGGACATAGGAACACGTGCACATAATATGTATAATTAAAATATCTTAAGCAATAATAGAAGCGAAACTTCAACCCCGAAGTGCATTTCCTCCCCGTCGGTGCGACAATGTTATCGCACGTGCGACACATTATGCGGTGCTAGTGCGACATCGACGCGACATTCGCGCGACATTAGATGTGCAAACTAACATAACAGTTTAATTAGAAGTGCACCTAAAGCGTATTAGTTACAATGGTTGTCGGGGTAAGTCACAAGGTATGAGCGGAAGCGATTTTAGCAGGAAAAGTTAAGTAACAATTTATTAATTAAGATATTTTACTTAACTACTTACTAAATGTATGTATTTATGGATCATTATTAAAGTTAATTAAATATTATTATTTGTATATACATTTTATAGTGCAAGATATAAATACGCCACACAATGCACGCCATTTTGTTTATCACCTAATCTGCCAACCTCACGTACCAGTCCTCTTGCTTTACGACTCCTCAACAAAAGTGGCTTCAATAATCTGATGGCGGTATGATTATCCCAAAAACAAAACTAGATACAAATAATTATCACTGGCCAGCGAACAACAGCAGCGAAATATAGCTGACTCTAGGGGTCACAAAGACATGATTGATGAATTTTCTCTAGTTGTGAGAGATCGATCTTCAGCAGTGGACTTGTACAGGTTTTTAGAGTTGTAATATGATTATAGATATATCAACATTAATCTTAACGATTAATGATTCACTTACGGGAATTTAAATTTATTCCGAAAAAAAATAGAAGGGAAATTAAAATCACATGAAACGAAAAAAATATTGTTAATAATATTTAATAGTGGACATAATTCATGATGAATCATTTTTTTTGCACTTTTTTTAAACTTTTTGCACTTATTTACATGACCCTGGACGTAATGTGTTAAATAGAGGTACAAAGTTTTTAAGTCAATTATAACTTTTTTATAAAAATACCTTTATTTTCAAGATTTTACACATGTTACAGGACTTTACTTCCCATATTAAGATTCCCTTTGTTTTGGGAACTTATGAATATACACTTATTATAACTTATTCATGAATATTTTATTTTATTAATAAAATAATTTACATGTCCGCTTATCGCTCATGAATTGTGTCAAAACATTTAGAATAAGTTTTGTTGGTTGCTTGTATTGGATCTTGCGAAGTTCGGCGTATCATTTAACGTATCGCCACGATGTCTTTGCCAGCCAGTTTTGGAGTAGGAATGCTAATATTATGGTGCATAAACTGTCGTACATAATAGATATTTATAGTAACAAACTGCTAATAAGGAATGCAGTGATTACTGCAGAGAAAGCTGAGTCGGAAATCTGTAATATAAGGCAAGTTAGAAATGCGCCCTATCTCTTTATGAACGTAGCAATTTATTACAATAATAAATAATAATATTACCTTTATTTTACGCCGGGGGGCGTCCCACACTACGTTTACCGAGACGCGGTCTCCACTCCAGCACTCGTTTGCTCCAACGATTGTCGGATCTCAGACAAACGTGACCAGCCCATTGCCACTTTAGTTTACTAATTCGAAAGGCTATATCGGTGACTTTAGTTCTCTGGCGGATTTGTTCATTCCGAATCATATCTACCAGAGAAACTCCGAGCATAGCTCACATCCTCCATAGCATCACTCTGAGCTTATGAAGCAGACGGACTGTCTGCCGAGTCGAAGTTTTCCAATTCACCAACCCAACACAGTCCACTCGAGGTCCCAACGATATCTATCGCGAATTTATTAACAATATGGTGGGGTAGGTGGATCTGCAAGTTTGGAAGTGGGTATCGCTTCCGAATATATCACGGGGCTATCTCCCGGTAGCCGGGCGCAAAGTAAAAGTTTCGTACTGCAGTACTGCATCGCGATATGGCCGGTGCGTCCCTATCGCTACTGCGAACATTTTAAACTTAAACTAAACAGTATACTGCAGTTGCAGTGTGGAATGAATATACTTCTGACAAATCCTCTAGTTTTTCTGTAACGTGACTATATGACATATTTTAAGAAATCGCAGCCTGAAACTTTCATTGCGCATTAGAATGCTCCACTGTTTCATCTGACCCCTACTTCTATATGGATGTGAGGCTTGGACGCTTAAAGAAGACCTCAGAAAACGTATAGAAGCTTCCGAAATGTCAGGGCACATAGACGGATGCGCGCAATTAACTGGACTCAAAGGCCAATGACGAGGTTCTCCGACAAGTCAAGCAAAAACGTGAACTTTTGCAGACCGTCAAATGTAGAAGTTGCTAGGGTTACCTGGGTCATATCATAAGACATAACAGGCACAAGTTGCTGCAACTTATCATGATGGAAAAAATCGCGGGCAAAAAAGTAGGTGGTCGAAAAACAAAGTACTACCGCGTAATATCAGGGAGTGTACCGGGATAGCGAGTGCTCCATAACTGCTGCACCTCGCGAAGGAGAAGGAAAGTTGTGTTGAATTGGCTGCCACCCTTTGCAAGTCGGAGAGGCACTCTTAGAAGAAGAATAAAAATTAATTTCTTATGACGAAACAATAAATTCGAATGAATTCTATGTAGAGCAGGGTTATACACTAGGCCCACTAGGCCCGAGCCTAGGGCGGAGACAGAAAGAGGCATCACGCGCCGACGACATTCGCAAGTTTGCGCGCCCCTTTCTCTCTTGTGCTAATACGATCCTGGAACACATCAAGCTCTATTTCAACATAATATATGTATGTATGTTTAATATTATGTTTCCGTTACATTATTTTTGAAATAGACATATTATTAATTCTATCCTATGCTTTTTCGACTACTTTATGGAGAGGGGGCGTTAATTTCGTCAGGCCTAGAGCGCCCGTTTTCGCAAACCTTTCCTGCTTCTACGGCAAAGTCGTAAAGAAATTACACGATCGCTCAAAAAACGGTCCAACTATCCTACTAATATTATAAATGTTATTATACTAATAAACAAATGCACGAAAAAACTACTGGACGGATTTGGATGAAACTTTACAGTAATATAGGTCATCGGAATAACATATAGGCTACAATTTGTAATGATTTTATGTAATTTTGGTCGTAATGTAACGATACATGTCTATTTAGTTGGAAAAAAATCTGGCCTCTGAGAGCTATCTTGACGTACGCTGCCTAAACCATTGGAGTTACACAAAGATGATGTACTGTAGGATTGTTTGTCTTGAATAGTTCTAAATAAAAGTTCGCGACAGCATATATCTACCTTTTATGTGGAAGCCACTATGACCAAAATTGTGAACCATAAATAAAGTAAAAAAATATATATTTATTTAAAATGATCTGTCACGAAACTTAACGTGGCAGACCAAATTCAACGAGAGCGAAGCCGCGGGCAAAAGCTAGTTATATATAAAGATGCATAGCACTACAAGCTAACTTTTTTTAAAGTGTAACATTTTCTCTGCGACCTATTTCGTACGGGCGTGTGCTTTTGAGGCGTCGATATAAAGAATATGATGGTGACACATAATGTTCCCGGGCACTGGGTCAACATAAGAATATTAAAGACAAGCTGTTTCAATGTTAAATAATATTTTTACATTTTAAAATATTTTTGTAATTTACTGTACTGATTTTTAATGAATGAATTTACTCTACTAAACTACAACTAAATATACTTCAATTAGAAAGTTAATGATTAGTCAATCCAATATTTTATAAAGAGCTATTGAGTAATGAAATAAATGTGCGTGTGAAAAATAAACTTTTTTATAGGATAGGAAGGCAAACGAGCAGGCGTGTCACCTGATGGAAAGCAATCAACGCCACCCATTTACATCCGCAGTGCGGAAGTGTTGCCGGCCTTTAAGAAGAGTGTCGTTATGAGAGGGAGGAGGCCTCCGGAACTCAGCCGCTCACCGGATGAAGCGCGGTAGCTAAGCTACCATCCAAATGCCGGTTTTATGCGGGAGTATGGTACTTCCCTGTGCAAGCCAGCCCATTCATGCTACAGACAAATAATATGCCATTCTTGACAAAGTATTCGTCTGCAGTACGGCTCTATCGCTTCAGTAAATACAGAATAGTTTTTGTAAAGAGATAAGAATCAAAAGCTAAATAGAATGGCTTGAAAGTTCAAATAAGCGAGACACAATACAAAAATTTTTGGCCAATACGCGCCATTACAGATGATTTGTCGCAGCAATTTGTTCAAAGTTGCCAGTCGGGCCTTCAACGAAAGAATTCCTATTAAAATTGATATGAATAAAGCAATAAACGAGTTATTTATTAACTTTGATAGTAGTCGAATGGTTTGTTAATATAACTTGGTTTTAGTCCACGCGGAGTTATAGGAGTCGTTCTATTATTTTTAAACAAATCGCTTGAATATAAGTCGTTTATATTCAAGCGATTTGTTCTTTCATCTTTATCTTCATCAACAACAATATCCTGCTGTAGCCCACAGTTGGACATAGCCCTACCCCAATCTTTCTGATCCTCCCATTTCTCTCCCAAAGTGATCTTTCCCGAATAATCGGTAAAATCTGTTCGAGCTCCAGGCTAATATTAAATATAAATATTATTATTTTTAATAACACACTAATTATATTCATATATACATTTTTTTTCTTTGTAACTTGAATATTCCCGAAACATAACCGGTCATTCTCCTGATTATCTGCGGGACTATAAAGTTTGATCTATACACATCGTCATGTAGTAAAAAGAGATAATAAAAATACAAAAACAGGGGATACCTGCTGAGTTTCTTTCGCCGTTTCTTCTCCGTTCAGAGGAGCCTCATTGCGAAATGGCGGTATAAACTTTATTGTTAACGGACTGATATTCGATAAATTAAATGTAATTCCTTACTTATTAAAATAAATAATATGCACACACATAAATACATTATCCATACACACACACACACACATATCTATACATATAAATATACGAGAAAAAATAAAAAAAATGAAAAAAAGAAATATTAATCCTGCAGCAAGTACTCTGCTGACAACAGGATATAAAAATTGTTGCCGTTTCAGTTTAAAAAGGAATTTGTTTGACACACGCCTGCTCGTTCGTCAAAAAACATTTCTGCGTTGTCGAATAGGTAGCCAGTCAAGCTGAGATCGAAAGTGAGATACATGGCTATAATTAAATATATTACTTGTGTCAAAATTTATTTTATTGTAAAAACCTTTATTTGCATGCGATATACATTCAAAGCGCTCAGTAACAATTCCACGAGCACGTTTACAGAGTCATAGAGGGCACAATAAAGCGCCGGAAAAAACCGGACCGTTAGCGTTTTGAATCGCTCTCTTTGACCGCTTTCGCCGCGACCGCCGAAAACACGGAGCTCTCGACCCTTTCAGCGTGTGACCCGATTAGGATCTCAGGAAACATATCGGCGTAACTCGAGAATAAATAAGTGCGGAAGTGTTAGGGCGGGCGGGACGTTAGCCACAGTGGTCTTCCGCCCGCCCTGTATCGCTGATAACGGGCGTTAGCGACCGTTAGCGGCTGTAACGATGCTTTTAGACGAGGCCGCTTCCCGTGGTCCTTGTATATGATAGAGTTTGTCCCCAAAATCGCGGAGATCGTAAATCTTTTACTTGAAATAGTGATTTAATTTTTTTTTTCACAGCCCATATATGTCTCACTGCTGAGCAAGTGCCTCCCCATTTCCGAAGGAATGGTCATTAACCCACCACAATTGTTCAGTGCAACAATGTGATTCAGTGGTGGTATCGAGGCGTCCACGAAAAACAAAATCTTCCTTCTTTTAAACACTATTTGATTTAATTCCACTTTACACAGTATACATCGTAACTCATAATCCGCACTACTCAATTTTTTTTTCTCAACTATTCAGCATGATTTATTTTTGACTTATGAACAAGATTTGACGCAAAATGAAAACTAAGCACCAGAGCAAAAAAAAAAAAACTTTTAAGGTCTCTGAAAATTGTCTCTGATCACTCAAAAACAGTCAGTTTCAACGCTGTACAAAATTTTCTATTGGTCGAAGAGCTGTGAGACAAAGACTATTCGACGCAGTATTTTTTTTTAATCCGCATGATATGCAATAATTTTTTATCGACATCTGTGTCATTTACAGCCTTTTCGGTTTCACACATCTCTTCTATGCTAATAACATTTCTCATTCACACGTCTTAGCGTTCCATTCCACCATCTTACATTTATAATCAACTAGCTTTTGCCCGCGGCTTCGCTCGCGTGGAATTTCGTCTGCCACATTAAGTTTCGTGACAGATCGTTTTAAATAAATATATTTTTTTTTACTTAATAGTAAAATATATTACGACTAAAATTACATAAAATCAAAACAAATTGTAGCCTATATGTTATTCCGATGTATAACCCATATTACTGTAAAGTTTCATCCAAATCCGTCCAGTAGTTTTTTCGTGAAAGAGTAACAAACATACATCCATACTCACAAACTTTCGCATTTATAATATTAGTAGAACAAATAAGTTAAACTTCATATTTCGCAAGACTGCAAAAAAAAAACAAGATTATATTTAAATTTTTCAAAACATAAAGAGAATAAAATGTTAAACATGCAGAGATAAAATTGTGGCCGCTATCTGGGCCCATTAGCGGCGCGCACGGAGCACCTGAGTCGATATATATTCAATTAGAACCTCCGTTGGGCGGGCGGCGATCGTATCGCAGGAAGGGCGGGCGGACTATTGTGATAGTTGTGCCTTTTAATTTTGTGCTAACTTGTGCAGTTAGTTGAAGACTTTATTTCGGTGATAAGTGCACTATTCTTATACAATTACTAACATGATTATATTTATTGTATTTGAGGGATTATTATGATTTTTATAATAATAAAAAACTGCAAAGGATAGAAATGCAAATGCAAAGGATAGATAGAAATTCTGTGGGACCCGCTACCTTCGACAAGCCAAGCCTTCAGAAAAACAAGCCTACACATACTTAAAAGGCCAGCAATACTTCCGTGACTCCAGCGATGTCGCGGTTGTCTATGGACGGCGTTGATTGCTCCCATCAGGCGACACGCTAGCTGGTTGCCCTCCTACCTAAAATGGATCTTGGCCTCCGAATAGATCTTACGCCACTGTCCCGTGTCCTGCGTCATCTCCTGCCAGTTACAGACTTGAAGGTTGAGCAAATCATCTTCGATCATGTCTCTCCAGCGGTACCTGGGGCGTCCCACAGGACGTCGTCCTATTGGGCACCCCACATACGCTCTCTTGACTGTGCGATCCCCCTCATCCTCTCAACGTAAAAAAAAATAAAATAAAATGCTATAATTTTTACGACGAAAGAAGTGCGGGTTTTATTTTTGTCTAAGTATTGGCTGCCATGTTTGGCACACTTTTGGAATCTAGAGCCACAGTATTCTGTGCTTCTCGCTTAAGTAGTGACGTTGAGGTTTCGTCAAACTCGCGGACAAATTTTTCTTTTAGTTTTCAGATTGTCGTCGGGTTTGTTTCATAGACTTTACTTTGGAGGTATACCCACAGAGAAAAGTTCATAGGGGTGAGATCTGGCGACCTGGGTGACCAGGGGACCAGCTTTATTAATTTGTTAGGGAAGAAATCACGAAGATGCTCCATTGGTCTCTCTAGCAGTGTGAAGCGTGACGCCATCTTGTTGAAACCATGTGCGTGAAGTGAAGTCAGGATGTTCTCTTAATATTGGCAGAAAATAATCAGTAAGCATGCGTTTATATACGGATAACATGGTCTCCAACGAAGAGCTGTAGAGAATCAGCAAAAAGGACCCAATGATGTTCGGATACGACGACAAAAATGGAGATGGATAGGCCATACTCGCCGGCGCCACGCCAGTCATATCCCGGAACAAGCCCTCGAATGGAATCCACAGGGGAAAAGAAAATGTGGGCGCCCATAACAAACTTGGCGGCGTACTGTGACGGCCGAAGTGCAGAAGATGGGCCTATTCTGGAGCGAAGTAAAGCGTATGGCCTCCGACAGGTCGAGATGGAGAAACGTCGTGTCTGCTGTATGCCCCGCCAGGGGGACTTAGGACTCAGAGAGAGAGAGAAGCATGTGTTTATGGATTATTTGGCCTATAATCTAATTCTGCCACCGGTGTCCGCCACCTACACTTTCCGTTTTGTACCAAAACACATCGAAATCAAACAACGTTATACTCTCATGTGCGATTTCACTAAGAGCCAGCAAGCAAAACGGCGCTTTATCGCCGCGATAAAAAGCGCAACTAGCGCCGTGACGTGTGGCGTTGGGCGAGCAAACGTCGTAACGGAGTCGCTAAATAAATCGTTAGCGCCGCGTGAGCAGGGCGCGAGATACGGCACGTACGAGACGCGGAACAATACGCACTGGATGCGACTGCCAAACACAAGTTCTGGTCTCTCTTAATTTTCTAATAACACTATTGAAACTTTTCAAACTAAGGTGTTTATTTATTTTAACTTTTTTACACTAAAAATATATACACAACAGGTGGACTTTATATCCTTGGACATAATCTTTATTTCTTTTATTGCACAATATGTACAACAGGCGAACTTTATGCCATTGGACATTCTCTTTAATTTATTTATTTAAACATTTTTTACACAACATGTACAACAGGCGGACTTTATGCCATCGGGCATTATCTTAAATTTATTTATTTAAAGTTTTTTACACAACATGTACAACAGGCGGACTTTATACCATTGGGCATTCTCTTTAATTTAATTATTTAAACTTTTTTTACACAACATGTACAACAGGCGGACTTTATGCCATTGGGCATTATCTTAAATTTATTTATTTAAAGTTTTTTACACAACATGTACAACAGGCGGACTTTATGCCATTGGGCATTCTCTTTAATTTATTTATTTAAACTATTTTTACACAACATGTACAACAGGCGGACTAAATGCCATTGGGCATTATTTCCCAGTCAACCTGCGGGTGGACCTGAGAAAATTACTTAGGAAGTGGTTACTTAGGAAGAATGACTCTGTTGGCAAGGTTCACGATCTGTAAGTTGCGAATTCGTATATCTTACCTCCACTGGACTATTGATGTGGACCATTTTCTAGCATCAGCATTATAAGCTCAGTTGAAATGGTTAACAAGTATTCTATTCATATTTAAAAACATAGTCTTATATGTTTTTAAAAAAAAATCATGTACATATCTCAATCTTTAGGTTACTTGGAAAGATACTGTGTAATTACATAAAAAATTTGATTTGTGACATTAGCATTTTTTACATCATGACGAGTTAGGTATTTATACTATTTGGCAACAGTATTATCGAGATCACAGAAGCATCGATTTTTATATTAAAATTTTCTTAAAATGTAATGATCAAATTGCCGTAGTTTTTAGAAAAGGCCAGGTCAAGTACCCTTAACCGGCGAGCTCGCATGATGAGAGTGTAGAGAAAGCAAGGAAAGTGTGCCGAGATCGAAGCAGATCGAGATCTGTCGTCTGTGCCTACCCCTATGGGAAACGGGGGTGATGATATGTATGTATGAAGATGTAATGAATTTTTCAGTAGTTACATCTTATAGTTGTGGATGTACGAGTACACAAATTACATCTCGATATTTATTCACCAACTCTTTTCCCCTTGATTTTTCCCATTGTGAATAATGTAGAGGCTGATCTCCCTGAAGAAGCGTCACTTAGCCCGATCTTGGACATCACGCATCCAGTTTCAGGTATTTCTATACTATTATCTAAATAGTATTATATCTTCCAGTAATCATCAACATCTATGTAATACCCGAATGGCGGGCCTCATATAAGCTAATAAACAGAAATATTAGTGTTTCTCTCATTGCAAAGAAGCAAAGGGAATGAGATTTTTCTTACACATTGTGATTTGGTTACTGATGCTTGACATGGTGAGAAACGCAATTAACTTTGCGGTGGACACCATAGCTATTGAAGAAGTGTTGTCGGCAGAACTGAGCATTTGGTGGGAGAGTACTTAGGTCACCCAACTGGACGACGTCCTGTGGGGCGCCACAGGTACCTCTGGAGAGACGTGGATGACTTGCGCAATCTTCAAATCTGCAACTGGCAAGAGGTGATGCAGGACAGGGCACGGTGGCGTAAGATCTGTTCGGAGCCCAAGATCCATTTTAGGTCGCTGCGCCAACAAAGTTAGTTCTTTTTGCAAAAAAACAAAGATAACTGAGGTACGATAAATATTATACAAGGCAATTGTTATTTTAGAGCAACAAAGGCGAGACGTTTGTTCACTATCGGAATCCCGAGGGTGCATTGAAGGAGATAGTTGTAATTATAAACGGTAAACGACGGTGATATGCGCCAGCTTATCGCGTAAATATAGAACGAGAGAGAGCTAAGATTCTTATGCTAAAAATAAATATAATAAGATTTCTACAACAGCTACGTTATCAAGTTGAAATTATCATAATGTTGCATTGTCACGGGAACTAAAATGTGTGTGCAAAGTTTCATTACTATCGGTTTAGTAGAAGTAGTTGAAAAAGTCGTCGCTAGTTTTTAAAATAAACAAATATACGGGGTCAAACTAAATAATACCAATTATTAAAAAAAAATTGATATAGTTTAAGGTATAAGTCACGCGTATAGTTTTAAAAGCTAAGCCTTAAAATGCTTGAAGATCGGCAATTTCATTCTACACCAGGGATTCCCAAAGTGGTCTATATCGACCCCTTGAGGTCGATATAAATGAAAACTGATTGGGGTCGACGAGGTCTAAAAAACCTATTAATTAACACAATTTCTTATTTGAAATTATTCAAGATATGTGAAATAATTAACGCCAGGCATTGATTGATTAAGAAGCAATAAATCTATTGTAACTTTACTTATTATTTAATAAATATTAAGGTATTTAAATTTCAACATTAAAATATTTTTCTTAAAATTATTGTGTAACAATATAAAATTATTTTAATAATTGTTTAAAATCATAAATGTACAAACACAGTAACTAATAGATAGTTTTATATTATTTATCTTTTTTGGGGGGGTCGATGGAGTTTTCGAAAAATTATATAGGGGTCGATGATCGAAAAAGTTTGGCAAACCCTTTCCTACACGAAAACGTATTAAATATTAGTTTTATATCACTTTTTTCAAGCTAGCCTAAACTTATAGTTCAAAATTCAAGCTTAAACTTATAGTACAAATACAGTATCTAATAGATAGTTTTATATTATTTATCTTTCTTGGGGGGTCGATCGAGTTTTCGATAAATTATATAGGGGTCGATGATCAAAAAACTTTGACAACCTCTTTCCTACTCGAAAACGTTAAATATAAGTTTTATATCACTTTTTTCAAGCTAACCTAAACTTTTAATTCAAAATTACAATGAAAATGTTGCTGAAAACATAAAAAAACGTTGTGGCTACTCAAGTTAAGATTTTCACATATTCAGTTCACCAACTGTCTATTGTTATCTGTTGCATTCAATGCTCGCAGGGGTTTGCGAAGGCGTGCACCCTTAACTTAATAAACAAACTCTTCATTGGTTTCAATTGAAACACTCACTTATTGTTCAAACAATACAGACTTCATTTAATTGCGCGCGATTTGTAGAATGTACCTTTTTGAAGTGGGCGTTAAGTACTCTGAGACGACTGACGCTGTGAATGAATTTGAACTTTAACACGATTTTATAAAGTTGATTTTAGTGAATTACGTTAGAATCTAGTTTTCTAGAAACCGATAGCATTGTTTTAGAATTGAGATGTAACCGAAGATTCTTTGTGCCACAATAAGCATTCATGACTTCGGTATCGCCGATCGAGTTTTAGTAAATGACGGCTCTGAGCATTTATTGTTCTACCTTCAGGACACATGTACTCCTCTAGTGTGCTTTTTTTCAATTTCTACTTTTAGTTTACACTCTCTCTATATATGTTTATTTATATATCTTGATCAAATTTTCAATAGTTGATGAAATTCTTTTTTATTCATCTACTCAAGTTCAAATACATATTTTTAGTTTGTATATGAATAGATGACACTTTTTATTTATTCGATAAGAAGGCAAACGAGCAGGCGTGTCACTTGATGGAAAGCAATCAACGCCGCCCATAAACATCCGCAGTGCTATAGGCAGTGCAGAAGGGTTGCCGGCCTTTAAGGAAAGGGGGCTTTAATTATGGGAAGGGGAGTGGGGAGAGGGGGGAGGGGTTAGGCCTCCGGAACTCAATCGCTCACCGCACGAAGCGCGGTAGCTAAGATACCACTCAGACGCCGGTTTTCTGCGAGATAGTGGTACTTTCCCGGGCGAGCCCGTCCATTCATGCTACAGACAAATAATATTCCATTCTTGACAAAGTATTCGTCTGCACCAAGGCTCTACCACTCTTGTTACTACGTCGATACAATGATGTTAAAACGATTTTTTCAAATCTTAATTCATTAATTTACTTTAGTTGTTTAATGTTATTTTTATTTGGGATAAAAAAAATCTCTTATATATGATAAAAAGAAAGTAGGAATTGACTTTAATTTTTTTTTTATAATACTAGTTTAAAATAAGACGATATTTAAAGATCAAAGAACGTTTATGGCGTAGAGCAAGTGTAAATCACACGTATCGGTGTAAAACTGAGAGTTGGCTGGGGCGGAGTGTTGCTGGTCTGGCGTGATACTGGCCCGCCGTGATAGCTCGCGACGCCTGCATCTGGGGCGCAGCGGGACGCGTTATCTCACGAGCACAGCCGCCGTATCTTTCGCGCCGAATATTGTCGTATCTCCGGGGTTTTGGCTTCGAACTGTAGGTAGATAGCGGACGGCCCGTACAGATTAGTGCTTAGTTCGGCTGACAGGGAGATTCGGTCCGCTTTCGAAATTGATTTATTGTTAAATTGTGTCGGCGGGAGATAGTATACCTACGAGTGTAAATACATAAGAGAATGATATATATATAGATAGGCTTTTCATTTATATATACTCATAAGCAACTGAGCTAAAATAGTTTCATAGTTGTGAACTATATTTTACGCACAAGCGTTATTCGATACATACATATCATCACGCTTATTCCCCTTACGGGTAGGCAGAGAACACAGATCTCCATTCGCTACGATCCCAACACACCTTCCTTGCTTCCTCCACACTCATCAATCTTTTCATTCATTCTTCCTCTTACATTCATCGAAGCGAAACGGCTCTCCGTTCGTTGCTTCTCGCCCTCGTAGGATTCAGGACGCAACGGGTGGCGAACCACGTTGTCGTCATTTTTTAACGAATTAGGTATTTTAAGATTCGTCATAGTGAATCCCACGAGCCGCAAGGGAGGATGAGCTGAGGAAAGGCACTATAATACCCGGGGGAGCCCGATCCCGGGACGGTCGACACGCTTGCGATTAGGTAATGATAGGGATATGATACTACCGGAACCGGAACGGAAAACTAGGAGTGATACGGTAGTAGCTCGGGAGACCAAGGTCGCGTACCCGTGTACCAATACCATAAATACCAGACAAGCAGCTCCCTGACCACTGACCGAATTTTTTCATAAAAGCTATTTTCCTAATGTATGTTATTAAATTTTAAAATTCTATTTCGATTAGATAAATATTACATGTGAAAACATCTAGGGTCCTAAAATAGGCAAGCTTTTGCAAATAACTCCGCGTAGTTAGTTTATCACGACGGCACTAAACAAAACTTGGCTCCGATAGCTCTCACAAAGACAATGTGTGGGCGGAGGCGATACTCCACGACGCTTGTACAGCGCTGGGCGGTCACACGAAGCTACTAAATGCACAACTGGTAGCGTTCTAGATGTTACGAATAATATTATCAATACATTATTACTAATCAAGCCTTACTTCAAAATCCATTATTAAGATGGATTGTCAAAACTTTGCTAAGATCCGCGAAAAGCAAATGTTTGTTTTTCGCGGATCTTAGCAAAATAAGTTTTGACTGACAGAGAATTGGAAAGTATATTATCCAAATAACTATTTCATAAAGTATATGTTGGAAACATATTAGTTTCCAAAACATCGTTTTTAACTTTTTATCTAACTAATCACGAGAAAGGTTAAATTGGTTTTTATAGAACTCTTGCACGAAATAGGAAAGATTATATTAATTTAAATACTTTATTTTCCAAATAGAAGAATACATATTTTTTACCAAACGACAGTCCGTTTACTATTGATCTTCTACCACCATTTTGCAATGAGGGTCCCGTAGACGCAGAAAAAAGGCGAAAGAAACTACAGGTATCTTCCTTTTGTCTCTTTTCTGATGATAATATGGTAATGTATTTTTTTTTGTAATGATTAATATTGTAGAATTTCTCATTATAATTACAATCTAGCTATGGGCTAATGAGTAATTTATTTAGTAGAGTATAACTAAGAATGTGTCCATTAGCACTTTTCTTAGTCTCTATTAAGGGGAAGACTCTATGTTCTTGTGTTCTTTACACTTAGTAAAATATTCATTTCACTTCACTACACTAGACTTTTACTAAACTAACTAAAAGGGTTTATTTCTCTTGAGTCTTCTTAATAAGTCTGTATTGTCGAGGAGTTGGATAGCCTCGATGTTCAATATAGTCTCATATAAACTTGGATAAGGGATCGGTTATATAATATTAATAATAATGTATTTAATACGGGAATAGAATGGAAACCAGGCCCTAGAGGCTTGGCCTACGAAAGCAATATCTGTTCACAAGGTGACGCATGCGGTAACCATCCATGTATTGTGGTTAATCAAATGATAAGCATGTAGCTTCTAAACACACAGTTACTACGCTCACGGACAGATCAAAGCAAACAAAAGAGCCGACAGGAGTTGTGTTAAAAGCCGCCTCCAGTGGTTCTCAACTCGCGGGCCGATAACGCCGGCTGCCGCGGCACGATAACAGCCGCCCGCCCTGCACACCGCTTGCACTCCTATGATTCACGGCGATAAAATAAACGTCGTAAAATGAAATCGAGCTGTGAAGGCAATTGATACGGGGCGGGCGGGATATTGTGTTATTTGTTCGGTTGATATTCTCTTAGTACTTACTCTTAGTCTTATACAACTAAAGAAAAGGGATTGTTCTAACTTTTATAATGGGTGTTCGTTGGCAGGGTTAGGATTTTAATCTTACTATTTTCAAAGAGTATAGCGTTGCGTATGTATTGTCCAGCCATGGCATACAATTTTGTAAATTGATGAAGACAAGTGACTCAATACTTCCTTATTCTTCAATATATAATATCTTCTGTCACTCATGGTTTTATATGCAATATATAAAGTGTGTCCGGTGGTAGAAATAGGATTTCAATTTTAACTTCTACTTTTAAACAATGAATAATCGACCTATAACCTAATATTAATATGGTCTAATATTCCTTATTTGAAATCCAACCTTTACTACTTTCACGACACTATATATTTATTATTTAATAAAATATGAAGTAACAATTAACGTTCGCATTTCTTTTGGTAACATTACAGAAGAGGATTTTATAAATAAAAAAAGACAAAAATATTATTAATGGAAAGAAAAGTGACACAATAATAAAGAAAATGAGTTAATAGTTGTAGAGCTACGCTGCAGACGAATGGCATAATATTTGTTTGTAGCATGAATGGGCCGGCTCGCCCGGGGAAGTACCACATTCCCGCAGAAAACCGGCGTCTGAGTGGTAGCGTACCTACCGCGCTTCGTACGGTGAGCGGACGAGTTCCGGAGGCCCAACCCCCCCCTCCCTATCCCATAATGACGCTTTTCTTAAAGGGCGGCAACACTTCCGCATTGCCTATGGCGCTGTGGAAGTCTATGGGCGGCGTTCATTGCTTTACAACAGGTTTGCCAACAGGTATACAGGGGGCCTGCTCGTTTGCCTTCCTATTCCATAAAAAAAGAAAAATATAAAATTAAAAAAAAAAAACTAGCGCGCACATTTTTCCGCACGAATGTTAGTATCGTTAGTAATACTAAATCATACGATATATTAAGTTGGAACAAATTTAAAATATTCCTATCGTTATTATCCATTCACAAATGAAGGATAGAGATCGTTACAATTCTAACACATTATATTCTGAATGCATCGCTCTCTGAGTAATGCATGGCGAAGTTCGGAAGAGGATATTAAATCGCTTTATTAGTTTTCGCCGAGACGATGTATGGTACAAAGCATAAACGATATCGTGTTGTTGGTTATCTTCAACGCTTTACGTCGTTAACAAAAAATGTAAAAAAAACGGTAACAAAAAATTTAACTGATAAACATAAACTTTTAATCCCAGAATAAATATGGATCGATATTAAGGCTGTGATGATGATGATGATGATGATGATGAAACAAAGTTTGGACCTTGGTCTTAAATAAGAGAAGAATATTGATATTGTCTTTTAATCATTCATCGTAACGCAAAATTCGCCATTTTGAGTTACGATGTATACGCATGAGAAGTAGACTAAAGTAAAATAGTGTTTAACCTTCCTATACCCGCGCGTTTGTCTGAGAGACCGACAGAATGATTTTTCGATTTTAAATAAAGAACGAATAATGCTAGTTTAATGAACTTGGTCACACGTCACGTCAATTTCAAGGTCGTATCAAATTAAGCAAGTACTAGAAAGTTCATTAAACTAGCATTATTCGTTCTTTATTTAAAATCGAAAAATCATTCTGTCGATCTCTCAGACAAACGCGCGGGTATAGGAAGGTTAAAGGAACCCTTTGATTTACATGGACGGTAACTGTGCTTTGTACTGTGGCAAAGTTATAATGCGGATTTCATTTCATAATTTTCTTTAAAGGTAACTTTAAAGGTAAGGATTAATATAGTTAGCTCAGCATCTCTTTACGTTTTTAACTTGGACCATACACCACTCGCGGTGTGAAATATACCAGGGGCGGGGGCCCGCTATCAGCGCCGCACACGCCGCCCTATCTCGCCCGACTTTGGTCTCTGATAAGATTCTCTCCCAGTCGCCTTGATGTGTGCAAGCATTTAAAACATCTAAAAATGTTCTTACCGAAGAAAAACAAAAGAGAACAACTAACTGCAAATATTCAGTTATACAATTTTCGTCGTTATTTATTTATAGAATTTTTGATATTTTATATTGAGAATACGAAATCAACGTATAAAAAATCCGTTAAGCGGCGAAGTTACATACAGATTAAGTAATTTATTAATTTTTAAGATGATTAATTGAGTCAGGCGTTACTTTGCGGAAATCCATCACTATGTGGACAGTCAAAACTTTTACTTAGCTAAGATCCGTGGCAAGCAAATAATAACAGAAAATTAATAATGTGTGTTTTCCTGCTGGATGAAGTGGATTTACTTGGAACTCAAACCAAAACATACCGAAAAACGGCCGTCAGCAACTCTCCACCCACCAACCACTATACACAACACCAAACACACACTACCACTTTTCCACTTTGTAAACGACACGGGTTTCGCCTCAACACTAGGCATCTTCAGGTATAGTAGACTCAACGGACTTTTCAGAATCCACTTCATGCAGCAGGAAAATACACATTATTAAGTTTCTGTTATTGTTTGCTTGTCGCGTATTTTAGCTAAGTAAAAGTTTTGACTGTCCACATTATTATTTTTTTATTGTAGTTTTGTATCCATGATATCCTAATGTGGAGCTGTGAGGGGAGAGCATTTTATTCCAATAAAATTGTTATCATCGAGTGGAGAAAAAAATTACCAACGATTCGCCAATGGAAGCGAGCACGTTTAAACAGATTATGCAGAAGGAGATAAGGCGAAAGGAACAAATATAAGGGCCCCCATCCACAACACAATAAACAGCTACCCACGAGGCGACGTGGTCGTGTCATTTGGCGAAATATCGCGCGCGTCCCGCGTCCAATCGCGGCGGCGGATCGCGACGAGCGGCCACCCCGCGCGCGATACCGCGATAACGGCCGTCTATCACACACACCTGTAACCTAATCAAGAATAATTAGACTATGTAAGCTGATTAAGATTCGTTCGTAAGTCAGGCGTTACTTTGCGGAAATCCATCACTATGTGGACATTACTTGAAGATGCCTTCTGTTGGGGCGAAACACGTGTCGTTTACAAAGTGGAAAAGTGATAGTGTGTGTTTTGTGTATGTAATAATATTTTTTTGACATCTATATCAATAACAGGGTTTTCGCGTCGATATGTTAGTGTTGTGTCCGTTGGTAATTAGGGTTACATTTTAATATATTTTAAGAATTTATTATTATAATGTATTTTTTGTATGTATAATATGTATATGTATTTCTGGCCCGTGTTTAGCAGTGGGACATGTATGGGCTGTAAAAAAAAAATGTTATTATTTCGTTAATTCTAAGCGCTTAACTTTAGAAGATTGTTGCTATAGTTCGGTGTAACAGCCGGCCACGAACTACAAACAATATTTGAAATGCGTACTAAATCAGCCGTATTATACGAGTAGAAGGTTAGAAATACGCTCAATCTTAGGCGAATGTTTAAAGCGAGTTTAGAAGACTGGCGTATTTGTCAGTCTTCCTAGAACGGAGGTCTCCCCGCACGACCTGGGACACGATCGCTGGCTTTTATAAATACGTAATAAACATAGCACTTAGTTCCTTAATACTTGTATGATTGTTTCTATTTCAATTACTACTATTAATTCACATTATCCCTATATAACATATATATTTTTATATCTTGTTCAAATTTTCAATCGTTAATAAAATACTTTTTTATTCATACACTTAAGTTCAAATATATTTTTTTAAACTTGTAGTGGATGACAATTGATTTAAAACAGTGTTTTCAAATATTAATTCATTTATTAAATTACATAAATTAATTTTAGTTTTATATGGGAGAAAATAGGTATAAATTTAAGAATAAATAATATATCGGAAATACTGCCAATGGCACAATAGAGTGGTGGTGCGTGTAATGAAGTTTCGGCAAAAAACGCGCCGTACTGAATCCCACTCATCAAAATGGTAGGGATGAAACTTTTCCTTTCGGCGAGCTGTTCGGATTTAGAAGGAGAAATTATTGCAAACAATACCTTGGAGCACTCTTCATGGTAAAAACGATAAAAGATGCTGAGAGATGAGACATCTTTCCGCAATGCTAAAGAATCAAGCTGTCAAGCGAGATTCCGGTCATCGACGATTCGATCCGCACGACGTTGTATGCGGTCAAGAGGAAGATGCGGCTGATATTGGGGTTGCCCCGCCAAATTATAAACAGGATTCCATATGCGATATATATATATATATATATATATATATATATATATATATATATATATATATATATATATATAGTATATAAAAATCAATTGATGTTCTTTAGTCTCCGACCGATCCGACCGATTTGGCTAATTTTGGTTTTGAATTATTTTTGGTGGTCCAGAGAAAGTTAAAAATATGATAAAAATATTAGGAATATAGTAAAAGCAACAATTTCGTTTCCCCTTAGAAACTATTCCTACCTGTCAAATATTTGTTCGGTGTGACGTGACTATTTTTGAGTAACATCAAGTGTAATATATAATAATAATAAAACTTAATTAACTATATGTAATCTGTGTAATGAGATAAATATATTATATTAATATGTATTGTAAGCAAGTTTCAAGTTAGAACCGCAAGCAACTTCATGTTTAATTAAAAATAAAAATAAGAACTAATTCATATCGAGCATTTTTTTCTTGAATAGATTTCTTTTAGTTCCTGTTAAGTTGTGACCATATTTTTTACTAAAGATGAAACATTCAGCAATTATCGTTCACCTTTTTTATTTATTGATTCTGAGGCGGTACGAAGTTTGCCGGTCAGCTAGTTATGAAAATAAATTATCATGTCGCTTAACTGAGCCCCCTAAACTTTTATCTATTTATATATAGTATAGACAGAGTTACCTTGATTCTACGGCTAGATAAATAATCATAATTTTAACGTAAAGGTTTTTTAAGTATAATTATAATAAATTATCCTACGGCGAGGTCACTAGAATGTCGGAAAATTTATTGTTAACGTAATATAATGAGTTGTGACTATTCGGTCGGGTATCGCCGAAATCTCACCTTGTGAGGGTATTCGCGGTGACACGGAGATCGCGCGATATCGCATGACATACGACTTGGATAGAGATGCGCGCACGGCCCCACTAGTGTGGCCATGGTGTCCTCAAGGACAAAAGTTCACGGTATATGTGGGCTTATAATAAATAATATTATTATTTAATTATTTTAGACAATAAATAGAAGTGAATTTTTTGCTTGTGGCGCCATCTGTTGGCAGACGATGTGAGAACAATGTTTGTTTATGTTAAATAAATGTAATCATTTGGAGTTATTTATTATATTAACACGTCCACACCGGCGCGTACCACCGGTGCCCCGCATTCTATTGTGCTATAAGACAGTGCGTAACAACAAATATTGTAGAATTATATTATAAGTTAAGTAAGAAATTTCGAGAAACTGCGGCGTCCCGAAGGATTTTCTTTGAGACCAATTGTTGACGCGATGAAGCGCGGCATGAATTCAAGCGCCGCCACCCGGCGAAAAACTTGAAAATCAGCGTGTTAAGTTTTATTTTATTTGTTTGTTATCGAACATTTGATTGCATGTATGTCGGATCCATATTTATTATCTGTGTCTTTGTTAGCTGTCTTCTTGCCTTTCACAGATTAAAAATCTGTGTTGATCGTAGCTCTGTATCGCCGACAACCACAACCATATGCATTTAACGCTGAAAAATATGATTAAATCTTAGTTATGCTTCCCTGGACTATCCTCTTCCATCGTATTCAGGTGAGTGGGCCAATGGAGCCTATACGCTTTTATCTTTTTGATTATGTTGACACCGGTCATAAAATCTTCTAGTTTCCGCATTCTGTAAGATTCTCCAGCTTCCAGAAATAGCAACAGTAATGAACATAATTAACAATTTAAAATATTAAAAAAGGTTGGTCATCCTGTCGTCAGCGCAAGAGGTACGCGATAAACGCGCGGCAATATTTTAAAATCGATGTTTTTATGAATCGATAATTTGCCCGGTCCGTTTTGGCGCGACGTTTCGCGAGCCAATCGATCGCTATCTCGATGTCACAACGCTTTGTTTCGTTTCGGGCCCAACATCGACCATGTTTCTCTTGAAATGTGTTTCTTGCTAACGTACGAATTGATTGTATCTTATTCAGTGTTGCAAAATTATTAGTGTGGTTCGTAAAATTTTATTCTGTTCAATTTGCAACTCTATTGCTATATGCAATATGGTTTGGCTGCAACAGTTTTTATCATATTCAGTTTAAAAGATAATTCTGTATTGTTGTTCCTGTCTTCACATGCATAGCGAGTCGTCTCCCTTCAGGTGTGTCCTGTAATATTTGATACTTTCTTGTCGCTTTGCAGAAGAATTCGTGAGTTCCTCCATCATTATGGGTTGTAGTGCAAGCCATTATAAATATACACCTTTTTATTGGTCCAAGTTGTGGGAAAAGATCTCAGTAATGTGTTTTATTCATTAGTGATATTTACAGTGGCTTACATACAGAGTAGTTTGATATCATATGTATCTACTATTTTATTTTTACCAATGGGTGTCTGTTCGATGTAATGCTGATTACTAAGGTTTATAGTTTATAATTTATCTGACAGATGCCGCTGTACCGTTGTGTGCATATCTGATTCGTGGCAATGATGTTATGTATTTTTTTAAATTTTGCATTACACGATGTCACCTTTCCACATCAATAATTGTGTTTTATTTAATAAACCAATTAGTGTAGGATTTTTGGAACTTGTTCAGAATTGAAAAGGACAAATCAAAGATGATTGAGAAATCTGTTTGTATGCTATATAAGATAGCAGACGAACAGATTACGATGTGTTTTTTTATGGGATAGGAAGGCAAACGATCAGGCGTGTCACCTGATGGAAAGCGATCAACGCCGCCCATAGACTTCCGCGGCGCCATAGGCAGTGCTGGAGCGTTGCCGACCTTTAAGGAAAGTGTCATTATGGGAGTGGGAATGGGAGGGGAGGGGGAGGAAGATGGGCTTTCGGAACTTGGCCGCTCACCGTACGAAGTGCGGTAGGTAAGCTACCACTCAGACGCCGGTTTTCTGCGGGAGTGTGGTACTTCCCCGGGCGAGTCAGCCCGTTCATGCTACAGACAAATATTATGCCATTCTTGACAAAGTATTCGTCTGCAGCGTGGCTGTAGAGCACTATTGAAAGAGATAAGATTTATCGAAACAATTAGGATTACAAATTCTCGATGTGTAAGTGACGGCTTGTGTGTGTTTGTGTGTGTGTGTGTGTGTGTGTGTGTGTGTGTGTGTGTGTGAATGTTTAGAAACGACCGCAAGCTACACTCGCCCCGTGGGCGTACGCGTTCGCCTAATAAATAAAACGGATAGTCGCATCTCGCGATACGGCGATATCGCCGCAGCTATAGATTCGCGTTATTTATACGGGCCTAGATAGAGGACGCTCGCGACGCAATAAATAAAAACTGAGACCGATTGTTATCGCGACGATGCCGAAATTGGACGTTCGCTTTGAATGGTTATCTAGTGTGTTCGAAGCCTTATGTATATACATAATTTATATAAATATTACAATCGATATACATTCCTTTGCAAAAAATAACGAGCGGTGTTGATTTTTCTACATTATTTGTAACAATTTAGTTTTAAAGAGGTTTTAATAGCCAAACTATATTACTGGCACTTAATAAAGAGTCTGTCTGGGTATAAAAAAAGTTAATACCAAATTCTTTTATTGATTCTTTAAAAAAAAAGCTTTTGTTTTTTTAAAATAATAATCCCTTTTATAGTTTGTGAGTTACTTCTCGCGGGTTTGTTGTTAGAAGGTTATCAGGCAAATAAAACTAACTTGTTATTTTTAGTAGAATAATTTATGTCTGTCCCATCATTCTGTTTTATTGTGACTTAAAACAGATTTCTTTGTGTCTATTATAATGGCAGAAAAAGCAATAAGGCCTACTAAAATTATAAACGCTATCTATAATTTTTTTGTGTTTATTCATTTCTTTTTATAATATTTTACGTTTTTCCGTATACCGTCACATTAGCATAAATTATGAAATAAATATTTTTTTTACATAGAATACGTTACAATAACGCCATAGGTTCCCAAAGTGTGTGCCGCGGGGCCCTGATGCGCCGTAGAGAGCAGAGAGGTGCTGTTTGGATTTCGGCTTTACATCAATGGAGGTAAACAATGTAGAAAGACCCAGTGATTACTCTGATTGAAAATTCTATTAAAATAAAACAGAATAGATTAGAAAAAAACTTTATTTATGACACATTATTTTTACAAAAGCTATAATTAATTCAATTTATAATTAGATGATGATAGATTATATATGTATATAGATAGGATTAGCCCACCAATCCGCCTTGGACAAGCGTGATGGGTTAATATGCGTTTCCCCAAAAATGGGGAGGCTCGTGCCTGCCATTGGGACATATATTCGTTATGGACAAAAACTATTACGGTAACTAAAAAGGTTGTTTCACTATTAAATGTTCTACTGATTTGCCTACTTTCCTCTTCTTTGAAAAAAAAATTATAACGCAATATATTGTAGAGCCTATGTTCTTATTTAATGTATTTTCTCTCTATTATAAGGAGTATGTCAATAAATAATAAGTGAAAAAGTACTTTTAGTAACAGATGGTTTCTCAACGGCAAGTTACTAAAAAAAACAATATAAAAGTATCGATATGTAATTCGAGATAACACGATACAGGCACGGCAAGGTTCTGCCGGATATTGTATATTTATCACCGGCGAATCGGTTTCGCGGTCCACTGATCACCCCTGAGATAGCTTCGTTGTATTGACTCATGGGTTATGGTGAAAAATTTTTTTTTGTCGCCTGATGAAAGCAGTCAACGCCGCCTATAGACATCCGCAGTGTCATAGGCATTGCAGAAGCTTTACTGGCCTTAATTAAATGTGTAGGCTTGTGTTTTGTAGGTACACAATGTCGTGTTGGTACCGCAACATCGCTGTAGGTAGCTAGTTCAACGGGCAGTGATGTATGGAAAGAAGTTTCTGGTAAAGTGCATCGGTGAAAAAAAAAATTATATCGTTCGCTTTGATTCCGACAAAAATAGAATACCGCTTTGAAAGCTTATAGAAATTATAGAATGCTATATCGAGGCAAGATCGTGATATAAAGATTTCTCGAGATCAGAAATATCAATTGCATGAGTTCTAGATCGATTTATAGCTATTCGAGATCTCGGGAAATAATATAAGGTTTTTTAGAAACTAAACTAAATTACTACTAATGTGTGAATACGTACACTAAACTTTGGCGACATTTAAAAATAACGTATTTAATTATATGCTATATACATAGGCTTATGGGTTTTCTGTACTCAGAAAGCTTACAATGTCCTTTGTGTTCAAAATAACAATGCCTTCAGGGTGTTGTTGGGTCTGTCTCGTTATTGTAGTGCATCAGGAATTTTCGCAGAGGCGTGGTTTAGATTACTTCTACACTGTGATGCGTAAGAGATGTGCATCCCTAGTGCGCAGGATGCGAATAGACTAGACTGAATCTAAGCCACGCTGCAGACGAATACTTTGTCAAGAATGGCATAATATTTGTCTGTAGCATGAATGGACCGGCTCGCCCGGGGAAGTACCACACTCCCGCAGAAAAACGGCGTCTAAGTTGTAGCTTAGCTACCGCGCTTCGTACGGTGACCAGCTGAGTTCCGGAGGCCTAACACCCTCCCACTCCCACTCCCATAATGACACTTTTGACAAGGTTGGCAATGTTTCCGCATTGCCTGTGACGCTGCGGATGTCTATGGGCGGCGTTGATTGCTTTTTATCAGGTGACACGCCTGCTCGTTTGCCTTCCTATCCCATAAAAAACATGAGTTTTGGTTACTTGAGGAAATAAGTGTATTCTAATATCAATATACATATATCTACATTCATTGATCATTTTGGTATTCTACTGCAGTACTCATGTAAGCAAAACTCATGTTTTTTTTGTATTTATTAAAAAAAAAAACGCTTTTTTTTTAAAAAAAAAGACAGTCGTGGAGAAACAACGCACAGATTATAAAGTTTTATCGCACGTCAGAGGCAGGTTGCACCGACGGCGGCTAACTAACGTTTAACAAGCCACGAAGATGAATGCGGGCCGATATATCATCCGCGTCGGGAGGTGTGCGAACTTCCCGCCGATAAACTTTTTAAAGACTCAAGTTGGCACAGTTAGGTATATATATCGGCCTGAAAAATTGTGTAGCGGGGGTCGCCCAGCCCTGCGGCGCCGCGATAAACCGGGCGGGGCGCGATGAAAAAAATCGCGACAACCGTATTTGTTAAAGTAGACTAGATATTTGTCACGGGCTGATGCGACAACTTTCGTAATTGCTCTCTGGGAAGCTGCCGGTATTAAAAGTTACACAGATTAACTGAAGTTTGATAAGTTTTTTTTTCATTCAAATTAGCTTGATTCTTGTATATTTTATATCGACGAGGGAAAACGTATTTGTTTTAAGTAAAAAACTGACGTATTACATATACCGTTTAAATCAGAAAAAAAACTGTGGAATGCGAGACCAAAGGTTTCGCATTCGACGCAGTTGTTTTTTCTGATAAAACCAAAATACGTCATTTCCTACTTACAGCAAAAATACGTTTTATGTCCTCGATATGTAATAAATAATTCCTCCAAAAATGGGAAGGTCCTGTCCATCATGAATAGGATATAAAAAAGTACCCTTAACCAACGAGCTTCTGTGAAGAGAGTTGAGAGTGTGGATGAAGTAAAGAAAATCTACCGGGATCGTAGAAGATGGAGGTCTGTAGTCTCTGCCTACCCCCACGGGAATTAGGTGTGATAATACGTATGCATTATATGTAAAAATAATTCTTAAACTTAGAAAATAAATAAAAAGTACGGTTTTCTTCTATTTTTTATTATTTTATTTTATTCAAACTAATTACAGATTTGTTAAATATATAGAATAAATCTCAGTCATTCACGTAAATTAAATAATATAATATAAACTTTTATTTTTATTTTATAATACATCGGTTATTGCAAATTTATACGTAATTTTTATCCACACAAAATTCTACATTTGATACAGCAGTTGATTTATAATCATTTAATATTTAAATCAAGTAATAAAACTATTCTGTCATCCAGATGATTCTTCATTAGGATATTTAACAGCTAAAGTGATATCATCCTATGTTGAAATATTTATATAGACGCCGAATATATTGCAAAGTAAATTAAAAATATGGCTCATAAATAATCCACTTAATAATTACGATAAATTAATTGACAGTTCAAATAATAAAATTTAAGATTAATCATCTTAAATTTTATTATTTGGAGTCAAGCGTTACTTTGTGGAAATCCATTACTACGTGGACAGTCAAAATTTTTACTCAGCTAAGATCCGCGACAAGCAAACAAAGATAGAAAAATAAAAATGTGTTGTTTTTAAATTAACGGCTATCTTCCGTAGCTACTCATACTTGACAGGCCTCGTGTTGAGGTGAAAAATGTGTCGTGTATAGTGTGGAAGAGTGGTGGTGTGTGTTGGTGTTGTTGATAGTGGTTGGGACGTGTAGGGGGAGGGGGGCTTTCGGAACTCAGGAGCTCACCGTACGAAGCGCGGCAGCTCAGCTTCCACTCAGACATCGGTTTTCTGCGGCGTCTGAGTGCTAGCTCAGCTATACCGGTAAGTTACCACTTATTAAAAAAATGCGGCCAACATAGCTAATTAAAGATTCAAGGAGATATGTAGTATCTGAACCATGGTAGTACGAATGGGCCTGCTCCACAATGGAAGTACCACAATCTCACACAATATAGCATCCTCGGTAGCATCTTACTGTGTTATTGCGTATTTATACGGTGTGGTTCCTGTAATAGCTTTCGTCGTCTCATTGCTTACTCTTTTCTCACCCTTTATTCCCATTCTTTCTCCTTAGATGCAGATCCGTTGCTTACTAAGGTAAGCAACGGATCTGCATACCATCAGTGACACACTTCCTCGTTTGCCTATGTATTCTATTAAAAAAAAGACGACCGATTGGCTCAGTGGCGGGGCCCTCCGCCCGCGGAGTCAATGGTCGCGGGTTCGATTCCCGCATCGGAATAAATATTTATATGGATTTTTAAATGTTTATTCCGAGTCTGGTAACCCCCAATCCACATTTCCTTTCCTGCCTCTTCCTTTCTTCTCCTTTTCCTTCCTCTCCGCCAATCCACGGTCTGCCGTGCCAATGGATGCGTGGCTAGGGGCGAGCCTAGTCGTAAGCGTGCCGATCGTCTCGGGGTCGGGCTCCCCCGGGGACTATGGTGCCTTACCTCAGCATGCAGGGCTCTGCTGGGGCTGACCTCCACCCTCCCTTGCGGCTCGTGGGATTCACTAAAGACGAATTTAATATACCTAATTTGTTGAAAATGACGGCGACGTGGTTCGCCACCCGTCACGTCCTGATTCTCACGAGGGCGAAAAGCGACCAATGACGAGCCGTTTCGCTGCGATGAATGGCAGCGGATGGAGCTCTGTGGTCTCTGCCAACCCCTGCGGGGGATAGGCGTGAATATATAAAAAAAAAAATAAAAAAAAAGATATTATCTACATTCTGTAACAGCCTTTGTCATAATCGCTCTAGCCGGCATATGTCTCGGGGCGAAGTTGCTTTATTAAACTTTTTCGTCGTTTTTTTTCCTCTGGTTCCCGACTTTGGAGCAAGTGCTCAGATAAATTGTCGGGCGATAAGTCAGCCGGCGCTAAACGAGGTTAATACATTAAACACAGTTTAAGCGCACTTTGCGTTTTGAAGTTGGTGGTGCCAGCGGCCTTTGACTGACGCGGATTTGATGGAATAAGCCGTGTTGCCTCGCATAGACGGATTTTACATTAATTTATTTTTTCTTATTGTAAAAATATGATTATTATATTTGAAATATGAGAATGGATGCAATCACCAATAAGACGGACAGACTTCATCAAAGCATCTACTAAATGTTCCATTATCGACTGTTCACGTAGAGTTGAAGAGTAGAGATGAAGAGCCTCTCTAAAGCCGCTACCATCTTATGAGATGAATCATGATCATGACCACTCCACCAGGAAGAGGAACTACCTTGCTAAGATTCTGGAAAATTAAAAACCAACCAAACACAACACCACTTCTTATCATTGTACAAGACACCGAACTTCCTCAAAACGAAGACGCCACGCAATCGATGGAAGACAGAGCTTGTATGAACAATGATGAATGTGGATGAAGTAAAGAAAGTGTACAGAGATCGTAGCAGATGGAAATCTGTGGTCTCTGTCTACCCCCACGAGAAACAGGTGTGATTATTTTTTTTACGTGATAGGAGGGCAAACGAGCAAGCGTGTCGCCTGATGGAAAGCAATCAACGCCGCCCATGGATAACCGCGACACCGCAGGAGTCGCGGAAGCGTTACCGGCCTTTTATGTATGTATAGGCTTGTTTTTTGAAGGTTTCAATTTCATATCGGTTCGGAAAGACTGCCGAGGGTAGCTGATTCCACAAACTGGTGGTGCGTGCAGAAAAGATACGAGAGAAACGCACCGTAGTAGATCGCCACCCATCCAGATGGTAGGGATGAAATTTAAAATTATAATTGATTATATGTGTATATACTGTTGATATTTATAATATATTTTTTAATTATATATTCACGCCTACCCCTCGCAGGGGTATGCAGAGACCAAAGAGCTCCATCCGCTACCATTCATCGCAGCGAAACGGCTTTTCATTAGTCGCTTTTCGCCCTCGTGAGAATCAGGACGTGACGGATGGCGAACCACGTCTTCCCACTGAGCCAATCGGTCAATGATATTTATAATGGTTATTACAAATTCTTTACTTTATCACCATTGCGGATTCGTTTTCACCTTATAGCAATAATGATTTATGCGTAAATTCGGCTAGCGACGAGTCGACAATAAATCGTGTCCCATCGCGCTATATCGCGCCGTCATTAACGTTGGAAGTAATTGCACAGATTTGTCTCCGGCGTAACTAGTGGGGAGCTTTATCCGTGGGATTCGCGTGTGCGCTGTCTTGAACCCGTGGTTCTATTAGTTTCTGTCTTTTGATGGCGATTTAAAGCGATTAAATCGACATTTATACGGTAAAAATAATTAACAAAGCAAACAGGCCTACACATTTCTTAAAGGCCGGCACCGCTTCTGCAATCTATAGCACAGTGATGCAAAACGACTGGCGAATAAATTTACGTTGCGGCTGTGGATGGAAAGATTGGTAGGGGAAGACCAAGATTGACCAAATTGCCAGTTTTTAAGAAAGGCCAGGCCAAGACTACCCTTAACCGGTAGGCTTGTACGAGGAGAGTGATGAGTGTGGAGGATGCAAGGAAAGTATGCCGAGATCTGTGGTATCTGCCTACCTACTATTAATCTATTTATATAAATTTCTCGTGTTGTTTATATGTTTTTTGCTGTGAAGTGGTCTTCGTTGACCTTCCTATATCTAAATTAATTATATCATATCAATATAATATAAAACTTGTAAATGCGAGCAAAATGACTATGATTTCTCTCTGCTCGAACTTCCCAGACGTATCCGTAAATAACGAAGTAAAATAACGTGATATATTGCGTTTATAAATTGCAAAGGGTTAATGTATTTCCTTAACACATATTTTCAGTAGGGTCTCCATATTTGTAAAGTGAAATTTCGGTACAAAAATTGTTGCAAATCATAAAAATATACATACATAGATATATACTAACATAATTACTATAATGTGATTGATTTGATGGAACAAAATAACTGACAGTATGATTGTAATTTTCATGTGGTTGTTTTTTTTTTTAAGTTAATTCCCAAAATTAGATTATTTTACAAACTTTACTCAATCACGTTAGTTTTACCTCAATACTCGTAATTTTTCATAAATTGACATAATAATAAAACACTTAACAAATTGGCAATTATTTTTACTCCTTGGGGCAGAGCGTAAGCACTTTTTTAATTAAAGTCTTATATCATCTATGACTATTTAAATAAATGTTATTGTATAAAAATGCAGGCATATATTTTTTTCGATATTTTTTTATTTAATAGCTTTATTAAGTAAATTATACTCGAAATTTATCAAATGAAATATCTTTCTATTACATAGAAATCTTACAATGAAATTTATTGTTTTAATTGAAGTAATTTTTGCAAAAAGCATTTTTTTTAAACCTTAACCAACGAAAGCGAAAAAAGTCTAATTAATAGAGTAAAGTACGCAATTTAAACAGAACTTAATACGTTTCCGTATATACCACATCATGCCACCTGAATGGCGGCATTCGATTTTTTAGGATATTTATCATGTCGCGAATATACCTGCATTCGCTAAGGATGAAATCAAATAGCACACATTAAGAAATAATAAATGAAATATGTTTCTAATAGTAGATCGAACTACACGTGAAACAATGATAGTTGATGTTAGTGTTCTGCATGACGAAAATCTCATGAAAGCGGAAAAAGATAAACAAATAAAATATATAGACCTCGCGCATGAGATTTTCGCCATATGGCATGTCGATTCAACTGTCATTGTACCCATAGTGGTCTCTGTGAATGGACTTATCGGTAAAAATTTGGACGCCCATCTGTCCAAGTTAGGTTTAGGTAAGTGGGTTAAATTCAATTTCAGTCATATTGTTCACAGCTAGGATTGTAAGAAAGTTTCTTTCCTTGGATGCATAATCCTTCGTGTGCTTGGTTTATCCCGCCACGAAGGAATTATAACCCTACTAATAATATTATTTTTATAGAGATTTTTTTTTATATTAATAATATCGTTATCAAGAGAAAAATATGTAAATAAAGAATGAAATATGTTAAAACTTTATCATGTTTGCACGATGAAAACCATGTGACGTTGATTGGCGGTGGATTTCAGGAAAATCCTAAAACTGCTGAATAACTGGTATCCTTAGTAGTACAAATCGATTGCATGTCTAATGATGCGAGGCATTACTCACGTATTAATGTTGCTTCGCGCGTAGATAAATGTAACGTATGACTTACCTGAAAAAGAAAAATATATATGAAAAAAAAAATGGCCTGTCAATGTATTTTCCTCAACACCCTTCTATTTTCAATTATTCGGTTTATTATACTAAAGGTTCGCAAATACACTTAGGATATAAATCATGTACAGTAAATACATAATGATGTGATGGAATTTTGGCAAAAAAAATACAATCGGTATTAAAAAATATTTGGTAAAAAAGTGAAACTTAAACTAAACGAAAATTGAAATTATAAATATGTTATAATAAAAATACCGTATAACAAAATGGCATAAAAATACCTCGTTATACCACCTAAAAATGCTCGTTTGCCTTACTAATCCCATAAAAAAAATTCAATCAAAATATTATCACTTATGCATGAAAGAAGTCAAAAAGGCTTTCAATACGTACTATGTAAATAGTAATAGTATAATTAGTTTGTAAATAGTAATGGAATAATCTAGTTTCATCTTCTGTTAAGAAAATTTTGCATAGATTAAAATACATACTTAATATTAAAATAACTAATTCATAATGATTACTTGACAGCCATTCAAATGTTTGGGCTAGAAGGAAAGCAACATCCTCTTACACTGCTCTCGGTTCACCCCACGTGCAGATTATATATTTAACCGAGTTCAGGAAATGAGTATTCGAAACAAAGGCCACTTGATCTGAAGTGTAGAAGTGCGGCCCGCCCGCACGCGCATCCACTCTATTATTTCCTTCTTCTCTGAAGAGTTGACTATAATCGGTGATATAAAATATAAGATAAAAAAAACAACGACTAATTTGATGATAACTTTGTAGTAAGTAACAAGCGATGACGCCAAGAGAAAAAAATAAACCAAAGATTTCAAATTACCGCCATTTTTTTTGGGTTGCACCCTTAAAGTGCGTCTGGGAATGTATCGCACTCTCAAAGAAGATCAATTTCTAAGTAGCAGCATTATTAGAGTATGCCATAAGTAGCAGCTCTATTATAGTATTGCCTAAGTAGCAATTTTATTACAGAATTTCCTAAGTAGCAGTTTTATTAAAGTATGCGCTAAGTAGTAGTTTTATTAGAGTATGCCATAAGTAGCAGCTCTATTATAGTATTGCCTAAGTAGCAAATTTATTACAGAATTTCCTAAGTAGCAGTTTTATTAAAGTATGCGCTAAGTAGTAGCTTTATTAGAGTATGCCATAAGTAGCAGCTCTATTATAGTATTGCCTAAGTAGCAAATTTATTACAGAATTTCCTAAGTAGCAGTTTTATTAAAGTATGCGCTAAGTAGTAGCTTTATTAGAGTATGCCATAAGTAGCAGCTCTATTATAGTATTGCCTAATTAGCAAATTTATTACAGAATTTCCTAAGTAGCAGTTTTATTAAAGTATGCGCTAAGTAGTAGCTTTATTAGAGTATGCCATAAGTAGCAGCTCTATTATAGTATTGCCTAAGTAGCAAATTTATTACAGAATTTCCTAAGTAGCAGTTTTATTAAAGTATGCGCTAAGTAGTAGCTTTATTAGAGTATGCCATAAGTAGCAGCTCTATTATAGTATTGCCTAAGTAGCAAATTTATTACAGAATTTCCTAAGTAGCAGTTTTATTAAAGTATGCGCTAAGTAGTAGCTTTATTAGAGTATGCCATAAGTAGCAGCTCTATTATAGTATTGCCTAAGTAGCAAATTTATTACAGAATTTCCTAAGTAGCAGTTTTATTACGTTATTTCCTTAGTAGCAGCTTCATTACAGTATTTCTTAAGTAAATAAAAAAGTAGCAGCTTTAGAAGATTAACAGTCGGAGGTCTAATCTCTCTCATTCCATAAACTCCCCTATTCCCTACTCTTACCACCTTCTTCCTCTTTGTCCTACATCATTCACACTTGGAGCAACGTCTTTGAATACCTCCACTATCGAGACACTACATTTCTTTTCATGAGTGTCGTATGAGGTAACTATGGGAGCAAGTACAGAGAGATGAGCAGAAGTGTCTGCAAGTCCTAATTCGTTCGCGAGAGAGGGACCAAGGCAACATATTTTAGTCCGTTGTAAGCTTATGTAAAACAGTAAATTGTTACGTCAGCTTTGATGTTAATGACGAATTTGGCAGATGTTCAAAAATGGCGGAGACTAATAGGTATTTAGATGTTCTGCTTGTCTTTTTCTTTTATACTAAACAAAACCTCAATCAGTAGAGGATACAAAGCCTAATAGACGCGGTTTATATTTCTTATTTTCAAATACTTTGTAAGCTTTATTTATTAATTTAATATTATAGATACCACGATTAGTAACCACACTCGGAATAGTTTCGATCAAACATTTTAGATACAAAGCGCATTAAAAATAATTCAACATGTGTTATCGATGCGCAATACATCACGTCGGTCGCTTTAATGTCTAACGAGAGTAGATTCGATCGATAGTGGATATTTTCGAATAAAATTTCCTGTACAAAAATCGATTTTCCCGATCGATTACGATTGAAATATTCGGGTGGGCTGTTGTGGCGGGCGTTGTAAACAAGATGGCCGTCACAAATTGGTCATTAGAAAGCCACTTAGCGGGCATACCTATCGCATACCACTCGATTTAAATATGGATTAACATTTTCTATCTCCCAGTAATATTTTATTAGATTATTACAGGTAAGTAGAAGAATTAGTTTAGAGTGAGGAAATTACATAAGGATTAACTAAATAAGATATTTAAAAGCTAACCTATGCAGCAATATTTACATATATTTTTACAATATTTACAATAGGCGTAACATAATGCAAACTGTATTATATATATGGTTCATTTAAAGACATACCTATATTAAAACATATTATTAACCAGGTCAAAAGCCTTAACCACCGAGGTTGTATGAAGAATGTGATGATTGTGGATAAAACATAGAAAATGTACTGGGATCGTAGCAGATGGAGATCTGTGGTCTCTAAGGTAGGCAGAGACTACACGAAACGGGCGTAATCATATGTATGTATGTAAAACATATCCTTATTAGCTCAGTGACGAAGCTACCGTTTTTAGAGTCTAAAATCGTGGTTTAAATTCCTGCCTTTAGATGCTGGATAAACAAATAAACGTGGTGGGTTACTCTCCAATCTTCGAAAGTGGGAGGCCTCGCCAAGCAGTGAGACATACATGAAAAAAGAAGATAATTAAGATAAGATGATGACACAAGCTCTCTACTAATAAAATATATAAAATTAACAATGGCATTAATACCACTAGAATTCCAATTAACAACACCGATGGGGTGACAACGCTTGTGTTCGTGGTACACGTCAACAACCCAATATTCCCAATTAGGGTATCACCGTTCAAATCGTAACTGAATATTCAAAACAGCACCGGTAATCTAATCGTTAACTATCAATTGGTATCCAATAAAAAACCGAAGCGAGATTTAATCGCGTACACCGGCAGGTTTCTATGGCCGATGTGACGGTATATAACAGATAGTTAGCATTTAAATATAAATATTTAGGTGCTAAGGAATCGATTTTTTTATATAGAGCTTATTATATCGTATAATACTTCTCGCTGTATAATTTTATGTTTCCGATGAAAACTATCGATTTGGAATGGATTACAAATTGTCTGTAATCATGTAGATTTTAATAGAAGATATAATGTTGATGTTTTTTGTGGTTGATGACTGAATGATTATCATTATATGTGTTATTTCCAGCAACTTGTTACTGTAAACCATCGCCAGATCCTCTAGCAGTGTGATTTGTGTTATGTTCTTCTTTTATATAATAAAAATTAATTTATTTTGTTTGTGTCATGAATGTTTTTCTATTTTCATTTAAGTATGCTATTGAATAATCATATATTATTACATGTTTCTTATGAATATCATGATCTCTTAGTTATGGTGGATTTGTGTCTGGCATAATTTTGTTTTTATTTTATTTCATTTACTATTCCATTTTATTATTTTTACTGTTGTATATACATACATTCTAACCTATCTTATCACTTTGGCTACACCGGTACTTTTTGAAAACCAGCGCCATGTGTTCCTTAAGCGCGCCTGACTTATGCTAAGAACCATTGTGTGGCACATTTTTTTTTCGTTATAATTTTCTTTTTGTTTTTTCTAGCGTTAAGTTCTTGGAAAAAAGAGATGTTCCGAAGGTTAGCTTGGACAAACAGATTGTCATAGATACACGTCTGTTTTTATATATAATTGTAGATACATATATATATTTTTTTTATGGGATAGGAAGGCAAATGAGCAAGCATTTGCTTTGATGGAAAGCATTCAACGCCGCTCTTAGACATCTGCAAAATCTTAGGGATTACATAGGCATTAGTGTAGGCTTGTTTTTTGAAAGTTTCAATGGTGTATCAGTTCAGAAATACCATTTTGATTGCGTATGAAGTTGTTTTTGGAAAAATATTTACAGATATAATGAACAATATTGGTCCATATAACTACATACATATAATATGTTGTCAAATTCACTATCTATGTATGTATTACAGTTAATTACATTTTTATAACATGTAATTATCGACAGATTACATGATGTGAGTTTGTAATTAATTTTGATAACAATATTTGTTATCTTGCCATCATAATAGTGACAACACAATCATATCGACATCGGATTGATAAGCGAAATTTTACCAATGTAAACATACACTAAATTAGGCCGGAAAATAAATTATCAACGCCTCTAAAGTATTTATACAAAAAAAAAACATGGTAGGCAGTCATGAGGACTGCCAACAGAAGTGAAAACTTAAAACTGTATTTTGAAATTTCAAACTAATTGTAATATTATATAAATTATAATATATAAGTCAATAAAAATGGAAGTCTTTATAATATATAATTTAAATGGGCAGTCAAAAGTTTTACTTAGCTAAGATCCGCGACAAGCAAAACAATAACAGAAAATTAATAATGTGTGCTTTGTCTGCTGGATGAAGTAGATTTATTTGGAACTTAAACCAAAAACTTATCAAAAATCGGCTATCAATTCCCACCCACCAACCACTATACACAACGCCAAACACGCATTACCACTTTTCCAAAGTGACTCACTTTTCGGTTGTCTTTTGTAAATAAATGTCACCATTTTGTGACACTTATTTACATTAAAATTAATTTATTTTTGTTTGTTTATTTGTATAATGTAATATTATTAAGGTTTTAAATAGTTATTGTAAAACAAAATGTCATTAATAAAGTTTTTTCTACTTCTATTTCAAAAATAAATATAAAATTTTTTATTGTAAAATAAATAATTATATTAAATAATAATTCTTACTGCTGAATTCCTTTGCCGTACAAGTCGCTGAAAGGAAAAATTTCATCCCCACCTTCTGGATGAGTGGCGATCCAGTACGTTACGTTTTTCCCGAAACTCCACTCTATAGAACCAGCTTTAGCGATATATCCGAGCCGAACGATATTGGAGTCTTAAAAATACAAGCCTTCTTATATCTTAAAGGCCGATAACGCATTTTTGTTGCCTATGGTGTTGTAGATGTCTACGGCAGCGTTGTCTGCTTTTCATTACGTGACATGCTTGTTCGTTTGCCTCCTTATCCCATAAAAAAGTTTCTCAGTTGTCTGAAGAAACAAATGTGCGTTTAGAACTAAGACACAATAAGACGCCATTGATCACACGATTTTGCAATGCAGTTTCTCGCTTGATTATTTTACAAAATAAAGAATAACAATACTTCGAAGCCAAATAAATACAGTCAGTCAACCGCGAATCGTGTTATGGCGTTATTATTGATGGAAAACAAACCGTGGCTGCACAGGCAGGCGATAACTGCAGCGCCGATAACGAAGGAATCGCTCTTATCGCGGTGCCGCGCGAAAATGGGAAAAATTTGCGATGCGGGTGTTTGCGACCAACGTTTCAGCCAACATCGAAGCGCGCACATGAAATTCAGCATTGTGTATACAATATATTGGCTATGTAAAACTTGTTCAAATGATTTTTTTGCGATATACCGATAGATAAAATTAAAAATTTACGTATTTTTTAAAATTCTTAGTGAAGAATAAATAATCTTAAGGGTACGTTTGAAAGTTTTATATTCAAATGCATCTCCTCAAGTTTCGACGGTGATATACACCTAGAACCGTTGCTTTCACACATTCAGCGAATTTTTCGATATAGCGACATGACTGGCGTGGTACCGGAGAGTATCTATCTCCATTTTTGTCGACGTGCCTGTACATCTATTGGGTGCTCTTTGCTGATTCTCCACAGATCTTCATTGGAGACCATGTTTATATATAAATCGGCATAAAATAAATCCGGCCAATATACTTTTATGAGTCGGCGTAGGCCGACTCGCTACTCGCTAGACAAATACCTGGAGTTTTGCGTACTAGTTCTGTATTTTACGCCACCGTGCCCTGTCCTAAGCCACCTCTTGCCAGTTGCAGATTTGAAGGTCTATAAGGTAGCCTAGATCATGTCTCTCGAGCGGTACCTGGGGCGCCCCACAAGACGTCGTGGATGTTGTATGATAATAAAGTACAATGTACTTTATTTTTTTATTTATTTGGCACAAAAACAAGTTACAGTCTTAAACAGTAATATATAATATAAACTTAATAATACCCGCACAATAACTCTATAAATTTGCGCACAACATGACTACATTTTAACAGTAGGGTAACTTATTCATATTATAATAAAAATGAAATACAATAAGATTAAACAGATAAAATAAAAATAAGAAGGATAACGATAATCTCGTGATCTATCGGCTGCTAAAGATATCCCGGAGCGATCGATTTAATTGGTGTATTTTAATAACGAAAATATCGAATATTTTTGTACTGAGGTCCGTCAATATGTTATTGATGATCAATGAACCGACTTCAAAAATATTAAACAATAGAAGCGCTAGTCCAATACTTGATCAATCATTTGCACGTTCGCCGCTAGATAACAAGCCCGTAGGGAAATTATCTACTGCTTCTGAAACGGTTTTACTGCGCAGATAAAAACAAACACAGCCGTAACTAAAGCGATAACTGATAGTTACCAACGTACGCTACATGCACCTATAATTGTATCTATTGTAATTATCACGAGCCTTTATATGTCCTACGGAACGAGGACTGCCGTATTTATTGCACTGGCAAAGATTCCCGTTGGCATATTTAACGGTATACCTGCTGGTTTATAATTAAAATATCTAGCTTTACCTTAGGAGTCATAATTAAAATTATTTTTTTTTTCTTTGATGGCATTTAGTTATAACTATTGTGCCAGTGTCAAGTAAAATACGATAACATCAGATCTCTTTAAATATAACTAGTCAACGTATCACGATCACATCTTGATAAAATGGTGGCTATTCTACCAAAACCTTGTAGATATGGACTTTTTCAGTCAACTTAAAAAGTCACGATACGCACACTTATTTCATATCACTTCAATTATACACCGTAATCGAACTATATTGCATAATACGCCACCACAATTAAATAATATAACTGATAATAATATAAGATTATGAAAATGAAATAAAAACACAACGTCACTGATGTAAGTTGGCGGAAAAAGTCCTAAAATTAATTGTTATTTATAGGATTGTAATCTTTTTTTCCTTTGATGGTAATGAGCTATAACTATTATGCCTTGACTAGTTAAATAATAACAAGTACGAGTATCAGGAAATTTAAATGAGACTTGTCATAATACATCTTGACAAAATGATGGCCGTTCTACCAAAACTATTATCTTTAAAATACTAAAATGCAAAGATCTAAAGGCACTCCAATTTTTTTATTTATTATTTTAGTATATTCGCCTATAACATCCTATGTTGAAATGTCCTACACATTTCAACTGCACACAATATATATATATATAGTCTTTAATGGAAAGATTTTTGGATACGAGAACCGAATACTAATTTTTGTTTATTTTTTTTATTTTCAGGTCAGGGGCTCTGAGGTTACGTAATTTAGCCACTGAGCCAAGCGGCAATTGTTGCTTAATGTTATTCTAATATTTCTAATGGGATAAGAAAGCAAAAGAAGAGTATTGCAGCATAGAAAGAAACCAACTCCGCGCATTCACTTTTGACATGTTACCATGACAAAAACGAATGATAAAAAAAAGTGCGGACAACATCGATTATTTTAGAATATTTTAATCGATTAAATTCTAATCATTTGTTATCCATTGTGAAATGTGTATAATGTAACAAATTGATTTTGCTTATCGTTATATTGTAGAATGAAAATTTAAAACATATGTAAATGAAAATCAAATGCATTTTGTCTTAACTTATCTATTTCGTAAATCAGAACTGTTTATTTGTTTCATACATCAACAGTATTCTATGAACAAATATTTTTTTTTTATAGAATAGACAGGCAAATGAGCAAATGAGTGTCTTCTTGCATTGTCTTCTTGAGGGTATGAGTATGCATAATATAGGGAGAAAAGGGTTCACTGGGAACGGAAGAAGGAACCTATGAAAAAGTGAATGAAGTAGAAGAAGTGAGTTCTAACTCACTGTACGGATTTTACACAGAAAAATTCCTAGACGCCTGTGTTTATTTAATAAATGTGCGTGGAACTTAATCCATCGAGCAGACCCATTAATGCATGGGATCTATCACAATAATAATACAATGATCATTAAGTACTTATGCAATTAGTGTATTTATTAATGTCAATTTGAAGTGACAAAAAGAATTGGCCCTAAAATCACGATTCGTACTTACTTGTATATAAGCATTAGAGAGCTAATGAACGAACGGATGAAACTGGGATATAAACGAAGGAGGTAAAATACTTATATGACATTATGAACGATCTTACATTTGAATTAGAAGTCTAATAATAACTTCAAACCCAGTAAGAAGGTGTACGTAATTTTATATTATAAACAGTGTTTTTGCGATCACCTGTAAAATTTAATTTGAAGCTAAATTGAAGCTTACTTGATTTTGTAATGAGTTTACGTAATTATTTCTTATGCTTATCCAAATAAAAACATCTGTAACGTCCATTTTATTTCTTCGTACTATTTGTGAATTCAATTCATTACTTGTCAGTTACTTTTACAACCGTATCTTTGTTTAAAAATTATGTTAAAAAACATGTTTTTTAACATTGTAATGGTCAATTTCAAAGTAATTGAAATATAACAATGTTTTCGTATATGGACAGTCAAAAGTTTTACTTAGCTAAGATCCGCGACAAGCAAAACAATAATAGAAAATTAATAATGTCTGTTTCTTCATCTTCAGGTATATGTCTCGTGTTGGGGCGAAACACGTGTCGTGTACAGGATGGAAAAGTGATAGTGTGTGTTTGGTGTTGTGTATAGTGGGTTGGTGGGTGGAGAATTGATGGCCGATTTTCGGTAAGTTTTTGGTTTAAGTTCCAAATAAATCCACTTAACCCAACGGAAAAACACACATTATTAATTTTCTGTTATTGTTTTGCTTGTCGCGGATCTTGGCTAAGTAAAACTTTTGACTGTCCATATAGTGATGGATTTCCGCAAAATAACGCCTGACTCCATTAATAACAATGTTTTCGCTTGGTAAGATATCATTAAGAAAGTTTAGTTTTTAAGGAAGGCCAGGTCAAGAAGTAAACCGACGAGCTTGCAAGAAGAGAGTGATGAGTGTGGAGGAAGCAAGGAAAGTGTGCTGAGATCGTAACAGATGGAGATCTGTGGTCTCTGCCTACCCCTACGGGAAACAGGCGTAACGATATGTATGTATATACGCGTAAGACATCATGGTTAAATTGGAGAACGTTCATACACTATTAGAAACCCATATAAATTATCCAATTTAATGGAAACAAAGAAATTATTAATGTATAATAGTTATTAACATGTATGTTAATAATTATTATATAATATTATTATGATTATATCTATAAAATGAATTATGCTGCTATGTTTACCGTATTCAATTTTTAATTTTTAATACAAAGCTGAAAGTTTGTATAATATTTTAATTAGTTGCCATAATAAATATATATTGATATGACATATAAAAAACTGTCATTAAATACAAATGTATAACGTACCTCGAAGAGTTTAATTTACGACACGGAATTTTTTTTTCGAAATAAACAAACAAGGAAATACGAACATAAATGGCGGTGCTCTGTCAGCTGCCAGCCAAGCACTACCAGTCACCAGTGCTTGGCAGCTCGAGCGCGCCTCGTTATCGGTAAAAAAACCGATAACTTTTAATCAGGCGCGATTTTTACGATTGACCGTTATCGCTGGACACGGCGGATTACACGCGATAGCAATCAGTACATTGTATATGAGCAAAGACCATTACATTATTTTTTATCTGTACAGATAGGCTACTTGCTTTTCGAATTTAATGCATGTTTTTTAATTACTTAGATTTAAAAAAAAATAAACTGTTATTATTTAATATTATATATATCCTGGTCATAAGGATGAGGGTAGGTATTTCAATTACATTGAAATTGACCCCTACCTCATGCTCTATCATATTACCTTTTATATTGAAAAAAACAAAAAAAAAAAAACACAAAATGTTAAAAAACATGTTTTTTAAGATAATTGTTAAACAAGGATACGGTTGTAAAATTAACTGACAAGTAATGAATTGAATTGACAAATAGTACGAAGAAATAAAATGGACGTTGCAGATGTTTTTATTTGGATAAGCCTAAGAAATAATTACGTAAACTCATTACAAAATCAAGTAAGAGCTTCAAATTAAATTTTACAGGCGATCGCATCCCTACTTGTCGTCACGTCACGGTACCTAGGCGTCCTTGTTACAAAAATATCATGGGCTTTTGGCACCAAATTATAATACAAAATAGATATTTTATTGTATGTTTATGTGTAAATGAGTATGAGAAGTAGTATATATATGTATATATTTGTATGTGTATGTATTTGCGTGTGTCCGTGTCGTCACTGTGGTCTGCGATTAAACCATGTTAGTTCTTGCTAAAAACCAGCGCCCGGTGCTCCAATAATTTTTTTTCTATTCTATTCTATTCTAATTTTTTAAAACATTCACTATTGCGAAACTTCACAAGTATATAATTCTTTTTGTTCAATGAAGTTTGATCAGCAGGTATGAATTAAAATGAAGAGAATGTGTATATTTGTCTGTTTAATTTGGCTTTTTATAAATCGACCATAATTTTATCTACATAAGACGTAGCGTTATTAAAATTTATTATTAAAAAAAAGTGTTAATATGTCATACTTGATACTGGAATAACAGATTTTTTTTTATAATTCTCCCCAACAAACAAAAAGAATTACCTAAAAAGGTTTTACATAATTAACTAGAAAGATAAAGTTAACAAGCTAAACTCCACGCCAGTAGAAAAAGATAACATGTTATAACATTTGAAGAAAATTTTTCTTGCTATTAGCATATGTAACAACGTCAGACGAAGTTATTTCTCCAGCGATTGTACAATTTTATTTCACCTGCTTGCATTGTAGCCTAATTTATGCTAATTTCATCGTTGTTATTTAAATCTCGCGTTACAAGTGCGCTGGAGATGAACAACACCCCTCACTTATAACAAAAAATCAATTTACAATCATGTTCTTTCTTTATTTGTTTTTATTTTCTTTTGTTATTAAAAGATGTCTAAAAATGTTACTCATTTCATAACCCAATGACTTGTTTGCCTTGGTCTCTTATGCAAAAAAAAAAAAACGAAACAAACTTTGGACATTTCCCGCTAACTTACATTAGGGACGTGGTGATCTTATTTAATTTTTATAACCTCATGTTATTATCAGTTAAATTTTTTAATTCTGATGGTATATTACTCAATTTAGTTTAATTAAGGCCTTGAGTTAAATTGAAATAAAATAAATGCGTGTATCGTATCTTTTTAATTTGACTTCAAAAGTCGATGCACGTTTTGAGTAGAATGGCTACATTTTATCAAAACGTATCGTAACAAGTATCTTAAAATTTACATTTTAAGATACTTGATATTATTTAACTTCACACTGGCATATTAGTTATAGCTAAATGTCATCAAAGAAAAAATATATATCACTTTGCAGCAACTTATAAAAAGTGGGCGATAACTAATGTCGTCCACCAGACATTCTCGATCGAAAGGCCTCTCGTGTAGGAATGGTCGGCAATCCCAACAATTGTTCAGTAAGCTCCCCTTGAGGCGATCGGTCCGTGGAGGCAGATTAGCCGCGCTCACACCCTCGAAGGTCTCCGAGAAGCCACTCCACGCGATGCTATCGGCCGCTTGCTCTTTCTGCGCCACGGCTGGCTTTTATGAGTGGTTATTGATACGGCGTCGAGTGGCAGAAATCTTCGCTCTTGTAGAGGGAGAATTTTGCTGTAATGACGTTTCTATGTCCTAGTGGCCTCTGAAAATTGCCATGTTCGATATATATAAAACATTTTTTATTTAATACTTTTTAGGGACACAGATTAAAAAATTAATATAAAAAAGTATAATACAATGTTTTCTTTATAATAAGTTTTTAATAATAAGTTTTTTACAGCCCGTAGCCGAAGTTATATCGTATCAAGTATATTAAATATTAACTTTAACGGCGAATTCACAAAGTGATGCTGTGTTTATTTTATTTTTTTAATTGAGTTACTGATATTGACATGATCATACTTTTTAAACGTTTCAATATAGTAATATATTTTAAATGACACGGACATAGAATTAACGTTTAATAAACCAAAAAGAAAGAAGAATTGAAAACAATGTAAGTAGGAGAACATTTAGGAACAATTTTAAGGAGGTACCACGCGCTCTGCAATAAATAAAACCTTAGTGAAGAAATATGTACAATTTGGAAGACGTGTGAATTCATTTCATCCAGAACAAAACGCGTACCTTTCCTTAAAAAATAGAATAGGCTCCACTCCTAGCAAAATATTATCCTATGGACTGCATTTGTCGCCTGTACAATAATAAATCAATTGACCACAGAACAAAAACAATTGATATTTTCGATTTTAAAATATAACGACTAAAGCAATCGTCCCGGGATATTACTGGCAGCCGGTAGATCATTTTTATTTTTTTATCTGTTTCTTATTATTATTATATTTCTTATAATAATAATAAACAGATAAAAAAATTATATATGAATAAGTAATCGTTATTGTTATTACAATATAACTATTCTGTGCGGAAATATGTATTTAGAATTACAGTCCAGGTGTTAGTACGTTGTAAGTATTAAGCACATTCAATTGACACAAAAAACGACTGCAATTTGTTTTTTGTGTCAAATATATAAATAAAATATTTACATAAAAAAAGTTTTGAATAACTTGACATGATACGTTTATTTTTGAAGATCACTATTTAATTTTAAATATTTTATCATCGAGTATCAATGCACTTTCCTCAAACCCGTGCAGTCTTCTCCCCTGAGCCACAATCACTGCATTATCTATGCGACTGCAAGGCTACAACCAGCTGACAAAGTGCACTACGTGATATTGCAGCCATTACTCCCCGTGATTCATATCGGGACCCACCCAAACGCTCCCCACCCCCCCACAGCTTTCTCACAGATAACGGTCCGCACGTTGTCCAGATATACCTATTAAGGATGCAACAGCGCTCGGAACACACATAAATAACGCCCAAGTTGTACTTCCGACTTTAGCACCCGAAGCGCGAACAATGAACTCCCAATCGAGCGAGTAGATACGAAAAGAACCTTTGTACAAAAGTAAAAAAAAAAAAACAAATGTCGAATTGACAGTTCGGAAAGCGCGCGAAACTAGCGCAACAAAGCGGCCCAAGTGAAAACAATCAACAATTTCGCATCTCACAAACGGATCGGACGTTTATTGTCCGCTATCGTAACATTCCACCTCCGTTGTTTATAACAGAGACACCCAATTTGCTCGGGAGACTTTTTATCATTTCGCCTTTTTTTCCACACGCCAAACAAAGAGTCGATATGACAGGTCTCAGTATACAGTCGGTATCGCTCGCCAGGACGAAAAAAGGAAAATCGAATAATCGAGTAATCGAGTAAAAACAAGGAGCGGGCACTTGCTCACCGGTTCGTGACAATTGCATCTGCACACGAACTGCAGACGCCATGTTGGATTATTGCGACTCTATTTCGATTAAGTACACTGTCGGCATCGGTTTATTCAGTTTGTTGCATTTACATACCCTCTCCAGTACAACAAATATACATAATGCAATTAAAAATAAAATAAAATTTGATTCATATGAATTTATCATATGTCATGTTAAAAATGTATATATGTTAATATTAGTTGAGAGAAAAATCTGCATCAAAGAAAACGGAATATGCAACTCTGTTTCCTCTGTGTAACAAGTTAACTCTGTTTAAAAAAGAGTATTTTTAACATTTATACCTTTGAATTTTTAAGCGTAATTACTTTAATATATTTAAAAAATATATTATAAATAGAAGAATTTCTTTGTAAATTACCTTCTCTTTTATTTATTAAGTAATTTTATTTTACAGCTTTAATAAACGTATAATATATGTTTATTTATAAATAAAACAAATAAAATAAGAACGGGAACATATGTAAAAGTCTTTACACTTCATGCCCGCGCTATCACCCTTTCGCGGAAGGTCTGCAACCACACAATAGTGTTGCGCCCACACCATTCTTATTTTAATCGAGTAGGTGTATCGAAGAGCCACGTATCGGACGCGTTCGTGCGGAAAAAAGATAGGGATGGACGGTAGTCTCGACCGATAGGCGACATTGCACAGAAATTTATATATTTAAAACAGTTATAAAGTTAAATTGGATGGAGCATAGTAGGTGTCACTAGGCTGGCCCGTGCTGAGACATACCGATTAGGTCATTGTTCGAAATCCATTGTACATATATAAGTATACATAAATAAATACATTCATACATGATAATATACATAAAATAATAATCTATTCGTATTTTGGAATTTTAAATACAATAGGATTTGAATAGATTTTTTAATTTATTTTTTATTTCATTGTTAGTCACCTAGCCACCTAGTGCTCCACCTAGGTCGATAGTTCACAATCTAGCACGATCTTTGGCTATATAGATTCAGTCTCTGCCCGCCCTGTCAAGATCGTCTTGGCATTTAGCTGGAGGGTGTCCCATACTACATTCGCTACGCGGTCTCCTCGTTTGCACTCGTCTACTCCAACTGTTGTCGGTTCTCCGACAAATATAACCAGTACATTGCCATTTCAGTTTGCTAACTCTATGAGATATGTCGGGGATTTTGGTTCTTCGGCGAATTTTACTGGCTGTCAATTTACTTTAAAATCACAAAGCCGCTCAAAGCGTTATGTAAATGACTATGTTTGGAGATTTTCTGGTCGATATGATTATGTAGGATACGAAAATTTAGTTTAGAAATAAGGATAAGGATATGAAAATAAACAATTTGGAGCCATCAACAAATGCAAAACAATACGACGACAGACGACGATGCCAAAACTTCAATTCAAATAAATAAAATTTCAACTTCAGTGAGATATCAATACGGAAAAACCTCGTACGAACGTACGTCAATCATGGTAGCTTTGGCAACCTTTAAAAAAAAAGGACCTCGCGAACGGAGAAAGCAAACGGGACGTATTTGACGTTTGCAGTAAAAGCGCGGGAAGCCACGTCGCCCGCTAGATGGGTACGAAAATTAAAATCCCGCGCTGTCATTGGCGCCAGTGACGGCTGTCGGCCACACGCAGTGTTGCCAGCTCGATTTCAGGCTTGTTCTAAATATGTCATCACTTCTTTGTTATCGAGCGGCGTGCGCGCGGAAATGAAAGTCCATCGAGTAGACAATTCATTATTGACGCATCATTATTATATGGCAATGCACGTTTAGGTTTGAATATTTAAAAAAAACTTATTTGTACTGATTTTGGTTTATTGTTTTGGTAAATTAATGGCCATTACACAATAATTTAATGTAAAGTGGTGAAGCCACGTTACGCCACGAAAAGTCTGGCTCTACGCGAAGTATATATAATAATATATTGTAACATTTTCTTGACGACCGATTGGCTCAGTGGCGGGGCCCTCCGCCCGCGGAGTCAATGGTCGCGGGTTCGATTCCCGCATCGGAATAAATATTTATATGGATTTATAAATGTTTATTCTGCGTCTGGTAACCCCCCCAAACCGCATTTCCTTTCCTGCCCCTTCCTTTCTTCTCTATCCTTTCCCTTCCTCTTCGCCAATCCAATTGGTCTGCCGTGCCAATGGATGCGTGGCTAGGGGCGAGCCTAGTCGAAAGCGTGCCGATCGTCCCGGGGTCGGGCTCCCCCGGGGACTATGGTGCCTTACCTCAGCATGCAGGGCTCTGCTGGGGCTGACCTCCATCCTCCCTTGCGGCTCGTGGGATTCACTAAGACGAATTTAATATACCTAATTTGTCGAAAAAATGACGGCGACGTGGTTCGCCACCCGTCACGTCCTGATTCTCACGAGGGCGAAAAGCGACCAATGACGAGCCGTTTCGCTGCGATGAATGACAGCGGATGGAGCTCTGTGGTCTCTGCCAACCCCTGCTGCGGGGGATAGGCGTGAAAATATATAAAAAAAAAATAAATAAAAAAAAAAAAACACATTTTCTTGTGATAATGCGTTTCGTAAAGCATTTGAAGAGATCCAGAGGATCAACTTCTTGCCCCTTTCGTTACTCCCCATCCTCCACATCTTATCGTAAGGTAAGCAACGCACTGCATTGTCCTTGGTGTTGCAAATATTTATAGACGACCCGTTTGCCTATATCGTCAAAGGAATGATTCAATGAAGTAGGCTTAAATGCGTAATTAATATGAAACAAAAAATGTCAACGCCTTTGTGAATAAGTTCTAATTTTTATCGATGAATGCTGAAAGATAATTTTATGAGATATTTTTGTATAAAAAATTGAATTTAGTCAGCAATGACTTTCGACCAAAGTTTTTGGGATATTTTGTCGTAACCTATATACATACATGTGTATGCCGATGTTAGGTACAGGACCTTCCAATTTCTGAGCGAATGGACATTGATCGATGACGGTTGTCTTAGCCTAACTGGCTGGATATTTAAACTCAAAATAAATGCTTGTAGGCGATACATATATTGAATCTAAATCCAATGACTCCGAAAGCAGAAACTTCGCCATAACCATTTGTGTTCCCAGAAAATATGGAAAATATTGAAATATGATATTGCAACACTGAATTGAACTGTCATACGCCTACACAGCCAGCGTACGTCGCGCGTCGTTCAGAAACTAAGCGGGGCTGTCAAAAAGAATCAAGCGGGAAAAATCCATTTTCAACTTCTCGCTCGCAATGCGATAATTTGTTCGGATGCGAAGAAAACTTACATGAGTGACGTATCAAGGGGTGGCAGGCAGGCGGGCGTCGAGATATCCGCGTGTGTACCTGAAGTGGTGTCTCGTCAGGCGCGCTAAGCCGTTCTCGTTGTTCTATTCACTGCCTAGTTAAAAAGTTTTCGACTGCCGCGCCGCGATATCGGTGTCACTCGATACCTCCGCTGTGGTTTAAAAAGTCGCTACGTATCATAGACTACAAGCTAACTTTTTTTATTTTCTGTGTAATGTTCATAGACAGATTGTTTTTCAATATTTTTTATGACACATTGCGCGCATAGCTTAAATTCAATATTTTCGTTTTTTTTTTAGCACAAACATTATTATTTTAGTTGGAATGGTTTTCTATTACACGATTCTAATAATATTAAGGTCGATTTTAAAAAGAAAATTATTTTATTACTACAATTAATACATATGGGAAGATTTATACATTATTTCGATGCTTTTATAAATATTTTTAATGTGTCAAAGAAATGACATATCTGTTTCGTATTTTGTCAATATCAATACCTACAGAAAAAATTGATCAATCAACGTCGCTCATAGACATCCATAGTGAGAAATACGGCTTTAAGAAATACGTAAGCTAGTTTTGAAGGTTCCATTGTCGTATCGGTTAGTACATAGCCGGTTTCACAGGGTAGTGGAAAGAAGTTTCTGGAAAATCGCCATTTAACTAGATGGTAGGCGATAAAAATGTTTATTCTACTACATGTAGGCTATTTCGTATGTTTATTTAAATATATTTACAAGGCGGCGTTGATTACGTTCCACCAGGTAACACGTTTTTCCTTTGCCTTCCTATCTTATAAAAAACCTCGTAATGTCACATTGCTATCATCAAGGCATTATCGCCGTGGGTGGGCCTTAGCCTGGTTCATTACATTTTTCCAGTCGGATCTTCGTTTAGCTTTTTCTCTCCAGCACCTCACACCGATTGCCTTTTAGTTGTTTTCGACTCCATCTGGGCATCTGCGCCTTCCGCGGCTTCTACGAACATCTGGTTTGCTGTCGAGTAGGCGTTTGGGTACTCTAGCCTTGTCTATCCGTATTACGTGGCCAGCCCAACGAAGGCGTCCAATTTTGATAGTTTTAATGACGTGCAGATCATTGTACAGCTTATACATCGTCATTTTGCTAGCTAATAGCTTTTTTTTAACAAACCATATTTGTCCCACTGCTGAGCACGGGCCTCTCCATTTCTGGAGGAACGGACGTTAACCCACCACGATTGCCCAATGCGGAATGACGGGGTTACCAGACTCGAAATAAATATTTGTAATCCATACAAATATTTATTCCGATGCGGGGATCGAACCCGCGACCATTGTTTCCGCGGGCGGAGGGCCCCGCCACTGAGCCAATTGGTCGTCATAGCTAATAGTTTAAGTAGTCTTAATTCGCTAATAAATGTTATTTATAGCTAAATTAATTTCACAACATCGCGGCGTGAGCGGATACATGAGCCGATAGCGTTGGCAATCTCTAGATTAGATCCCCCGGGGTCTGCGCTCGCGCAACTGATATTTGCTGCATACCGCAAAGGCTACGTTATTCCCACGACTTTAACTGGTCACCTTGTAAATTATTAGAAAATTCGTGTATTGAATAACTGCAATAGAATTTTCTTTTATGGGATAGGAAGGCAAACGAGGAAGCGTTTCGCCTGATGGAAAGCAATTAACACCGCCCATAGACATCTGCTACACCATTTACAAATACGTTGCAGGCTTTTGAGAAAGTGGGCTTGTTGTTTGAAGGTTCCAATGTCGTATTCGGAAACACCGCTGGAGGTCGCTGGTTCCGCTGGGTCGTGGTGCGTTCTTTGTGCTTTCTCAACATGTCAATACACACGCAACTCAAGTCGACTATTAGTTTGAGTAGTTTAAGTAAACATCTTAGAAGAACAAGCATGCTCGCAGATGTTATAACTGTTTAATTATTAATAAGGTCACTTATTTCTGTATGATGAGGAAAAACAGATATCAAGGAGAACATCATCATCATTATCACCCTCATCATTGGCCTTTACGTCTCTTGCAAACGATTCACAGCAATAACGTTCGAGAGACAATGCTTCTTGTGATTAAATAAAACTAGTGTGCCTGACAAGAGATTGTCAAGGGGGTTGACAACTAATCGCTGTAGCGCTTCTTCTCTTGTCAGCGAGATTCCAGAACCAGTGTTCGTCGCTTAATTCACGAGCCTCCAGCAAGCGCTTGCATCAACTCATCCGCCTGTCAGCAATTTTCTTCCACTCAAGGTGGTCCTTTGAAGGCTGGCATTTCATGTTTAGCACAGTCCTTAAAGCGAAAAAGCGGTTTCAAGATCTCTCGCTCTACGTTCGCTATTGCATCCAGAAGAACGTGACATGGCAGATGAGAAGCCTCCATTATGTGCACATACCCTAGTCAATGCAGTCGCCTCTGTTGAAAGCATTATATTATAGAATATAACAAAAACGTACCTACGTATATACGTCATAGAGAACCCGTTGGCATATTAAAGAGGACTCGTTTGCACTTACCTGTAACAAAATATTCACAATAAGCACACAAATCGTTATTTGAAAGAATCTATCTAATTTTATCGAATCAAGATTCGTACATTTTATTAAGAAAGAATCAAATCAAGATTTGTATATTGATATCCTTTATTGGCAACAAGATATGTAAATATTTTTCATAATGTTATTTAAGTGCTATATATAGATTTTGTTATGTGGACAGTCAAAAGTTTTACTTAGCTAAGATCCGCGACAAGCAAAACAATAACAGAAAATTAATAATGTGTGTTTTTCTGCTGGATGAAGTGGATTTATTTGGAACTTAAACCAAAAACTTACCGAAAATTTTGGTTTAAATTTCAAATAAATCCACTTCATCCAGCAGAAAAACACACATCATTAATTTTCTATTATTGTTTTGCTTGTCGCGGATCTTAGGTAAGTAAAACTTTTGACTGTCCACATAGTGATGGATTTCCGCAAAATAATGCCTGACTCCATTAATAATAGATTTTGTTAATAAATAAAATAAAATATTCAAGTACACTTTGAAATAAAGAAGACTAGCAGTGTTTTTAATATGACCAGAATTCTTGTTAACCATCGTAATGCTAAATCATCATTTGGGGTTATTAATTAAAATCATAAAACAAAAAACACAAATTTAATTTATTTATAAGATTTAAGATAACTGTTCACAGTACGAGTCTCATAAATTTAACTAAAGCCATATATTTCTTGCAAATAGTTAATCGCTATATTATAAGTTACGGTAAAACCCATAAAAGATAATATATGCAAGTAACCATTTGATTTTAACAAGAAATATAAATACAAACTTTATGAACAGACGCAGCAATGAATCATAAACAAAACAGCGTGATTATCCTCTCGCGTTCTGTTGTTTTTGGGTGGTATAATTTATGTGCGGTTGGCGTTTATATAAAATTATTTATTTTAACTGAACAAGTAGAATAAACTTATGATTTATTTAAATAACATTATGGGTCGGTAGGGGAAGACAACGGAAAACATACTTTGAACAAATTGCTAGATTTTAAGAAAACCAGTTCAAACGTACCCTTAACTTGCATGAACAGAGTAATGAGTGTGGAGGATGCAAGGAAAGTATGCCGATATCGTAGCAGATGGAGATCTGTGGTCTCTGCCTACCCCTACGGAGACGGGCGTGACGATATGTATGTATACATCTGGCATAAAGAATGGTCTTGTATAATAATATTGTTATAATGGTCTTGTATAATAGTATATTAACTAAAAACACCACTATTTTACAATTAATTGAGTTTCCTAATTTTAGTTTCTTTTTAAACAAATTGCGCACTAGAAGTAATGATAACGATTTTTTTATGGGATAGAAAGGCAAACGGGCAGGACTACCACCTGATTGAAAGCGATCAACGCCGCCCATAGAGGTCTGCAGTGCCATAGGCATTGCGGAAGCCGGCTGCCGGCCTTAAAGAAATGTGTAGGCTTCTTCGTTAGCCTATTTTGTTTTATAAAACAAAATATTTTCCCTGTTGCCATGTACGGTAAGGTATTTAAATCGCTATCGCTTATGATAACCGCGTGGCAGAGACTTCGACAAGAAGCGAGCGCAGGAAATGAAGCGCCCCCGGTGGAGGTGTCCGATAAATCCGAGCGCGCTTTCTAGACAAAGAAGTTGCCACATCTTGCGACTTTATTAACTTGGTGAATGTGACAAATTGACTGCACACAGACCCGTCCGACGGGATTCTAATGAGGAGATTGACCGAGTGTGACACTCGGATGTAGCCTGACTAGATTTACTACTTTTATCCTGTTATAACTGATTGAAATGATATTTGATATCTATACGAATTTTTATTAAGACCATCATTATATCTTTACGAGAATGGCTTTATTTTATATTGATGTTATGTTACCATAATATGAAACGTTGTTTAAAACGGTTTCACATACACATAACATTTGTCTAAAGTATCGTTAATTAATATACATATGTATGTATTATATATCATAGGTTTTAAATTACTAACACAATGTTTTGTAGGCCGGATATCGGATTATAAATAGTCCGGAATTTGTCGAATAACAGTACCTTGTAATCCGCAATTACAAATCAAAGTATCTTTTTGAACTACGAATCATACTACATAATTATATACACAATTACTTGGTAAGAAACAAATCGACATGTTTTTTACAGGGCAGTAGCATCACTTGCTGGCACTTATGTTATTTTATTTTATTAATGTGTATGTATGTGTGTATAAATATATATGTCATATATGTATGTACTTATTTATATATGCATTCAAAATTTGAATAATGACCGAATCCGAAGGTCTCGGCACGTGCCTGTCTAGTGAGATGCTGACCTACTATGCTCTATCCAATTTCACCTGTAAATTGTCACAAATAAAATAAAATAAATAAATAGATAAAAATATAATATGAATGTGGAATTTAGTAAATTAAACATCACAATGGAAAGCTACTATTTTATTAACATCATCGGTGCTATAGAACTTACAAAAACAATAGTGGAGGTGCATAGAAGTTATAATCAGTCCTATCATTCATTACATAAGTGAAGATTTACCGTAATTTTTGTGTACAATCAACAGTGTAGTAGTAATAACATAGGTGTGTCGAATTACAGGGGGCGCCGGAATAGACAGGGCCCGGATTACCGCGGATACACTGTACGAACAAGTATCCCAATTGTCCGATTAAATAAATAGATAAATTATGCATTAAACCCTATTTTATCTATATTTTATAATAAACTATATTTAAGTTTAAAAAACCTGTCTTACTTAAACCTTAATCTCGTAAGGCATATCGACTTCGTTAACTTGGTCTTGAGCGAATTGGCGAGGATCGGAGTTTGATGAGGGCGTATTTGTGTCGAGCAAGTGGTCGAAGGCCAGTTGTTCGAGCCACATATCGCTGGAGAGATCAGGTGGATGCTGACCCGAGTGAACTTCAAGCCAGCAATTTTGGATTCAAGTAAATAACAAGTATGTATGAATGTCGTCATTGTCGGTCGGCGATCTGACCACGTTGGTTCTTGCTGAAAACCAGCGTCAGGTGCTGTAATAGAACCCCTGGCATATGATGAGCAAGAACCATTTTATGAAACTTCAATATCAATATCAGCCCGCGGCAGTCCACTGCTGGACATAGGCTTCACTCAAGGTGCGCCACTTAGCCCGATCTTCGGCTACACGCATCCAGTCTCTGCCAGCCGCCTTGCGCAGATTATGACACTTGTTAGATTAAAATTATTTTCTTTTTGTTTTGCTTATTTATATATTATTAAGGTTTTAATTTTAGCTATTATAAAAATATGTGTCATAAATAAAGGTTTTTCTACTTCTATTTCAATTGGCAAGAATTAGCGCAGGACAGGGAAAGATGGAGGCCACTTGTTTCGGAGGCCAAGACCCAATTTGGGTCCCATGATGTAACGTAGTATTACAGTAAACCATTGGAAAATTGGCGTGAATTATTTTTCCATACTGCCTGTGGCGCTGCAGATGGCTATGAGCGGCGTTGGTTGCTTTCCATTGTCAATTGCCTTCCCATTCTATAAAAAAAGTTCTTCGAGCTATAAACAACATTTCCATTCCTATCTCGCTATATTCGATACACATAAATAAACTATTTTATATAACAATTGATGATACATATAAAAACTGTTATATATTCGTTGTTCTGTAACAAAGCAAACAAATGATTGTATTAAAATGATAAATAAGGAGCCGGCGAACCAAATCAAATCAAATCAAGCGTGCTGACTCGATCGTGGAATTGAATAAAACAATAAGTAGTAATGTTGTCGCTTAGACTTATTCGAGCGTGACAGTTCGTGTTTGGGGGCATTTACAACATCGGATCACGACGGGCAAACGAACGTAAATATAAATTATATTTTTATTCAAAATTAATTCGATTGCATTTTTTCTTTAAATTATGTTTAACGTGAATACGTAATGTGATAAACGTAACGTAGTCTTTGTATATTGAAAATAACCATCGAAATTTAAAAAAAACAGTTATATGTATTTAGTGGAAATTTTGATCTTCTTCTACTAAGAGTGCCTCTCCCTCTTGCGAGGGTTGGCAGCCAATTAGGCACAAATCTCCTTTTTCTTCGCGGGGTGCAGCAGTTTTGACGCTCTACTGACTAACACTCGTTATCGCGGTCCACTTCTTGATATTACGTAGCCAAGACTTCCTTTTTAATTAACGTATGTTTTGCTTGCGACTTTTTCCATTATGATCGGTTGCAGCAATTTGTACCTGTCCCATGTTATGACACAGGTAACCAACTTCTACTTTTGACGGTCTGCAAAAGTTCACGAAATTTTGATGTATAGTTGATTTAATTTGGAGAAGGTTGAAATTACTGCTAGAAAATCTTGGTCTTTTTTTTATGTCTTACAAACGTCTCTGACTTACAAACATTGGAGGCCAATTCTATCTCTGTCCACTCCCTAATAATGCGATATATGTTCCAATTCTTGGTGCCCCATCAATCTGCTTTGGACAAGCGTAGGTTATTAGGCGTATCATTTCTCCAGAACTGAAGTGCCATTGTTCAGCAGTTGGACGTATATGGGCTGTGAAAAAATGTATAAATAGGCAATAAATACTCAGCTTTTACTCTATAATGTAAAAAGAGTTTTATGATTAATTTTTGAAGCGCAAAAATCGTGAGGTGTAAACGCACGTTTTAAATAGCTAACGGTAAACGCCGCGTACCCCATCCCTTTCAGGAAATTAGCAGCGCTTCCTCCGCGGGATTATTGTAAAATAAGATATTGTTAACGCGATCTATCCCGTACGTTTGTTAACGCCGCGAGTTTGAATGATGCTTCTTTGTTTGTTAAGTGGGATCTGTTACGTGGAGCGAACATTAATGTGAGCAACACATACATTTGTTCAATTATACACTTTCTGTTTATTTTGTTCCTATTTTGATTAACACAGATGTACTGCGAATAATCTATTCATATACGGTATAAATGTGCTAATGGTCGAAATTCGACTGTAGATCATTTATTTTTATTCTATCTTTCTGCACACCTTCTATATGATTTTCTATGTTAACTGGAATCTGTTACGTGGAGCGAACATTTACGTGATTGCACACATACATTTGTATTGGTTCAATTATACACTTTATTTATTTTGTTTTTGTTTTAACTAACACAAATATATTGTGTATATATTCATATACGGTATAAACGCGCTACTAATGGTCAAAATTTGACTGTAGTTCATTTATTTTTATTTTATTTTTCTGCACAATTCTATATGAACTTTAACTTTACCAAATGTCTCAATCTCCGTGCGCGCTTTAAAAAAGTTTTTTTTTTTATTTATTCACGCCTATCCCCCGCAGGGGTTGGCAAAGACCACAGAGCTCCATCCGCTGCCATTCATCGCAGCGAAACGGCTCGTCATTGGTCGTCTTTTCGCCCTCGTGAGAATCAGGACGTGACGGGTGGCGAACCACGTCGCCGTCATTTTCGACAAATTAGGTATATTAAATTCGTCTTAGTGAATCCCACGAGCCGCAAGGGAGGATGGAGATCAGCCCCAGCAGAGCCATGCATGCTGAGGTAAGGCACCATAGTCCCCGGGGGAGCCCGACCCCGGGACGATCGGCACAATTACGACTAGGCTCGCCCCTAGCCACGCATCCATTGGCACGGCAGACTGTGGATTGGCGGAGAGGAAGGGAAAGGATAGAGAGGAAAGGAAAGAGCAGGAAAGGAAATGCGGATTGGGGGGGTTACCAGACTCGGAACAAACATTTATAAATCCATATAAATATTTATTCCGATGCGGGAATCGAACCCGTGACCATTGACTCCGCGGGCGGAGGGTCCCGCCACTGAGCCAATCGGTCGTCTTAAAAAGTTTCGGTCGGTCGTAAAAAAGTTTATAAAGAATTTTTCTTCACTTATAACTATTTTATTGTTATTAATAATATATTTATCTTTAAATGAGTGTATTTATATATATTTATTATGTATAATACGATATTTACCTACTTTCGTTTTTTAACCTCTGTGCGCATTTATTTATCTACAATTTAACATCACATTTTAAGCTTGGTTTTTTGGAAGAAATATCCATTCGATAAAAGAGGATATGAACGGGAGTTTATTTAATTCAAGTTTTACACACACTAAATAAATAGGCAAATACCCATAATATGTCTATGTCACGCGCAATGGATATATAAGTAACAAAGAAAAACTCAGAATTAAATGATATTATTAATAATCACTGGTTTGTGAAAAAAAAACTCAACGTCCCTCACACTGCCGTGCAAAAGTCACCTACTACACCTATTTAGAGCTATTACTAGACAAACAGTAGCAGTAAGGCTTGTGCAGTGAATTTCTTATTTCTTTTCTTTAAAGGCAATTAGTTACAACTATTATGCCAGTGTCAAGTCAATATCAATATCAATATCAGCCCGCGGCAGTCCACTGCTGGACATAAGCCTCACCCAAGGCGCGCCACCTAGCCCGATCTTCGGCTACACGCATCCAGTCTCTGCCAGCCGCCTCGCGCAGATCGTCGCTCCATCTAGCAGTTGCCGACACACTACGTTTGCCGAGTCGCGGTCTCCACACGATTGTCGGTTCTCCGACAAACGTGTCCAGCCCATTGCCAATTCAGTCTGCTAACTTGAAGAGCAATGTCGGTGACTCTGGTTCTCCGGCGAATTTCTTCATTTCGAATTCTGTCCACTAGAGAAACCCCGAGCATAGCTCTCTCCATAGCTCTCTCCATAGCCCTCTGAACGACTTTGAGCTTGGCGAGGAGACGGACCGTCAGTGTCCACGTCTCGGCACCGTAAGAGAGTACGGGTCAAGTAATATACAATAATATCCCAATCTCTTGAAATGTAACAAGTCAGTTCATCACGTTACGTCTTGATGAAACGGTGGCAGTTTTATCAAAAACCTTCTATGGATTTTTTCAGTCAACTTAAAAAGTTATGATACACGTATTTATTTCATATCACTTCACTTATACACCTTAATCGAACTATATTGCATATTTCACCACCACAATTAAACAAAATAACTGATAATAATATAAGATTGTGAAAATGAAATAAAAACACAACGTTACTGATGTAAGTTGGCGGGAAGAGTCCGTGCAGTGAATTATTCAAACGTAAATTGTATTCAGAAATGTGTGAAGAGCGAATAAAAATGAAGATACAGCCCGGTGGCGTGACACGGTGACGGAGGGAGTAGGAAATTGCGGGCCCGGCGGGACAGTGGAACGGCGGGATAACGTCACGTCGACACTTGAAGATGATATTGAATATATTTTTCACTGATGCTCCCGATACGGCCGATTTTGACCAGTTTGAATATATGTTTGGATTTTTCGCTTCGTAACTCTTCTATAATGCCTATAGGACTGCGGATATTTATAGGTAGCGTTGATTATTTCAATCAGGTAACACGCCTGATCGTTTGCCTCCATAACTCCTATCCCATAACCTTAAGAAAATCACTACCTCCCATTACATTTTATTAAATCTATAAATATTTGAAGGTATTTTTGAAGTGAAAACTTCTATAGCCGTTTTACACGACTCCGGGTAGGGAAAATTTTATAGGTTCGCGTCAGCAACATGCTAATGCTTAAGGTATATCTATAGCTATGGACATACTTTAAATACAGTTAATGCGCGCGCAGCTGCATACGTACACGCATCACGCCAACACATTGTATACACTCGATTGTATGTGTGTGCGTTCGACGCTTCATGCATGGATAAAGTTGTGTGAGTCGCATCAGCAACATGCTAAAATAATAGCAGCATGTAATATTACAATTAGTTTGAAATTTCAAAATACAGTTTTAAATTTTCACTTCTGTCGGCAGTCCTCATGACTGCCTCCGATTTTTTTTCTTTTTTGTACTGTTTTAGGAAACGGAGTTTAAAAGCATTAGAATTAGCAGAAATAACTGGGCGTTGACATTAATATAGAAATATAATACAAGACACGTTCATTCGATTATGTCAAAAAATAGCGCAGAGCTTCATTTTTATTTAATATCAAAACCAAATCTGTATATTTGCATAACGCCCCTCCATAAAATCAAACCGACATAACTCTTGCACACACAGATTCTAATATAGAGATAAGCCGCGGACACGCGGAAAAGCGGGCCGATCTGAGATGTATGCGTCGTCACACCCGCCAATATCCGACCGAGAATTGAAATATCTGACCTAACCCCTCCCCCAACCCCTCCTTGTCAAACACCCCCCCCCCACCAGCCGCCGTAAATGGGATAAGATTTCCGAATTGCTTTCTCCCACCGATACGAGTTATATGATACATTAAATTGTAATTTCATATGAAGTTCGATAGAGTCTAAAATTATTTTTTACAGATCATAATTACCCACTTTTGTCTCATATTAGTGTTTGCAAAATATCATAACGTATTTGTTCGCATAAGATACTTAGTAAAACTCTTGGGTTGATTAATCGAGTCAGTCGTTACTTCGAATTTTTTTCAAATTAAATCCATTACTATCAGGACAGTCAGAAATATCGCATAGCTTTTAGTTTTTATCTAGCTAAGATCAGCGACGAGCAAACAAAAATAGAAAAATAATAATGTGTGTTTTTTTGCTGGAAGAAGTGGATTCAACACCACCAAAGTGTACACGACACATGTTTCGCCTAAATACGAGTCATCATCAGGTATTGTAGACTCTGCGGAAGACAACCGTTAAGTCTTAATATTTTTTTTATTTTTCTTTGCTTGTCCTGGTTCTTGGATAGGTAAAAATTCTGACTGTTCTCATAGTAATGGATTTAATGATGAACAAAGGAAGGAACTATAAATATTAAAATATATTTTCTCCAACATGGCAACAATATATTTTTTTAACAAACAGTTGTAATTATTACAAAACAATTCTTAAAGTGCACCTTAATATTAAAATTATTTATTTATATAAATTTATCTAAATTCTTAATAATTTATTTTACACTAATTAGAATTATTTAATATAAATCAACATTATCCTTATATCATCTGCCAACAGATGTCGCCACAAGTCATATAAAATTAAGTTTTGTCTATTGCATAAAATAATTAAATAATGACTGACATGTACAAGATCGAATACAATCAATTAGCGCCCTGGCAAACAGTTTATTATTCACACCCTCGTAGAGACAGATCTATAGAATGTAAAGTCGGTTACACTGTTTTTCATGATTGTTTGTAAAACTTTTGACTGTCCATATAGTGATGGATTTCCGCAAAGTAACGCATGACTTCATTAATAAAGAAATCATTCTTCTTATTAATACATATTTATTATAGACATTGAAAATATCGATGTTTTTTTCAATGTAATATCGCTATGTGGCATAGATTTTTATATCGATACAATGAAATATATTAGATTAGATTTTTTTAAATTGTAGGAATGAGGCACAAAAAAAGACAGGCACGTAAAATCAAAAATGCACTCTATTAACGCAGATGTCGCCAGTAAAAATAGAAAAATTGACAATCTTAAAAATGGTTTTCACTAGAATATAATGTTGCCTAATTTCTTCTCATTTAATATTATATAATATGAAATAAATAATATACGAATAGTTGTACAATTAAGTAGTTTCGCTCATTTTTTTTAAAACGTATGTACGTAGGTTTTATGTTTAATATATTACTCGTTACTAAATATTTGCTCTAGGTTTGTCTTTTCGACGCATTGAATAAAAAATCGATGTTTAATCGATTTTGAGGAATTAACAAAACATCGGATTTTAAAACATCGTATATGTATATCGTCCACTCCTACTTCTTATCTCCAAAATATGTTATTCGATAAAGAGAAAACCAGTATGAAAGCGCGGTGAGCAGTAGACGTGTACCAACAAACGTCACCGCAAGCCGAACTCCGTGATTCATCGATGACTCGATAACGGTCCTCCTACATGACCAGACAATGTCTTATCGATTCGGATACATTAGTGACATGTGTAAGTAGAATTGAATTAATTTTGTGATGTACTTCAATTTGTTGGACAAAGACATATGTACGTTTGATAGAATAAAAACGAAAACAGCCCTGTATCAAATTTATTCTTATTTATGAAATTTATAAAAATGTGGTGGAGTAATTAATATATAAACAAAATGAAGGTGCATTAAATATACTAGTTGAAGTTTGACAATATAATGGCTATAAAGCTCTGGAATGACACTCCTCTTGACATGAAATAAGCCCCAAACAAAATCATTTTTAAAGTCAAAGTCCGACAATTTTTGAAGTCGTGGTCATGTCACTTGCTGCTAGGTAAATATTTGTTTTATTTTATTTGTCTCGTATGTTTAATTTTATAAGTATATACTTATTGTATGTATTTAAATTTATAAAATTAGTTTCTAATTTTCTTTTCTGTATTATACAATCTACACCACCTCCAAACCTATTTTCTCAGATTCACCCGCAGGTTGACTGGACTAGATATTGCTCAATGGCATTAAGTCCGCTTATTGTACATTTTGTGCAAAAAATATTTATAGGTTTTTACGGGGGTGTAAACATATCTTATTATAATATATCGAGAACGTAATGGGCTGTGTGGTGAAGACTTCGATATATATAGACTTTAGCCAATTAAAATTTAATTTTCACACTATGATTTAAGGTACATATTGCTTTTAAGCTACAAATATAGAGAGCAACTAAACTCAATCTGTGGCCTACACCGAGTTTCGTGGTTGGCCCATCTGGTGTTACTTTATTTTAAAACCATTTTAAATTTCGTATCTATAAGAAAAATCGAGAGCGCACTGAGTAAATAGATTTTATATAACACTACCACGCCGCGGTGTGCAGTGCTATTATTGATATGTTAATTTGCCGTCATATTTATCAATTTATTTTTTAATTTATAGCAGACTCTTACTGTCATAGCAATACGACATTTTAGTATTTTCGAAAATACGACAAATTAAGAGTTTAGAGTAGCGATGTTTCGCATTGGTCATTTTTAATTGTTTCAGGAATGCACTTTACTTGTCTTCCATATATGTTGCTTTGTTTGCCGGTCGTGACTAGTTTTGAATTTATTTACATGATGCAAATGTGTCAAAGCCTAAAAAGTCATTTAAGTAATTTTTTTTTTATTTTTTGCCGCCCGCGACATCATTATTAACACGTGTATGTGGCCCCTACGAAAAAAGATTGAGTACCACTGACATAGAGTGTGTTACTTTTTGGTATTGCAAAAGACAGTGCACGCGTGCACTGACTGAGCAATAAAGTGATCAATGCAATCGGCGATCTGTAACGGAACGACGACGCTCCCGCTTTGAGTAACACTGTGATTCACGTTACCGGGAATATGTTTTTTTTTTGTTTTTACGCCACTTGAATAACTAAATACTACGTCAATTACCTTGAGTCTGATTTATTTTCACTGCCAATAGGTAGTAAACATAGGTACCACCAGAGCCAATCGGCTTCATATATATATATATATATATATATATATATATATATATATATATATATATATATATATCTGTATATGTCCCACTGCTGAGCACGGCCATTTCCGAGTGAATTGACGTTAACCCACCACGCTTGTCCAATACGGATTGGCGGGAATCGAACCTGCGACCATTGACTTCGGACAGGGTGTCCCACCACTAAACCACATATATATATATATATATATATATATATATATATATATATATATATATATATATATATATTAGGTGTACAAATAAGTTTCCGCGGGTTGTCAAAAGATGGCCCCACCAGAAGGTTATGGAGAAATTGTCAGATGTAAAACGTAATATCCCAAGTTTAGTCATCTGGCAACACCATAACCTTAAAGTACTAGTGATTCCGTATCAGCATCACGTAATTTTTTTCGTGCAAAAATGTCAAGTTTTATTCCGAATAAGCATCATTTGCGGGAACTTTTGATTTACTTCTTTAATGTGAAAAAATCTGCAGCTGAGGCGCATCGATTGCTTCTAGAAGCATATGGTGAAGCTGCTTTAAGTGAGAGAAGTTGTCAGGAATGGTTTCAAAAGTTTAAGAACGGTGAGTTTGACGTTAAAGACAAAGAACGCAGTGGAAGGCCGAAAGTGTACGAAGACATGGAATTAGAAGTACTATTGGAGGAAGATTCGTCCCAAACGCAAAAAGAACTTGCACTTACTCTACAAGTGACTCAACAAGCAATTTCACATCGTTTAAAATCGTTAGGAATGATTCAAAAACAAGGAAATTGGGTTCCATATGAACTAAAGCCGAGAGACGTTGAACGCCGATTATGCATGAGTGAAATGCTGCTTGCCAGGAATAAAAAAAAGAGTTTTTTGCATCGTATAGTCACTGGTGACGAAAAATGGATTCACTACGATAATCCAAAGAAGAGAAAGTCATGGGTTAAGCCCGGCGAACCATCAACATCGACAGCTAAGCCGAATATTCATGGAAAAAAACTCATGCTGTGTATTTGGTGGGATCAGCTTGGTGTCGTGTATTATGAATTGCTGAAACCAAGCGAAACCATTACTGGAGCTCTCTACCGAACACAATTGATGAGATTGAGTCGGGCACTTAAGGAAAAACGCGCCCATTACTACTCCAGACACGACAAAATTATTCTTTTACACGATAATGCTCGTCCACATGTTGCGGCGCCGGTAAAAACATACTTGGAAACACTCAACTGGGAAGTTTTACCCCACCCGCCGTATTCACCAGACTTAGCCCCTTCTGATTATCACCTGTTCCGGTCGATGGCACATGGTCTGTCTGAGCAGCGCTTCACATCATATGAAGACACCAAAAATTGGGTAGATTTGTGGATAGCGTCAAAAGATGAAGAGTTTTTTCGACGGGGTATCCGAATGTTGCCAGAAAGATGGGGAAAAGTAGTGGCAAATGATGGAAAATACTTTGAATAAAACGTAATGTACTTTTCCTTTACAATAAATTCCTAATTTTTTATAAAAAACTGCGGAAACTTATTTGTACACCTAATATATATATATATATATATATATATATATATATATATATATATATATATATATATATATATATATATATATATATATATATATATATATATATATATTGTAGTGGATGACACTTGATATTAATAGTTTTTTTTAAATTATCCATTAAATTAATTAATTTTGGTTTTATGTAAGAGAAAAAATCCTTTTATATTATTTGTTTTTATCTAGAGTTTTCCGATACATGTTTATTAATTGTGTACGAAATATGAAGTAATTTGATAATTATAATGATGAATTATTTTGGACACTGTTATCGGAATAGTCGTATTATACAAAACTTTAAAAATAAACAACAATATGTTGAGTAACATACCAAAGTACAAACAGAGCTGGCTGCTACCAATGAACCGTTATCGCCGCGTTATCGCCGCGCTATCGCTGCGTTATCGCTGCGTTATCGCGCACCAGTCATTAGTTGTTAGGCAGCGGGCGTGAAATGGCCGCCAATTAATATTGTTGTTACAATTCTTTTATATACTTCTTAAATTAAAGTCTCATCTATATAATACGAGTATTGATTTTATCAGATCAGGTTTTGTCAGATCAGGCAGACATCGTTCTTCCCAAATCAGCTATCAACTTCCACATAAACCGGCAAACTTCCCAACTCCTTTTATATACACGTGTAATCCGCAACTAGTATTTTTATGGGATATTAAAGAAAATGAACTAGCGTGTCACTGATAAAAAGCAATCAGTAACGCCCATAGACAACTGCAACAGAGGTTTTACCTGCTTTCGTGAAATGTATAGGCTTATTTATTTGAAAATTGTACAATTTCTCATTCTAAAATAATTTTAAAAAAATCTTTTACAAATTAAGATTTATGTTGTAAAATAAACTATATATCTATCTATCTAATACTAAGCTAAAATTGGAAAATTATCCAGTGGCCGGGATTCAAACTGACGTATTTCGGAGTGAGACAGCACACACGTTAAATATAACGTATCGGGTCGGAACAGAGACAGCACTAGTCCTTATTTTAAACTCGCTAAGTTTCTAATTGCGTATATCAATAACAGACTTATAGGTCTACCTTGAAGACAAACTTATTCCCACAATCAATAAGGAAGGGAAATAATTTTAATTGGCATACAATAAAATATGTGAGTTTGTCCGTCCGCGTAGTCGGACTGTATCGATTACACGGCACTAGGGAGGTTCACATATCGATAATATAATAATATTTTTATTGCTTATATTCGTAATTGCTCTAAGAAAGAAACTTATAGGTATATAAATATTTAAAATTACATAAGATCTTTACATAATTAACTGAAGGAGTTGCGAGGAAGAGGTCGAAGGGAAAAAGATGATGATGATATTTCGGTGACAAAGTCAGCTAGTCAATTCTCGGATACCATTAAAATGATAGGGAGTAGAGGAAGATTTAGTAGCAACCCTAGAGATTCGCTGGTGGGAACAAGAACTCTGCTTGAATAGCTTTATGTTAAATGTATTGCAAATGTAAGCAAAGCGAATTTAGCCGTTTTAGTGTTTAATAATTTTTACTCATAAATACTTAGAAATACCAAAGAAATCTTTTGTTTTTGATGTCATTTTCCCTTGTCACAAATAGTTGGCCTCCTTGTGATGCCCATTTCCAGTATAACGGCGGTAAATTGTTGACTCGCCTCCACAATTTTGCATGAGATTGAGGTTTCAAATTTGGATAACCGTGCAAAAACTGTGCGCCGCTATCGCGCTCGTGGCATATTTAGTTAAACGAGGAAAAATTATCTCAAAATCTCTTTGATTTGTATTTTTATTTGAATTTCAAGAAGTTTCTTCAAATTTTCTTTAATGATAAAATTTACTTTAATACATATTTTTTGTTCTGCCACCCGGTATTGATGTCGTCGCTCAAGAGGATGTCTTGTGCGCAGGAAATGGTTTTTTACACATGTTCGATCACGAGAAACCGGCGTCGCGTTAGATCTGGAGATAAGAAACACGTCTGTCTTTACCATTTATTTAAGCGGACAATTCAATGGCAAATGATTAACAAAAAAATCGATTCGTCCGCACAATCGAAGTATCGATTCGCACAAAAAAAAAGCCAGCACTGTCGGGGTAGCGTGAGCGCGCGCAGATCGGCGCACCGATTGCCGACTCAGGTGCGACCACGCGCTCTGCCTTCGTGACAATATAATTGTGCCGCGTGCCACATTCCCTTACCTTAATTTATACCTAATAGTGAGATAATCTCATACTTTTTCGCACGTCTCATTTACATTTTAAGCCTTTATCGGTTCGCGAAGGACTAAGGGATACAATAATGATATTGCGCGGCGCGATTCCAAACGCCGATAGTTTGCACCTTTTTAGGGATGTACATACGAGTAAATTTTATCGACATATCACAATCATTTGAATAATAATGATAATAATGAAGGATAAAAGTAACAGCGCATTGTTCGTGTTTTATCAAGATCTGGAATACAATTTTGTAAATTGATATAGACATGTAAGTGACTTAATACTTCCTTATCCTTAAATATATATTTTTTATAATTTTATTCGGAATATTCCTTTTTTGAAAGTAGTAGTTCATGTTGAAAATCTGATTCTGCCACTGGATATCCCTCCATAATAGCAAATATGAAACAACTTTATTTTGCTCAGTGGGTTATGTTGGGGTGCTCAGTGTATTTTGCTCAGTGGGTGGAGTTATGGCTTTCATAGTCAGTGGGTTGATTGTTCAAATCTCATATCTGAATAAATATATGTATGACATTTAATCTGTTGTAAAATTTACAGATATTTAATCTGTATGAGACAAGGATAGTGGGTTAATGTTCAATCCTTCATAAATGTGGTGACAACCTCCGACACGGCGTCAGGCCGATGGAGTCTGCGATTTGCGCAGATTCCAAATTATATTTTACTTGCCCGCGGGCTCTGATTACGATAAAGCTGTTAAAGCCAATAGGCTACCAGCATTAACATCTTCGAATCCAATTCATTCAAAAAAAAAGAGAAACGTCATAGAACGCTTGGTAGATGTGAAACATTGACGACAGCTCGGTCTCTACCGTATGCTCACGGCCACGTGTAAGTGAACCTGTTTAGAGTCGAGTGAAAGGGAGTGTAGCCTGAATCGAGAAGTCGTCTCGATCGACGATATCACTCCCATACGCCGCGATAAGATGTTGCACGTCAAATATACATATATCTTTACGAACTGATGCGTACCCCATCCCTAATAGATACAGGATCGTGCGGTATCGGATCAAATGTACGGACGATAGATCCACTCCTGCGCAGAGTTAACGTTTATATTTCACCCTTTCGTTGGAGGCGTGAGCGCGGAGCTTGTAAAGTTGGCGGATTTAATTGGAGAGTGCGATCGTGCCCGGCGAAATGGTTAGCGCTGAGATATGGCGTCGAGTTATTGTTGTGCGGGTGAATAATAAAGTTGTTTTTGGTTTCGTCATCGATAAAACCGCCGACTAGGACTGTGGCGCGAATTGCGTGAGGGTATTTTAAAGAATATAAGTTCGATCGCGGGGCTTCCCCATTTCTAGACGAATGGACATTATCCTACTACGCTTGTTCAAGGCACCTAGATATATATTTTTCCGATGCGGGAATAAGACTGGGAACCATTGACTCTGAAAAAGAAAGCTTAGCACTGAGCCAATAAGATCGTCTCGTTGATCATATATATTTAGATATTTACTAGCTGATTCGGCAAACGTTGTTTTGTTATATAAATTATTTCTAGATATAGGTATAAAAATAGTTTACAACCTATTTCTCAAAGTTATCAAATATACAAAATATTATAGTTTCATAAAAATCGGTAAAGCCGTTTCGGAGGAGTTTGGTAACACGTGACAACAGTGTGACACGAGATATTTATATATTGAGCAGATTAAATTTATAATATTGGGAACTTAATGAATGTATTGTTTTGATATTCCTATATATGTCCCATTGCTGGGCACGGGTCTCTCCACTTCTGGACGAACGGACACTAAACCAATTGTCCAATTCGGAATGGCGGGGTAATTGACTCGGAATAAATATTTGTAGGCCATACATATATTTATACCGAAGCGGGGATCGAACCCGCGATTATTGACTCCATAGACGGTAGTCCGCCCCTTAGCCAATTGGTCGTTACGTACGTCGTAAATTACATGGTGTTGAGGTCACATATAAGTGAAAATCTCTGTGTGAGTAGAGACCGCATCTTACCAAACGAAAGGAATCTGCAGGGGAGAAGAAAATGTGGACACCCAAAACAAACTTAGCGGCGTACTGTGACAGCCAAAGTGCAGAAGATGGGCATATCCTGGAGCGAAGTGAAGTGTATGGCCTCCGACAGGTCGAGATGAAGAAACGTCGTGTCTAAAGTCAGGATACACGCATATATTTCATATTAATCGACTCATACGCTTTAATCAAACTATATTGTACAATACGCCACCATAATTAAATAATATAACTGACTTAGATAGTGGTTGAGCCACGCGGCAGACGAATATTTTGTCAAGAATGGCTTATTACTTGTCTCTAAAATGAATGGGACGGCTCGCCCGGGGGAGTACCACATTCCATGAGAAAACCGACGTCTGAGTTGTGGCTTAGTTAACGCGCTTCATCCGATGAGCGGTTGAGTTCCGGAGGCCCAACTCCCCTCCCCTGTCCCATAATAACTTTCCTTAAAGGCCGGCAACGCTTCTGCAATGCCTGTGGTGCTGCGGATATTTATGGGTGGCGTTGGTTGCTTTCCATAAGGTGACACGCCTGTCCTATCACATAAAAAAAACGATAACAAATGAAAATGAAGTGAAAAAAGTCAAAACTCTTATTTATATAATATTTATAAATCTATCTTCATAGAACAATCTGTGATGTTAATGTTATAAATAACTTGTTAGATTGGAGAGCAATTGTCGATTTATTTCTGAGTTTATCTGAAGTGGTTACACGGCTTGACGCGATTAAACGAACAGCGTGTCTTTGATACAGTTGGCATTAGAGATGAGACGTTTACTTCCTTGTTTCATAATACACATGTCTAGGGATGTGTGTATTTAAAAAACATCGATTTATCCAACTGTTTTATATAGGTTTCTTTGTAACAATGTAGCAATTTGCCAATTGTAGTTTATCCCAAAAGCAATAACAATATAATAACATAAAGTAACAATCTATCAACAACATTAATCTTTTATTTGAAAAATATCGTTTTTAACATACATATGTATTTCTTTCTTTGATGGAAATTAGCTATAACTATCATGCTAGTGTCAGGTAAAATAATATCAAACACAGTAATACCCCGACTTACGCTAACTCGGCATACGCGAATTCGGAGTTTTTAATTTTCACATTTATTTCCTAAATTATTGTTTTATTTAGTCTCCGGTCCCAATTAAACATACTTTGTATGTCTTTATATGCAAAATTGTAACCCGACTTACGCGAATTCAACTTACACGGATAGCGCTCTGTCCCACCTATCGCGTAAGTCCGGATTACTACTGTATCTTGAAATGTAAATATAGCTTTTCACGATACATCTTGATAAAATTGTGGTCGTTCTACCAAAACTTGCATGGAATTTTGCAGTCAATTTAAAACCATACGATAGATTTGCATGCATTTGTTTCATTTCACTTCAATTAAACAATATAACTCATAATAACAGGAGATTATAAAAATGAAATAAAAATACTCAACTACACTGATGGAACTTGGCGGGAAAAGTCAACACATTTTTTTTCCATAGAATACCAAACGACTGGATAATCTGTATTACGTGGATATGTGTCAATGATCCGCACCGTGATGTTGTTTTAATGAGGTCATTGATCTCTTTATTTTACGTCATATGTTCTAGCCGTTGATTGGGTTTGTTTTCAAAGTTTTGAGTTAGCACACATTTTTATGAATGACTATTTAATTTAAATAAAATTTGGAAACGGTTTTAAAATAAAAAGTTGTAAAAGGAACAGTTTTTTCCGTGTAAATTATACATACATATTTACTTCCTTGTTTCACGGTACATAAGGATGCGTGTATATAAATGCTTTGATTGAATTATCTGCTTTTAAAATATTTCAGTTTTTTATGATACAGTAGCGGAGAATAATTCAGCCCGACGTGATATATGAGGAAGATCTTAGCTTTATAAGAAAGTTAACACTTTGACCAAGGGAGGACAGAGACACGAACGAAATGAAAGAGGTTGTTAGAGGAGGCAAGAAGACCATATTTTTTAACGTAGATTCGACTTTTATATCTAGATTGCAAGTCCTCCTTTTTTTTTAAAACATCGAAGTCGCTACCAAAAATATTTGTTTAAATGTAAATACAGACGTCAACTGTTCAGGCGTTCCCGCAGTGCCGACAACGTGGTTCCGTATCGGCGACAAGCCCACCTATGCGTTCGCGGACTATCGCTTAAATAGACGCCCGCTCGCGTGCCCAATAAATCGCGTTTGCGACACGCGTACAAATTGGCGTAAGATCGGATCGCGACAAGGCGCTTGTCTGGCCCGCGCTTGTTAACGCTCCGCGAGATGCCCTGCGATTTTGCAGTCGCATTGTCGCGTCGTGACTGCGCCCACGGTTCGCCGGCGAATAAATCATTGTGTTTGTCGCCCGTGTACGGTCCACGTGCGTGGCCATCTTTCAACGCGCTAGTGTTGCTACAACTATCGATATTAATCAATGCGGGGTGTTTTCTTTTATAAGATAGGAAGGCGAATGTCTTTGGATTGCTATAGTCGCCATCCGAAACGTGGTAACACATTAAAATGGTGAAATACGTCCATATTACGTGGTTACTTCTCCAGTTGGGACGACACCATTTATCTATGGCTGCTAGTGATGCTCTAAGAGACAAATATCTACGTTTTTATGTTGAATAATTTTACGGCTCTGGGTTCAAGCCCTTTTGGGCTCGACTTATAAGTAAATTTAATTAGCTATTCACACATTACGTCTTGATAAAATGGTGGCTATTCTACCATAACAATATACCACAACAATTAAACTAATTTGTTTATCTTTGAAATTCGAATGTTACTTAAAAATAACCGAATGTTATCATGGCTATCTGCGAGACTATAAAGTTTGATTTATAAACATTGCCATGTTGTAAAAAGATAAAATAAAAATATAAAAAAGAGGATATCCGTAAAGTTTCTTTTGCCGTTTCTTCTCCGTTCAGAGGGACCTCATTGCGAAATGGTGGTAAAGCTTTATTGATAACAGACTGACGTTTCATAAATGAAATGTCGTTTTTTTTAACAGCCCATATATGTCCCACTGCTGAGCACGGGCCTCTCTATTTCTGGAGGAACGGACATTAACCCACCACGCTCGTCCAATGCGGATTGGCGGGGTTACCAGACTCGGAATAAATATTTGTAATCCATACATATATTTATTCCGATGCGGGGATCGGACCCTCGACCATTAACTCATTAATTTATATCGTAATTTATTTATGTCGAAATAAACAATTTGAAAACACTGAATTAAACTAAAAATAACATAATAAGACTATGAAAATGAAATAAAAACACAACGTCACTGATGTAATATGGCGGAATAATTCCTACACATAAATGGCTGAAGTAGTGTTTTGTGCATAAAACATAACTCCTTCGCGGCACGTGTTGACATAATATAATTCGTACAACGCATTCAGCGGGGAGACGATAAGGCGAGGGCGAGCGATGGCCGCTTCCGCGTGCGATTTGATACGATACCGATGCGGCGAATATATTTTACATGCAGGCTTTTGAGAGATAACGAACACTTTTACGTAAGCTAACTTAGTAGCTGCGCGGATTAAGCTGGATGTACTTTTTCCTTCTCATTCGTTCCCTTCTCAAGCTCAGAGGATCTCTGAGGATCGTGATTCACTATGAATTTTTTTATGGGATAGGAAGGCAAACGAGCAGGCGTGTCACCTGATGGGAAGCTATCTACGCCGCCCATAGAAATCCCCAGCGCCATGGGCATTGCGGAAGCGTTGCTGACTTTTAAGGAAAGTGTCATTATTGGGGAAGGATGAGGAGGATTATTACGGCGAATGTTCTGAGGAGTTGTTTAATCTCCTCCTAGATGCAGAGTTCCACCATAGGACTACGCGCCACAATCTACCTATATCAATGTTCTTTCTTCGAAAGGCCTTTAAGAGAGAAGGGATTAATTGTAATTCCGCAAAAATAATATTTTAATAGATTAGATTTTACATATTACAACAATTGCTAGGTTCCATCACCATCACCTGGACCGGTGGTCGTCTACCATGGACTCTGCAAACGTGGAACAATTTATCACCTGCTGTGTTACCACGTGATGTAATCCCACATAAATATTTCCAAGTGGACAGTCAAAAATTTTACTTAGCTAAGATCCGCGATAAGCAAACAACAATAGAAAATTAATAGACATATACTACCCTTATATGACATAGACAAACGTTAACTGTCTTCCATAGAGTCTACTATACCTGAAGATGCGTCGTGTTGAGGCGAAACACGTGTCGTTTGCAAGGTGGAAAAGTGGTAGTGTGTGTTTGGTGTTGTTTATAGTGGTTGGTGGGTGGAGAGTTTCTGGCTTTCAGTACTGGTTTCAGTTTTTCGGTAGGTTTTAATTTAAGTCCCAGGTAAATCCACTTCAAGCAGGAGCAGCAGGAAAACACACATTATTAATTTTCTATTGTTGTTTGCTTGTCGCGGATGTTACCTAAGTAAAAATTTTGATTGTCCACATAGTAATAGATTTCCGCAAAGTAACGCCAGACTCCATTAATCGTCATAAATATTTGTGATTCTTTTCCCTTTATAGCTGGGCATATGCTGAGCAAGAACCATTTTATGACACTAGTTAGATTAAAATTATTTTCTTTTTGTTTTGTGTTTTTATTTGTATATAGAATATTATTAAGGATTTAATTTTAGTAATTGTAAAAAAATGGTGTCATAAATAAAGTTTTCTATTCTATTCTATTCTATTCTATAGTAAACGTATTGACATATTATTATCATAATAAATGGTTTTATAGATGCTAATTAATCAAATATTATAATATTATAATCTGTGGCGCGTAATACCGGATAAAACTATATATATAATTTTTTGTATTAAAATCATAGATAAATCTAAAATATTCAAAGACTTTTAATCTTGCGGGACACAATGGGCAGTTAATGAGGGGTGCTGCCACGCGAATGTGTGAACTATCCGCGAACATTTTACAAGGCACAAGGGTTATTATCTCGTGCGGCGTTGGACAGGTGCCGGACGCGATAGGCCAGAGCGCTTCCTACGTCACACCGGCGATAACTGCAGATAAGCGATACAAGGTGCTTCGGATAGTCTGCTTATGGTGGGCAGAGTTCCGACAACATTGCTCGGAGTATTTATACAAGCTTTACAGCTTTAGGGCAACAAACATTTGTTCAAACATTTGCCACTGTTAAATCTTGTGATTCGTTCACAGTGGCTAACGTTTGGTTGCAAGCTATTCATGACAACAATGTTAAGAAATAGTCGATACCAGATCGATCTACAATACCAATAGGGCTGACTTTTGAGAAAGTTGTAGAATGAAGTAGAACAACGGAGCTGAAGCTTTTTACTCTCACGGTTTTTACCAGAGATTGGTACTTCTTTGGACTAAAAATCCCATTCATATTGCACATTTTTACACGCCGCCCATAGAAAACGCCAGCGCCATAGGCAGGGCGGAAGCGTCGCCGACCTTTAAGAAAAGTGTCATTATTGGAAATGGAGAGGGAGGGGGGAGGGTGTTAGACCTCCGGAACTTAGCCGCTTACCGTCCGAAGCGCAGTAGCTAAGCTACCACTCAGACGTCGGTTTGCTGCGAGAGTGTGGTACTTCCCCGGACGAGCCGGCCCATTCATGCTACGGACAAATATTATGCCATTCTTGACAATGTATTCGTCTGCAGCGTGGCTTTACCACTATCAAAAGTATGAGGTTTAGATACTATATTTTTATGTTACGGTGCGGTCTTCCTGTAACTTATTTTAACGCACCACCACTCTGTCAAACCAGCTGCTTTTATCGGTATGTCCTAACCGATACGATTTTAAAACCTACGTAAAGCAAATCGATATGTTTTTAAAAGGCCGGCAACGCCTTACAATTGCTATGGTGTTGAAGATGTCTAGCGGCTGCGTTGATTGCTTTTTCAATCAACGTCGCCTATAGACTTCCACAGCGCCATAGGCGTTACAGAAGTATTTCCGGCCTTTGAGAAATGTTTTTTATTTATTTTCCAGATATATTTTCATCAATATTCGACACTATAGGGGCGAAGACACACAGTATCGCGACATCGAGCAGCAGATACCGCCCGCATGAATCGTCCCCTTTAGATAACTCGAACAATTATGTAGGTTAGTTGAAATTTTATGTACACGTCCCCATATGAACATCTGAAAAAGTTGATTTGCATCTTTTTAATTACTTTTTTATCTGTCTCGGCCTTCGGAGCAATGTACTTTAATCGATCGTAATTGAGGTTTCCTGCTGTGCAGACTGTTATAAAAATATGCTAATTTCAAGGTTTCTGATAGATGGCGTAGAGGAGTGCGCTAATTGTCTTTTACTTCTACTCGAGTCTTACAGGATCTAAAGGCCTAAAGGATATGATGTAAAGGCCTTAGGTCAAAAACATCAATCCACCAAAAATGTAAATTAAGACCAAGAAAGATTCAGATTTAAAATTATAATTTCATACCGAGTAATATAAAGCGTATCTTATGACTTTTGATTTTCAACCTTAACAACTACTACTTTTAAACAAGAAATGTTCAAACCATTTTAATATTATTTTGTATTGATTAATGGAGTCAGGCGTTACTATGCGGAAATCCATCACTATGTGAACAGTCAAAAGTTTTACTTAGCTAAGATCCGCGACAAGCAAAACAATAACAGAAAATTAATAATGTGTGTTTTCCTGCTGGATGAAGTGGATTTATTTGGAACTCAAACCAAAAACTTATCGAAAAACGGCCAGCAACTCTCCACCCACCAACCACTATACACAACACCAAAAACACTACCACTTTTCCATCTTGTAAACGACACGTGTTTCGCCCCAAGATCAGAAGAGGCATCTTCAGGTAAAGTAGACTCTACGGAAGACAACCGAAAAGTGAAAAATTTTGACTGTCCACATAGGTAAAATATTCCTTGTTTGAAAGTACATAGATAAATAGATACAGTAATTTATTTCCTTCTGCACTAGGTAAAACGCATGAGTACATATTAAATTTTTACATATTAATTGACAGTACATACAGATGAAAATAGGCGATAGCTCAGTCAAGACCTCCACTCATTGAGCAGAGAAACTGATTTTCTGCCACCGCTCGACCTCCACGGAGATGCAGCGCAGCGTAACTTGAAAAATATATACCTAACGAAATATTATTTTGTATAATTAAAACTATTCCTAACCGAAAACTTCATATGACTAACGGAATATGGATATGGAAGCAACGTTTATCTGGGTAAAATCAACCATTTTTTTTATGGGATAGGAGGGCAAACGAGCAAGCGTGTCGCCTGATGGAAAGCAATCAACGCCGCCCATAGACAACCGCGACACCGCAGGAATCACGGAAGCGTTGCCGGCCTCTTAGGTATGTATAGGCTTGTTTTTTGAAGGTTCCGATGTCAAATTCCATTGACCCCCAAATCGCCAAGCCAAGAGTGAATATTAAGTCAACAAGCTCATTCGTGTGGATTGTCTATTGCTAGATCATAAACATCCGCAGTGCCATAGGCAGTGCAAAAACGGTATTTGGTCCTCCGGGATTTGGACTCAACCGTTCACCTGACGACACTTCGTCAGGTGAACGTCGAGTCCGTTGAGTCCAAATCCGTTAGCTACCAATCAGACGCCGGTTTTCTGCGGGAGTGTGGTACTTCCCCGGGCGTGCCGGCCCATTCATTCTACAGATAAATAATACGCCATTCTTGATAAAGTATTCGTTTGTAGCGTGGCTCTACCACTACAAAGCTTCTCCCATCACAATTGCAGTGTTAATTCAAAAAGAGCCCAGTTTCAAAATAATTACTTGAGAGCCATTCAAATATTTGGAGATATACGTTCAGAAATACCGTTGAAGATAGATGGTTCCATAGTTATAGTTCTTATTACAATATCAACAAGTAATAATTCTAAAAAGTTCTTAATGCACCGCACACCTTATCTTAGTACTTGATAATAAAAACAAGCATACCCTTTACAGCTATTGAATAGAAAAGTATAAAAAGCGTAGATTTCCTACAGTGATTACGAACAAAGAGTTTTGGTGAAGATACGGGGCGGGCGTATTCTGGAGGCGCGCTATATCGCCCCGTACGATGTGCGGTATCGCCGGGGGAATCTCTCGTCGCGATCGGGAGCGTTTTGGTGATAAGACCACCCATCCCCCACCCACGGCTAAAGCTGCGAACCCCCCGGCACTCGTCCATTCAACTAACGCAATGTGTAAAAAGTAACGTACATTTTTACAATAAATTGTAGGTACGTAATTTTAAAATAAAATTGTTTAATAAACCTTCAATATTGTACGGTATGGAGAATTTACAATCAATATAAAAAGATTTACCTCAAGTGTTAAGGGTTGTTGCTCTCATGATCAAAGGAAGGATCAAAAATTCTACCATTGGACTATCGATATAAATCGTATTTTTATAGAATAAACATTATTAATACCATCAATCCATGGAATCAGCTGCATTCAGTGATATTTCCGAATCGATACTATACGACTTCGGATTTAAAGTCTTTTGAGCCCATTATAAGTTATATAGTCAGCTTGTCACATTACGTCTGGATAAGATGTTGGCTATTCTACCAAAACCTTCTATGGATTTCTGCATTCAATTAAAAAAGTCACGACACACGCATTTATTTAATATTGCTCCATTTATACGTTATCTATATACCATAATCTAAAATACACCACCATAGTTAAACAATATATCTGATTATAACATAGGATTGGGAAAATAAAAACACAGCGAAATTGATGTAAGGTGGCGGGAAAAGTCATAGTGTTGCTATATACAATTTTAAAATTTCCTATTATTATTAAATATATTGAGAATAAAATTACTTTTAAAAAATCAAAATACGCGGTGAAAATAAAAATATATAATATTACAGAAAAGGCAACGTTGCAGACCGCAACTTGCGAAGTTCGTTTCTATAGTGAACGCCCTGCACTATCGCGATGGTTGTGTCGAGGCAAGTTATCAGCTGCTCGCTCTCGATCTCAGATTACGATCAACTGAAATAAATGGACGGTGGATTTGGGCGTGACGGTGTGATACGCGGCCGGGTGGGCGAGAGAAAAGATTTCAAAATATCTTGTTATCATTTCTATTGTGATTGAAAAGATAAGGCAAAACAATTTAATAACATTTTTTTCAAAGAAGAGATGGGCAAACGCGATCACTGCCCTCACTGGAAGAATGAAGGAAGTTTTTTTTATGAGATAGGAAGGCAAACGAGCAAGCGTATCATCTGATGGAATCATCTGATAGCTACAGACATACATATCGTTACGCCTGGCTCCCGTATGGGTAAGCAGAGACCACACATCTCCATCTGCTACGATCTCGGCATACTTTCCTTGCTTCCTCCACACTCATTACTCTCCTAAGCCCCCGGCGGACTCTACCCGGCTTTTTTAAAAACTTCATCAATTTGGTCAAGGTACGTTTGTTGGTTTCCGTGGTCTTCCTCTACCGATCCTTACATCCACATCTACAGCTCAAGAGATGACTTTAAAATCGAGAGGAGCATAATTGAAAAAATATTATGAAACAATGAAGACGCTGGAAATAATTTTTGATGTAAAACCACGTAGTAGTAATTCCTAATGGTATTATCATTAGAATGTTTGTAAAGTACGTTGTTAAAGATAAGAGATGTGGTTTATGATAAGAGATAAGATTTGTTTCTGATAAACTTTTGTTTTGTATCTAACACATTGATATAGCTTTGTGTTGTGGACTATCATTTAACTCAATATTTGCAGATGTTGATGGAAGGGTCGTTGGAGGAAGATCAAGGAGAACATACCTTAATCAAATTGTCTAAGTGGACAGTCAAAAGTTTTACTTAGCTAAGATCCGCGATAAGCAAAACAGTAGCAGAAAATTAATAATGTGTGTTTTCCTACTGGATGAAGTGGATTTATTTGAAACTTAAACCAAAAACTTACCGAGAATCGGTATCGGAATCGAATCAACTCTCCACCCACCAACCACTATACACAACACCAAACACCCACTACCACTTTTCCACTTTGTAAACGACACGTGTTTCGCCCCAATACGAGGCATCTTCAGGTATAGTACTCTACGGAAGACAACTGAAAAGTTGCGAATGGCCTAAGTTCTTAAAAAGGCCAGGTCACAAGTACTCTTAACTGGCGAGTTTATATAAAGAGCATGATGAGTGTGGATGAAGCAAAGAAAGTGTACCGAGAGCGTAGCAGATGATCTGTGGTCTGTGCCTACCCCTATGGGAAACAGGCATGACGATATGTATGTATGTGTTACACAAAAATTATATCATTTCCTTTCAGATGTGATAAGATGTGCAGCCAATTCTCCATTTTTTTAGTTGTTTTTAATTTTATTGTATGTGTATTTGTATATGAGTTTGAGTAGTTGTATATATATGGATTTATGTGTTTAGTCAGTATGAATGTCGCTACTGTGGTCCGCGATCTGACCACGTTGGTTCTTGATAAATACCAGCGCCAGGTGCTCCAATAGAACGCCTGGCATATGCTGAGCAAGAACCATTTTATGACACTTTTTAGATTAAAATTATTTTCTTTTTGTTTTGTTTATTATATAATAAATTTAGTATAAAATTTAGTATAAAATAAAATTTGTCATAAATAAAGTTTCTTCTATTTCTCTTTCATAGCTCTCTGAACTATTTTGAGCTTATGGAGCAGATGTATTGCCAGTACAGTTCCGTATCATCAACAGCTTGCAGCAGTCCACTGTTGGACATAGGCCTCCCCCATGGAGCGCCACCTAGCCCGATCTTCGGCTACACGCATCCAGTTTCTGCCAGCTGCCCTGCGCAGATCGTCGCACCATCTAGCCGTGGGGGGCGTCCCACACTACGTTCACTGAGACGCGGTCTACACTCCAGCACTCGTTTTCTCCAACGACTGTCGGATCTCCGACAAACGTGACCAGTCCATTGCCACTTTAGTTTGCTAATTCGAAAGGCTATGTCGGTGACAATTCAGTTACATATATAATATGTTAATTTCCCTACTTTGTCGTAATGAATTGATGATGTACTTTTATAGCCTTTAGAGATGGCGCGTTTCTTAAATACCCCGATATTTTACTTGTTTGGAAACAGTACAGGTGGAAGATCGTTTTACAGTTGCACGTGGCAAAAAACCTGGCAGAAATCTGGCATACTTTTTAATAAATTCCTGTTCGGTAAAACGATGCTCTATGGTATGTGTGTCAACTTCAATCTCATACAGTCCGATACCCCGAGAGATCGAACCCGCGACCTTTCAATCGGCCCCGCCCCCCGATCCGGAATCAATTAGCCTGCGCGTGAGCCGCCCGGCCCACCGCCGCATAAATTGAAGGCGTCACAGCTTACACCAGAGGTTCCCAAACTTTTTCAGTCCGCGATGCACACACACATACATATACTTCAAGTACTTACATATGATCAGGCCTGTTTCCTGGTGGGCAGAGATCACAGACACTTTCTTTGCATCATCCACACTCTTGACTATTTTCAGACAGTTAAAGATACTTTTGACCTGACACTTTTATTGAACTTCAGCGATTTGGTCAAGGTATGTTATCCTTGGTCTTCCCCTATCGACTCTTTCATCCACATCCACAACGTAAATTTTTTTTATTATTCTTGCACTTACAGGTTTAAAATTATGTTTCGGCGCCCTATCTTATCCAAATACTCAGTAGATACATACAAAAATAAAACATCAGCTACGTTATGGATGATTCGATTAATATATAAAGTTATTAATTAAAGTATCTTCTCTTTTTTTGCGAAGGAGTGAGGTTTTTTTTATTTCACCATCCTCTATGCTACCTTGAATGATGCTAACAGTACGTTACTAGGTACTGAGGCTTGATGAGTGCTTTTGGAAGCATACATTTCAAACGATAGAATAGAGTACACACTGCGTTTCTTCCTTATTGTTTACTTCTATTAATGTAAAGCCGAAGTCCAAATAGTCATCACGACTCACGACGCCTCTACGGAGAATACTTTGAGAACCGCTGGCCTACACCAAAAACAAAATGTCCGCATGCGACCAATTGAACTGTAGTATTTTTAATTTAAATAAACAATTTTTTTGAAACGGGAATATTTCACAGCTACATAGGGAGGGTTACAGGGTTCGATTGTCTCATTGAGATATTTTTTTCAAATCTGAATGTTCCACCAAATCTGCCTTGCTTGTCCAAGTGTGCGTGTTGCGTGGTGGCTTAATGTTAATTCTTCTACAAATTAGGAGACCTGTTTTCAACAATGCTTCATATATGGGCCATTAACAAAACCACAACCGGTCAAGTTAAGTTATCATCAATAAACGCACTAAATATTATATAGGGTGTCCGGTGATAGAATAAGGATTTTAACCTTATTATATAAAAATTGTAGTTGAAAACTGAATTAGGTTTAATTCATACATACATACATGACTCTTTGTGTCAGGGTAAAAAATTACTCACTTCTAGTTTATCCCAAACGCAGTTTTATTTTCAAAAATATCTTTTTAACATTTATTTTTTATCATAGAAAATTGTCACGTGGATATATATGCGATTGAATCGCAATTTGATGCCGTTTTAAAGAGGTCATTGATCTCTTTACGTCATATGTTCCATCTGACTTCAAAGTTGACATACCTTTATTTTTATTGATGAATTTTGTAATTTAAACAAAATATTTAAAAACAGTTTTTAAAGTAAAAATGTTGTAGAACAAACATTGTTTCTTTTAACTTAACTTTACTCATATATTGTTCTTTATACGAGATAAACAACATTCGGTAACTGTATATAGAGATTAATATTGTGCACATATGATAAGCGAATGAGCTATACCTTATACCTCGCTATCGGATCGATGACGAATAAATCTTACTAAAATGGATGCCGTATTGCAATATCTCGACACCACGTCGAGGCAATCCACGAGAGATTACCGCAGCCGACGTACAATATTAAAGTTTATCAGTTATCTACTAGGAAACACGATTTTACAGTAACTTTAACACAATCCTGGCTATCATATTGACACGTATATCGTAACGGATGCTTCTTGCATGCATGATGCATAATTATAGAATACATTATAGAATTATCTTAACGCCTTCTCCCTCTTTGACCTGTATGCTATTTCAGACCAATTTACAAAGCAATGTCTACGACACGATGGGTTTTGTCACTTGCCGTATTGTTGACCACGCAGTTAGCGGACGTGGGTGGAGTTGTCTCTTAAGGAAAATGCAGGTTTACCCAGGATCTGCATTACCTTCTCTGCCTACCTAGCTAGAGAGTCTAAAAGAATCAAAATCTTTTAAAAAACGACCATTTGACGCAGTTTTTTTCTGATTCATATGGCGTCATTTTGTACTTATCAGCAAATACGTTTTCTTTCGTCGATATTATTACTTTATCCCAAATATATATATATATATATATATATATATATATATATATATATAGCCAAAATCGAAAAAAACCGAATGTCTCAGCAAGGGCCTGCTTACTGAGACCTACTATGCTCTATCCAATTTCACCTAATAATAAAAAATAAATGGCGAACTTCGTTTTTATATAAAAATTCGATTTATATCTATTGTTAGAAATCCTAAACGCTGTATTTTAATATTAATTTTGTAGGTATCGTCTTTACGCAGAGTCTACAAAAAACCGCCGAGATCTCGGTGATAGCGCCGCTGCGGCGCTGTTGATATAAACTAGTGATAACAGGTTCGATTCCCCGGCCCCGCGATGTTGATGTTGCCTTCAGATAATTTTTGTTTTGGGAAATAAAAAACGTTCGCTGGGTGAAACAATAGAATGTGAATTCTTAGAACTACCGTTTTAATGTGCACGGAGTCATTTTTGGTGAGAACATATGGTAGAATGAAACAGGAAATGCTTTATCATAAAAAAATGTGTGTGTATGTGTGTGTGATTAAGACAACGCGAAACTATCGTCCCTATAATGTTACAATACAATCCTGTTTGAATATCACAATCAAATCCAAAGTTTTATCTAATATATGTACATGAAAATTGAAATACATACTATAACCAAAAAAATGTCTTCTTCTATGAGTGTCTCTTCGACTAGCGAAGGTTGGGAGCCAATTCAGCGCATCTCTCCTCTTCTTTCGCGCTCCTCTTCTTTTTCTTCTTCTACCGCAGCAGTTCTGAAGCACTCACTATCCCGTTCCGCTCCCTGATATAACGTAGCCAAGACTTTATTCTCCGATCAACTTGTCCTTTGTCCGCAACTTTCTCCACCGTGATCATTTTAAGAATATAACATTTAAAATTTGATTTTTTTTACATAACATTATTTACATGTGAGTATTCTCGAAAAATATGTGGTATATCGTTTTCTATTGTTATTTAAAAATAATGATTTTTTTTAATTAACTACGTTTATTATTATTTTTATACATATACCCAAATATTTTCACATTTTTGGCATATATCCCCAAGATTTGTTCCGCACTCAAACAAAAGAGTAATTTTTATCGGTAAAGCTATTGTCGATTTTTACTTATTTATTTTCCATGTGAATATTTCTAGCGCAAATTGAAATCACATCAACAAATACACACTGAGTCACAATCCATCAGTAGTGTCTACTAAGCTTTATGGCCGGTAAACAAGAGCGTCGGTTTACAATTCCCTTATCGTACCGTCTCGAGTCCCGCCGATCGCCAATCGCACGCACACACGCGCGCGCCCGTTGATAATGAACGTGAAATCTCAGCGGAGATAACGCCTCGCCCCCCCCCCTGCACCCCCCACCATTCCACTCACAGCCCCCACACTGTTATCAGTGAGATCGGGAGTCGCTCGGCTGCGCGTCCTCATTCACTCGTGCTCATGTCATTTTTTATCACTGCCGGTACAGTCACCCACGGATTGTATTAGAGGAATATTAGCAATGTGTACTATTTCTCAAGTTGCGCTGCGCTGCATCTCCGTAGAGATCCGGCAGTTGCAGAAAATCAGTTTCTTTGCTCAGTGAGTGGAAGTTTTGACTGAGCTATCTCTCATTTTTACTCTGCGGTATAATTTTTAATTAAGTCAGAAGAAAATAAAGTATCTATCTATCTTTATCATCATTCATTATGATGTTTCTATAAGTTCTGTATTATTTTCCTTTTTAAAATTTGTGATATAATTATGTATGTGTGCGGTATAAATATATATGTGTACTAAATCAGTTGAAAGCCAACCGTGGAATTTCCACGGTTGTCTTTTGTACTCCACGGTGTGCCTTTACACATTGTGTAGAGGCGAAACGCGTTGTTGTTTGTAGTAAAAAAGGTAGTGTGTGTTTAAAGTTGTCGTTGTCGACTTGGTGACTACTGCTGGTAACTTTTAAGTTGTATTTTTCGATTTGTATTTGCGACTCTTAACAAAGTTTGACTGTCCATCTTTGTAATGGATTTCCGCAAAGTAAGGTCATAATTAAATATACCATTAATTAAAATTTTCTAAATTCTGTTGATTAAAAGTTACAAATATTCGAAATAAAATTAAAATTTACCTTTAACGTATGACAGAACGGGCATACATCTCACCTGTATCGTATTACATATAACGATTGCACGTGTTAAAAGCTTGCGTAATTCAATATCTTGTTAACACGATTCGCCGCGATTGTACTTCAGTACACATAAGCAGAATTATAATTATTTCTTCAAACGTACAATTTGATACGCGTACATACCGATTAGCAGAATAATATAAAATTGAGTATCAGCATATCTGCTGCTGCTATATTCATTGAATATGCTGTGGAAAAAAATATTGAAGATAACATATTGTGGAGGCAGTGTTTAAAAACTTTTTTTATATAAACATATATAACCATAATAACACTTTCCTTAAAGTCCGGCAACGCTTCTGCACTGCCTATGGCACTGCGGATGTATATGGGCGGCGTTGATTACTTTCCATCAGGTCACATGCCTCCCCGTTTGCCTTCCAATCCAATAAAAAAAAATTACCTTTGGGAAAGATGTGAATAATGGGAAGAAAATAAGTATTAATTGTAATATGGAGGAGGAAGTGAGTGGCGATCTACTACGGTGCGTTTCGCTCGCAACTTCTTTCCACGCACCACCAGTTTGTGGAATCAGCTACCCTCGGCGGTCTTTCCGAACCGTTACGACATTGGAACCTTCAGAAAACAAGCCTATACATACCTAAAAGGCCGGCAACGCTTCCGCGACTCCTGCGGTGTCGCGGTTGCCCGTGGGCGGCGTTGATTGACTTTCCATCAGGCGACACGCTTGCTCGTTTGCCCTCCTATCCCATAAAATAAAAAAAAATAAGTAATGGGAGAGGATGAAATAAATAAATAAAGGGAAAAGAAAGCGAATATTGCAAGCAAACTAAAGAACTTATGTCCCGCTTATTGGCGAGTAAATTCAGTAGAGTTACCTTGTCGTCACAGGAATCAGACACCGAACTCTTTGTCCTTTTCTTTACTTCTTTCTACCTCTCCCATTCAGGTAGACAACGCAACTGCAGCCCTCAGTGTGGCAGTTGTTAATGAGAAACGGTTATTATTTACCATCAGGTATTTCATAGAAAATGTGTGCCTGTGAATCAATGTAAAAGACGTAGGCTGCACATCTTCTGGAGTAACATAACATGGTTAACTCTTAACTTCTTTATAAAAATAAAAAAAAAACAGTAAGGTATAAATTTAATTCGAATAAAAGAAACCAAGAAATAATTAAATTAACAGTTTTCACATTGACAGTTCTCTACGATCCTCGCGAGAACAGAACAGAACAGAAGGTAATGTGGACTCACTTCAAACTGGCTTATCGTTGACAAGCGCTGTCAAAATAGGCGACGAGCCACACACGCCAGGAATTTCAAGTGGACGTCGTAATTTGCAGTTGTCAAAGACGCATCACTGTTTGTACGCAGCTGGTTTTTTAATCTGTGGTTGTGCTTTATCTTTTAATCTAAACTGGTATCGGCAAAGACTTCGAGTGTTAGGGAGTCACTAATTTTTTATACATCTTATAAAATACAGCAGTATTATACTTTTTTATTTTAAATTTAATGTTGCTACAAAATTTCGGTTAAACTAATTTCAAAATTATATTATAGTTAACTAAATATATTAAGTTTTTGCAATACACCAAAAATATTTCGTTGTTGGGGTATCATCGTAGGTTTGTAAATGACATGTCAACGTTTTGTTTTGCTATGCAAGCATATTTTATAAATTAACATATGCGTCTTATTACGTGGTTAGGTTAGGTTAGGTTAGGTTAGTAAATATAAGAAATTTAAGTGTTTTATCATCTTTAAAACTAAACGATAATAATTATAAAAATACTTACTTTTCCTTTCATTGGTCGTTTTTTAAAAATATTGGGAACGAATATAACAAAACTATTAGAAATCTTGTTAACAATTTTATAGTGTTTATGTTAGGAAAAATAAGTCCAATATAATTGGAGAATAAAGAATGGGACTAATGACTATAAATTGTAAACGTAAGCTCTAACCAATTAAGTCATTGCCATTTCGACTCATGTATATATTTAAAAATAAAATACAGATTTAATAAAGAACTGGTCATTTTTAATGAAACATGTTTATGGTTATAGCAGCTTTTATTTAAAAGGAAATTATATTGCCATTAGTCGTTATAGCCTATTAAAGATAAGTATGAAGAGATAATAAAATGCAATGTTTACTTTTGAACCAAAGTTACACTTATCAGAATTATAAATAAGATAAAAAAATAACAATCATAACGACAGTTTTATCGTGTTTCCATCGAAATGTCTCTTCATGTTCGTGTAGTTAAGTAACGTAATAAAATGTTTTGATTGCAGAAATAAGATCCGATCGGATAACTTTATTTAAATATTTTTTCTTCACTCGGACAATTTTACCAGGATTACATACTATTTTAACAGTTTGTTTGGTATTAGATAATGAACAAATTAAGTGTTTTAAAGTTACAGTAACGCTTTGTAAACAAGTAAAGTTCACTTACACATTGTTTTGAAGTCCACAGCGCCGCCTGGCGGCATCTCGGCGGCACTAGCGCACGCCAACTCCAACTGCTTGAGGTACCTTAACCACAATAACATCACAGCGTCTCCCATTAACACAAAACACTAGTTTTCTGCGAAACAATCGAGCGGGCGGTATGATTTCGCCTGCGACGTCATTCTTTTGCCGCGTAAATTGAGTGACTGGCGTGCTTGTACGGGCCGGGCGCCCCTCCGCGCACACACACGCGCGCACACACCGCCGGCGCACACACACTTACATACACGATCCCTTATCAGGTTGGTTTAACTAGCAATGGCTGGCCCGAGATCCTATCACGGCGAGCTCGCGGTAACGTTGCATTGAGAGATAACGTCTGCGATCCTATCGCCGTGTTTGAATAAACTTGTATAAAATGTCAAATAAAAAAGCTGCCCGCCATAAAAGTCATATCTATGGTGGGCGATATTCCGATAACGAGCACGCTGTTGTTCTCTGCGGGCTCTGCTATACGTACTACGGTCTGTGATGGCGGTTATAAATACAGAACGCTTCATGCGCAGAAATTAGATTCTGTGGTGTGCAAACGGTATTTCACGTGTTCTCGCTTCAACTATCAACCTCTTCACCTTCCAATGAATCCAGCTTTCATTAAATTTAAATTTTAATATGACACAATATATAAATATTTTATGAACTAAATTTCATTCCACAATGCCGCAGAAAGCCGGCATTTGAGTGGTAGCTTAGCTAACGCGCTTCGTAGTGAGCGGCTGAGTTCCGGAGGCCCAACACGCTCCCCTCTTCCCCTCCCACACCCATAATGACAATTTCCTTAAAAGTTGGCAACGCTTACGCACTGCCTATGCCGCTGCGGATGTCTATAGGCGGCGTTGATTACTATGGTGACGCGCCAGCTCGTTTGCGTTCCAGTTCCGTAAAAAAAAATTATTCATAGATAATAGGTTTTCCAACAAATTAATTTGGGGTATATCGCCGTGTTTGAATAAACTACATGCATATCGTCACGCCTGTCTCCCGTAGGGGTAGGTAAATATCATGGCTTCACAGGCTTGCCTTGCCGGTTTATCCATCCAAGAAAGTTGATCTTCAGAGCCTCAATTGCATGCTATGTGTATGATATTAGCCATGTTAATTTGCGGTGCTATACTACCACAAATTATCTATCTATTCATCATCCAAATTAACCTTAGGATGAATATCGTACAAATCTGGGACGGGCAAAATCCTCACAAACCTGAAGAGATATATGAATAGCAGTAGATGCTGTACTGACATTCTGGGCTCAAAAGTCAGGCCCTCTAATCGCTAAACTGTTTGTCAAAAGAAAACAATAACAATTTTCAAAATAGCAGTAATAGCTGAGTTGGTAAAATTCGGATTTACGATTTAAGGTCGTGATTTCATAGGACTACTATGTGAACCATATCCTAGTACAAACATTATTAGCTTATTTGGAATCTTGTTTTAAAAATATTAACAACATTACTATAGTTTATTTAAAAAAAAAGAATATAATCTATGGTCACGTGACAATCGCGAGGCCATTTTAATATAGTGTTGTAAATTTCTTATAAGAACGCCATATCGATGCTCATTAGACCCGTCGGCCATTTGTCGATGCTGTGAGCAGATATGGAACATTAATTGAATAAATATTAAGATTTACATTGCGTTATCTTCTAGTAAGAAATTGTTTTATTCATGAGGCGATCTCTACCTCGAATTGGCGCGTTTTTTATTTTTAAGTATTTTTGTAATAGAACCCTAAAGTTAAAGAAGATATTACTTGAAATATAAAGAAGATACACGTTTTAATTTCTGTAAAACTTATTAGTATATATCCTTAAAAAGATTTAAGGAGCTGACATATTTCCCTATAGAATCTTCTCATATAAGTCCAAGTTAGTTCACCTATTTCCATGATGAACCCGGATAACAGATCAACATATAACGAATACAGACAGGAACAAAAAACTATAAAAGAGCTGAATTAAGTAGAACGGCACATAAAGTAAAATTTGAACGTAACTGAGTTTTTTTGTAAATTTTTTGTAATCATATTTTTGGCAAACACTATCTGCTTAGCGTCATCAACTTGGTTGTATAAATGAGCATAAGTGTGAAAAAGTTTTATAAAGAAAATATGTTTGCCACGTAATATGACGTATTTAAACAAAAATCATAAAATATATCCACGAATTCTTTTAATATTCGAATAGATATGAGATTGGAATCTTCAAAAAAGCAAAATGGCTCCACAATGCCAATAGTGTTGTAGATGTCTAGGAGGGGCGTTGATTGTTTTCCATCAGGTGATACGCTTGCTCGTTTGCCTTCTCTTCCTATAAAAAAGTCGCCGTTTCTTTTTAATGAGAAGAAACTATACCGATTTTTTTTGATGTTCCACAATGCACGATAGTGTTGATAAATGATACGCCTTATTGTTTTATTGTAATTTAAAAAAAAAACTTTTTATGTAAAACTGGTAATTTTTGCGTCAATGTAAAATATCGATTCTAGCAATCAACGTGACAGGGAAATCGATAATCGCTGAGTTTTAGGCGTGCATATAAATCTGTTTTGATCTTTATCGTGTTTACTTATTAGTTTTCGTTCAGGCGATTTGTTTAGAGTAATGTGTCTCATATATTTGTATATTAGTTTTTAGATTACGTATCTGTAGCGATAACTTAAAAGGAATCTTGTGATTTCTTGCCACGAGATTGCTACACGTAATTTTTTATTATTATTATACTTTTATTTTCGGCAATAATTTTAGTTTGTTATTTAAATTTACTTTGCATGTTAATTACAATTCTTGTTATTGAAAAAAGGATATTTTCCAATTAATATGCAACTTTTCTTAGTAGTAATCATACATTATTCTACTATTGTAGATTTACTCAACATGCAATACAAATTGTTTCTTATTCTTGCAATAAAATATAAGTTTGCCAGTGCATTATCTACCTTCAAATCGTCAAAAAGACAGGATCCAGCATAAACGTTTTCGAATTACAGAGAAATCGAGTTAAACCCATCGCAAGTATAGTGTTACTGCATCGACGAAAAATCGCGTAAACAATCGGATTCGAATGAAAATCAGTAGGCAATAAAAATATTTATCCTGATACGAACTGTCACTGCTCTTCCACAATGCCACTTGGGTTTTCGTATTACTTTTTTTTTTAAAGATGACAAACGATGTGTTTTAATTTAGTTAAAACTATTATGCTATTTTTTTTATGGGTTAGGAGGGCAAACGAGCAAGCGTGTCGCCTGATGGAAAGCGATCAACGCCGCCCATGAAAAACCGCGAGACCGCAGGAGTCGCGGAAGCGTTGCCGGCCTTTGTGCTAGTGTCAAGGAAAATGGAATAATATCAAATCTCTTGAAATGTCTAGTCAGCTTGTCACGTTCCGTCTTGATAAAATGTCAACTTAAAATTTATAAGTCTTAATCGAACTATATTGTACAACACGCAACCACAATTAAACAATATAACTGATAATAATATAAGATTATGAAAATGAAATAAAAACACAACTTCGTTGATGTAAGTTGGCGGGAAAAGTCCCTGATGGTATTAATTTTTAAATTTATACCCTGTTAAATATCTTATATAAGATTTTTTCTCCCATATAAAACTAAAATTAATAAATTAAATTAAATTTATGAATTAATATTTTAAAAAAACTGTATCTATTAACGTCAAGTGTCATCCACTACAAGTTTAAAATAATGTATTTGAACTTGAGTGGATGAATAAAAATTATTTTATTAACGATTGAAAATTTGAAAAATATATATATTTATATATATTTTGATATCGATTGATGTCGCGGTTGTCCATGGGCGGTGTTGATTGCTTTCCATCAGGCGACACGCTTGCTCGTTTGCCCTTCTAACCCATAAAAAATAGCATAATAGTTTTAACTAAATTAAAACACATCGTTTGTCCTCTTTAAAAAAAATTAAGTAATACGAAAACCCAAGTGGCATTGTGGAAGAGCAGTGACAGTTCGTATCAGGATAAATATTTTTATTGCCTACTGGTTTTCATTCGAATGCAATTGTTTACGCGATTTTTCGTCGATGCAGTAACACTATTTGTTATCGCGATGCGTTTAACTCGATTTCTCTGTAATTCGAAAACGTTTATGCTGGATCCTGTCTTTTTGACGATTTGGAGGTGGATAATGCACTGGCAAACTTATATTTTATTGCAAGAATAAGAAACAATTTGTATTGCATGTTGAGTAAATCTACAATAGTAACTTGAGTGGATGAATAAAAATTATTTTATTAACGATTGAAAATTTGAAAAATATATATAAATATGCATTTATAGAAAGAGTGTGAACTAGGAACTAGGAATTAAAAAATTATGTTTAAAATATTCAGATTTGAAACAGTCCGCAGAACAATAATGACAACAAGATTGGGTCCAGATCATCATTGCGATAGTTGGGTAACGTTATGATCAGCTGATAGGAGACAGGTGGTGGACTAGCAAGGCCGGATTGATCGTAGCACGAGATTCCCTCGTATCAGCGCATCGCGGCTGCGCATACGAGGCTCATTTGCTTTTTGTTGTTCATCAGATACTAGGGCTAGTTCTGAAATAGCCCGATGGTGAAATTATCCAGACAACGTGAATACAATCGGTGAATTCGTTCACGATTGTTGAAGTGGATGGGTGAGATTGCCAGCTTAATGTAAAATATTAGCATCAATAGATATCAACGCAAAAAGGCGAAAACGTAGTAAACCGCAAAATGAAAACTCACAATTCAAAAAAAAGATTCTGTGAAAGAAAGTTGTATTTGATCACTCAGAAACAGGCAGTTTCAACAAGTTTTTTTTCTGATCCGAATAAGCATGAAATTTTTTTTGTGTCATTTACAGCGTTTTCATTGTTTTGCGTCGATATGTAACTTTATTATAAAAATAAATAATACAATTTAAGCGTTTTCATTTTTTTGCGTTGATATGTAACTTTATTATAAATATAAATAATACAATTGATTGGACAGCGGATTGGCTCAGTGGCGCGGCCCTCCGCCCACGGAGTCAATGGTCGCGGGTTCCATTCCCGCATATATATATATATATATATATATGTACATATATATATGGATTTATAAATATTTATTTCGAGTCTGGTAACCTCTCAATCCACATTTCCTTTCCTGGTCTTTCCTTTCTTCTCTATCCTTTCCCTTCCTCTCCGCCAATCCACAGTCTGTCGTGCCGTGCCGTGGATTCGCTTTTCTTTTCGCGATTCTTTGTAGGAATCAGGACGTGACTGGTGGCGAACCACGTCGCCGTCATTATTCAACAAATTAGGTATATTAAAATTCGTCTTTAGTGAATCCCACGCTGCAAGGGAGGATGGAGGTCAGCCCTAGCAGAGCCCTGCATGCTGTGGTAAGACACCATAGTGCCCGAGCCCGATCCCGGGACGATCGGCACGATTGCGACTAAGCTCGCCCCTAGACATGCATCCATTGGCACGGCAGACCGTGGATTGGCGGAGAGGAACGGAAAGGATAGAGAAGAAAGGAAAGGGCAAGAAAGGAAATTGAGATTGGAAATGGGGGGGGGGGGTTACCAGACTCGGAATAAATATTTATAAATCCATACATATATACATTCCGTTGCGGGGATCGAATCTGCGATCATTGACTCCGAGGGCGGAGGGCCTCGCCACTGAGCCAAATATCCACTATCAACATGTTAATATTATCATATTTTAACATTAAGGAATGCTTCGTCGTCGTTAAGGATAACGTCGTGAGACGGCTCCACTTTTCGTCTCGCATTTCACTTTGTTGTTGTTGTGACACAAGTTCTCACACACTATCGTGTTGATTACTTTTGTTTCTTTGTTGACGGTATTTTACTTATGAACATAATAACAATCCATTATATATTAACTACAATTTTATATAAAAGTTTTGACACATAATTATCAATAATTATGTATACGAGTACTATTAAAACATGTAATATAATAAATAACAAGACAACGATATAAGTCAATTCTTATTTAGGTATAACGAAGATAAATTTATTTAAATTACTTTTTATCAAATAATATCAAATAATATAATAATGTATATACATTTATTCCTAAATTTGTATCCTGCTAAATATCCTATATAAAATAATTTTTTTAACCACATAAAACTAAAATTAATTAATTAAATATAATTAATGAATTAAGAATGCGACTAATGGAGAGCCGTTTCGCTGCGATGAATGGTAGCGGATGGAGCTCTGTGGTCTCTGCCAACCCCTGCGGGGATAGGCGTGTTCTTTTATATATATATATATATATATATATATATATATATATATATATATATATATATATATATATATATATATATATATATATATATATATATATATATATATATATATATATATATATATATATATATATATATATATATATATATATATATATATATATATATATATATATATATATATATATATATATATATATATATATATATATATATATATATATATATATATATATATATATATATATATATATATATATATATATATATATATATATAAAGAATTAATAATATTTGAAAAAACTGTATTAACATCAAGTGTCATCCACTAAAAGTTTAAAAGTTTGAACCTGAGTGGATGAATAAAAAGTATTTTAGTACGATTGAAAATTTGAACATATATAAATTTGGATTGAATAAGGAAAGCGTTACTAATTGTAAAAATTGTGAATACAACGTATTATAGTAGCTACAGACTCAGATTCCCTGTATCGTAAGGCTCCATAACAAATACATACATACATTAATTTAATTTAGGTATGTATGTATAATATAATTAAAGTTATCAAATTATGATTTGATTTTAATTGTTTAAAAATATGAAGATTTTAAACTAATGACGAAAATGAAATCTCCTGGTAGGCGTATCTTCTCCTGTTAATTTAGTGCTTAGGTATTCAAATAATACTTTTCAAAATTGCACAAAATAAACTATAGTTTTGTATAATAATACGTCCGTTAAACGATAAAGTCGTCACGAACGCCATCTATTGATAATAATTGGAAGTAAAAGGAAGAAAAATAGTATTTTAATATTTAAGTTTTTTTATGTTTTCTCCCTACATTTTTTTTATTTGTAAACCTTCCCTGTATTTTAGCGAACAAAATAAAAATATTGAAATCGGTCGAACCGTTTTTGAGTTTTAGCGAGACTAACAAAATAGCTCTCTATTTTTATATATCTGTTTTGGTGCCATTGTTTTTTTACTAACATATACTTAAAAACAAAAAATATACCACAAAGTCTGAAAACAAACGTCTTCAACCCGTGCGTCCTGCCCGTACTCTCTTACGGTGCCGCAACATGGACACTGACAGTCGGTCTCCTTGACAAGCTCAAAGTCGCTCAGAGCGCTATGGAGAGAGCTATGCTCGGGGTTTCTCTGGTAGACAGAATTCGAAATGATGAAATTCGCCGGAGAACCAGAGTCACCGACATGGCAATGGGCTGGACACGTTTGTCGGAGAACCGACAATCGTTGGAGTAGACGAGTGCTGGAGTGGAGACCGCGACTCGGAAAACGTAGTGTGGGACGCCCTCCTGCTAGATGGAGCGACGATCTGCGCAAGGCGGCTGGCAGAGACTGGATGCGTGTAGCCGAAGATCGGGCTAGGTGGCGCGCCTTGGGTGAGGCCTATGTCCAGCAGTGGACTGACGCGGGCTGATATTGAACACTTAAAAACGCCAAAGAAATCTTTTGTTTTTGACCTCATTATGACGTCATGTGGCTTTAGTGGTGTGAAATAAATGATTAAAACTGAGTGAAATAACTGAGTTTTGTGTAAAGTTAGTTTTTGAGCTGGTAATGTGAAATAAACGTGTGTGACGGGTGCGTCTGATTCTCACAGCTTTACGTCCAGTAGTAAAATTGTATAGCGTTAAAACTGACTGTTTTTGAGTGCTCAGGTACAATTTTTTCGGAAATATTAATAGTTTTTGGCTCTGGTGGTTTTCATTTTGCGGTTTACTGCGTTTTTTCTTATTTCGTTCGTGGAACAAAAGACTTGGAATGTTTAGTATTGGGTGCAAACGTGAGGTTAGGTTTTGAAACCACGCGCTAATCTACTCGAGTCTGTTCTCCCTCGTGATCACGGGGCGACGGTGTGGCAACGATGTGTATCTGTCGCTCTTACGAATTTGATCCCTATCTGTTTTGTTAACAACAATTCAAGTAGTAATTTATTCGTATTATGAGTTTTTTTCCTAGATAAGTAAAGTGGCTACATTAAAATATTTAGTTTCGTAATTTTTTTTTATAGTGGACCAGACAAAGGAGAATGTCCACCGTCCATAGATGTCTGCGATATACAATATATCACAAATGTGTTTGTTTTGGTATAAAAGATAAATATATAGAATGAAAAAGAAAACTATTAATATAAAATAATTGAGAAGTGATTATTTTATTATTTGAGATTATATATTATATTATTTGAGAAGAGATTATTTATTTTTGTATATTTAAATTTAACAGGAATTGTAGAACATATGTCAATATTATTGATTTCAAATATACTAAATAAAGGCCGGCAACGATTCCTTGAATCCTCCGATGTCGCGGTTGTCTATGGGCGGCGTTGATTGCTTTCCATCAGGCGATACGCTTGCTCGTTTGCCCTCCTAACCCATAAAAAATTAATTAATTAATTTTAGTTTTTTTTGGGAGCAAAACAAACTTTCTTATATGAGATACTTTCTAACATGATATAAAGGTAGAAATTGATTTTAATTTTTTATTATATTACTTGTTTCAAATTATGATGAAATAAACTTAAATAACGTATACAATCATGCATGTGCTGCAGACAATGAAAACATTATTCCATTTTGCAAAGCGCGAAGGCTGCGATGACTCTTTTCCCGCCAACTTAAATCTTAATTTTTGGAAGAAAGTTTGGTGTTGTTGGAAAAGTGGTAGTGTGTGTTTGGTGTTGTGTATAGTGCTTGGTGGGTGGAGAGTTACTGGCCGTTTTTCGTTAAATTTTTGGTTTAAGTTCCAAATAAATCCACTTCATCCAGCAGGAAAACACACATTATTAATTTTCTGTTATTGTTTGCTTGTCGCGGATCTTAGCTAAGTAAAACTTTTGACTGTCCACATACCTAAAAGGCTTATTTCTCACATAAAATACAAACAATAAAACAACATACGCACACATATAGGATGTCCCGACAACGTAATACGGACCCGCACACACGTGTCTGTCGCATCCCAACAAGCGCCATCGAATTAGTTGTAGTTAGTTGTTTTATGGTCACCTTTATTTCGGGCTACCTTAACAATCCGACCTCGAAAATGTTCAAATAACCGGTTACGTGGGAGCATAACATAACCATCGCGGGTTCAGTACATTAAAGTGAGCCCGTGTTATCTCCCTGTTAAAAATCTGATGAAAAGATTAATTATAGTAAGATAAGGAGTAGAAATTATAAATTGTTGTTTCAATTGAAATTTAAATGTTTAGTATAGTGTTATCAACCATATTTAATACTATTAAAACATTAAAGAAGAGATAAATAAATATAATAAAAAATAATTTCAAGAAATACCATTTTTTTAACAGCCCATATATGTCCCACTGCTAACCACGAGCCTCCGCATTTCTGAAGGACGTTAATCCACCACGCTTGTCTAATGCGGATTGGCGGGGTTATTAGATTCGGAATAAATATTTGTAAATACATACATATATTTATTCCGATGCGGGGGTTGAACCGGCGACCATTGACTCCGCGGACGAAGGGCCCACCACTGAGCCAATTAGTCGTCCAATTCAGTTCTGGATAATTAATAAAATTAAGTTATTAAAAAATTCGATCCGTGCGTCTTTCCTGTACCAAAACATGTAGACAGACGGTCTGTTGCTTTCGCAAGGTCTATGTTGCTTAGAGAGTTATAGAAACGACTGTACTTTTCTCTCGTAGATTCAAAATGAAGACATCCCAGAGGATCTGTTATTAACAAAGCTCTTTGTATCAATTAGATGAAATAGAAATGAGATGGTCACGTTCGGATAGTAGACTATTCGAGTGAAGACCGCGTTTTCAAAATCATAAGGTACCCTGTAACTGTCTACGCAAAGGTAAAAAGTGGATGCAAGAAGGAGAAAAGAGACGCAGCTCATGGGAGGAAATGGTCCGGCCGTAGTCAAATTAAAGTTCTTTATTTTTCGACATAAGAAATTACAATTCATTTGTCAAATATCAATCCGCTAAAGATCAAGATTTTACCACCATTTCGCATTGAGGTTCCTCTGAACGGAGAAGAAACGGCGAAAGTAACTCTGCAAGTATTCTTTTTTACTGTCTACCGATAAATGACAATGATTAATGCTATTTATCTTAGACATTTAAATAAAAAGACGATAAATCTTCTTTTATTATAATATAAACTTTTAATAAATAAATTTCCATAGATACGATAATTGTTGTTTTTGTAATTATATGATAATATTTTCAAGGTTTTCGCTTCGTGCGATGTAAAAAGGCTTCAGAAAAAAGCGCTAATGAATAGAGCGTCGTGCAAAGGAAAAAGAAACACGCTGTCCCCCAAACTTCGTATGTCAGCAAGAAAAGCTTCCGCCTGGCTACGATTTGCAATAGATTATGTGGAGATTTCTTAAGAGACTCCGTACACACGGTTGTTGCGGACATAACATGAGCAAATGCGGCTATATCGCACCGCAATGTGAAGGATGCGATTGTGGGGTTGCAAGTGAATCTGAGGTGCATCTACTCAACTTCTCATTGTACCCTAACACCTGCACATTCGAAGACCTTATCGAGGCGAATGCTGCTGCAATTGCAGTGATGAAATTACTGGGCCGAAAAAATATAAGTCGAAACACCGACTCGAAAAGAAATAGGTTTCCGATTTCATCATCTCTTTCGTCTTTCCGACATCATCTAATGATCATAGAATCCAATAGATATTAGATTACTAACGGGGACTGTACGCCCCTTAGTGGGCACTGGAGCTTTTCATGGTGCCGATAGCGGGTCCAAATGGGGGGGGGGGTATGAAATAACTCTATTTCCATGAAAAAACATTTTATCTAGCCGTCTAAAATGTTTATCTTATTAAAAGAGGCGACAGTCCATAAAAGGTTGGGATCCTATGCAATAGACTATAGATACAGAATAACAATAATAAAACAGATTTAAAATTATATTATTTTTTTATTAGGTTTCTTTACTGCCAGTACCCTAATGATTGTAGCACGGCAGTCATTCTACAGCGTCTATGACATGAAGATACCGAAAAATTGGTGGAGGAGAGCCCGAAACGAGATACGGGGTCTCTGGCGCCATCTCACATCTACGTCCGATAACAGCTTATATAAATCAAGGGAGTACTCAACAGCTGATAACAGGCATGAGTGATAAAAGGGTATTAATCAGTAAGGACCTAATGGACTCTTAATGCGGCACACCAAGCACTGTCTGATGACAAAAAAAGCGAATACTTCTGCCTTGTTATCTTTACGTTTGTGTAATTTGAGCGTGTTATTGTTATTTCATATTATTATTATTATTCTTTATTTACATATTTCTCTCTTAATAACAATATTATTAATATAAAAAAGTCTTATATTAAATAATATTATTACTAGGATTAATCTTTCGTGGCGGGATAAACCAAATAACTTGTGTCTGAAATACAGACCTCATTAGACCAGGTCTCGAATTGAGGTCAGCGTAATCTAATCGAATTCAACCCCAATAAGACACAAGTTTGCGCGTTTTCCACCAAAAAAATTCCCTTTGTCGTAGCTCCTCGCTTTGGAGACACTCCCCTCAATCTTAAGCCATATATCGGAATTCTTGGAGTTGACATATCGCATGATGTCCAGTTCCGCGGCCATCTGGAAGAAAAGGCCAAGCTGGCCTCGAAAAAGCTGGGTGTGCTCAGTAGAGCGAGACAATATTTCACATCTGGCCATTGCCTCCAACTATACAAGGCACAAGTCAGGCCACACATGGAATACTGTTCTCACCTCTGGGCCGGGGCTCCCCAGTATCAACTTCTTCCTTTTGATCGCATTCAAAGTCGTGCGATCCGAATCGTCGATGACCAAGATCTCACCGATCGGCTTGATTCTCTAGCGCTGCGGAGAGATGTCTCATCTCTCAGCATTTTTTACCGCCTTTATCATGGGGAGTGCTCTGAGGAATTGTTTGGAATAATTCCCGCCGCGGAATTCCACAACCGCACAACTCGCCGTAAAGAAAAATTTCATCCCCACCACCTGGATGAGTGGCGATCTACTACGGTGCGTTTCGCTCGTAACTTCTTTCCACGCACCACCAGTTTGTGGAATCAGTTACCCTCGGCGGTCTTTCCGAACCGTTACGACATTGGAACCTTCAAAAAACAAGCCTATACATACCTAAAAGGCCGGCAACGCTTCCGCGACTCCTGCGGTGTCGTGGTTGCCCGTGGGCGGCGTTGATTGCTTTCCATCAGGCGACACGCTTGCTCGTTTGCCCTCCTATCCCATAAAAAAAAAAAAAAAAAAACCAAGCACATGAAGGATTATGTATCCAAGGAAAAGGACCTCACGATCCTAGCCGTGCACAATATGGGTGATGTTTTTTTTAATTTAATCCACTTTACGCCTAACTTGGACGGATGGGCGTCCAAATTTTTACCTATAAGTCCATTCACAGAGACTACTATGGGTACAATAACATTGAATCAACGTGCCACATGACGGAAATCGCGTGCGAGGTCTATGTATTTTATTTGTTTTATCTTTTTCCTTTAATTTATTTTTATTATTATTACTATTATTTAAATGGACGATGATCCTAAACTACACTTTTTTAAAAAAAAACGAAGATTATCAATGTAATTAAATATTACTAGAATTAGATTAATGGAGTCAGGCGTTGCTTTGCGGAAATCCATTACTATGTCCTCAGAACTTTTACTTAGCTAAGATCCGTGTCAAGCAAACAAAAACAGCAAAATAATAATGTGTATTTTCTACTGGAAGAAGTAGATTTACGGGGGATTCAAACTAAATCTTGCTGAAAAAACGGCCGTCAGCAACTCTCCACCTCCCAACCACTATCAACAACACCAAACACACACCACCACTTTTTCACATTGCACACAACACGAGGCATCATCAGGTATGTTTTTATTTGCTTGTCGCTGATCTTAGCTAAGTGAAAGTCCTGACTGTCCACATTACTAGATTCATTGCTAATTATTTCTAATAAGCTTATAAAATACACTAAATTATAAACGGGGGGCGCTTTGGAATCTGAATTAACTATACAATCCTTACTTTGTTATTAAAACCGTTTAGATTATAAGTTGTTATCTATTTTTATTTTTTAGTTTTTAGTTTTATTTATCACCAAATATAGTATAGAACTCATCAAAACCAATCAAATGAGCCCAAATTCAGAAAACTAGTAACGGTAGAATAGTTCTGAACTACATTTCATAATTTGAACTTGACGGTCTGACTACGTCATAATTTGAACTTGACATTATCATAATTCTGTAGTCTTACGGGCACTCAACGTGTGTGCAAAGTTTCATAGGAATCGGTTTAGTAGAAGTAGTAGAAAAAGCTGTCGCGAGATTTGAAACAAAGAATGCGGAGTCGATGTGAGTAAATCCGTTTAAAAACAGCTTTATTAGGTTTATTATACTCACAAAACACTCGGTCTGATAGGTGGTTTGTATAATCATGTTGTGCTGTTTGTGGCGGGCATATCGCCCGCTGCGGTGGGTCTCCACATTCCTAACTAAGTCGTCATGGCACGAGGATTTCGTTTACCAATGTGAATACACGTGTTAATTGGGTGAAATTGAGTTGTATTACCAAAGCTATGGCATACAATCGTATATAAGCCGTGCAATTTTAAAACCTAAAAAGATACATCAGACATTTTATAAGAGAGCCGATCTTTCCCGCCAAATCACATCGGTGACATTGTTTTTATTTCATTTTTATAACCTTATATTATTATCAGTTACATTGTTTAATTATGGTGGCGTATTACACAATATAGTACGATTAAGGTGTATAAGTAAAGTGCGATGAACTAAATGCGTGTATCGTGACTATTTAAGTTGATTAAAATAGGCCATAGAAGGTTTTGGTAAAATAGCCACCATTTTATAAAGACGTAACGTGACAAGCTGACTAGTTACATTCCAAAAGATCAGATATTATTGTATTTTACTTGACACTGGCATAATAGTTACAATTAATTGTCATCGAAAAAAATAATAAATATAAGAGAGAAATACCTCGAGTAGGTTTTTAAAATTTTTGTGCGTTATTGTTGTGTTCTCTTATGAAGCTGTGTATGAAGTATTTTCAACTTCCAAAATCCGTTTTCTATGGTTTTTTAGTGGACCAGGATAGCCAGTGCTCTAGAGCAGCTGGGCCTCACAAAGGAAGTGGAAAGTTCTGCTGAACTGGCTGCCAACCTTCGCACTCTCAGAAGAAGAGAATGATTAAGTCATTTTGACACTGCAAATTTATGTTTTAGCTGCATAATACAAAAACCAATTTTTTCTTGGAGCTGTCTTTACTAGGTTTTGAAATTGTAAAGGCAATATATAATTGTATACAATTAAAAAATGGCATAAAATGTTTAAAAATATGTTTTTTCACAATTCATATATGCCAGTTAGGCACGTGGCTCACCAAGTCTGACATAAACGGACATAATTGTATAACCCACGACGCTTGTCCAAGATAAACTGACGAAATATTCAGACTCGATATCGATATTTTTATCGATATTAATTTCTGTAGGTCATATATACATACTACGTGTAGGTATTTAGCTCAGCCACTAAGCTAATTAGATCATCTTAACATTTTATCTTCACTAACAACATATTAAAATATTTAAATTAGTTCTCATTTTATACAATAACACAATCTTCTCAACTGATCGAGCGATAATAAGTTAATCGATACGTTATCGATTCCACCTCAAGCCTCCTCCACGCGGACCCCCACAGGTAAGGTATTACTGAGCGCGGGTCACGAGTCACGACGCGTCACAATACAATGTAGGTGAGGTCATGTTCCCTGACACGTCTGTTGGTACAGTCAATGGAGGAACATAGATTCGCAATATGTACACTCGAAGCGAAATATGAGATAATCCTATCCTACTAGTCATCAATCATAAATGCGAAAGTTTATGAGTATGGATGTATGTATGTTTGTTACTCTCTCACGAAAAAACTACTGGACGGATTTAGATGAAACTTTACAGTAATGTAGGTTATACATCGGAATAACATATAGGCTACAATTTGTAATGATTTTATGTAACTATGGTCGTAATATAACGATACATGTCAATTAAGTCGGACAAAAATCTGGCCTCTGAGAGCTATCTTGACGTACGCTGCCTAAAACATTGGAGTTATACAAAGATGATATACCGTAGGATTCTTTGTCTTGAATAGTTCTAAATAAAAGTGTGTATAGTGGTTGGTGGGTGGAGAGTTGCTGACGGCCATTTTTCGGTAAGATTTAGTTTAAGTTCCCTGTAAATCCACTTCATCCAGCAGGATAATACGCATTATTAATTTTCTATTGTTGTTTGCTTGTCGCGGATCTTAGCTAAGTAAAAGTTTTAATTGTCCACATAGTCATTTTTTCTATTATACAATGTTTAACTATCACTACGATCAGTTTTTAAAATTAAGATATTTAAATAAACTTTTTTTGCTCACTGTACCTCGAAGCATTCCGACGTTGATCGCGATTATCTCCCGATCAAATTACATCTCGCGGTAGGTACAACTACGTAGTGTCGATATTTGGACCTTAAGGCAACCGGGAGTCAGGTATCAGACGTGTGAATTCGACCGTATACAAAATTACAGGCTTGGCTTGAAAATATTTTACTTCCATATTCGCGCATCGTTTATCCGATTGCGATGAATCTTCGTATAGTACCATCAAAGTCAACATCCACTCACGCATTAATATTCCGTATATTAATTTATGAAGATTGCTTAGCAATGCCTGTTACCATAGCAGCCGTTGCTATGGAGATTTTTGACCATATCCCCACTGAAAACAAATATGTAATGTAAGCAACACCAAGTACAACAGCTGCTAGCATTAAGTTTCTATTATATAAAAAAGTGTCATTAATAAATATTTTTTTATATCTATATACACATACATACATACATACATACACGCATACACATCTACTCACAAAATAAGATTTTCAACTTAATTTTTTTTTTAATATTTGATATGTCTTCTAGTTTGTAAAAGTAATATATTTAAGCCCAAACTGTGTAATCCTATTTTGGTTTTTATTGCTTGTTATATTATTTTTGTGTAAGAGGTTGTGTAATGAATCTGTTGGATTATCTTATAAATAAATAAATTTCTATTTTTTTCAACTTTACAACTCTAACAGCTATGTCAGTTAAATATGTGGTGAATAAATGACTTGGTCTAACCCAAAGCTCGGATAATAGTCTTAAGTCGCGATGACGTCACAGAATATTAATAATGTAGCTGGATATTGAGCCGCAAACCGAAGCGGCGTAAAATTGAACGTATAGTCAGTACTCCGTCATAACTGTGCCTGAGACGGCCCATATTGCATTGTGAGGCTAATTGGATGGAGATGGTTATCGGGGCAACCGATAAAATGGAATAGATAACATTCTGTAGTGACTTATTAAGGTCGTTCCCAGAATAATATTAGATGTTACGATACGCGCGGCCCGTGTGTGTGCGATGTGGCGTTGGCAGAAACGGTTGTACTTTTTTGTTTTTAAAACGATTTTTTTTTTAGCTTGTCCCCTTATATTTGTATATGGACAGTCAAAAGTTTCACTTAGCTAAGATCCGCGACAAGCAAAACAACCGAAAGACCGAAAAGACTTTTCGGTTGTCTTCCGTAGAGTCTACTATACCTGAAAATGCCTCGTGTTGGTGCGAAACACGTGTCGTTTACAAGATGGAAAAATGATAATGTGTGTTTGGTGTTGTGTATAGTGGTTGGTGGGTGGAGAATTGATGGCCGACTTTCGGTAAGTTTATGGTTTAAGTTCCAAATAAATCCATTTAACCCAACAGAAAAACACACATTATTAATTTTCTGTTATTGTTTTGCTTGTCGCGGATCTTAGCTAAGTAAAACTTTTGACTGTCCATATAGTGATGGATTTCCGCAAAATAACGCCTGACTCCATTAATAACCCTTATATTTGTTTCAAATCTTGCGACGGCTTTTTCAACTACTTTTCATAAACAGATCCATATGATACTTTGCACTTCATCATCATTGAGTATAAGAGTATAAGAGAGCGATGTGGAGTAAAAAGTGTGGAGCTCCATGGGCTGCCATTCATCGCAGCGAAACGGCTCATCATTGGTCGCTTTTCGCCCTCGTGAAGATCAGGACGTGACGGGTGGCGAACCACGTCGCCGTTGTTTTCAACAAATTAGGTTATTCAAAATATATGTGCCATAGGTATTCGTTTTTGGTCTGGCTGTTTTTCCTTAACCACGACATGGTTAATTCCAATATGGGGAATATCAGGTGAGCCGTCTGATTATTTGCGAAATTAAAAATCGCTAATAAAATTCTCGATTATTCGTTCTTTTTTTTATTTTTTTTCTTCTAGTTTTGCTGATGCTACTCCAACCCTATCAACGATCGGCACAACGGATCGCGTTGTGTAGTTTTTGCGAAATTGGTCGGTCCCGATCGAGTTTTATACAGTTCGAGTTGATTCCCTGAAACAGCGCGATAGAGCCAGTCTCGGGGAGTCGACTCCGCTATCTGCCGTCTACATCTATAACGGAGAGCCGTATCTCGAGATCAAACCAAATTATATGCAGCCAGCACGTAGGAAACAAATAACAGATAAGAGAAAAAAAAACGAAGTAATTATTTCGTTCCTTCTTGTAATTACGGTCTTCCGCACATTAGATTATTTAATTCAAAATAATTAGAAAACTTGCGCTGGGGTCAGAGGTTCTAAATTACTGGTCATCAATGATCTCATGATATAAACATTTATATTATATAATGGTGAATACACATAACTAAGTGTACTAATGACGACCAAATGGTTCAGTGGCGGGGCCCTCTGCTCGCAGAGTCAATGGTCGCGGGTTCGATCCCCGTATCGGAATAAATATATGTATGGATTACAAATATTTATTCCGAGTCTGGTAACCCCGCCAATCCGCATTGGACAAGCGTGGTGGGTTAACGTCCATTCTTCCAGAATTGCAGAGGCCCGTGCTCAGCAATAGGATATATATGGGCTGTTAAAAAGAAGTGTACTAATAGAGTTGTAACTTATATAGTAATAAACGTTATATGCCTAAAGGTTATATTAATCCTGCTAGATGGAGCAACGATCTGCGCAAGGCGGCTGGCAGAGACTGGATGCGTGTAGCCGAAGATCGGACTAGGTGGCGCGCCTTGGGTGAGGCCTATGTCCAGCAGTGGACTGCCGCGGGCAGATAATGTAATGAAACGTTATATTAATTATTCAAAATGATCTACAAAAATTCCACAAAACTGAAGGATAGTACGCAGTAATCCCCACCCACTGTGACCGGATTGGGGATTGTAGATTTGTTTTTAATACTAACGTAGATGCTGCTCACCATCTACGGATGTGTATAGCTACGTGAACTTGGTTCCAAGTCGCCCCGTACGACAGGATTGAAAGGCCCTAATCAAATGTCTAAGACTATATAACAATGATTGCATCGTAAAGTCTTCATTCAGTATTTCGTGGAGCCTACTATACCTACGACGACCGATTGGCTCAGTGGCGGGGCCCTCCGCCCACGGAGTCAATGGTCGCGGGTTCGATTCTCGCATCGGAATAAATATATATATATGAATTTATAAATATTTATTCCGAGTCTGGTAACCCCCAATCCGCATTTACGTTTCTGCCGTTTCCTTCCTTCTCTATCCTTTCCCTTCCTCTCCGCCAATCCACGGTCTGCCGTGCCAAAGGATGCATGGCTAAGGGCGAGCTTAGTCGCAAGCGTGCCGACTGTCCCGGGATCAGGCTCCCCTGGGTACTATGGTGCCTTACATATGCAGGGCTCTGCTGGGGCTGATCTCCATCCTTCCTTATGGCTCGTGGGATTCACTAACACGAATTAATATACCTAATTTGTTGGAAAATGACGGCGACGTGATTCGCCACCAGTCTTGATTCTCACAAGGGCGAGAAGCAACCAATGGAGAGCCGTTTCGCTGCGATGAATGGTAGCGGATGGAGCTCTGTAGTCTCTGACAACCCCTGCGGGGGATAGGCGTTAATATATAAATAAAAAAAAATAAAATACTATATCTAAGAATGCCTCTTGTCGAGGCGTTTGTTGTGGTGAAAAGTGTTTTGTTCTTATGGGATAGGAAGGTAAACGAGCAGGCGTGTCACCTGATGAAAAGCAATCAACGCCGCCCATAGACATACGCAGTGCAGAAGCGTTGCCGGGCTTTAAGGAGTGTGCCATATTATAATGAATATTTATAAAGTTGCGAATATGACGGTTTTCGTTCATTAAGTGTATATATAAAATTATAAAGTATCATAATAGTGTAATATTTGCCAAATCAACTATTTATATTTATTTTGACCTTAACAATTGTCTGTTATTCCTTTGACCGCTGCAAATCGAACCCCCACGTGCGATAAAGATCTATACCTACTGTATCTATTCGCTGAGATCTCCATCGGAGCGACACAGAACGAGACTGGGATAGTATTAGCATGTTCATTAACAGATTATCGCGTTTCGACGGCAACTAATAAGGCTTTAAAGCGTTATCGGCATCTCGATGATAAGAGATCTTAGTTGACCGTCGCAAACTTGAAAGCTATCTTTCCATAGATTACAAATCAGCTGCTGCTAGATAATTATATAATATGTTTTTTAGGTAATGCAAAACCACTTTTCAGTTGTGGAAAATGGTTGGCAACACGCCTGTATTTTTTTTTATCGGATAGTAAGGCAAACGAGCAGGCGTGTCACCTGATGGAAAGCAATCAACGCCGCCCATAGACATCCGCATCGCCACACTGCCTAAACATTATGAGCGAATAGATAGTGGTAGAGCCACGCTGCAGACGAGTACGCTGCAGACGAGACGCCAATACTCTGTCAAGAATGGCATAATATTTGTCTGTAGCGTGAATGGGCAGGCTTGCCCGGGGAAAAGGAAACCGGCGTCTGAGTGGTAGCTTAGCTACCACGCTTCGTTCGACGAGCGGCCCCCCCTCCCCTAATAACTTCATACTAACACTTTCCCTAAAGGTCGGCAACGCTTCCGCACTGTCTATGGCGCTGCGGATGTTTACGGGCGGCGTTGTTTGCTTTCCATCAGGTGACACGCCTGATCGTTTGCCTTCCTATCCCATAAAAAATAAAATGAAAAAATGAGAACATATAATTTTTTTCGCTTTTCTGTCATTCATCATCGCGTTTTTAATCTACGTGTCGACTCGTCGTTGCTCAACAGTGATGAATTTAGAATTAAAACTGATAACCGTTGACCGCGACATGAAATCACCGTGTGAATCATTAAACACCCGATATAGGGCGGAGGTGACGCGTCGTTCAACGCGACAGCGGTGAGCTGTGGCCCAAGTGATAAGCGAACTGCGGGTGAATTACTCTATGTACTGTATACTGCAATACATTCACTAATATATCTAAATTTACAAAAACTTTGTATTAATTAATTTTATGTAAAACTGAATTACCACTGACTGACTGATATGTTATTTGAGAAACCGTAAGAGTTTGTTTTGGAGAAATTTTCGGATACGGCTCGAGGCAGCAGAATTATATGTCAAACCTCAAAGATTATCAGATACTACAAAACTCGACGGCCCGCCCGAACTTACTTACGAGGGTCTCTTTTGAACAAGAAATGGTCTGAAGTGCAAGTACTTAAATAGAAGGGAGGAGAAAAAAAATGGCGGAAAACAAGATGGTACCCAAACAAAACATGACATGACATTTATAGGCCTATTTAGCTAAAATTTGCCATTTAGCCTAGAGGGGTCGGCGTAGGTGGGTCTCGAAAGGGTAGTTTGAATATACAAAATCTTTTTTGATTACCTTACTTTTGAATAAAATCCAAATTTTGGAATACTTATTTAAAGTTGATACTCCAATTCTTTAGAAAATTGCGCTTCACCTGTCTGCCTTGGATCTTTTGCTTCACTTCAACTCATGCCAATGCATCGATTCCGCAATTTTCGTAACTTCGCCGAATTTGCTATTGTAAATACCCATGCAGGAAGCTGTATAGGCGACCATTTGTTTAGCACTGAGGAAACAAATGAGTAGAATAAGATATTTTTACATTAATATATATGAATCTCTTTCTTCCCTATCAGTCTCTATGCGTGTTTAGTGCAACTATTTTGAAGTCGGTATGCCACTTCAGTTGGAACTACTCAAAACCGTATATCAGTAATTATCTGATATAGATAGATCTATCTGATATAGATATTGGCGGGGTTACCAGACTAGGAATAAATATTTGTAATCCATACATATATTTATACCGACCCCTTAGGCGGAGGGGCCCGCCACTGAGCCAATTGGTCGTCTTTTTTCTGATTTAAATACGTTTAAATTATATTATTATATTCTGTAGTATCTTATAACTTGGACCCCGACAAACGGATCGCATACACAGCCGATTACATCCTTTGTTGCGTAGAAGAAAAATGGCCGTACACTATCGGTAGCCGATATGTTGCTTATACTAGATCCCCGGATCCTGATAATGCGAGCCGCAGCGCTGTTACTCTCATGAATGTGAATAAAATGCGAATATATCACATTATTAAAAAATAAAAATGCGTGTAAAATGTTTTTATTCATTTAAACTTTTGCACAAAGTGCACAACAGGAGGATTTAATGCCATTGGGTATTCTCCACCAGTCAACCTGCGGGCGAATTGATTGTATGTGTGTGCGTTGGACGCTTCATGGATGGATAAAGTTTTTTGAGTCAGCAACATGCATATAATAGCAGCATTTAATTATTATAACAATTAGGTTGAAATTTCAAAATTGTTTTAAGTTTTCACTTCGGTCGACAGTCCTCGTGACTGCCTCTGATTATCTTTTATTTATTTACTCATATAAAAATTGTTCACTAATAGCTATCTCATCTCCGTTTGAGATTTCTTAAATCTACCCACTTAACTTCCTATCTTCCTTGACCATTTTTTTATAAATGGTAAATATGATTTATACCCGTAAATATGACCATAGACAACCGCGACTCCTGCGGTATCGCGGTTGTCTATGGGCGGGGCTGATTGCTTTCCATCAGGCGACACGCTTGCTCGTTTGCCCTCATATCCCATAAAAAAAATTAGTCACCTCATATTGAAGAAAATATGTATGTGCGTATCTGTAACACGATCGAACCGTACCCAGTATCATAATACGGGGCGCAGTTTGGGTGGGCGAGTGCTCCGCTCATTTGTCAAGCGCGGCCCGCTACCACGATACGCGCACGCCTTTTGTGTGGGCACCGAGATTGGCATCGCCACAACAATGGTCACCTAGTGTTTTATACCTTTAAACTGTTTTGAACATTTGTTATTCACGACAAAGGTCGGTCAAGACTTAATTTAGTGGGGATCTTGTTACCCGATGGCTGTTGTCCCCCACGATTTGTGAGGACCGATTTTATGTAGAGATGTGCACTATTAGGTACATATGCACTTAATAAGTTTACATCTAAACGCTCTTGCACCATCTCGCGTAAATGATCAATATATTAAGTCATTTATTATATTTCGAAATATGCTTAATCAGAAAGTATTTAACAGCCAATATGACAATACGATCTGTGCAGAGTGGCTAATAATAATGATTTGCCTGAAGCCGAAGATAGGGCTACGTGATACGTCTTAGGGAAGACCTACCGCCGGACGTCCGCTCCGCGAAATTCTACTGTCGCCGTCTGACTCCCGCAGGGGGGGGGGGGAGGGCCAGCGACGGACCCAACGTAGAAATAAGTTCAGCCACATCTCGACGATGCGAAGTCGTTAAAAGACGCCCAAAAATATGTTTAAAACATACTACGATTTCGGCCGAGACTTTAAAGACCTGTGATGCCTCTGGTGTTGCAGATGTCTATTGACAACGTTAATTATTTTCCATCAGGTGTCACGCTTTCTCGTTTGCCTCCCTATCTTGTAAAAATAAAATAAAAAATCACCCTTGACTTTGAAGTCTTATACTATAATATTTGCACTAGGATTGTCAATTTTGCAAAATCATTAATACAGAATGTAACTTATTTACAGTACATAGTATCCCTAAAAATTTTATACAATCCGAAAACAATACCCCATTAGCTCCAATAAACATGCCGAGGCATCGAGAAAAGTAAAACAATCACGATCGTATCACTGCATTCAATATCGAATACCGCTGTAACACAAAACGCCCCACATCATACAGGAATGTAAACGTCTATGTATAACACACGTATCGATGCAATCAGCGACCGTAGGTGGCCAAGATCTCGCCGGTAGTCACAACACTTTCTTGTGTATCTCGCATCTCTGTCGCACGCATTTGTTAGCCCATTGTTGGCGACTCACCGTTTTTGTCTGGTGTTTTTTGTCCGGCCAGATAATATTGTTCTCTCGGATTAAGGAGATCGAAATCTGATTTCTTTTATACGTTATTAACAATTGTCCGGGTGTCCGCGGTTATAAATGACCCGTCGGGTTTTCGTTGGTTCGCGCCGCGATTCATAAAACGAATATACATAAAAAAAAAGTTTTAAAAATTGTATTAGACAGAAAATAAGTCTACTAGTCATTGCTATGGAGGCGAATGCTCCAGATACCATGGACGACGAAATGAACAAATGTGTTATATAGCCCCTCCCAACTGGGCATTAAAACCCGGCTGTCCACCATCTGTCTGCAATGCACACTGACTTATTTCGAACGTATTATGCGAAGAGGAAATGGTAACGTGGAAAAGCTGCTCATTGTTGGTACTACAAAAAAAACGCAAGGACGTTTGCCAACAAGATAATCCTACCAAGTTAAGGAAGCCAGATCATCTTTCAAATTTCAGCAGGTGGTGAAGGGTACTTTGGACCGGAACCGATGGAGACAGATTGTCCGATTGAGGGGTTCCGATGCTCAACCGCTCACCAGATGAAGCGCAGTAGCTTAACTACCACTCAGACGCCGATTTAGTGCGGGAGTGTGGTACTACCCCGGGCGAGCCAGCCCTTTCATGCTACAGACAAATAATATGCCATTCTTGACAAAGTATTCGTCTGCAGTGTGGTTCTACCACTTCAAAAATTATACTTATGATAATGATATTAATAAACTTTGCATAATGTTTCCATTTTTAGTTTTTGTTAACAGACAAGAAGTTGACGGGAAGAACATAAATAAAATAATGCATTCATTTTGCGAATGCAAACAATGGTTATTTTTGAAGCAATTTAAGTTATTTTTCGAGTCTTGATTATACTCAGTCACACAACAGTTAAGCAATCAAAACTCAACTAACAAACGAATATGTTCTGTAGACATTTTTATATAAGAATCTTAGTTGCTTGAACCAAACTTTAGTGATAAGATCGCATTTTAAGGCTAAGTAGATAAAAATAGGGACGTGCAAAGTTATGGTCTTGAGCACGTTTCACTAATTTTACGTGTTTATTAATAAATATTTAATGACCCAAACTGCGCAGTTGTGAAGTGTTAGCACGAAGTGTCTAAGATCGTGGATTCGGTTTTCGCATAAGGATTAACATTTGTTGTACAGAATATCCTGAATCTGAAAGTTTTTCCTTGTTTGTAATATTAGTCTGGGGTACCTCAGAATCAATTTCTTCCTCTTTACTGCAAACAGCATCGGGCTGTTCGTATTGCCAATGACCACGATCTCACCGATTGTAAAGCACAGAGAGACTTCTGTAGAGATATCTCAGCATCTTTTAATGTATTGTCATCTATTGTTGTTGTGTATGTCTAAATATATAAATATTTTTTCTTTATGTACCTATTATAAACGAAATAAAATTATTATTAATCGAGTCAGGCGTTGCAGGAGTCCATTACTATGTGGTAAGTCAGAATTATTACTTAGCTAAGATCCGCGACAAGCAAACAAAAATAGAAAGATAGTTGCATGTTATTTTAACAATTTATTTTTATGCTTTCGAGACGCTTTATCCATCTAGGACTACTATAAGATTATTAATGGAATCAGACGTTCTTTGCGGAAATCCATCACTATGTGGATAGTCAAAAGTTTTACTTAGCTAAGATCCGCGACAAGCAAAACAATAACAGAAAATTAATAATGTGTGCTTTTTGTGCTACTATAAGGACTATTAAAAACACTAAGGCGCATCCCTAGTCGTAGATTGTGCTTTATATCAGCTGCCATCACCGTAATATACTGCGGGGGCATTAATCTGCTGAAGTTACAGTATCGCCTGACGATCTACAATCACGGCGACTTATCTGCCGTTACGACCGTCCTACTTATCGGGGGACGTGGCTTTAGATCTTTTTTTCTGAAATGAAATGCATTTTAAGGAGGGTTGTATGCTAGACTTTGTTGTCTTACTTACGTTTCATACACTTTCTTGATTTGGAAGAAATCTCATTACAACCACACCCACACATACACAGAGATACACATACACACAAACACATATAAAGCATTCCTTCCCATGTGTGTGTCGTTCGAGGTGGCTACAGGAGCAAATACAGGACGTCTAGTGGCAGAATTACCTATATATGATCACGCCAGTTTCCCGTAGGCGTAGTAGATATACTCCACAGATCTCCATCTGCTACGATTTCGGCACATTTTTCTTTGCTTCATCCACAATTATCGTCATATAAGCTCGCAGTTTAAGGGTACTTTGGACCTGGTCTTTCTTGACGACTTCAGCATTTTGGTCAAGGTATGTTCTACTTGGTAAATCCCTTTTATCAGTCGTCTTCCATCCAGGGTGTGTGCTCTATGTGCCCACACTATCTAAATAAACCTTCTTTTACTCCACATCGCTCTCTTTTAACTTTATTCCTTATTCTATCAGTCAAAGTTACCCCACTCAAACTTCTTAACGCTTTTATTTTTAATGTATTCAGACTCCTCTGTCAAATCCAACTTTCACTACCGTACATCATGATCAGAACAAACACTCCCTGATGAACCGCCAGTCGGACCTTTTAAGACATATTCTGACTTTACATAAAGGAGTGTAAGGGTCCATTAATCTGATTATATAGGATAAGTCGAATAATCAGTAAATTTTCTGTAAATATTGAAAGAATATCTTGCATTCGCAATACGTAATAAATTGAAACCATCAACAAGATGGCGCCTCGGTGCCTCGCCAATTAAACTTTGTCAAGCGTGTTCACTTAATCTCCGTGCCTTCAGTAATGAAGATGTCCCGTGAAAAAACTATATATGGGCTGTAAAAAATGCAGATAAATATCGTAACAAAGTGCATGGCTTAAGCTAGGCAATATGTATGCAAGTACAGCGATGCCAGATTGTTATTTAGAATCGAACAGCAAATGTATCGTGAGTAATTTTCGCATGCTCGACCAATGCCTTCATTTACATGTCCCATTTCTTTAACGGTCGTTTTCAAGAATACTGCATCGACCGGACAGTTACACCGCGGCCTAGTTCACAAGCGGGCGCGATTTAATAATAAATATAATACGAGTATTTTATATTTTACACTAACTAATCCAGCAGACGTTTTCCACCTTTTCTGGTAGGTGGCTTGATGAGTTTAATTTTCTATTTTTTATTTCTACCAAAGCGCCATCTATCCAGATGGTGTTATTTTATTTTTGTCATATTAAAAAACGTTTGTTCTAATTTTTTTTTGTTTTAAAATATTATTGATATGTTTTTAAAAAAATCGTTATAGAAAGTTATTTTTTTTTTTTGAATTGTGAAATAAATTTTTGTTTCTAGGTACTTATGCGTGAAAAATAATGCCGTGGAATTAATTTTTAGTCTGAAGCACATTTTAACACTTTGATTCATAAGCCAAAATCTTAGACTTGCATAAATGGCCTACATAAAAAATAGTATAGTTTGTTTTTTATGAGATGAAAATACTTTTATATATTGAATCTACAGTTATATAATAAAAAAGGCTATTTAGTTAATTATATATACATTTATTACGCGAAGTCGCGTACTTCACGCAATGCGGTGATGCGGCAATGAACGTGTTAAGCTATTTTTTTTTGAAGTTATGAATTCTGATACTTATGCGAACAATGTGTATTATTTTACTTATTTAAAATAAATATCAATATTATTATTAAAAGTCTTCAACTTTTTAGCTGTTTTCACGTGGCAAGAAATTAAAGACTTCATTCATGTTGCTTGCCCGCTTAAGCTTTTAATTCGCACCAAGCTATTTCAGCGCATTTTACGTTTTTAAAAGTGGCAAATTACACATAAGAAATGTGCAATTGCATTAGAGTATTAACATTTTTATGGGCTATATGTTTCGCTAACCGTTGCTTTTGGCAATTGATCGTAGCACAACGCATGCTTAATGTATCTCTCTTTATAGCCACGGATAAAACGCCAATTACGTTCAAATGGGAAGAAACTAATGGGAGAAAAATGTATTCGTAGTTTAACTTCTTTTTTTATGGGATAGGAAGGCAAATGAGCAGGCGTGTCGCCTAGTGGAAAGCAATCAACGCCGTGCATACACATCCAGAGTACCATAGGCATTGCAAGAGTATTGCAGGCCTTTAACAAATGTGTATAGACTTGTTTTTCGAAGGTTCCAATATCGTATCGGAAACACCGCTGGAGGTAGCTGGTTCCACAGGGTAGTGGTGCGTGGAAAGAAGTTTGTGAAAAAACATACAATACTCATCCAGATGCTGGAGATGGAACTTTAAATTTTAATATGTTTTAAGAATATATTAGAATAATGTAATTTTTGTAATTACTGTGGATAGTTCGTAAATTTTAAATAAAAAATCGATTTGTTAATAAATAAAAAAAATCGATTAGTTAATAAATAAAAAAATCGATAGTTGGTGCGCGGTAACAGTCACACACATCCGATACTTAAAACAATGGCACGATAAGACCCACTTATAAATAATTGGTTTGTGATAATTCTAATTAGCCGGTTTCGATGTAATCACCGTACGGTATCTCACGCGTACGAACCGGACAGGAAACCCAGCTGATAGTGCCCGGCAAATAATTAATTCTTATTAATATGGTCTGTCGAATCCCGCGCACGTGTAACCAACATGTCAGGGAAGGAAAATACTCCTTTGTGTGGAATATAATCCACGTTAGTTACATAAACTTGGTGTAACTTTGAATGATAGAATAAGAAATGAAGATATGAATTATAAATGAAGAACGTTGTGGAGTAAAAGGTGTTTCGACAAAAGTTGAGAAAGGAATGCTTAGATGGTTTGAAGAACATAGAGGGGGTGAATTGGGCATATAGAGAGGACGGATGAAAGATGACTGCAAAAGAAATATACGTTGCGAATGTTGATGAAAGGGTCGGTAGGGGAAGACCACGGAAAACATATCTTGACCAAAATGCTGATGTTTTTATTGTATCGATCGATATGTTGAGATCGTAGCAGATGGAGATCTGTGGTCTCTGCCTACCCCTACGGGAGACAGGCTTGGCGATACGTATGTATGTAATTACATAAATGTATAAAAATCTCATTTAACAGAACCGATTGATTTACGGAATATACATACATACACTGTTATGTATCGCACTGGTCAGTCCAAACGACGAATACCGACCTCTTGCATATAAGCACCTGAGTCGTCAGAACGGTGGGTCCGAGCATCATCATCCTTGTAAATGGCGTCTTCACCAATTAGTATCAGTGCGGGTTGTGCATGTTGATGAAGGATTTCTGTTATGTACCTTTGCGCTTTGAGTGTGCCATAGCCAATTAATTCTATATAAAACATAACAGATCCTCCACTATATGGGGTGATTTCGACAAAACACACATATTTCGACAAAACTCCTCAGCATAGCGTTCCCCTTGTCTTCGTAACACTCGACGACGTGTATCCTCATCAAACAAACTTTTTCGCCAGTTTTTTTGCAATGGAGTGTATATCATTACGTTAGTTTCCAGCAGAGACCACATATCTCCATCTACTATGATCTCAGCACGCTTTCTTTTCTTTGGTGGCAATTAGTTAAAACTATTATGCCAGTTTCAACTATAAAAATATAATAACATCAAGATCATCTACAAATATTTTAGATTGCTTGTGCATCTTGATAAAATGGTAACTATTCTACCAAAACCTTCTATGGACTTTCGCAGTCAAGCTAAAGTCACGATACATGCATTTATTTCATATCACTCCACTTATACGCCTTAATCGAACTATATTTTACAATAAGCCACCAAAATTAAACAATATAAGTCATGATATAATAACATAATTGTTTTTGATTGTGGAAATGAAATAAGAACACAATATCTCTGATGTATGTTGGTGGAAAAAGTCCTCGGCACACTTTCTTCGCTTCTATCAGAGTCATCACTCTCTTCAGATTATATATTAACCCTTAATCTGAAATATATATTAAGTTAAAGATATAGTATTATATAAACGGCCGTCAGCAACTCTCCACTTCCAAACAACTGTCACCAACTCCAACAACATCAAACACACACCACCACTTTTCAACAATGTACACGACTCGTGTTTCGCCTTTACACGAGCCATTATCAGCTATAGTAGACTCTACGGTAGACTACGGTACTGCAGCATACCAGCCGTACTACTTTCGGCGAAACACAATTCTTCGATGTGAAATTAATTTATTTTTCTATTCCATGTACATTTATATTTTATTAATACTTTATTCACACTTTATCAATATACATTTTATATTTTATATCTCATTTTCTTATGCCGGAAGGCTGAAATGTCTATTGAAAGACGTCAGTCGGACTAATGCTTTTGTTTTTATAAAACAATTTATTTCTTTTTTTTATTTTAAATTTAAAAAAGTTTTATTACATTAGTGAAACATTTATCAATGTATCACTACAGTACTGTCGCGTGCCTGACGTTCTTCTTACGGCGACACCCGGGATCTTTAGGGGTTTTTTTTTATGGGATAAGAGGGCAAACGAGCAAGCGTGTCGCCTGATGGAAAGCAATCAACGCCGCCCACCGCGTTTCCGCGACACCGCAGGAGTCGCGGAAGCGTTGCTGGCCTTTTAGGTATGTATAGGCTTGTTTTTTGAAGGTTCCAACGTCGTAACGGTTCGGAAAGACCGCCGAGGGTAGCTGATTCTACAAACTGGTGGTGCGTGGAAAGAAGTTGCGAGAGAAACGCACCGTAGTAGATCGCCACTCATCCAGGGTTTTTTATCTTCAAATAAAATTCTTCAAAATTATATTATTTTATTCTTCTTATTTCTTTTTTCATTTATATCATATTCATTATTATAACCTTATTATATTTTATACTTTTTAATTTGCATTTATTATATGTGGCGAACGGGTGACATGTCTATTTATATAAAACGTCAATTGAACTAATCATTTTTTGTTTTACAGAATACCATTTCTTTTTAATTTCAAAAACAAAAAAAAATTAAAAGAAATAAAACAAAAAGTTTTAATGATACATTACATACATTAGTGATACATTTATCAATGTATCACTACAGTACCGTTGATTTAACAGCATATTAGACATGAAAAAATTTCGACTGTCAACACAACAAAATAATTGTATCAAAGGAGAGTATTTATTTTTAATTGTAATTGTAATGGAAATTACGTTACTAATTCAATTCTTAATAAGGGCATTTGGACGCAATATGCAGGTGTTGTCAAACGTTATCTATTCTCTGATATGTGAACTCGTCCTTATCTGCGTAATTAATTGTTTACAGTGCGATGTATTTAGGTACAGAAAAGAACATTTAGCGTTACCCTCAATAAATTTATCTTTAAATTTAAAAAGGCTAGCAACACTTTTGAAATTATTAGTATTCTGAATTTTTCCCGCCAACTTTCATCAATGACGTGTGATTTTATTTAATTTTCATAATCTTTTCTCTTCTTTATTTTGATGGCAATTAGTTATAGTTATTAAACCAGTGTCAAGTCAGCTTGTCACGTTACGTCTTGATACAAGTGGTGGCTATTTTACCAAATCCCTCTATGGACTTTTTCAGTCAACTTAAGTCACCATACACGTATTTATTTCATATCACTTCACTTATATGCATTAATCGAACTATATTGCATAATACGCCACCACAATTAAACGATATAACTGATTTAATTTTTTTTTAAATCTTACCAAGATGTAACGTGACAAGCTGACTATATAAAATTATAAGACGGGTTCAAAGGGATTTGAACCCAGAAACAAAAAATATTAGAATTATTGTTAAAAAATTCTAACAATAACTAGCTAACCTAACAATAGTTGTATTAGGCGATATTTTTCATGTAAATAATGCAATGGTAAGTGGTGATGGTTCAATCCGCCAATGGTAGAGTCGTGCTTTAGCGCGAAAGCTGAGCTGAGGGCTGAAGTAACTGAGAAAGTACCTCATTCTAATGGAAATTCGGGGGTGTGTGAAAAACATTGGTAGCACTTTCCCATTTTACGTTATTTCGTACGTTGCACACCGGAATCAGGAAGACCTATCCCCTTCTTTACTTCTTTTTCACCCTTTATTTATGTAGACAGACGTTCAAGGGCAATGGTGTTTGATTAAAAAGGTGAACCGCTTGCTCGTTTGCCGATCGCTTCCATAAAAAATATAAACGCGCATCTACGAGTATTGTTATAAAAGATTCTTCTAGATGTGAAAACGATTCCAAATAGACAACAAAACAGGGTGTTAGTTTTCTGGAATCAACAAAACATCGACCGTACAAAATGAAACTTATAAAACACAATAAAATGAAGTTAACCAAACTAAAGAATTCCAAAGCTCTGTTCAGAGATAAAAAGGTATTTGTTGCACGCTATCGGTGCGCTAGCGCGATGCGGGGCGAGATTGAGTTTTATAGCTCCGGTGGTACGGACAAACAGACAGATAGCTCGGATACCTCGCGAATAGAGTTATACACGCGTCCGATAGGAGGACAAACAGATCTGTTTTATAACAATTCTTATCTCTTCGCAGTTTAGCCAGTGTAAAGTTACACTTACTAACTCCGCTGGCTTTACTGCTTTTATTTTGGCATCCGATACATAAAACACGTCAATAGACTCGACTCTAGACTGTTGGGCCGAGGATCAATAGAATATTGTCTTTTTTCCAAAGCACACCCGGCAAATGGACAAGCATATCACCTGAAAGTAAATGCATTGCGGGACATATTAATCTTTTAAATCTTTGATTTTTTAATAATACCTACGTACATTTCTGGAATATCCCAATGTTGTAATTGTTCTAGAAATTACAGGTAGATTGTAACGAAGTTCGTTCGTTTAATTTCCAAGCTAGATGGACTACCGAGATGGTTCCTGATTTTACGGTATTTAGTATCACTACTTTATATACGGTCTTATAAAATGAAATTATAAAAATAAATGACAAATTTCACAAGAAATAAATCTAATTTAAATTATTTAATACTGCTAAAAGTATAAAAAACTGGGAACATTTAGTAATGATGATAAGAATCTGTGGAGAATTTATACGGTAGAGATAAGGCAGGGCGGGGGCGCGATAAGCCTCGGGCGCTGATAACAACCCGCCCGCCCTACAGATGCTATCTGTGATTAAATAGCTCGCCTTATCAGTGGCAAGGCTCGAGGATCTTGGGTGACATAGATTAACTACTGATACAGAGGGGACATGCGAAATAAATATAAAAATAAAAAAATGGTAAAGCCACGCAGTATCGCATTCGTGATTCTATTCCCTAACAAATTAAAAAGCCGCTTTGGCCAGCCAGGTTGGCGGATCTCACCCTACGGACTTTTATTTGTTGTACCTCAAAAGTAAAGCCAATGAAACAAATATAAAGACCATCTTAGCACTAAAAAAATACCATCCGCAATGGTGATTGAAATATATAATATACGGTAATTTTGTGATTAGTTTTGCGTTTAAAAATTATTTGTCATATATTTTTAATTTGATTTCTTATTGAAAAAAAAATTTTTTTTTAACAGCCTTTATATGGCCCATTGCTGAGCACGGGCCTTTCCATTTCTGGAGGAACGGACGTTAAACCCACCACGCTTGTCTAATGCGGATTGGTGGGGTTACCAGACTTGGAATAAATATTTGTAATCCATACATATATTTATTTCGATGCGGGGATCGAACCCGCGACCATTGACTCGTATTGAAAAACTCTCGGTCGTCGTATTGAAAAATACTATAGATTAATTTATAGAAAATCAAAGTTTAGAATTCGTAAGCGTCAAGTTATATATTATATATACCTAAAATAAATAACTCTGTTACCTCTGGATTATTTATGATCTGTACACGAAATATGAAAATATGACTACATAGCGTTGTCTGTACGAATCCGTCAAACAGATGAGATAAGGAGGACGTGAACTTTTGCTGTGCTCGTGGCGACCCTATCCCCCCGCCGAGTGACACTACCACCCCACTTGCCCGCCCTATCACTTATAATTTTAATACCAGACGCAAGAGTACGTGTGAGAGTGTAGCAAACATATATGTTCATACTGTCAATATAAGATACAAAGATATATGTATTATCATTTTTCTAATATGTCTTAATCGCACTCGTAATAATGTGATGGAAAAAGCACCAGATCACTATTCTAAATTGGCGATAAAACTCTGTTATGAAAAAACTGACTATTAATAGAGTCAGGCGTTACTTTGCGGAAATACATCACTATGTGGACAGTCAAAAGTTTTACTTAGCTAAGATCCGCGACAAGTCGCGGAATTGTCGCGGATCTTAGCTAAGTAAAACTTTTGACTGTCCATATAAAAAAACTGACATTAAGAATATTAATATCATTTTTTTTAACAGCCCATATATGTCCCACTGCTGAGCACGGGCTTCTCCATTTCTTGACCCACCACACTTGTCCAATGCGGATTGGTAGGGTTACCAGACTAGGAATAAATATTTGTAATCCATACATATATTTATTCCGATGCAGGAATCGAACCTGCGACCATTGACTCCGCGGGCGAAGGGCCCCGCCACTGAGCTGAGGTCGTCAATTAATATCATAATGTATGTATAATATCTCAATATCACCTGTTTCTCAAATATTCCCGCCATTATAGAAACGTTTGTCTTTAGTCAAGTAAATCTCATTAAGGGTGGAAAGAATGAAGGAATTTAGTTTCAAGCAGCCATCCCCCGGGGATTTGTGCCGCGAAGTTTTTGAAGATTTATAAAGCGTAACATTAGGGATACCCAAGTGGTTTTTTTAATCCTCATTTTTACTTATATAAAATTAATAAAATAAAATAAAGTTTAGGTTAATACCTGTCTCCATTTATTTTCTAACAGTATTTGAAAAATGGTGCGTCTAAATTACAGCTATGCTTTATGTGGCTGACAGCAAAATAACTATTGCTATAATTAACTATTAAACGACAACATTAAATTATAAAAAGCTTATTTCATACGCTATAAATATTTCTAAACAGGAATATACTCACGAAAATATAATTCGTTGCAGTTATGAATGCAGCGATCGCTACAGATAACCTACTTACTTACCTGTAAAAGAAAGAAAAATTAAATAACATTATAATATCATTAAGACGGAAAGCAGTCATGGCCTCCAAACGACTGTGATAGACTTATAAATTGTAGGTTTAAGACTGAAGCGGAAAGCGGGAAAACTGGATTGCTTTATATTTTTCGTTAATGGCAATTAGGTCATTATGCCAGTGTTAAGTAAAAAACTGGAGCGACAGACATAAACCTACCACGCTTCTCTAAAGCGGTGTGGCGGGACATTCAGATTAGACCATGTAGGCCCCACATATTTATACTTCTTCTTTGATTGCAATTAGTTACAACTATTATAACAGCAAGTAAGATGATTCATGGAATCAAGCGTTATTTTACGGAAATCCATTACTATGTGGACAGTTAGAACTTTAAATATATATATATATATATATATATATATATATATATATATATATATATATATATATATATATATATATATATATATATATATATATATATATATATATATATATATATATATATATATATATATATTTCACTTAACTCGATACCTGAATCAAACTTGTTTCATCAAACTGTATTGTGTAATATGCAACTAGAATTAAACTATGAACAGAATTAAAATATAACTGATTATTGATGCTATACTGATATCTACCAGTCTAACAGCTGATACGCTACCAGAAAATAAAACAATACAACTGATACTAACAGTATATTATAAAAATGAAATAAAAACACAATGTCACTGATATTAATTTGCGGGAATATTCCTGAAATATACTTATTGTGATGTATTTTACAGCCAATATATGCTGAGCACGAAGCCTCTCCATTTCTGGAGGAACGGACATTAACCCACCGCGCTTGTCCAATGCGGATCGGCGGGGTTATTAGACTTGGAATAAATATTTGTAATCCATACATATATTTATTCCGATGCGGGGATCGAACCCGCGTCCACTGACATCGCTAGTGGAGGGCCTCGCCACTGAGCCAATTGGCCAAAAAAGACAGTCTAGAAAAAAGGAAAACATGTTAATAAATCGTGGCAGTAAATAACTTATAGCTTACTTTGATTATTAATGGAGTCAGGCGTTACTTTGCGGAAATCCGTCACTACGTGGACAGTCAAAAGTTTTAGTTAGCTAAGATCCGCGACAAGCAAAACAATAACAGAAAATTAATAATGTGTGTTTTCCTGCTGGATGAAGTAGATTTATTTGGAACTTGAACCAAGAACTTACCGAAAAACGGCCGCCAGCAACTCTCCACCCACCAACCACTATACACAACACCAAACACACATTACCATTTTTCCGTCTTGTAAACGACACGTGTTTCGCCCCAACACGAGGCATCTTCAGGTATAGTAGACTTTACGGAAGACAACCGAAAAGACCGACTTTTCGGTTGTCCACATAGCTTACTTTGATTTTAACGTGATCGTATCACAATCAACATATTAAACATAGAAATACTAGAGCACCTGCATAATTGAGAAAACCGAGAAGAGTTTTGTTGAGACAGCTGCTAACATTTGCCATTCGGAGAGACACTCTCAGAAGGACAAGAAGATAATGAGAATGTTTGAAGTGACTTTCGTATCATATCTCTATTGCATTGGACCACACAAACACACATTAGTCTACTATTAAGTGTATATATATATTTCGTACGAAAAAATCTGCAGTAATATGCAAATTGAGGACTATCGCATGATCTGGAGTACAAAATGCACACGCGCGGTGGCATGTTGCGCTTGTTGCGGCCTTTGAGGTAATATTCAACAAAACACACACACACACACACACACACTCACACACACACACACACCTACCAGTAAACAAAATTTACGTGTGTGCATGATTTTCTTATTTAATTAAAAGCTAATACATACCCGCAGAAAACAGATTTCAATAAGCATTTGATACGTGGAAGTTTGAATGTATTTTTTTTATGGGATAGGAGGGCAAACGTGCAAGCGTGTCGCCTGATAGAAAGCAATCAACGCCGCCCATAGACAACCGAGTCACCGCAGGAGTCGCGGAAGCGTTGCCGGCCTTTTAGGTATGTGTAGGATTGTTTTTTGAAGAGGCCAATGTCGTATCGGTTCGGAACGACCGTCGAAGGCAGCCGGTTCCAAGGTATCTGATCTAAATTACTAAAATCGTTAGAATATCGAAGATATAATAAAAACTTATTCATCATTTTCAAGGTATCTACAAAAATATTCATGCAAAGATGCACACGAGTTTTTTTCTGGCGATATGATATAATAAAAATGCACACCGGTGTTCTACAAGGTCATGTTTTTTCGCCTCTAATTTTTAGTTGTATTACATGATTTTACGTCGCGCTTTAATACTACCTTTTTACTTATGGTTTGTAGTACTGGCCGATTCAAATAAGAATAATAATAGTAGAAATAATAGTAGCTATACGAACCGAAAAGACAGCAGCTTCTACAAATTTGAAGTTATGTACTACAAAGGACGATAGAAAGATTTCTATAGATTTGCATTACAATGAGGAAATGTTCGAATTTAGAAGTAGACCCTATATAGATTGTTACTAAATCAAAATATTCAATGTCTATTCTTTATAGGAACCAAATTCTCAAAAATGATACGATATATTGTTATTAGCTTAGCAAATATATTGTTAGCTTTTATAAATTTTTACACTCGTTTTTTGTAGCTGTACTACAACAAACAAGTGTAAACATTTCTAAAAGCTAACAACGCACCTACATCCCTCTTAGTATTGCTGGTATCTGTAGGCTTGAAAGATGATTTGCTATTAAGTACGATTTCTCCCTTTTTTTACGTAAAATCTGGATAAATGATTGATTTGAATAATTATATAACTATTGTCATTATTATATTTATAATAAAATTAACTTTTTTTTATTAACTAATAAAAATTAATTATTTATAACTAACTATTATTAATTATAACTAACTATTATTATTATTATATTTATAATAATAACAATAGTTTATAAGTTGTACGTCAAAAGCGGCGAAGTTAATTATCGCCACGAAACAAAATAATAACTGAACTAAAATTGAACCGGCGATAATCAGCACTTCATCATTTTAACGGCAATATTATGTTAGCCGATAAATTACAATTTAGGTTTCACACAAGTTTGTTTGCATTATTAAACAGTAACGTTTCAAATCACTTGACTTTAGGGGATAGGAGGGCAAACGAGCAAGCGTGTCGCCCCATGGAAAACAATCAAAGCCGCCCATAGATGACCGCGACACCACAGCAGTTATGGAAACGTTACTGGCCTTTTAAGTATTTGTAGGCTTGTTTTTTGAAGGTACCAATGTCGTATCGGTTCGGAAAGACCGTCGAAAGTAGCTGGTTTCACAAAGTAGTGGTACGTGGGAAGAAGTTTCGAGAGAAGCGCACCGTAGTAGATCGCCACTTATCCATTTATGGTGGGGATGAAACTTTTCTTTACCGCGAGTCATGCGGTTGTGGAATTTGGTGGCGGGAATTATTCCAAACAATTCCTCGGAGCACTCCTCATGATAAAAGCGATAAAAAATGCTGAGAGATGAGACATCCCTCTGTAGCGTTAGAGAATTCGGATCGCACGACTTTGTATGCGGTCAAGTGGAAGAAGTTGATACTGGTGAGCCCCGGCCCAGAGGTTGACTAAATATAATGTGATATAAATATATAAAAACAACAACACCCTCCCCTCCCACTTTCACCCCTCTCACTCCCCCTCCCCTTTCCCTCCCACTCCCAAAATGTCACTTTCCTTAAAGGTCGGCAACGCTTCCGCACTGCCTATGGCGCTACGGATGTCGATGGGCGGCGTTGATTGCTTTCCATCAGGTGACACGCCTGCTCGTTTGCCTTCCTATCCCATAAAATAAAAAAATAAATGAATAAATTACTCAAAAGATCCTCGCCCAAAGCGGAGACCAAATGAAAGCCTGAGGGTTCTGCTGAACACTCTAGTCGAAAAGATCGTGACTGATACCAACATAATCGGTGAATACCCTATACCTTAGGGGAATTCCCAAAAGAATAAACATAAATAAACGGTTTTAGGGTCATTACAACACACATACAACAAATCTTAATGTATTTTGACTTTAATATTACACAGTAAATATTCAATATCATACTTCATCGATAATAAATGAGTGACGAAGTCGATGTATCATCTGTGTGTACCTGTTAATGCAAGTGGCTAGTTAATTTAATTAATTAATAATTGGGCATGTACAGCATCCATCTTATATGTCAAATTGTAACGTCAATTACATTGGGATTATTGTAAAGCTTAGAGAGTGTGACATTAAAGCATATAGAAGCCAATAAACGTCTGTTATATTTTTATAGAGAGGATGGATGAGAGACGATTGATAGAAGCCATTTACTGGATGATGATGATGTGAAATTTATTGGATGGAAGGGTTGATAGAGGAAGACAGAGGAGAACACACGTTGACTTAATTGCTGAAGTTCACAAGAAAGACCAAAAGTACTCTTAACCGGTGAGCTTGTATAAAGAGAGTGATGAGTGTGAATGAGTGATGAGTGTGGAGTGCAATAAGGTATGCTGAGATCGTAGCATGGAGATCTGTGGTATCTCTAGAGACAGGAAACAGGCGTGATGATAAATATGTAAATTTATTTTTATAAAAATATATCAAAACATGAAACGGAAATCATTTTTTCTTGTTCATGTAAAATTTACTCATATGAACTTAAAAATTTTGATTAGACCGACAATATGTGTAATAATGATCAATAGCCTATGCATCCATCACAGACGATCTTTATATCTGTATGTATATATGTCTTACTGCTGAGCACGGGCCTCTCCATTGCTGGTGAAGCGGATGCTAATCCACCACGCATGTCTAATGCGGATTGGCGGAGTTACCAGACTCGGAATAAATATTTGTAATACATACATATATTTATTCCGATGCGGGGATCGGACCCGCGACCATTCTTCCCGGGCGGAAGGCGTCGCCCCTGAGCCAATTGGCCGTTAGAGTACATATAACATCATTAGTGTATATAACATCAGAGTATATATAACATCAGAGTATATATAACATCATTCAATAATCGAACTTCACATAGATGATGACGTACAATTAACGCCACAAGCGGTCAGCCATTGCAAAAAGTGCAGGAATACATAACCTAACGTTTGCTGCACGTCAGACAACATATCGGGCTGAATTGTAATTGAGCTAGGGTTGAACAAAATAGTATTTAGTTTACAGATAAAAACTATTATATTGGTTGGGCTCCCCTTTAAATATCGTACAATATACAAGGGGCATTAGATATACGACATAGAGGCATTCAAGAGACGAGCGTGTGTTCACAAAAGGTCAGCAATGCATCTGAGACTTATTAATCTATGGGTGACGGTGATCACTTACCATCAGGTGATTGCTATTCCCGTTTGCCTGCTAAGCTATAAAAAAAATCTTGTGGCTCACATATCGTGCTGAATTACACAAATTATTTAAAAAAAAGACTATATGAATGGCTAATAGATGCTAATATTTATAATATTAATGACTTTTTTAATTTCAAAGATTGATCGTACGTATGTAATAGATAAATAAATGTAATAATAAATCATAATTTTAATGATAATATAATAGTTTAGTTATGTAATTAGATCTGTAATAATTGTTTTAGTTATTGTTAATAGTATGTAATAATTAATGAGATTTGTACGCCATAAGTGGCAATGTGATGGAGCTTTTATACGTCTTGTTACACCTCACATGATGCAAATAGAGAATTATTATTATTAATGATTTGTGCTTATGACACATTCTACTATACCACAAATACGGCTGTTAAAGATCGGCTGAAGCTGGTATAACCACCGTTGTCAGTCAAAAAGTATAACTAGCATGACAAGTGTGAGCGACGACCTGATCAAAGCGGTTCCTGATTAAAAAAATAATAATGTCATCATAAATGTAACATTGTCTTTAAACTAAAATATAAACATTGCATCGCTGTGGCAGCCCTGCGCTATCGCTTCGACCACGCGGCCAAAACTGGCTTTATCTCGGTCACTTTTCACGTTTTTCAGCGATCTACCCCGAGTCCCGCCACCCCCTGCCGCCCCGCAGAATAGGACGCCGGCCAGTGATATGCTGATATGAGGTTTATTGAAGTGTTATAAAAGGGGTAATGTGTTTCTACGTGCTAAAGATAGTGTTGTTGTTGTGTATATCCAGTTATATTTCTCTCCCTTTTACACTCTCCTTGTAATCTGTTATATATTATATTTCTGTGCCCTTCACCGACATGATATACTCAGTAATTAGAGTACTCAATTCCTAAGTCAAGTGTTCTGTGATCAATTTAAATTAAAATTTGTTTTTAAAAGATTAGTTACTAGAGTTCGGGATAATACAACGATCACGTAAGAGACATGCTCTATTGTGTTGTAGTGAGCGATGACAAATAGAGAACCAACATTACATTTTTAATTTTCATCAATCAATCATTCTAGATCTTTCTTGGAGTGTCAAAGTGATATGTTTTAGTACACTTGATGTTGCAGGTGTTCGTGAGTGATGGTACTAATTTATCATGGGGGTGCTCAATTTATAGAATAGAATGGAATGGAATAAAATAAAAAAGAAGAGAAGAGAATATAATAGAATAGAGTAAAATACGCACATATTTTGATTCTTATAAAAATCCGCCAGTAATTTCAAGTTTTAATACACTTTAATCCACATGCCATCACCAGGGCAGCGAGGGACAGGAAACTAATTATGATGCAAAATAAGAACCACATTGGGTAGCCGCTTTTTTATTACATTGGCCCAAAAGTATGTGTGTGTATGTGTGTTAATGTGTTATATATGTATAATGATCGAATCGGAAGGTCTCAGCACGGGCCTGCCGACTACAGAACGACCTACTATGCTCCATCCAACTTCACTTGTACATTGTCATAAATAAAATAAAATAAATAAATTTGCAGATTTTTTATCGCATCAAAAAAAGTCAGCGCGCATGAGCTATTTCGCAAAGGTTGCACAGGCGACGAGGTGTGCCGCGATACCGTCTCGTTATCGCGTCGGCATTGGCGCGGGTTCGAACCCGGCAGAGCTATCGCGCTCATTACGCGATAGTTATTCGGTTTGTTAACAATGAACGCCGTCTGCGGCGATAGCGCATTAATGACTACGCCTCGTAGATACGATGGTAATTATTATTTTGTTAAAGTGATGTTATTTGTTATAAAAAAGAATAGATATTTCTTTATGAAATTGGAACGATCAAATATAAGATAGTATACTTCAGCTTCGACGATTGGAAATATCATACATACATATAGTCACGCCTGGCTCTCTATACGGTTAGGCAGAGACCACAAATCTCCATTCGCTACGATCCCGACACACCTTCCTTGCTTCTTTCACACTCATCCATCCTTCCTCTCTCATTCATCGCAGCGAAACGGCTCTCCGTTCGCCGCTTCTCGCCCTCGTGGGAACCAGGACGGGACGGGTGGCGAACCACGTCGCCGTAAAACAACAATAACAAATAATCACGAACAATAAAACAACACAAACAAATAATCTAACAATAAATATTAAAATACATTTGTTTCAGCATAGCAACAATATCTTATTTTTACAAAATTATGACATTATTGCAAAAAAAATACTTAAAATACAGCTTACTATTCAAAATACATATTTATATTAATTTTACGTAATTCTAAATAATTTAGGTTACAAAAATAACAATTATCATAATTATTTTATGTAAACCAACATTATTCTTACATAATTTGCCAATAGATGGCTCTTCATTACATATAAAATTGAGTTTTATCTATTACATAAAATAATTACACAATAATAGTAACGCTAAAACGCCGACATATATTCCAGGGATGCATATATAATTTTACAAATATAAGAAAGATTATGCATGCTGCATAGAAAAGTATAATATGGTGGCAATTGGAAGATATAGCTATATATATAAATAATATACATTACAGATCTTCGGTTACACGCATCCAGATTAGAAGGTTAAAATAAACATATAATCACACCTTTTTCTGACAAACATTCTTTACATTACACCATTAATAGTGGTAGAGCCACGTTGCAGACGAATACTTTGCCAAGAATGGCATAGTATTTGTCTGTAGCATGAATGGGCCGGCTCGCCCGGGGAAGTACCACACTCCCACAAAAAACCAGCGTCTGCGTGCTTAGCTGACGCGTTTCGTACGATGAGCGGCCAAGTTCTGGAGGCCCAACTCCCTGCTCCCTCCCTTTATGTTCCGAATGACACTTTCCTTAAAGGTAGGCAACGCTTCCGCACTGCCTATGGCGCTGCGAATATCTATGGGCGGCGTTAATTGCTTTCCATCAGGTGACACGCCTGTTCGGTTGCCTTTCTATACCATAACAAAAAAATAGCTGTTTCCCGAAGGGGTAGGCTAAGATCACAAATCTCCATCTGCTACGACGTCGGCACACTTTCTTTGCTTCATCCACACTCATCACTCTATTTATACAAGCTCGCCAATTAAGGGTACTTTTAATATATAAGGGTAATTATTTTTATTTTAATCTCGGTCATCACAAAACATTCCTGTCTGACTACTTACATCAGTGTTTAGTTGTCTGCGTATCTTCCACATCCTCAACTCTCGCGAACATTGCAAAAACTCGTAAGTGTTCTAAAGGATCTCGCATGAATTCGCACATGAAATGTATTCAATCTGCGACTCCACGATAAGGGCTCCCACCCCCCGCCCTGGGGGAAAGCCTCCCCCACGGAGTACTGAGCCGGATGTGAGGCATTTTGACGGTCACTCCATGTGTGCGTTTAAATTATACATACACGCCATTTTTAAATCGATACATAAAACTTATTATTTATACGTCACTACATTGTTAAGCTCTTATTTTAGGGAAAAAAAATAGTTTAAAAATGAATAAAAATGTAGCCATAAAGAAAACTTTCAACCTTACCATCTGGATGAACGGCAATGTAGTATGGTACGTTTTTCTCCAAATTTCCTTCCACACACCACCATCCTGTGGAACCAGCTACCTCGAGTGGTATTTCCGATATGACACTAGGACCTTCAAAACCAAGCCTACATATTCCGTGGGCAACGCTTCTACAATGCCTATGGCGCTGTGGATGTATATGGGCGGCGTTGATTGATTTCCATCGGGTGACATGCCTGCTTGTTTGCCTTTTTATCTTATAAAAAAGTATCTATATATATAGATACAATCTTTTGACATTTACTATGGAGTAAAGCTTCTAAACTTATTTTTTTTATTTGGCGAACCACGTCGCTGTCATTGTCAACAAATTAGGTATATTAAATTCGTCTTAGGTATATTAAATTCTAAACTTAATCGGAATAATTTCTACTAATGAATTATATCACTATATAGTAGTGCCTCACAAATCTCCGCACAAGAAAATTTCGTCCTTAGAATCGTCGCCCCCAATCTGAAATTCAATGTCAATCAGGCAGTCAAGCAATGGGGATCAGTCTCGAATTCCGCACTCATCTCGTAGGATACAGAAGCAAGTGATTGCGGAATGTGTCATCACTGAATCGCAGATTGAATACATAATTGGCAAACCAGTACGGTACGTTTTTCGCGAAACTTCTTTCCACGAACAAACTACCAACAGCGGTTCGAATATATGTGAAATCGAATAGGATCGTTCGAAAAACAAGCCTACACATTTTGTAAAGATTTGCAACGCATCTGTAATACCTTTGTATCAATTGGCATCTGTAATTTTTATTTATTTATTTTTTTGTTATTTATTTAATCTTTTTTGCACACAATGCACAACAGGCGGACATAATGCCACGACACATTCTCTACCATTTAACCTGCGGGCGAAACAGACATTGGTTTGGACAGATTGTACTAAAGAAAACATTAAAACTAATTATATGAACTTAAATACACACACACACACACACATTTTTATTTTTGTTCAACCTAGCAGTATAAATTTTTCTTCACTATAAAAATTTAATCAGAATATAACACAACTAGTTGTTTATAGAACAGGGGGAGGGCGGTGAGGTGGCTTTATACATATAACTATAATAAAATTGTTATTATTCGCGCTATCGGGCCAGCCACCCGGAGATGTTATCGTACGTTATCTCGCCGCGCCAAGCGAGCTTCACCCCCTTCGGCGTCGAATAGCGATGGGCACACATTGAGATATCGATAAAACTATATTATTTTTTGTTTTACGAATATTTCGATACCCGATATGAATTACACTGTGACTTTGTTTCCAACTATATGCCTTTATCATTGTGTATATCCTACATACTTCGATATCATTGTAAATAAAATTATTATTTTATTCTCTTTTTGGTCTCTTTACGTTATGGTCTCTATTATTTTTTTTTATAATATATAAATAATAACCTATTGAATATAAAATTTATTAAAAGAATAGTAAATGAATTTAGATTATTATCAAATGTTATATTTGGTAAAATCATTTCTGATTATATTAAAATGACAACCTTATTGATTCATTGGCAAAGTTACCATTTTCATTAGAAACAGATTTTTTTTACATATTTTTTCTTAACAAAGAAGTAAAAAACATTCTTTACTGATTTAATGATGGGAGTTTTCTGAAATCATTAATAAATATCTTTGTAACACATTATTTTCTGTATCATAACTGCTGGCAGTCAATCTATACTAAGATTTCTAAATAAAATATTTATATTATGAATACATAATAATGGTACTAGTACGAAAAATAAAATAAATGCTAGTAAGCTGTCATTAGTAATCTTATAAGTCTATCGATATCGCGGGCACATCACTAGGGGTGTAACCTGCCTTACACCGGATAAGAATAAATACAGTGGCGCTCGCCCGGCGGAATGTGCTAATACATCCTTATCGCCCGCGACGCCCGCCACACTCACACAACGACGGCGACGGCAGTACACACACACACACAGACACACGTATGTCACTACTCATTACACCCTGAAATCTCAAGAGGTCGCTTGAAACATTAATCAAGTGCTGTTTCGTGAGGAAGCGATCCATTTTAAAAATGAACTGCTCAAATGTTAATTCTCCTTAAGGATATGTGAGCCTAGTATATGTAAAATCTATCTGATATTTTGAAATATAAATTTATTTTTAGCACAATTTAAAGTCAATTCCTACTTAAAGTCAGAAAAGACAATTTTTTTTCTTCAAATTTTTTTTCATCATGTCATCCAGTCACATCATGATAATAATTACTTTGAATGTTGTGGAGGGAAAAATTGAAGGGCGAAGAAATAGAGGAAAATGAAGAAGAAAGTTTAAAGAATAATTAAAAGAATAACAAGTGTAGAGGTATATAGAATTGCAAAGACAAGTGTTATGTTACCCTGGTCACTGGATGATGGACGAAAAATGGGAAGAATAGTCTTTGGAATGTATGAAGGTGTTTTTTGTGGTAAATCCAGACTACTGTCAAAAGATTTAAAAAAAATATCAAAATTTTTGTTAGATCCACGAAAGGGCTGCTATCTAACATCAGTGACGTGTTTTTATTACGTTTTCATAATCTTATGTTCTTATAAGTTATATTTTTTTAATCGTGGTGGCGTATTATAGTATAGAATATAGTTAGGTAGGCGTATTATGTATAGAATATAGTTCGATTAATTAACGAAGTAAGTGATTGTATCGTGACTTTTTAAGTTGACCATAAAAGTCCATACACGCTATCGATAGAATGGCCACCATTTTATCAAGACGTAACGTAACTACCTGACTATATAAATCTACAAGACGGGCTCAAAAGTGCTTGAACCCAGAGCCGTAAAACCATTCAAAATAAAAAAAAAGCACTTGGTATATGAACTAATATAGAGAGATTTGCTATCTCACTTTTCCTTAACGTATATGAACTAATATAGAGAGATTTGCTATCTCACTTTTCCTTAACGTATATGAACTAATATAGAGAGATTTGCTATCTCACTTTTCCTTAACCTTAAAAAATGAAAATGTATTTCGACAGTCATTCAAGTATCGAATTACATACTTGGCAATTGAAATGCGGAAGTAATAAATACCAATATAGAAGTGCAGGTTGTCTGCGAGTGTGGAATGGAGGCTACACGAAGCTTCCTCATTCGATAGGGAATTCACATTTGGATAATCGACCTTAACGTTATCTTTATGTTCTTTTAAACATATATAATGACTGTATGATACATGGTTTGGTGACTGTACTGGATGGTCAAGGGCGGATCCAGGTGGCATGGGTTTAACCCAGTACTTTAAACAAAGACTTTCTATTAAAATTAAATAAAATTTGTTTTTAATTAAATGTTATATTTATTTCTTTACGATAACGTTAAAATAATGACTTACCTGGCTCAATGACGCAATTACTGCTTTCGAAGATCATTTTTAAAAGGGCGCAATAAAAGAATTGAAAGGTTTCTTGCGCCATTTCTTCTCTCTCAGAGCCAAATCCGTTAATCAGTTTCAATGTTGATGTCAAAATTAATTCCTTGTGAATGAATGACTTTTATTGTACGATGATTAACCTCTAAATATATCCTTCGTTAGTTATAAATACATACATATCCTCACGCCGGTCTCTTTGTAGGGTTAGGCAGAGACCACAGATGTCCATCCGCTACGATCCCGACACACTGTCCTTGCTTTCTTCACACTCATCCATCCTTCCTCTCACATTCATCGTAGCGAAACGGCTCTCCGTTCGTCGCTCTCGTGGGAATAGGACGTGACGGGTGGCCACGTCGCCGTCATTGTTTCACGAATCCGCAAGGGAGGATGGAGGTCAGCCCCATCAGAGCCCTGCATGCTGAGGTAAGGCACCATAGTACCCGGGGGAGCCCGATCCCGGGACGGACGGCACGCTTTCGACTAGGCTCGCCCCTAGCCACGCATCCATTGGCACGGCAGACCATGGATTGGCGGAAATTTTCTTCGCCAAATTTAATGTATATCGATAACTGAATATATTACTTAATTTTTTATCTCGGGTAATTAAAAAGTCAGATGTCCATGGGCGGCGTATATCGTTTTCAATCAGGCGACACGCCTGCTCATTTGCTAGAGATGCTGTTTCTATGGTTCACCAACAGCGCATGTGGCATATTCACGAGAACAAACAAGAAGTTGCCTGTGTACCCTCATTTCTTTGGCTAAATATTTTCCTACCCTCTGCAATGTATATACATACTGCGGTCGTTCCCTTTTTTTGTACATTTGGAACCTTGTCGCACTAAGCCCCGTGCTAATGTACATACGTAGGTTTATTAATTACCTTGACATGGGTGTGGTATGACGAGGGTGTACAAAAGACACATTTTTACCGCCACCGGCATTGTTTGCGGTGGAAATTAATTAGGTAGATAGTATCGCAAGGTGCGCCTGGGCTCGATTGATAAGCCCGGCGTTCAACCCACCTTACAGATAAAGCACAACTCTATAACGGCCTCGGTAAAAACATTGTAGCGACGTGTTACCACTACTAGTACTACGTTAAAATGTTATGTAATTTTACCGCTTATATTATACATTATTTCTTAAATACGAAAGAAAAAAATGTTCGGATCGGGTCAGAAGTAAAATATTTTAGCTCGATTTTGATCCTATCCGATATCCGTTGAAATACTTCATATTTATCTCATATATTATATATATATAGTATATATATATATATATATATATATAAATATAATATATATATATATATGGCCAAAACATAAATATGTGTATTACAAAAGGTATTTCCGAGTCTGTATGTCCTGCCAATCCATCTGTGATTTTCTTGAGTTAATATCCATTCGTTCAAAAATAGGAATGCATGTGTTTAGCAGTGGGATTTCTATGGGTTGTAAAAAATGAGTTAAAAAAGTTACTTTTCTCTTTTCTTTTGATTAATTGCAATCAGTTATAACTCTCCGCCAATCCACGGTCTGCTGTGCCAATGGATGCGTGGCTAGGGGCGAGCCTAGTCGCAAGCGTGCCGATCGTCCCGGGGTCGGGCTCCCCCGGGGACTATGGTGCCTTACCTCAGCATGCAGGGCTCTGCTGGGGTTGACCTCCTAATATACCTAATTTGTCGAAAATGACGGTGACGTGGTTCGCCACCCGTCACGTCCTGATTCTCACGAGGGCGAAAAGCGACCAATGACGAGCCGTTTCGCTGCGAATATATATATATATACATATATATATATATATATATATATATACACATATATATATATATATATATAGGTGTACAAACAAGTTTCCGCAGTTTTTTATAAAAAATTAGGAATTTATTGTAAAGGAAAAGTACATTACGTTTTATTCAAAGTATTTTCCATCATTTGCCACTACTTTTCCCCATCTTTCTGGCAACATTCGGATACCCCGTCGAAAAAACTCTTCATCTTTTGACGCTATCCACAAATCTACCCAATTTTTGGTGTCTTCATATGATGTGAAGCGCTGCTCAGACAGACCATGTGCCATCGACCGGAACAGGTGATAATCAGAAGGGGCTAAGTCTGGTGAATACGGCGGGTGGGGTAAAACTTCCCAGTTGAGTGTTTCCAAGTATGTTTTTACCGGCGCCGCAACATGTGGACGAGCATTATCGTGTAAAAGAATAATTTTGTCGTGTCTGGAGTAGTAATGGGCGCGTTTTTCCTTAAGTGCCCGACTCAATCTCATCAATTGTGTTCGGTAGAGAGCTCCAGTAATGGTTTCGCTTGGTTTCAGCAATTCATAATACACGACACCAAGCTGATCCCACCAAATACACAGCATGAGTTTTTTTCCATGAATATTCGGCTTAGCTGTCGATGTTGATGGTTCGCCGGGCTTAACCCATGACTTTCTCTTCTTTGGATTATCGTAGTGAATCCATTTTTCGTCACCAGTGACTATACGATGCAAAAAACTCTTTTTTTATTCCTGGCAAGCAGCATTTCACTCATGCATAATCGGCGTTCAACGTCTCTCGGCTTTAGTTCATATGGAACCCAATTTCCTTGTTTTTGAATCATTCCTAACGATTTTAAACGATGTGAAATTGCTTGTTGAGTCACTTGTAGAGTAAGTGCAAGTTCTTTTTGCGTTTGGGACGAATCTTCCTCCAATAGTACTTCTAATTCCATGTCTTCGTACACTTTCGGCCTTCCACTGCGTTCTTTGTCTTTAACGTCAAACTCACCGTTCTTAAACTTTTGAAACCATTCCTGACAACTTCTCTCACTTAAAGCAGCTTCACCATATGCTTCTAGAAGCAATCGATGCGCCTCAGCTGCATCAAAATCAGAAGTAAATCAAAAGTTCCCGCAAATGATGCTTATTCGGAATAAAACTTGACATTTTTGCACGAAAAAAATTACGTGATGCTGATACGGAATCACTAGTACTTTAAGGTCATGGTGTTGCCAGATGACTAAACTTGGGATATTACGTTTTACATCTGACAATTTCTCCATAACCTTCTGGTGGGGCCATCTTTTGACAAACCGCGGAAACTTATTTGTACACCAATAGTTATAACTCTTATGCCAGTGTCAAGTAAATACTATAAGATCAAATCTCTTGAAATATAAGCAGTCAGCTTGTCACGTTACGTCTTGATAAAATGGTGGCTACCCTATCAAAACCTTCTATGGACTTTTCCAGTTAATTTCAAAAGTCACGATACCCAAATTTATTTCGAATCACTTCACTTGTACGTCTTAATCGAACTATATTGTATAATAGGCCGTAAGATTAATCTACTATAAAAACAAACTTTGTTGGCTCAGACACCCAAAATGAATCGTGAAAAGGTTTTTCGCCACCGTGCTCTGTCCTGCGTCACCTCCTGCCAGTTACTGATTTGAAAGATTCGCAAGTTTTAAAAGACTATAAAAATAAAATAAAAACACAACGTCACTAATATAAATTGGCGGGAAAAGACCAAAAATTTATTTTACTTTTCTTTTCTTTGATGGCAATTAGTTAACACTATTATTATCAAATCTCTTGAAATATAACTATTCAACTTATCATGTTCCGTCATGATAAAATGGTGGCTATTCTATCAAAACCTTCTATGGTCTTTTTCAGCAAACTTAAAAAGTCACGATACATGCATTTATTTCATATCACTTGACTTATAAGTCTTTATCGAACTATATTGTATAATACGACACCATAATTAAACAATATAACTGATAATAATATAAGATTATGAAGATGATATACACAACCTCACTAATTGGCGGGAAAAGTCCAAAAAATTTACATAATAAAATATTTAACGTTATTTTTTTAGTTATTTCAAAGCAATATTAATTAATGTGCTGCCACTTGTAATTTGCGGACAAAAAGAGAAATGTAGGAAAGTATTTAATTACGCAAAGATCTGGGGGTAATTTGGCGAATTACAAGGTGATTCCCGGCAGAGGGAACCCACTGGTGATAGAGCGGGCAATATCCGGAGCGCAACAGGCTGGATGAGTGCTCGCAAGCAAAAACGCACTGTAGCACCATTATATAAGATCGAAAATGCAACGCTCTGTATATTTTCCAAGCATTGTAGAGTAATTTGTGGATAAATATCTGTTTATTTGCCATTTACTATGCTCTTTTGTGTTTCAAGTACTTTTCGTATATTGACTGATTCTCTAGAGTTTTCTAGATTTGTCTTTCAATTTAAAATTAGCCATTTTGTACACCAAAAATTGAGTTAAAATTATCGATTTTTTTTTTAATAATAGACAACTCACTATTCGGCTCAGTAGCGAACTTGCCGCTTTTGGAGTCAACGGTCACGGGTACAATTTTCTTCTTCTTCCTTTGACGCTACAAGCCAGTGTGGATATTGGCCTCTTTCACAATTCTTCACCAGCCATTTCTATTGTTGATAGTAGTTGGGAGGTGGAGAGTTGCTGACGGCCGCTTTTTTGGTAAGATTTAGTTTAAGTTCCCCGTAAATTCACTTCTTCCGCTAGAAAACACACATTATTATTTCTCTGTTTTTATTTGCTTGTCGCGGATCTTAGCTAAGTAAAAGTTCTGACTGTCCACATAATAATACTTTTAAGTGCGCAGATGGGAGCTAGGATCTTTTAGTTGGGGTAGATTTACATATGTCCTGGCAAAATTTATTCTTTTTTATGTTTTTTATGTCATTACTGTTTTATTGTTACTGTTATGTACATATGTCACTGAGGTTCACAGTCGAGCTACATTGGTTTTTCTGAAAACCAGTTCCAGGTGCCCTTATAGAGCGCCTGGCTTACCCAGAACCATTTTATCCCACAACTTATGTTAAGTTTTTTTTTGTTTATTCTTCTATAAGTAAAATTTCTCTAGTTCTGTTAGAATTTAAGTTCTTGTAAAAAATGGTGTGTCACCAATAGATGTTTTTGTATATCTATTTTGGGTTTATGGGATAGTAGGGCAAACGAGCAAGCATGCCGCCTGATGGAAAGCAATAAACGCCGCCCATAGACAACTATTATTCATTACTATAATTTATAATCATATCAAGCACTAACACAAGCATTATTTCTGTTAGTAGTCTTATGCTTGTGCCAGTGCTAGGTTATGGTTCACATCAATAGTGGATACAATGAAGGATACGAACTCGCGACCTCAAATCCAAAGCCCGATTCTCACAAATCGAACTATTGCTGCTTTGATTTTAATACAACACATCAAACAACTTTATATATAAAGGCAGTTGTAGTTATCGGATTATCGATCTTAAGCGCTAAAGATTCAGAATACAGCCGAGTGAATTGGCAGGCGTTAGACGTTGCTTATCCAGCATCACGGCCAATTGAGTACAGTCAGCATCTTAATGGGCCACCTCGGGACTGTACCCTTCTCTTTGCTACTCGCAGACGACGCTCACTAAGGTGTTTTCTTTACTATAAATGTTATTAAGCGTTATCACGCGATTTAGCATTTTCTATCAAGTTTATCACATGGTTATTTCAACTACGTGTTTAAAAGCATTTGTTTTTTTTACTCTTAAAATTTATATATAAATATATTCTTCTAAGAGTGCCTCTCCGACTAACGAAGGTTGGCAGCGAATTATGCACAAGTTTCCTTCTCCTTTGTGAGTGCAGTTCTGGAGCACTCGCTATCACGGTCCACTCTCTGATATTACGTAGCCAAGAATTTTCCCATCGTGTTCAGTTGCAGCAACGCGTCCTGTCGTGTCTTATGATATGACCCAGGTAACCAACTTTTATATTAAATAATAAAAAATGATAAAATATTTAAATTTAAAGTTATTTTAACATCGGTAGTTAACAATGAATGAGGTATTTCAGATGCAAGTATCGTATATATAGGGTGTCTGTTGGAACAATTACTTTTAACAAAACATGAATAATAAAAAAACTACAAAAGATATAAATAAAATTCAATAACTTTCACGAAGAATAAAAGTGCGGGTTTTATTTTATAATAATTATTTCGTCTAATTGCTGTCGTCGGGCGCACGCTTAGAATCTATTCTATGCCAATAGTAAAGTCAGGATGCCGTTGAACTCGCGAACGATATTTTTTCTTAGTGCTGAGATAGTCATCGGGTTTGTTTCAGAGACTTTACGATTGAGGTACCCCCACAGAAAGAACATAGACATATCACCGAAAGGGCTATTCTTTCATTTGAACTTATCTAACGAAGAGCGTCCCTAATCTCCAACGACCATAGGATTTCTGATAGGCTCGATCTGTGTACTCAGAGAGATGTGTATATCATCTCTATGCGTACTATATGGAATTTATTACAGCGAATGTTCTGAGGAGTTGTTTAATCTCTTCCCAGCCGCACAGTTTCACCTTGCTGACCGTCTACAACCGTGCGATTTAGTCGCAGTTTTCTGCTACGAACTGTGTACAAATGTGGAACAATTTAACACCTGGGGTGAACGTGAATACGGAATTCAGGAAAAGAGCATATGTGTTCATTAAAGGCCGGTAACGCGCCTGCAACGCCTCCGGTCTGCTCAGCTGCAAAAAAAAATATGCTAGTTATTTTGTATTTGAAAAATCAGTCACCAGTGCCGATACAAGGGCCGCCCATTCAAAAATCCGGTCGACTGGCTTTAAAAACGCCGCCATTCAGAGAAGGTGGCTGCCGATAGCGGTGTAATCGCGTCACGCGCAATTTGGCCCGCGCCTCGAGCCGTTCGCGCTAACGAGCGAGTCTACATCACTGATACCGATGGTTTGTGGCTGGGTGGACGATGGGCGGGCGGCGACGCTTACGTTACAGACGCGCGATACATTTTTCGAAGTACCTGACCTGTAGTCAATACTGCAGTATGGATTACGAAAAGGTCCTGCTCAACAAAAAGCCGTACCAAGCCACAGTGCTGATTTTCAGTGTAGCCTATATAATTTTATACATACATACATATATATATATATATATATATATATACTATATATATATATATATATATATATAATATATATATATATATATATATATATATATATATATATATATATATATATATATATATATATATATATATATATATATATAAATAAATTAAGTTATTATATAAAATATATTATGTATGATCTTCGGCATAACGCATCCAGTTTCTGCCAGCCGCCCTGCGAAGATCGTCGCACTATCTAGCCGGGGTGGCGTTCTACAATACATTTGCCGAGACGCTCTTTGGTTTGCTAATTCGAAACGCTTCTCTCTTCTCCCTCTTCTCTCTTCTCTGGCGAATTTATTCATTCCGAACCATATCTACCAGAGAAACTCCGAGCATAAACCTCTCCATAACTCTGATCGACTCTGTGCTAGTGAAGCAAACGGACTGTAAGTGTCCTCGTTTCGACGCCGTAAGAAAGTATAGGTAAGACACACTAGTCGAAAACTTTCGTAGCTCTGGTGTATGGACGATGAGAAGACTTGAAGAAGTTTTCTGAATACCGCCCAGTCTACCTTAAACCTTCTTTCGGCATCTTTATGTTCTATTAAAACATACCACCAGTCTGAAATGGAAATAGGCTGGGCTTTTAGTAACTGATGAGAGATAGAATAAAGAAACGTCTAAGCTATAATATGTTTTCATCGGAGTCTGAAAATCATTGTGATGAAGGTGTGCCTGGCTGGTTCTAGTACTGCTATTCTTTATTATTATGTGTATATAGTTTGTATATTATTGGTTTTTGATGTTATTGACGTGAATTGTTATGCGCTAACATTACCTTAAACCTTCGTGGTTTCTACATGTTAGGTGAACCTGAGTTATTTTGTATTTTCTTCATTAAATGATAATAAATAATAAAAAAAAGTAAATATAATCTTTGAAGGGAAATAAACGGCTGTTTTAAATTAAAACAGTCGTTTATTGTATTTCAATAAAACCGATTAACTTAAAAGTTTTTCTAACTATTTTTATTTAAAATTGTACACAGTGAACATTTTTTCCCGGTACAACTCTATCTAGCATATTCCTTCCGCGCGATCGCATCTCGATGGGCCGCTGACAAAAATAACCAATCGCTAGGCTGGTCGCGAATACCTTCAGGTATCTGAAAAACCGCGATAACGTCAGGCTCACACATGATCAATCTGTAGCCCCTTTTCACCGTAATCTCGTATTAAATATTTCGTGCTCTACCAGGTATAACACGATAGAGGCCGGTACAACGACGAGGAACGAACGTAAAGCCAAACGATTTTCTCGCATTTTTCGAAATTGCTTGAAAAATATTAAAATATGACTGTAACCATAATATTATATGTATATTAAACAGAAGGTGTGTTCTTGTATCGGAGGTCAAAACACGCTTTAGGTCGTTGAGTAGTGGTGTTATATAAGAAAGATATATAATAAAGAATTTAGTGTGATTATTTATTATATATATTATATTATATTTTTTATGAGGTAGATACTACAGGAAATCTAAAAGCGTGTCTGTTGAAAAGCAATCAACGTCACAAAAAAAAGACAAAGACACATTTTTTACGTTTAATAAATATAAGTTTTTAGAAGAAATCTGTCAACCTGCATGTTTATTAATTATACTTTTTCCATTCTTATATTATATTATTTATTATATATTTTCCAATATTTACACTATATTTCAACTATTGATACGAATTTTTCTCCTAACATATATTTTAATTATGAAAGGCTGTCGGATTAATCTTGAAATGCCTGAATAATATATATATGGTATACATATATCCTGGAGATAAACCAAATATTTTTATATAGATATATATATATATATATATATATATGATATCGACGACGATGAGATAGATATCATCTTTATCAGATATATATATATATATATATATATATATATATATATATATATATATATATATATATATATATGAATAAATATATGAATTTAACTGTGTCGAAAAAAACTTTTTATTGAAAGCTATATTGTGTCAAAATAGCACGGACGATTTCGCCAACTTTACGTAGAGTGGAGAAGACACGAAGGAAATGAATCGGTGCGGTCCAAGTCAATTAAAAATATAAAATATTATAAAATAAAATTTTATTTTTTAGTTTAATTTTAGTTTTTAATTTTATTGTAGTATTTATGTGTATGAGTATGAGTAGTAGTATATATACTCTATATGGATGTATGTGTATCTATGTGTGTATGTCAGTATGAATGTCGTCACTGTGGTCCGCGATCTGACCACGTTGGGTCTTGCTGAAAACCAGCACCAGGTGCCCCAATAGAACGCCTGGCATACGCTGAGCAAGAACCATTTTATGACACTTGTTAGATTAAAATTATTTCCTTTTTGTTTTGTTTTTTTTATTTGTATATTATAATATTATTAAGGTTTTATTGTTATTGTAAAAAAGGTGTCATAAATAAAGTTTTTTCTATTTCTATTTTTAAAGATTTGTGTGAAAACCTAGCGAGTTAATTAATTAAGAATTCATATTAATGTATGTATTTTTTTAATTATCAAGATAACGGTAGCCGCTTTGCATCCTCTATACAGTTCCTAGCTCCGGCCTGGGGAAAAAGGATAAATAATTTAAGCTGATCCGTCGAGGCGCGATATCCGATCAGAGAACAAAGGCACGTGAGCTGCTATCTCAGTTCGCAGCCGCCCTGCGCCCCGCGACCCACTCAACACTAGCTCCATTGTCGCACGACACGACGAACAAGGCACACAGGGCTAAAAATTAGTTCTCTTACAGAAATACTTCGCTCTTACATAAAAAATACAAAAAAACTAACATAAAAAATACAAAAAGATTTCATAAAATAGTCTTACATAAACAATACTTCGCTTACATGTCTAAACAAGTTAAAGTAACTTATGTCCCAGTCACGTCATAGCACACCCACGCCTTTTCATTCTATTCTTTGCCTAATGTTATTTCTATAAAAAACTAAATTATAGGGTTTTTTATGAGGGGGTATCTCAAAAGCGAAATCTATGAAACAAACTCGACCAAGTGTCCGTAGCAGAATTAGGTTATAGGTCGAACAATCATTAAACACATGTGTACTGGTTATGTTTGGTCAATATTGAGAGAACATCCTGGCCATCCAGATTACCGGATCTTACTCCTATGGACTTTTTTCTGTGGTCTCAAAAATAAAGTTTATCGAACAAAGTTGTCGACCATCTCAGCACTAAAAGAAATTATCGTCCGCAAGGTTAACGGCATCCCGACATCAATACTACAGCGAGTGGTATAGAATATACTATGGCTAGGTACCAAGATTGTGCCCAAAGTTGGGGGTCAACGAAAAAATTTTGAAAAAACAAAACCAGCACTTCTCTCTCAAGTTATTGAGTTTCATATTCTTTGCAGTTTTTTATTATTTATGTTTAAAATTTAATCGTGCCATCGGACACCCTATATCTTGCAAAGATCCGCGAAAAACAAATTCAAAATATGATATTGTGATATTCCAGAACATATACGACGCGTGTCTAGCCTCAACACCAGGCATCCTCAGGTATAGAAGACACGTCTAATTTCAGTAATGACCTTAAGACGTATTTTTTTTATGGAATAGGAGGGCAAACGAGCAAGCGAGCCGCCTGATGGAAATAATCAACGCCGTCCATAGACAACCGCGACATCGCAGGAGTCACGGAAGCATTGCCGACCTTTTAGGTATATGTAGGCTTGTTTTTTGAAGGTGCCAATGTCGTATTGGTTCGGAAATCTCCGCGGAAGGTAGCTGGTTCCACAGAGTATTGGTGCAAGGAAAGAAGTTACGAGAAAAGGCCATAGTAGTAAGCGTGTTAAGCCAGTGGAAGCGCACCCTTCAGACGGGGCGTACAAAACGCGAGGTAAACGAATCTATTATGAAAATGAAATACAATGTAGGCACCAGCTCAGCACGGCCGGTGATGGATCGCCGACGAACGCTCGCCCCGGGAAATGTTAATTAATGTATACCTACATCGTACAGTAGTATATTAGCCGACATGAGGTGACAGCAGAAACTGCGTTCCGTTTCACGTGAAGATAAATCTGCTTTTGAACGTCTTTGATTCGTACGACTTATGCTTGACAAAATGACTGCATGCTATAGTGTAATGTCATGATTTTTTTTTTAATTATTTTCGTTTGAAAATTTTGCCATTTCTTATTATATTTATTTTTATTATTATATTATTATATTTATAATTTCATCACCGACATGTTCTTTGAGATCAGCTTATTATTGTCGTATCGGTCTGTAAATATATTATATATTATTTACAGACCGATACGACATTCCAACTTTCCAAAACGAGCATTTATATTTCTGAAAGTTTGACAACAGTGCTGGGATGTCTATGGGTTGATTGCTTTCCATCAATCGACACGCTTGGTCGTTACACTTTCTATATTGTAAAAAGTATTATTTCTTTGATATGGTATCGTACTAAAACTAGTTTTAACCCTATCCTATCCTAACCTTAAGTATTATTTTTATTAATTAATTCACAGATGAAGGAAGGCGGGATCTAAAACTATTAACAATTCCATACACATATAAATTTACGTGCCACGTGTACCATAAATGGTACACGTAAAATTTATTAAATTTTATTTATATCCTTTGTAATTTTTTTTATTATTTATGTGTCAAAACCTAATTCTAGCACTGGAGGATATAACATACCTATATATATTATATACATTTATATATAAATACCGTAATATATAAACTGACGCGATCAAAACTAAATCTCTGACAGTATTATCTATTGCCGCACAATTACCCCGATTGGAGATCTGCAACTTTCTGACGTAGTAGAGGCGCCCCCTGGGGGGTCGGCGGGTGGCGGAGGAGGTGTCGCTATCAGCGATTTTCGCACCATTAACCCTAGCGATACAGTCGCCACTCCATATAGAGTGGCACGCACTACATTCGATGTAATTGATAACACAGGTGGAATTTTGGAAATTATCCACACAATTCCAAACGGAATAAGTTAAAGAAGAAATCCCAGAATAAAAAAAAATTTAACAAACCTTTTTATATTTCATAATATTCTTTAAGAACACAACATCATTATTTTTCTAAGTTATTTTCGTGTATATGAGTAAAGTAGGTTTTGACTCAATTGTTATTGTATTTTAGAGAAGGTAGGGCCTCCGGAATTCAACTGCTCACTGGACGAAGTGCGATAGCTAAGCCACTTATACGCTGGTTTTCTGCGGGAGTGCGGTACTTCCCCGGGCGAGCCGGCCCATTCATGCTACAGACAAATAATATGCCATTCTTGACAAAATATTCGTCTTCAGCGTGGCTCTACCACTACAAAGCGCTATATGAATAATTTTTGCAGGAACAATAAAAAACCGATTTTTTTTCATAGTTTGAGAATGTTTTAAAAAACCATTCTTACTTTAGATATAAAAAGAGGTATTTTTTGAAATAAATATGAAGCATTCCATATGATTTGTTTTAAGATTATAGTATATAAGTGAGAAGGCAGACAAAATGTTTTTTTGGAGTTACGAATTCTGTTGATTAGGCCGAAGATATGAGCTCTAGGAGCATGCCATTATTGACAAAGTACTCGTCTGCAGAGTGGCTTCATCAATTCTATCATAGGTAGCAAAGGAGGACTTAGTATTGATTCTAGGGCTTCTTACAGTGAAGATCTCGGCTTGAGATATATAAATAGTAATTAAAAAGCCACAGGTTGTGTTTGTAGATACTTATACGCACACGAAAGATAAGACGAAAAGGCGGGAAGGAAAATTAATATCAATACACTCCATAAATCACCATTCGCAACCGCGCACATCTAGAAGTGTCTAGGCGCAATCTCGAAGCAGTTTCGGTAACAAAATCGTGCCTTATCGTGCACCCATCGCGTTACACGGCCAGATTACACTGTTGCCAATGCATGCCAGTAATCTTATTCACACTTGTAACACTCGACACTTGTTATTTGTAATACCGTATTATGTAACGCCGCATTCGGTTGCAACCGTTTTACTGCACGTTGTAGTCCAGGGGTCGTCAAACCGCGGTGCGCGGGCTGCATGCTGCTCTTTGACTCCTTAATTGCGACTTTTCCACGAAAAGTACATACGTGATTAAATGTATACATACATACGTTTCATCACGCCTGTTTCCTGTAGGGTTAGGGGGTAGGCAGAGACTACAGATCTCCATCTGCTACGATATCGGCACACTTCCTCCACACTCATCACTCTCTTCGTATAAGCTAACTGATTAAGGGTACTCTCGACCTGGCATTTCTTAAAAACTACGGCAATTTGGTAAAGGTATGTTTTGCTTGATATTTCCTTATCGACCCTTCCTTCCACATTCGCAACGTAAATTTCTTTTGCAGTCATGTTTTGATCCCTTCTCTCTATATGCCCAAACCATCTAAGCATCCCTTTCTCCCACCCTTCCATCCACATACATACATACATATCGTCACACATGTCTTCCGTGATCAGTGATCTCTACCTAGGCAGAGATCACTGATCTCCATCTGCTACGATATCGGCACACTTTCCTGGCTTCCTCCACATTCATAACTCTTGTCATACAAGCACGCCGATTAAGAGTTGCCGATTTCTAGAGAAATGGAAATGAACCCACTGCTTTTGTCCACAGCGGATTGACGACGCAACCCAACTTGAAATAAACACCTTTAGGTGTTATATATTTTTATCCCGATGGGAAAATCGAACGTGCGAACCATTGACTTCGCCACTCAACCGATTTATTCGTTAATTATTTAAAGAAAATATTAAATTATTATGTTATTACTAGCTAACTCGGCAAACGTTGTTTTGCCATATAAAAAATATAAAAAATTACCTACGACCTATTCCGACCTATTCTCATGTACCTACTATATATACAAAAAAAATCACACAAATCGGTCAAGCCGTTTCGGAGGAGTTCGATAATAAACACTGTGACATATGATTTTTTTTGACATTAGACTAGATTTGTTATATTTCACTCAATAAGGATTATCGGCTCGATTGTGTTCCAGTTTGTATACTACAACATTTGACTGGACCGGGAATCGAACGCGAAACAAAAGGCTCTGTCAGTGACACCTCCGCTCTTATATTTATTGCAAATTATGGCCGCTATCCGCACCATCTACAACTCGATAATGGACTTCATACGGACGTAAGAATAGAGTGGACCATCCCTTACTAATAATTTGTGTCATTTTTTTATGCCATCTAACGGATAATCTTTAAACGAATCTGATAGAATACTTCGTGTTTACCGCAAAAATACCTCTTTCTATACATAAAGTAAGATTGGTTTTAAAAAAAACTATGAAAGGAGATCAGTTTTTGGTTGTTCTTGTAAAATTTACTCATATGGATTAACGAATTCTGATAAAAGGTATTGCAGTAGGCTGCCAGAAACTCCGTTTGGGCGTTGAAAAAAGCTCCAGGGACCCTTTTTTAGTGCTGATATAGCATACATACATTCAATATTACTAGCTAATGAAAGAAAACACGTGAACTTTCCATAAAATATCAAAATAATTCTGCGTCATGTTATGTAAGATGGTTACATTGGCTCAAAAATCTATCACCAACAACAATATATCACCAAAACTTCTTCGCAATTGGACGAATATGTTGAGAAAACATTATTAGTTTTCTATATATATATTATATATAAAAATAGTTTGATTGATTATTTGTCCCACATATGTTCCTACCGATGTGGAACAAACAATCGAACAAATGATTTCTTTTTTAGGACACTAGTAATGATTTTAACATTACTATAATTCTGATTAGTCATCCCAATTAAGCTTATAATACTTTTGCTAGGAACGGATTAAAATCAAAAGTCCAATTAAAGATACGATTCCCAAATTTTCAAATCAATTTTTATATATTGATAAATGTTATACAATATAGCCAATTATAAATATATAATAGTTAATGGAAATCACGATGCCAGCGCATGCAACGTCGCACTACGCCATCGGTAGCGGGGTTCTTAGTTAGGGCGAAATATCTCGTAGGTCCTCAGCCATCCAGGGACGTTCCTTGGCCTTTCAAGGATGTAGCACAGTTTTCTGGACAAGTCTTATTTTAATTCCATCGCCCTCAGACTCTCATCGGTGTTATTCGTGCGGATAAAGAAATTGATTAGAAATTATTGTTTCTATATATGTTTATAATATTATTAATAATAATTTCCGCAACGTAAATATATTTAACGGATGTGGATGGAAGGGTCCGTAGGGGAAAATTAAGGAGAACATACCTTGACCAAGTTACCGAAGTTCTTAAAAAAGGCCAGGTCAAAAGTACTTTTACCTTCTTCTCTGTCTTCCTCTACGTGAAACAGGTGTGATCATATGTATACATTATATGTATAATAAATTTATTAATTTAATATTTTATTCATGTTCATAATAGTAACAGGAGTATCCACGTTAGTCCATCGGCCGGCCCACCTCACAGCTATTGACAGAGGCGGTATAACATTGATACCGACTGATTTATACGCCATTACACTTATTTCCCGCCTTAACTGATCGTGCGGGGCGATATTAAAATTTTAAATCGCGTAAAGACCCTCCTAAACGCCCCAGAGATTATAATGCGATTCATCGGAAGGCGATAGGAGCGACTTGCTAATTTTCCTTGTTCTTTATGACACTTCAGCGTGTCATATCTGTTACAAAAATCTATTATTACCTTTATTAATTTCTTTAAAAGCATTGCGGGCAATTTTATTTGCCGCTTTAATAGCTTGGCTCGTCCGAGAAGAGAATCACACTATCGCAGAAGATTGAATTATTTCGCTACTGAGTTTCATTCGAAGAACAATTTGATTCGTAGGCTCAACTTATAATACAACACAGTAAAATGTTTGAAGCTTGTATGAAGAGAGTGATGAATGTGGATGAAGCAATGAAAGTGTGCCGATCGTAGCAGATGGAGATCTGTGGTCTCTGCTTACTCCTACGGAAAACAAGCGTGATATATATGTATGTAAAATGTTACCACTTCATGGTAATATTCTGTGTATGGTACTTTCCCGCTCGAGCAAACCAATGTGTGCTTCCATGGCTGCACGCCATCTAGTTGTGAACAGGAACAACTCCTCGCGACATTTATATTTTCACAATAATTCTTTTTTTGCACCTTACAGTATAAAAAAAATATGAAATTGTTATATTCATCAACTTTATTAACATATTTCTCTCTAAATTAAAATATTATTAATATAAAAATAAACACTATGAATATAACGAACCATACCAACGAAGGATTTAGGCATCTAAGGAAAGGAACCTTCTCAAGATCCTAGATATCCTAGGCATCAAAGAAAAGAAAAAGACATGTAAATTCAGCATGTCACGATACATCTTGACAAAATTTCATTCCACTTCATTTCTACGCGTTTGTAAATATATATTGAGCAATAGGCCACCAGAATTAAACAATATAACTGATAATAAAACGGGATTATATAAATCAGTAATGTGGTGTTCTCTATTTAACTTGGCGGGAAAAGTCCCAGAAGACACTCTTTCATCCAAATCATTGTTAATCTATATTTTATATAGATATATATTATATATATATCTTGGTATATTTATTATTTTACTTGACACTGGCAGGTTACATACGTGTTTTAATTACGCTATACTGCGTCAATTTTCTTAACACTGGCAGGTAGATACGCCATATTGCGTCAAAGAAAAACACTGGCAGTTGCGTCAGCGCGCCTTTTGCGCGTTTAAAAATGGAAAACAAGAGGAAAAATTCTATCACTACGATGACTTTTAGATAAAGGTCTGGGACAAGTCGACCCGCCGTATCTCACTAATTAACGTGGTCAAGTATATGATATTTACAAATAAGCGCGGACGGTGATAGCGACTTTCTCTTTATCAACAAATAACAAGTTTATCGGGGACAATGCACTATCGGGTGTAACTAGTATCTGGAACCTCGAATCGTTACGCGGACTAGGGTTGAACTAGCTCCTTTGCATTCATCCAAATAATCTTGATACTTGCGATGAGGTATGTCACCTCTCAGCATCTTTTATGTCGCTTTTACCATAAGGAGTGCTCCGAGGAACTGTTCGGAATTCCTGCCGCTGAATTCCATTTCCGTACAACTCGCCGCAAAGAAAAGTTTTATCCTCACCATCTGCATGAATGGTGGAAATAAATCTTTTCACCATTCACTAAATAAACTTTCGGGAAAATAGGATTGTAGGTACTGGATCACCATTCATCCAGATTGGTGAAATGTATCTATTCGGCGAGATGTTCTTCTGTATCTACAACGTAAGATATCCATCCTCAAAGAAATGGGGTGGCCATATTCTGTCGTGAACGGCCAAGAAAACGATTTCAAAATTAGAACAGCGCATTCAAATGATGCTTGCGGTGGGGTCGTTCACTTCACACACTCCCGCAGAAAACCGGCATTTGAGTGGTAGCTTAGCTACCGCGCTTCGTCCGGTAAGCGGCTGAGTTCCGTAGGCCCAATCCCCCTTCCCCCTCCTCCTCTCCCTCCCCTTCCTCCCTCCCATAATGACAGTTTCCTTAAAGGCCGGCAACGCTTCTACACTGCCTATTGTACTGCGGATATTTATGGGCGGCGTTGATTGCTTTACATCAGGTGACACGCCTGCTCGTTTGCCTTCCTATCCCATAAAAAAAACTTAAGAGGAACATCATTGTGGAATGGTGGAAAGAGCATGATCGTTAGCGGACTGACGTTTGACAAATTAAATGTTATTTCTTATGTCGATAAATAAATAAGTCGATAAATAACTCACTCGTCGCAGCCCTACGTATCAAGTGAAAGTGCACGTTTCGATATGGAACAATGTGACACGGACGATAGCGTAACGTGATCGCGGCGTTATCGCAGCGACACCGCAGCGGCGATACCATCCTTGTTTTGTTCCATTCCAAGTAACTGACGGCCACCTGCTTACGAACTCATTTGCTTTTATAATACATAATATCTTTATATTAAAAATAGAAATGAAAATAAAAACGTTATTTATGACACCTTTTTTTACAATAACTAAAATTAAAACCTTAATTATATACAAATAAACAAACAGAGAGAAAATAATTTAAATCTCATAAGTGACATAAAATGGTTCTTGCTCGGCATATGCCAGGCGTTCTATTGGAGGACCTAGCGCTGGTTTTCAACAGAACCAACGTGGTCAGATTGAGGACCACAGTGATGACATTGCTACGGACACATACACACGCATACATACATCCATATATAATCATATACACATACACATAAATACAATAAAATTAAAATCAACTATTAATGCAGTCAGGCGTTTCTTTGCAGAAATCCATCACTAGGTGGACAGTCAAAGGTTTTACTTAGCTAAGATCCGCGACAAGCAAAACAATAACAGAAAATTAATAATGTGTGTTTTTCTGCTGTATAAAGTGGATTTATTTGGAACTTAAACCAAAAACTTACCGAAAATTGGCTATCAATTCTCCACCCGCCAACCACCATACACAACACCAAACACACATTACCACTTTTCCATCTTGTAAACGACACGTGTTTCTCCCCAACACGAGGCAACCTCAGGATCCCCAACTTACCGAAAAGTGAAGTTTTTAGTTTAAGTTCCAAATAAATCCACTTCATCCAGCAGAAAAACACAAATTATTAATTTTCTGTTATTGTTTTGCTTGTCGCGGATCTTAGCTAAGTAAAACCTTTGACTGTCCACTTAAAAACAACTAAATCGTGTAATAAATTCAGCGCAACCGAAAGAACAAGTTCCTGTTTGCATACTTAAAATATGATTTTGAATTTTTTTTTCAACATATTTATAGTATGCAAGTCACGAATGGAATATGGAATGGGGGTGAATTTGGAGTGAAATGGATATGGAATAAATAAATAAAAGTGTGTCTTGGGTTGCGTTTTTCCCAAAACTTTTTTCCACCCACCACAATTCTAGAAAACCAGCTATCTTCAGCGGTACTTCCGAAGCGACATGACATTGGAACCTTCAAAAAAACCTACACATTTCTAAAAAGACGGCAAAGCTTCTGGAATGTCTATGGTTTTGCAGATGTTTACGTTCGGCGTTGAATGGTTTTCATCAGGCGAGACGCTTGTGTGCCTTCCTATATCATAAAAAAAAATTATAAATAGCTATCCATGAAAGTAATATTTATAAATTTTCTGAACTTTTTAAGAAAGGCCAGGTCAAGAGTACCCTTAACCGGCGGGCTTGCATGAGGAGAGTGATGAGTCTGGAGGAAGCAAGGGAAGTATGCCGAGATCGTAGCAGATGGACATCTGTGGTCTCTGCCTACCCCTACGGGAGACAGGCGTGACGATATGTATGTATGTATGTAATATTTTTTATTTCTGTCACTAAATAGCGTTAAAATTAAAAACCGCCAAAAGTGTCAGCTGTCAGTCGCGCCATCTATCTCGCGCGCATTCTAGCGTACAAGCCACCCGAGCGCGGAAATTAAGCGAGAGACGCGACCCGCATACCAGAAGCGCTTAAGTGTGCGACCACCCTTATGGTTTTTGTTTATTATCGTATTGCTTTTAAAAGGTCCTCGATGGTAATCTTATCGTCACCATACCATTGCCTACCACCAAAACGCCTCAAGAGTCGTAAAGTTTTTTACAGTGCACTCAACCCCTCAACTGCACAGCAGCCAAGGCTAAAAAACAACTTTGGGTTGAGAGGAACCCACCACTTCCGGGTTTTATTAGTGCTTCAGAGACTCTACCAGCTGGAATTGACTTGTCACGGCCAATCTGGAAGTCCCTTAACCGCCTGCGCACCCAGATTGATCACCCAGATGTAGGAAAAGCATGGCAAAGTGGGGTTTCTCCGCCACAAACCCGTTGTGAGATTGTGGGAGAGCTACACAAACAATGGCACACCTGACATCATGCTCTGTGTGCCAAGATGAACAACCAACAAGAACTATATACACTTAAGACATAAAAATATTTGGTATGGGTTGTTGTTGTTATTCTTGGCAAAAAAAAGGTAACATGACAAAAGTTGAGAAAGCGATGCTTAGATGGTTTGAACACATAGAGAGGAAGGATGAAAGACGGCTGGCAAAAGAAATTTACGTGGCGAATGTGGATGGAAGGGTCGGTAGGAGAAGACCACGCAAAACATACCTTGACCAAATTGCTGAAGTTTTTCAGAAAGGCCAGTACAAGAGTACCCTTAACTGGCGGGCATGCATGAGGAGAGTAATGAGATCTGTGGTCTTTGCCTACCTCTACGGGAGATAGGCGTGACGATATGTATATATGTTTGTACTTCATGCAAATGTAAAGTTATAGTTGTCTATGCCAATAATTATTTACGAATCAGTTAAACCACTTGCCTGAATGTTTTAAAATAAATTTTATCACAATTTAAACCACCAAGTTATCACAGTATAATGCAGGAAAGTCCAAAGACAAATAAACGAATGGTTAAAAACAAATTTCAATACACATCCTCCGGACTTCTAGCCGAAGGTACGCTGTGAGAGCTGAGATAGCCCACTTCACTTTTTTCATTGACTGCACAAGCTTAGCCATTGTCTGGGTACCGTCCCTCGCATAATGTGCCATTTGAATTGTCTGCACAGATTAAAAAGTTTGAACTTCCGCGTGTTGCTTCGCTTGCACATTGATTAGCTTATACGAGCGAAGCTTTCTGAATAATACACGTTCTCATATGGTCTGTTACGACATCAGTGATTTAGTATAAATTCTAATGTCTGGATGTTTCTGCCTTCTCATTTATTTTTGTAATGGCACCTATGATTAAAAAGTGGTTTATTTATCTACAATAAGTATTACATTTATTTAAAATCCGAAACAATATGTTTTTAAGTTTCGCCTCCATCGGTTTGTCTAATTGTCTACGCCAATTATTGAGGCGGCTAAACTAATTTTGACAAAACTTTGATAAGGAAGGCAGTGTTACAGAGGAAGTTGGGGGGGGGGAGAAATTGCAATTCTATTAAAAAAACTATACTTACTACTCTATAAAATTTTTAACAGTACACCAACTATCTGCACAGTCAAAAGTTTTACTTAGCTAAGATCCGCGACAAGCAAAACAATAACAGAAAATTAATAATGTGTGTTTTGTCTGCTGGATGAAGTGTATTTATTTGGAACTTAAACCAAAACTTACCGAAAATCGGCCATCAATTCTCCACCCACCAACCACTAAACACAACACCAAACACACATTATCACTTATCTATCTTGTAAACGACACGTGTTTCGCCCCAACACGAGGCATCTTCAGGTATAGTAGACTCTACGGAAGACAACCGAAAAGTGACTGTCCATATAGTGATGGATTTCCGCAAAGTAACGCCTGACTCCATTAATAATCTTAAGTACACCAACTACTTACCTGAAAGAAAAACATTTTAAATTACACATTGGTTTGCAGGTTAAATGCATAAAAATTTAAAAATATACATAAAAAACTGTCATAATTAATTTGTTAACTTATACTGTTATAGATATTTGGTTCTGATTGTTGTTGTTGATCACCAGTCTTTAAGGATTTACGTGATTTGGTAGGAGAGAATAGGTAGAGCCAAAAAGTTACTATATCAGTCACAGATGGCGCTTTGATAAATTGAAATATATGCATTTGAAATCTGACCATCCGCTTAATTTAACCGCCATCTTTAAAACCGCGTAGCCGTTATCACAGACCAACTAATGGGGTTGAGCTTGTTGACCCGATATGTATATCTACACAACCAATGATGAAAGCAGAGAGAGTAAATTTGGCGACTGTGGACGGGAGTGAAACACTGCGTTGATCTGCTAAGTATCCTAAGTATTTTTGACAAATTCTTACTTCGGTAACAGGAATTACGAAGCCTAATCCAACACACATACAAGCAAAGACATAATATATACTCACGTAAAAGTATACAGGTAGCGAACACACGAGCACACACACACACACATTTACAGACGCAAATAATTTTCGTGTGTATATGTGTGTGATACATATGATGTTTTATTCCTCCTTTTTTAGTATTTCATAATTATAATTAGTAGAAATTAGTTAAAATATGTACATACATTGTTAAAATCAAAAATTAATGTTTGGATCCCGAGATATGTACGTACGGGTACGTACCGTGTACGTACGGGTCCGCCGGCAATTTAACCTTATATGCACGTATATATTGTTTAAATAAAAAATAAAAATATATATATACGTATTAAAACAGCGATATTTTTTTGATGTTACTATAATTTATAGCACAGATTAAAAATTAATTATTAAAATGGATTTGAAGAAGCACATATATAGCGTGGCAACAGGTGATGAATTTAGGTGAAATAAATTTTTTATATTTCCTTTTGCCTAAACCTTAATTAACAAAAATACTGTTTTTAATTGCCAGATTTTTCTACTTTCCCTAAACCACGCGGCAACATTAACAGTAAAGAAGAAACATTAACGATGATATATATTTGGTTTTGGAGACGTTTTCCAATTACGTTAATTATATTTTTTCTTCTCGCTAAGCATTCGCGGGAAAACATTTAAAAACAAAATGTTAATGGTTTGTGGATAGACTGGGGGGCCTGAATGGAGCAGAAATTGTAAAGTCTGCTTTTACGGCTTAAAACCAAAGAGTTGATTCATATAAAAAGAAAATTTGAAAGACTATATCTAATTATTACATATTTCCGCCCGCGGAGTCAATGGTCGCGGGTTCGATTCCCGCATCGGAATAAATATTTATATGGATTTATAAATGTTTATTCTGAGTCTGGTAACCCTCCCAGTCCGCATGTTCCTTTCCTGCCCATCCTTTCTTCTCTATCCTTTCCCTTCCTCTCCGCCAATCCACGGTCTGCCGTGCCAATGGATGCGTGGCTAGGGACGAGCCTAGTCGCAAGCGTGCCGATCGTCCCGGGGTCGGGCTCCCCCGGGGACTATGGTGCCTTACCTCAGCATGCAGGGCTCTGCTGGGGCTGACCTCCATCCTCCCTTGCGGCTCGTGGGACTCACTAAGACGAATTTAATATACCTAATTTGTCAAAAATGACAGCGACGTGGTTCGCCACCCGTCACATCCTGATTCTCACGAGGGCGAAAAGCGACCAATGACGAGCCGTTTCGCTGCGATGAATGGCAGCGGATGGAGCTCTGTGGTCTCCAGTGGAGCTCTGTGGCAATCCCTGCGGGGGATAGGCGTGAATATATAAAAAAAAATATATTACATATTTTATAATTCTTCTTTACTGCTATTTATGCTGGATATATGTGTTTATTCCCGTAGATGTCGTAAGAGGTGACGATGGCGGGAAAGTACCGATGGATGGGTAGCAGTGACTAGATGAGTAATTAAATCAACATGCGATTCCCAATCTACCTACCCAGCGTTATGTGGATTCCAAGATGTTAACCTAGCGTGAGAAAGAAAATTAATATGTGAGGAAGAATGATAAACTTTTACGAATATTATCTATTAAAATGTCTTCTTCTTCTTCATGTGCCATATCCATTCCGGAGGTAACCGTCAGTTTATTTGTATTTATTCCTATCCTCAATGAGAATCTTCTCTGTGCTTTCCACCTTCAACCTGTCTTTTATATTTATAGTCCACGGATTTTTTTCTACCGCGGCCTAGATAATGTCTTTTAATAAATTGTATTTCTCATTTCGATAAATATGCCCAAAATATACTGTTTTGCTCTATTTGGTTATTGTAATAAAATAATAAAAATAAAATAAAATATAATAAACAAGCCTTATATTCCACACGGGTTACAATTATGTACAAAAAATTAAATATAATACTGATGTTTTATTTTGGTTACATGGATCCATCTCAGGTAAAGGACTCCTCCAAGGATTTCTATTTTTTTCTATTTTTTGCTATTCTCTATTTTTCCGTGAGTTTACATTAAAAGTCTATCTGTTATCCACATATAGGGCTATATGACCAGCCCATCTAAATTTCAGGGTTTGAACATAAGCTAGCGCATCAATCAAATAAGAAGCAATACTAGTGATAGATGCGCTGGCTTGTTTGGTTGTTGTATCTACCTCTAAATATTTGTACATTAATTCCAAAACTCTTTCATTTGTAATTCTATCTGTCCACTTTATTTTAAACATTCACCGGTACATCCATACCTTTCAAATGCTCTCAAATCACTTTGTTTTGATGTCTAACTTTCTGAAGCATACATATGAATGGGAAGAATATAACATTTCACCATCCTTCACCTTAGTTACAAGTCAAAGCTCTTGTTCGTAAACAGTTTTTTCGTTTTCTTCTTTCTGGCTATGTCCTTATTTTAATATTAACTTTGACGACTGCCATAAAATAGCGCAGTGATGAAGTTGTCGCTCTATTATCGCGGCTTTAACTTTAAAATAACTGCATTTTCATTAATTAGATTATGTGACTTTATGTTTTTAACTTTTCATTCGCTCTTATGTTGGATACTGTTAAACAGATGATTACAGGGGCTTTATTAGTATTTTAAGAAAAACTGAGACAAATTTTCAAGATATAAATATTTTTGGAGTGGAGAAATTAGCAAGAAACTATACCAGAAAAATAATCAATAATAAAAACATCCAACTGTCGTATTCGTCTTAATTCAAATCCCATGCATGATTAGAATATCAACAATCATTATCAACCTATCTCTTCCTACAAGTAGTGTTTTATAATAACAAACATCTCACTCCAAACAGTTGTCCCATCGAATATAGCTCGCGCCCCTCCCGCGGTCCTTCACGAAAGACGGCTCGAATTTCCGCCGCGGCCTCGCCGGAACCGACGCCATGTTTACAAATCGCGCGGGGAAACGTCACAGCGAATTTTAAACAGCTACATGACGATGTCAGAAAAAGCTTGTTTATGGTATCAGATTAAAGGGTCAATGGTACGGATGTTTTAATATTACATTCAAAAAAGTGTTTATTCATATCGTTTCATTCTACTTTTACCTTGAGTTTTAATATTATATATTAATCTAAAAGTTGGCTTATACCTTTTAATTTTTTTCGTTAAAATATAATAATAGTTAAAAAAATTAGCTCTGAAGACCTATATTTCGCAGGAGTAAAAATTGATTATTTAACATAGAGGAATACTATATAGGACGACCTACTTTTCTTAGTGGCGAAACTCTCACTTTCGATCTATGGGCATGGGTTGATTCTCTGTGGATGAACTACAATCGAAAAAAAGTTAAACGTTGTCTAATACTATTAGATATAGGCCTCCCCCAGGATGCACCTAGCCTAAACCTAACCTGAATTTCGTCTGTATTCATCGAGTTTCACTCTATCTCTATTGGTAGAGCCACGCTGCAGACGAATGCTTTGTCAAGAATGGGAAGTTCCACACTCCCGCAGAAAACCAGCGTCTGAGTGGTAGCTTAGCTACCGCGCTTCGTCCGGTGAGCGGTTGTTGCGTTCCGGAAGCCCAACCCCCTCCTCCCTCTACCCCTCTTTATATCTTGAATTTGCTAATTGGAAGAATAGTTTGGGTGACATTTGTTTTCTTCATTTTTATTACTTCTATATGAGATATTTATATCACGTCTATTTCTACGGGTAGGCAGAGACAATAGATCTTCATCTGTTACGATATCGGCATACTTTTTTTGCTTCCTCCAGACTTATCACTCTCTTCATGCAAGCTCGCCGGTTAAGGGAACTATTGACCTGGCCTTTCTTAAAAATTTCAACAATTTGGTCAAGGTATATTTTCCTTGCTCTTGGTCTTCCTCTACTGACCCTTACATCCACATCTGCAAAGTAAATTTCTTCTCAGTAATCTCTTTATCAGTAATCTCTCATCGATCCACTCTATGTGCCCAAACCATTTAAGCATCCCTTTCTCAACTTTTATCACGACATGTTTTATATTGCTTATTATATTATATTATATTTTTTTATTGTTACATTAAAGGCGTCAATCGGCTGGAGCTTAAGGCCGCTTTGAAAAATGAAAGATTACGTGTAAATCTGTAATTTATATGCGTAGCCGCGAGCCGCGAGAACTACCCCCCACGCAGTCCGGGTTGTCGATATGCTGTTATATATAAAATAATACATTTTTTTTTAACATTTTTCAATAGTATGAAATTATAAATAATATAATTCTTGTAGTATTCAATCATCTCAGGACTTTTTAAATTGATTTCTCTGGCATCGCTGCAAGGCTTCAAAAAAGCCCAAATCTCAATAGTAATATATGGTAGGTAAATAATATGGTAGATAGAGACTAAGCTAAACAGAAATCAATGAAGAGGGCTGTGCATGACATTTCTCTTGTGGATACGATTTTTTTTTATTTATTTATTTAGATTATTCATTTATTATTAGATTTGGGATGATGAAATCAGCCGGAGAACCAGTCACTGATATAGGGTGGTAGAATTCGGTTTTCAAAGATAAATAATAAAAATCTACAAAGGAGATAAATAAAATGCAGTAATTAATACGAAGAAGGGTAGTGCGGGTTTAATTTTTTTTTTAATTATTACGTCCAAATTTTGTTCGGGCACATTCTTGGAATTTAGCCACAGTATTCTGTGCCACTCGCTGATATAGTGACTTCGGGATTTCGTCTGCCTTCGCAGACGGCATTTTCTTTTAGTGCTGTACATTCTATGTATGTATTAGTTCTTCAGGTTACCAGACTGTATTGGTAATGGACCGATCGCGTTTGTCGGATATAACCGTTAACCGGAGATTGACTGACTGGGTGCTGAAGAGGATCTGCGCAAGGTGGCTGGTATATACTGAATATTAGAAGCCGAAGATTGGACTAAGGTGCGCTTCTTGAGGAACACTTAAGTTTATGATAATGATGATAATTCAGGATGATTCTACCGCTATCACCGGGTTGTAAAGTGTTCAAAGTGTGGTTGAGACCACTTGCATCCCAGAACCGAAACTTCAATTTGCAATGTTGCCATTCAATATTCTTTAAATATAACATTAGATAACAGATTATATATAAATAGAAAGCAAACAGGTGTATTTCTAATTAAAGAAATAGATGAAAAGTACATATTTCGGAAGTCGTTGGAATTTAAACACCAAAATTATTGAAATGCCTTTTCTACTGTTCTGTTTCAATTGAAAATTGATAATGCAGTGAGTGTATCAGCAAAATTTAGCTCGCGATAGCAGAATAAACCAATTAAATAAATTATCATTGGGTAACCTGATAGCGTGGATAAAAATGCATGTATTCGGCACATAAAGGCCCTGATCCATTAGCATGTTCAATGTTTTAAGGGATCTAAAACACCTCTTACATCATACGTTACAGCGACTAAAATAGTAGTACCTATTAAACGTTAAATTTTTTACAATATAATTGATACCTTAATTTAATATTCATACATAATTTTTGTTTTTATCCCATAATTGCGTTCGTTGTAAGTTAAATGGATTCATTTACATTAGAGAAATGAATGTATCTGTAACTCACATCAGATGTTTCTTTATAATTGTACAAAAATAAAACAGCTTTTTACGAGATCGATTAGGTCTCATACGCATTATAGTAAAGGTCAGTTAAGGTTTCTCATAGATCTCAATCGCTGACCCGAGAGTTTTTTGAAATAGAAGGTATATATGTCGAGGCATAAACAATTTAAGAATCTATTTACTATATATAAATATATCCGATAATTGATTCTTGATTATTTTCAACTCGTAAGTGGATCACCGCCTTACCAACCCAGTGAGTCTTGTTTAACTGGCACGAGTAAGATACTAAAACTGGTTTCCATTCGATATCTCTTCGATAAAGAATTGAAACAATTAACATAGAATAACATTAAAATTCAAATTCAGAACTTTTCGTTTTTAATAGGTATTGAAACATACTTCAGAAATGTCAGTATACGTGGGATCACGAAAACAAACCAAGCAATAATTACTATGAATGCTCTTCCTTTATAATATGAGTAAAATGAGTAAAAAAATTAGAAATTAAATAGTTATCTGTACTGTTATATTGAGAGTGAGTTCCTATTATATAGACATTCGCAAAATATTTAATTATATCTAAAAATAAATTTTATCTTCAGACTGAAGTCATGTCAAGTACGTGAGACGACATAATTAAACAGTATTTTTAGCATTTATCTAATATATTCAGACTCGAACAATTGGAAACCGCATAAATAAGATTGTACACCTACATTTTACATAATTTTGTCGATTACTATTTAAAATAAAGTTAATAATATTATCAGTAATTATCACACACTGCCTTTTTTAGCAATTGCCGAACGAACATCGACCCTGTTGATAGTAAAGTAATAAATAAATTTATAAGTTTACATTTAGGTTAAGCTACAAACTATATTAAGTTACTGAAATTGCATTTATCGTGTAATAATTCAAATCCACTTAATTCTACGCAAAAATATTGTAGATAACTTAATAAAAACACGAGCCATACGTACTGTAACCCGTGAAACAAAAATGAGAAATAAAAAAATGTTTTTTTTTTAAATAGACAAGAGACTTCTCCGCATTTATGGATGTCTATGGGTGGTGTTGATCATTCACCACCAGGTGATCCGCATACTCGTCTGCCTGTTCTGCTATAAAAATCGTGTCACAATGATATAAACGGTAAGCAACCAACGCCGTCCGTAGTCATCCACGATACGAAGGGTACTGCAGTTGCGTTTTTAGAGGAAAATGTGGATAATGGGAGTAAAAGAAGGAATTAATTGAAGGAGATGGACCTGAAGAACATTATATAACATTGTTACATAATGTTCTCTACGAACATTATGTAACAATGTTACAATGAACATTATGTAACATTGTTACATAATGTTCTTTGCGAACATTATGTAACAATGTTACATAATGTTCTTTACGTCACACTGTTATGGCAATATCAGTGTTTAACTTACAAAATTTTCTTGGTGTTTAATGAGAATTTTAGCCATTTTCAAGATGAACTGATATTGAATATCTCTAAACAGAGTCTACCTGATTAATAAAAATCATTGTTAATCTTACCGACGTTCTACAAATGAATGATGTCCTGCATATTAAAGTCTGTGAAACAAACTACTTTCAGCGGTATTTCAAATCTATACGCCATTGTAATCGTCAAAACGAAGGCGTGTGTTAACATATGTCAAAGGCCAGCAACGCTTCTGCGGTGTCGCGGTTGTCTATGGGCGGCTTTGATTGCTTTCCATTAGGCGGCACGCTTGTTCGTTTGCCCTCCTACCCTATAAAAAAAAACGTTTCTACAATTCGTACAGTGTTGTCAATGGGCGGCGCTGATTTTCCATCAGACGACACAATTGCTCGTTTACTTTTACTATCCCATAAAAAAATTAAATTTGAAATTATCAAAAACATCAAGGTGGCAACCCTGCCTTTGTGAGCCCAATTTATTTCTTAATAACATCTTAGCCCGCCGTCCGTAGCGGGCCGCCGCCTCGTCAGACATTAATTTGTTTGTACATCAAATCGAGCGCTTGCATTGATGAATGAAGGAAGGAGTGGAGGATAATCTTACTCTGTTCCGAGTTATAACACCACCTCGTTATATAAGCAGTTTCCCTCGCACAATTACGTACTACATAATGTAATAACAGTACGCGCTGTGATAATGTCCGCCATATTGGTATTCCATGACATATTTTTTTTATACAATGTTGGCGATGATTTAATGAAATGTACATTCGGTCTATTGGCGGCAACTAAATTCTATGAAAAATATTACTGGTATTTTTCTTTTTAATGGGATTGGACGACAAACGAGCAAGCGTGCCGCCAGATGGAAAGCAATCAACGCCGCCCATACACAACCGCGACACCGCGGTAGTCACTGAAGAGTTGCCAGCCTTTTAGGTATGTGTAGGCTTGTTTTCTTTCTAATCAAATTACATCAGAGACGTTGAGTTTTTATTTCAGTTTTAACAATCTTATATAATTATTAGTTATATTGTATAATTCTGGTGGTTTATTACTCAATATAGTTTTGATTAAGGCGCAGACATAAACTGAAATAAATGCGTGTATCGTATCTTTTTAACTTGACTGTAAAAGTCAGTTTTGGTAGAATGCCCACCATTTTACCAAAATAATATCAATATTTTACTCGATACTAGCATAATAGTTAAAGCTAAGGAAGAAGTTTACTATTAACTTATTACACTATAAATAAAATTATTATTCTAACAAAGGTAAGGCAGTATAAAATTTTCGGAAATCATTTTTCTTAAAATTTTAATGTATGTGCTTACCACATTTAGCCTCATCAATTAGGTAAATGATGAGGCAAAATAAGCGATAGTCATTCAAAGCGAGGTCTCGACTCTATCCAAAAAGCTTTTGGGTTACTAGTGGTATTATTAGTGGTAGAGCCACGCTGCAGACGAATACTTTGTCAAGAATGGCATATTATTTGTCTGTAGCAGAAAACCGGCGTCTGAGTGGTAGCTTAGCTACCACGCTTCGTACGGTGAGCGGCCTGAGTTCCGGAGGCTCAACATCCTCACCTTTCCCCTCCCACTCCCACTACCATAATGTCACTTTCCTTAAACGTCGGCAACGCTTCCGCACTGCCTATAGCGCTGCGGATGTCTATGAGCGGCGTTGATTGCTTTCCATCAGGTGACACGCCTGATCGCTGCTCGGTTGCCTTCCTATCCAATTAAAAAAATACTACTAAACTCCCATCAATGGTACAGGATTAAGGAGCAGCATTCACTACCAAGTAATAGTTTTTGTCGTTGCCCTGAACCTAAACGAAACACAAAATATTATAAACAAAAATATTAATTGAATGCTAAAATTCCAATTCAGTCCAGTCAGTTGCCACTTTTAGATATAAAACGAATTTGAGTGACAAGTTTTTATTATACAAGACCAGTGTACTGTAAGAAGAAGTTGCGTTCGTGTACGATTTATGACACTTGTAAACGTTTGATATTCCATATAGGGTAGGTAGGTTTATCGTGCGTAAAAACCAGGTGGCGTTGTGGAAAATATCTCCTCAACTTTAAACAGCCATCTTGAAATACGTGTACAGTCGGTGTCAAAATTGAAGGATGAATGTGTACAACGACAGTGCCTGTTAAATTAAAAAAAATATAATTTAAATGATATATTGCATTACGTACTTACGACAAATACTTTAATATTCCTTTTCCAACTGTCGAGATTATAAGACCGTTGATTTGGATGTTGTTATTTTTTTTTTAAAATTTAATTACGTATTTGGTGATGCATTAAACATAAGTTATAAAATGAAACTGATTTCATACGCAACTCGACGCTACGATTTCATGTGTGGTGGATACCATTAATAATATAAGCCTAATAAAAGCCTTTAATCATATAAATACATAATATACCAAAATACTGTTATACATCGTCATCCTTGTTATCTGTTCGTCTAATGACATAGGCCTCTTCCAACATTTTCCATTGAATCCTTACCCTGATTCTCCTAGTCCACAATTTTCCTGCTATTTCTTTTATTTCGTCGTTCCATCTTTTATATTGTCTTCCGCGTCTCCTTTTCAGGTTACTCGGGTACCGATCGATGATTGTCCTACTCCATTTCCTTTCTCCTCGAAGAGTATGTCCTGTTCAACGCCATTGATATTTCTTATAGTATCAGTAATATTTATACGTTTGGTCTTGCTTCCTATGACTGAATTTCTTATCCTATCTCATCTCTTTATATTCTCCTTTCCATTGATCTTTGGCAGACTTCTAGTTTTTTAAAGTTTTTGTACTGGAAGAACACGATTACTGAAAAGTTTCGTTTTTATATCCATTTTTGTTTCCTTGCTTTTTATGACTTCCTTTAGTGATCAGTACTTAAATATTATTTAAATTTATAAACATACAAATATATAATAGGTCGGAAATCGAACCCATAACCTTTGGTACAGAATGCAAATATATCGTCGCTGCGCCATTCGGGTGATTATTAAATAGTATCTATCGCTTTTTATTTGCACATTATTAATATTAATACTTAGTCGACTGAGTAATGTTACAGTAGGAAAAACGACGACTTTATTAGTGTGACTCAGTGGATTAGCTACCACTTTCGAAGTCAACGTTATAAGATTCGATACTCCATAAATATTTGTATGGCCTACAAATATTTATCCCGAGTCTGGGTGCCTCAACAGTTCGCCTTGGAGAAGTGTGGTATATATCTGTAAATATATAGAATTTAAATCTATACTAACTTTAATTGGATATACGTTGTCTTGTAAGCAGTATTAATACCTTAGTTATTGCACACTGACTGTACTTATTTCAAAGCTAATAACCTGACAGGTCTTCCATTAAAATCTAAATCACCCATTATAACCGTATAAGAATTTTAGTACTTACAAGAATTAAAAAAACCGACATACCGTATAACAAGAAATACCATATAACAAGAAGTAATATATAGGGCAATGCTTCTCAAAGTGGTCTATATTGACCCCCAGGAGTCAATATTGACGTGCAAAGGGTCAAACAGGGTTTGGTCCAGGAGGTCTTAGTCTATCAACTACAAAACAAAATTGGGGGTACGTATAAATTGGGGGCAATGGTAGTTTTTATTTAATTTAAACAGGTGTTAACGGTATTTTTGCTTTCATGAAGAGAAAAAATCACAGACACATATACATTTATTGTATAATTGTTACCTAAAACTATAACAAACGGATAAAGCAGCACATAGCAGTTTTATACAAAAACCTATATATTAACTCATATCTTAATGTATGCAACATTAAGATCTTATAGTTCACTGAATAGTGAACTATAAGATCTTAATGTTGCATACATTAGAATTAAATAACTCCGTTTACTTCAGCTTTTTCAGTTTCAGCAGCCGCTCGTTTCTCCGTCCTCAATCATACATCCTCACAGCCATCACACATCTTCCATCAATCCGTTTAATAGCACAACAGCTGTGACGACCGATTGGCTTAGTGGCGGGGACCTCCGCCCGCGGAGTCAATGGTCGCGGGTTCGATTCCCGCATCGGAATAAATATTTATATGGATTTATAAATGTTTATTCCGCGTCTGGTAACCCCCCCAATCCGCATTTCCTTTCCTACCCCTTCCTTTCTTTTCTATCCTTTCCCTTCCTCTCCACCAATCCACGGTCTGCCGTGCCAATGGATGCGTGGCTAGGGGCGAGCCTAGTCGAAAGCGTGCCGATCGTACCGAGGTCGGGCTCCCCCGGGGACTATGGTGCCTTACCTCAGCATGCAGGGCTCTGCTGGGGCTGACCTCCATCCTCCCTTGCGGCTCGTGGGATTCACTAAGACGAATTTAATATACCTAATTTGTCGAAAATGACGGCGACGTGGTTCGCCACCCGTCACGTCCTGATTCTCACGAGGGCGAAAAGCGACCAATGACGAGCCGTTTCGCTGCGATGAAAGGCAGCGGATGTAGCTCTGTGGTCTCTGCTAACCCCTGCGGGGGATAGGCGTGAATATATAAAAAAAATAGCTGTGAAAAACATTTAAAATTAAAGAATTAACAAAATTTAGAATAAGTTAGACGAGAGGTTTAGACGCAACAGAAATATATGACGAGTGGCCTACAAGCAAAAAAGTTTGGGAAGCGTTGGTCTAGGAGGTCTTAGTTTATAGCGATAAACAATATAATCGAACTTGTAGAATGAGTACAACTGTGAAGTTGACTAACCTGTCCACTACGTCACAAAACAAGCATGGCTCGGCTGAGAGGAGGGGCATTGCCCCGCCTCCTAGCACAGCCTCCCAGCATGGTTTAAGTTAACAATACATTGATGTACTTGTAAAACGTGTAATAATGATGTTTTCTGATAGAGCAACATTGTATACCATTTATAAGCTCTAGTATTTGGTGTAGTGTTGTCTCTTTCTGGCCTATTGCCTGTGACTTATTAAAGTATCCATTTCTTTCATACCTCGCTTTTCACCTTATTACAAATAACTTTAATCTTACTGGAAATAACTATATTTTTTTGTCTTTAAATATAAAACTTTATTTACTCTGAAGTTAAAAATTGAATTAAAATACCCTCGCATTAGTTATCACTGAAGCACGGCAAACTAATTTATTCGATAAAGATATAAAAATTAACGTATATTTATTTGCTATAACTGAGTTATAAATGTTGTTGGAACGTCGTTGGGAAATTTTTTGAATTAATACAACCATTTTAAATTTGTGACGTGAGAGTTCTTAGATTAATAGTTAAAATATAAAAAGTTGTGCTAAATTAGCTGTTGAGCTTCGCTAATTAGACACAAAAAAGAATAGTGACACATGTAAATATTGTCTGAATGAAAAAAAAAATAAAAACTAGAATTGGACTAAGAGATATTATTGTATAATTAACAATATTTAGTGACGATAGAAATGGTTGTGCTAAACTGGCTGCTAATCTTCGCTAATCTGACACTAAAAAAAAATAAAAGGTAAACATGTGAACATTGTCTGAATGAAACAGTAAATAAAAAAATTAAGACTTAAAATGCAGGTACTAACAGTCAATACTGAATAATTTATTATATTTTTATATGATAAATTAAACAAATATTAGATGGAAATTGTTGATATAAACTGACTGCTCACCTTCACTAATCGAACTCTAAAGAAAAGTTACACATGTGAACATTCTCTAAAAGTAAATAAAACAAAAGTATTAAGAGTAAATAATAAAGAATTAACCATACTTAGTAAAGATATAAATAGTTATGCTAAATTTGGCAGTCAGTCACAAAATAAGAAGAATGACACATGTGAACATTGTTTAAATGTAAATAAAACATGAAAAGGTATTAACAGTAAATACCAAATAGTTAACCATATTTAGTAAAGATATAAATAGTTATGCTAAACTAACTGCCAGCCTTCGCTAATCAGACACAAAATAAGAAGAATGACACTCGTGAACATTGTTTAAATGTAAATAAAACATGAAAAGGTATTAACAGTAAATACCAAATAATTAACCATATTTAGTAAAGATATAAATAGTTATGCTAAACTAACTGCCAGCCTTCACTAATCAGACACAAAATAAGAAGAATGACACATGTGAACATTGTCTAAATGTAAATAAATCATGAAAAGTTATTAACAGTAAATACCAAATAATTAACCATATTTAGTTAGTTAATATTGCGTAATTAACTATACTGAATAAATATTATCTTCGCGACGATAAATATACTGTGTCGAACGTCCGGTAGATGTTAATTGATAATTTTCAAATGTCGATAAATCTGCGCCCGCGCAAGGACTCCCTAATTAATCCTCATGTGGTCAACACACGCGAGTGTTGCAGGCTTCAAGCAAAAAAAAAACAATTATACAATTTTACCTTTTTAAAATTGTGACGTCATATAAAATATATATAATCTGCAACAATAGTGGCCAATTTGATTATACATATATATATATATATATATATATATATATATATATATATATATATATATATATATATATATATATATATATATATATATATATATATATATATATATATATATATATATATATATATATATATATATATATATATACTCTACTCAGCCTACGCTCCCCTCCACTCGACTCTATACAGGGTCACTTACACATGGCCATGAGCACACTACAGAGTGAGCCGTCGACTTTTTTTTTTGACTTGCTACGATCTACTAGTAAGGAAGGCAACTAGCAGACGTGTCACCTGACGGAAAGCAATCAACGCCACCCATAAAAATCCGCAGTGTAGAAGCGTTGCCGGCCTTTAAGGAATGTGTCATTATGGGATGGTTGTTGGGGTCTCTGGAACTTAACCGCTTACTGAAAGAAGCGCGATAGCAAAGCTACCACTACTCAGACGCCGGTTATTTGCGGGAGTGTGGTACTTCCCCGGGCGAGCCGGCCCATTCATGCTACACACAAATAATATGCCATCCTTGGCAAAGTATTCGTCTGCAGCGTGACTCTACCACTACAGAGTACTATATGATTAATTTTTAGGGGAACAACAAAAAACTGATTTTCTTTCATAGTTTGGGAACGTTTTAAAAACTATTCTTATTTTAGATGTAAAAAGAGGTATTTTTTAAAATAACTATGAAGTAAGTTAGACAGCATCAAAGTGAAACGGGAGAAAAAATGTTTTTATGGAGTTACGAATTGATCGAATACTGTTGATTAGGCCAACGATATGAATCGCATGCTGCGAATAACACTTTAAAATAATTAAACTTTATAAAAACTGTTAAGTTACTTACGAACTTCGAAATCTTGACTTGTACACCAAACACTTACCTGAAAGAGATAGCAATATAAGATACACTAGTTTACAGTTTAAGAAAAATAATTTGTAAACATTATTCAATAGAGAAAAGTATCAAACACTCATAACAAGAATATTAAAGTTTCATCCCCACCATCTGGATAAGTGGCAATCCAGTACGGTGAGTTTTTCTCGAAACTTCATGCCTCGCGCTACCACTCTATGGAAATAGCTGCCTTCGGCGGTATTTCCAAAGCGATACGACATTAAAATTTTTCCTACCTACTGCCTACTGATATCTTCAAGGCCGGCAACGCATATGTGATGCCCATGGTGTTGTGGTTGTCTGTGGGCAGCCTTGATTGCTTTCCATCATTTTTTACGGAATAGGGGGGCAAACGAGTAAGCGTGTCACCTGATGGAAAGCAATCAACGCCGCTTGAATGAGATAAGTCCTGCTTGTCTGCTTCCCTAGCCCATAAAAAAATCTCAAAACTACGTTAGTGAACACGTTTTCGTACTGATCCATTAAAAACGACGCAATTTGTGTAAACAAGCGAGTTTCAAAGCTATTATTAACACGGATAATAGGAGGAAAAGTGTTGGTTTGTGGCCATCGATACGATTTTCAGAGGTTAATTAACACACTTGTCAACGACGCGGCCGTTTAAATATGGCGGAAAATTGTAATTTACCATCGAGCACAAATAATAACTTATCGATGATTGCGAAACTTCCTCGTGTGACGAGTACAGTTACCAATATGTTGAAATAAAATACATATAGGATATCCGGTGGAAGAATCAGGTTATAGGTCGAATAATGCATGCTTTTACTTATTATTTTCTGCCAATACAACACAAGAAAACATACTGTAAAGTAGTACACTTAAAATCCTTCGTTTAACTAATTATCCAATGAATCTCAATACAAGAAAGCAGCAACACACCTTTGCGTGGTTGAAGTGTACAAAACTTTCGTACAGCGCCATCATACGTATACATTATATCTCTCCGACAAATCAAGTGAAAACGTCAAAGTTTTACAGACCGTCAAGGGTAGAAAAGTAGCTTAACTGGGGCGTATAATGAGACATGACGGGTACAAATTGTTGCTACTGGTCATGGGCAAAAGTCGCAGGTAAAAGACAAGATGGATGATGGGTAAATCTTAGCTACGTAATATCAGGATGTGGACCGAGACAGCGAGTGCTCCAGAACTGCTGCGCCTCGCAAAAAAGAGAAGAGTTGTGTTGGATTGTGTGCCAACGTTTGCTACTTGGAGAAGAAGAATGAATTAAAAATTTTGTTTGCACAATATATCTTTCATGGAATTATTAAAAGACCGAGTTGTAAAAAGCAGTTTATTTCTATTTCCGTCAAATTATGAACAATTGATTCATTTAAAACGTGCGTCTTAAATGAATCGATGTTTCAAAGCCCAATCTGGACATATGAATAAGAAATGTGTTTGCACAATATATCTTTCATGGAATTATTAAAACACTGAGTTATAAAAAAGCAGTTGATTTCTATTTCCGTTAAATTATGAACAATCGATTCATTTAAGACGCGAGTTTTAAATGAATCGATGTTTAAAAACCCAATCTGTCCAACTTCCATGACTCAACACCGGAAAAAAAACGCGACCCCGACGTTAACCAGCGCATCGACAGAGTTCCCACTGATGCATCGCTCTCGTTATTTAGTTAGCAGATCACCCCATTGTTACTTAGGAGAGGCCACGAAAAAAGCATGGGCGGGGCTCCTATCGACTTTTGCATCTCTCCCGATGAAACAAGCTGCGTATCTTGATACATGCCTCCAACGCGAACGCGCGCCAACAGACAATTTCAAATCCTCGCACCATTAAAACAAAGTTGAATTTGTATTGCGGTAAACGTATGCAGCTTATTAAAGAAAATTAAATTTGCAGCCACGCGAAATCGGCACGAATCCGCGAAAGCAGAAGAGCTTCGTACAACATCATGGGATATTAATCCTTATTGCTTGAGTGGTGCGTTTGCGTAGCGAATTAAATTTCTTTGAAATCGGCGAATTTGTTTTTAAACAGTCAGCGTCGGCGCTTACGCTGTTTTATATTTGATAATCGCTTGTTTATATAGTGTAGGATATATATAGAGTGGATTATAGATAAGGGGCGAAGGTATTTTCATTTTATTACCAAATTACCGATGGCGAGATTGCAGGCCGAGAGGCGATTGTGGCTGCCTGTATCGGCCAACATTTGCCAACAGGTAAATTGTCTTATTTTGTTGCGTTCGGCATTCCAACACTTACGATTGCGTGCGACTGGACGCGATTTCAATGTTGCACTGAATAAAATCAAGCGCCGAACTTGAAACTTGTTTTATTTTTGTTTTCAAAACAATTCAATCAGTTATCGAAGAACCTTTGTATTTGGAATAAGATAACAAACTAAATAGATTTTGTAGTGGCTGAGCCAGGTTTCTTTAATGGGATCGAAAGGTAAAGGTAAAAAAAATCACCTAATAAATGCAATAAAGGCAATGAAACGAGCGAATAAAATGATTCATTAATATAATTATATTAATGATTTATATTTTATATTAATGAATATTAATGAAACGAGGGCGAGAAGCGACGAACGGAGAGCCGTTTCGCTACGATGAATGTGAGAGGAAGGATTAGATGAAAAGATGGATGAGTGTGAAGGAAGGTCTATGTCGGATCGTAGCAGATGGAGGCGTGACTATATGTATGTATGTAAATATAATTCATATAAAATGTAAAATAAATTAACATAGAAGAGTTTCACTATATCGAAGATAAAACCCCCTAAAGATCCCGTGTCGCCTTATCAGTACGGCTGGCATATCTATAGTACCCCAGTTGAGTAACTAATAATTTGTATTGAAAATCGTATTGTGTGGATCACACTTAATAACTCTGACTCGAGTGCGAATAATATTTAGTATCCCTTCAACACCGATGGTAACTCGTAACTTATTTGATTGCTAGTTCAACGTCTAGCGCCTATCGGTGTGTTTCTTCGTCCGCAATTATGATTTAAGGCGCGAAAGGTCGTGTCGATTCGTCGATAGAACATTGTAGCGTCGGCCTGTAATTATTGTTTGTATGTTATGAGTGTAGTGTAGACGACTAAAGGGGCCATCCATAAATTAAATCAAACGAATTTAATGATTTATAAACCCCCCTCCTTGTCACATTTGTGTGACCTCCCCTCACCCGGTGTGATGTCACATATTTTGCAACTTTACCTCCTCCTTACGTCGATTCCCCAACGCCTTACCTATCATGGGATAAGCTTTTCTCTGACGATGTTCCGTCCTTTTTACTCAACTTTCAGCTGCGCTTCGGTAACGCCTTTAAGGTATGTGTAGGCTCATTTTTTGAAGGTACCAATATCGTATCGGTTCGAAAAAACCGCCGAGGTAGCTGGTTCCACAGAGTTGTGGTGCGTCGAAAGAAGTTTCGAAAGAAACGCACCGTAGTGGTGGGGCTGAAACTTTTCTTTACGGCGAATTGTGTGGTTGTGCGAATTATTCCAAACAATTCCTCAGAACACTCCCCATGGTAAAGGCGGTAAAAAATGCTAAAAAGATGAGATATCCCTCCACAGCGCTAAAGAGATTAGAATATAAATTATTATATTATATTAAAACAGCACTTCCAAAATTGTTTCTATATTTTTTTAAATATTGATATAATTGGTAATATGTTAAAGGTTTTCGTTTGAGTTTAAGTTTAGTTTATGGCGCTTTAGATTCATACATGTCACGTCACAAACTCATCCCCCCTGATGACAGAATGTCGTTTGGGTTCCTGACCCATAAAATAAATACATTCAAATAACCCACCCGGCAGCATTTTAACAACACAAGAGACAAAATCGATATTACGAATAGATAAACTCAAAATTTTATACACGATTAATGTAAGTACAAAAAACACAGTTCAAATGGTTTATTTAAATAACATCAAGTCTTTCTATCAATTGTACCATCGGACGGGCGTTTAATGGCGTGATTTCGATCTCGCTTATAACGCGTCAAGTGTGATCTGTGAACGCAGTGTCAATGTTCATTACACATATATTATTCATTATTGAAGGATGCATATTTGTTGTACAATTCCGGTCATAGAATGGGTCCACCTCATTTGTCCCCGTACGATCACGTACGAAGTGTATAGAAGCAAATACCAACAGACGGGTAATAGCGGGTACCTGAGTAACAAAAACCAGCTGCGATATTCTAAGCCACTTCTCAAGAGTACGTATTACAGCAAAACCGTTAATTTCTAGGGGTGACCAATGCCTGAGACTTAGACCAATGCCTGAGACTGAGACAAATGCCTGAGACTGAGACAAATGCCTGAGACTAAGACCAGTGCCTGAGACTGAGACCAATGCCTGAGACTGAGAACAATGCCTGAGACTGAGACCAACGCCTTACACTGAGACCAATGCCTGAGACTGAGACCGATGCCTGAGACTGAGACCAATGCCTGAGACTGAGATCAATGCCTAAGACTGAGACCGATACGGCTGTATTGACTGACTAGAACCTTTTAAGATAACTTGCTATTACATTTCTATAATTAATATATAAGTTTTGACGATCGCTTGGCTAAGTGGTAAGACTATCTAATTTCGGTTGACTTAATTCACACTCATTGTGAATGTTTTGAAATAATTATCAGGGAATTTTAAGTTTTTGTAGAGTAATAATCAGGCATATTCCATTCTTCAAAATTATTCCATCTTCTAGCAATTTTTTTTAAAATCGGTTCATCAGTTTTCATGATTAACCGGGACAAACAGACAGTCAAGCAAAGATTTATAAGAAAATATAAAAACTTTTTTTTTGTTTTAGTATCATGTACATAAACTGTAAAAAGGCAGTTATTTTTCTACATATCTTGATATTTTGGATAAAAAATTTAATAAAAAGAATCCTCGATCTCAAGGATCTCTAAAAGTGACATTATGACAGGTAACTGTTATTATAAACACACAAACATGCCACAAAATAATTACCCACGAGTAAAAATATAAACCAACCTTAACACACAAGAAATAAGATTTGAAATATAAAAATGCAGTACAGAATATAATTGTATCGTCATACTTCAATTTGACATCCGCTGAACGCGCAACCGTAACGTCGATTATTCGATAATTTCCAAACGATTACGATCGGTTTTTGACAACACTAGTCATTATTGTGTGCGTACGAATAGAATATGTTTTTAAAATCGTTACAGTGACAGGAAGTCTTTTTATTTTATGACAAGCTACTTCAAAAATGTAAAACCGTTCGTTCTATCATATTTTTAATTTGTCAGTTAATCGCAACAGAATTTTTAATTGAATAAAAAAATTTGTTGCGATTAACTGAGATTTTTTTTTAATTGGATAGGAAGGCAAACGAGCGAGCGTGTAGCACGATGGAAAGGAATCAACGTCTGCCCATAGACATCTGCAACACCATAGATTTTGCAATTGACCTTTAAAACATATATAAACTTATTTTTGAAGGTACCAATGTCGTATCGGTTTTTAAATATTGTTAAAGGTAGGTAGGTATATTACAATAACGGAAGGATAATAAATTTTGATGCAGAACGTGACTGAGAACCGTTTCAAATCGAATACAATATGAGTAAAATGATTAATAGAAATGAAATCATACATTTTTTATATTAAGATAATACAAGAGACCTTGTCGTATTGAAGTGATCTGCGTCAAGCAAAACAATAACAGAAAATTAATAATGTGTGCTTTTGTGCTGGATGAAGTGGATTTATTTGGAACTTAAACCAAAAACTTACCGAAAATCGGCCATCAACTCTCCACCCACCAACCACTATACACAACACCAAATACACATTACCACTTTTCCATCTTGTAAACGACACGTGTTTCGCCCCAACACGAGGCATTTTCAGGTATAGTAGATTCTACGGAAGACAACCGAAAAGTTTTTCGGTTGGATTCCGAGAGTTGATGGCCGATTTTCGGTAAGTTTTTAGTTTAAGTTCCAAATAAATCCACTTCATCCAGCACAAAAAACACACATTATTAATTTTCTGTTATTGTTTTGCTTGTCGCAGATCTTAGCTAAGTAAGACCTTTGACTATCCACATAGTAATGGATTTCCGCAAAGTAACGCCTGACTCCATTAATAAGTATGTCTATAGCTACACTCATAGCTATAGAGCTATGAGTGTAGCTATAGACATACTTTTTAATGAAGCTTCTTAAACTTCTTAAACTTCTATGGCCGCGTTACACGACTCTGGGTAGGAAAAAATCTATGAGTTCGCGTTAGCAACATGCTAATGTTTAAGATATATCTATATATATCTTAAACATCAGCATGTTGCTAACGCGAACTCATAGATTTTTTCCCTACCCAGAGTCGTGTAACGCGGCTATAGAAGTTTTCACTTCACAAAAACCTTCAAGATGCTAAACATGAGTAACGTACAAGGAAGCGTCCCTTTATCGCAATGAGAAGTCACCGATAAAGCTTTTAAATCAGCCCCGGCACTAGTTCCCGATCCTTATAGAGTCGCCACGGCCTACCGCTTTGTGTTACACGCCAACAGATGCTATCTGGGCATACAAAATGAGCATACCGAGTTTTAAACAATAGTGCGTAGGCGCAGATTGCCACAAAGTATCGTGTCTGTATCGTTTAGACCAACCATGAACATGTCAGGACAAACGGGTCGCAGTTTGCCGTGAGTAGGCAACTCTAGCGGCTAGTGGGCATTCCTTTTGTAATCTGTCCTGTAATATGTAGGACGAGTTTCGTAATACGCCCGGTATATTCGATGGAAACATGTTACTTTTGGACTAGTTACTTAGCAGATACATAGACTGTGACTTTATCTTACTTTATATTTGGTTTTCCAAGAAGCATTTAAACTAGAAAGTGTTGCCAGGCTTATTATACACTTAAAAACTAAGATTTTTTTCAGGTAAAAAGAGGTGAGTAGGCAACTCTAGCGGCTATTGGGCATTCCTTTTGCAATCTATCCTGTAATATGTAGGACGAATTTCGTAATACTGAATGATTCGATGAAAACAGATGTTACTTTTCGACTTGTTACATAGCAGATACATAGGTTTTAAATAAAATTAAATTTTGCAAGAAGTATAAGAAACCTGAAAATGTTGCCAGGTTTAATTATACGCTTAAAAAATAAGATTTTTTTTGAGATAACTGTAATAAGTAGGCTACCCTACCGCCTATTGAGAATGACATTTGTAATCTATCCCGTAATATGTAGGACGAGTTCCGTTATACTCCCGGTATATTGGAAACAGATGTTACTCTTGGACTAGTTACTTATTAGTAAATACATGGATTGTAACTTATTCAAGAAGCAATTAAACATTAAAAGATAAGTGTTGCCAGGCTTAATTATACATTAAAAGATAAGATTTTTTTAAGATAACTGTAATGAGTAGGCTACCATGGCACCTATTGAGAATGACATTTGTAATCTATCCCGTAATATGTAGGACGAGTTCCGTTATACTCCCGGTATATTGGAAACAGATGTTACTCTTGGACTAGTTACTTATTAGTAGATACATGGGTTGTGACTTATTCAAGAAGCAATCAATTCTTAAAGTGTTGCCAGGCTCAATTATACATTTAAAAGATAAGATTTTAGATATACCTTGAGATAATTGTAATGTAGGCTACGATGGTACCTATTGAGAATTACTTTTGTAATCTATCCAGTGACACGTAGGACGAGTTTCGTAATACGCCCGATATATTAGAAACAGATGTTACTTTTAGACTAGTTACTTAGCATATAAACGCTAAGAGAAGATCTTACTGCTCAACGGTTGCCTTCCGTAGAGTCTATTACATCTAAGGATGCCATAACACGAGAAACTTTAGAAACGCGCGCGTATAGGTATGTTGTTGGAAATTAGTTTTGTATGTGTGCTGGTTTATATGTACACAATAATATTTTAAGATTTTTTTTGGATCTTAGCAAGACATTGACTCTATATGGGAATAAGAGATTTCCGTAACGTAACATTAAATTTTATGATAGTGGTAAAGCCAAGCTGCAGACGAATACTTTGTCAAGAATGGTATAATATTTGCCTGTGGCATGAATGGGCTGGCTCGCCCACACTCCCGCAGACAACCGGCGTCTGAGTAGTAGCTTAGCTACCGCGCTTCGTACGGTGAGCGGTTGAGTTCCGGAGGCTCAACACCCTCCCCCTCCCCCTCCCTATCCCAATCCCATAATGACACTTTCCTTTAAGGTCGACAACGCATACTCACCGCCTATGGCGCTGCGGATGTCTATGAGCGGCGTTGATTGCTTTGCATCAGGTGACACGCCTGCTCGTTTGCCTTCCTATCCCATATTAAAGAATAAGTTCCTTACATAAAACTAGTCACAATTTGTGATAGACAATCGTAAACCAAGAACATACCGCCTAAAACAGAAAGTGTGGATTACACACACACACACACACAAATGTAATTAAACAACACAACATGTAGCACGAATATCTAATCTCAGCATCGGACCATTAACAGACCACAACAAAAAGCGAGCAAACACACATTACCGGCCAAATGAAACAACGAAATGTACATATGGCGATACACACTGTCACAAAGGATGACGAATTTAACTTATACATACATACGTACCTACATACATTAAGCAACCGGATTAACGTGACTTCCTTCTTTACCTTAACTTTTCAGATGTAAAATGTAGCTTTACCATTCCTGATATTACTTAAATCCTTTCATTTAATCTTTTTTCTTGAGATAATATTATAAGTTTACAAAATTATAATACAGCTTTTCGGCAGACAATTGGCTCAGTGGTGGGGTCACTCGCCCACGAAGTCAATGGTCGCGAGTTCGATCCTGACAGTTATTTATTTCTGTGTCTGGTAACCCCGGCAATTCGCATTGGACAAGCGTGGGTTAACGTCCGTTTCTCCAGAAATATGGAGGCTCGTGTTCAGCAGTGGGATGTAATAGTAATAGTATAACATAAGTATTATAATATACATTTTTGTTTTGTTTAAAACTATTTTTTTAAATATAACTCAAATTCTTGTAAACCAATTCAACTAAACTTAAAATTTATAACCTAAGCGAAAGGCTAGAAAATAGTTGAAATCAAGAGATTCATTGAAAATACAAATACGTGTCATATACTGAAATATTGCTGCTTTACTATCTCGATACCTCCAAAGAATACTACGTTGAAAATCATACGTTTACAGAGGCTTCTAAAGAAAAATGTTGATATTTGCTATATAGTTAAAGCTATTTTAATAAAATTTACAGGTTGAGTAGACCAATTATTATTAGTTAAAACTGCATTATTTTATTATATATTCGTTTGTTCGTTTTCAATTTAAACTTAGCGGGTTATTCAATTCAAAATGAAATTGGCGTAGTATTCCTCGGAGATATCGATCTGCAAAAATGGCCTGCAAATAAAGCGTCATTCGTAATTTTTGAAAGAACTATTAAAATATTTTTCTCCTAATCTTGCACTGGGTGATCATATTTTCTTACGAATACTTTTAATTTTATATTATAGTATTTGTACCTTGTAGCCTTTACAATAGCGACATTTCTTTGCTCGAAGCGCCTTTAAGTTAAGCAATTTATGGTATTTTTAAACGGTTTTATTTAATGTTTTTGATACATTGAGTTCACGTGGCAATACAACTTTATTACAATTTCTTGGTTTGAGTGTCTGTCAGGAGATGGACAAAGAAACTTTTCTACCGTTAATAGACCTAGAGACTGGGCTCGTTACCGCCCTAGAGACTGGGCTCATTTAATTGGTGTAAAACAAAAAAAATACCAAATTAAAAAAGAAATTAATAAAAAATGTAGAATTAATTCAGACTCTGACCAGACCAGACTTTTATTTTAATAAAGACGCGGAACGCATAATTCCGCGTCTTTATTAAAATACAAGTCTGGTAATAAAACCGTTTAAGTTTTTTTTACCTATTTATATTAATGTTTCGAATATTGACCACCGACAATATCGCGAAGCATTTATTAAGAAAAAAAGTTCCAATAGAGATGTGTCTGCTAGTAATAATAAAGAACGGATTAAATTTCAAATCTGATGTTGCCTCGCCACCTTTAAGGCCGTAGTGCCCGCGTTATCTCCCAATCTAAAACGCTGTGCACACAATCGGACAATCTCAGTCACCGTAACCGTGTACGGACACAGCCTGTCAAAACAAACGACTGTCCTAAACAGTAATAAGTAATAAAAAAAAACTAAACTATTACACGAAATAACAGCCAGTTTACAAGGCACGTATCGGACTCACAATAAGGCCCAAAATCGATTTATATTATAACAATAGATGAATCGATACGGCCCGTCAAATTAATAACGCGAAACTCGTCTCAAGCGTGAAGCGATTAGAGAACAAAATCGAACGCGCTGTCAATTACAATTTGACGTACTCGTACAAATGTATGATCTAAACGACCGCGGGCGAAATGTATCGAATAAAACAATCGAAACTCTAGTGCAAGAAAATAAACGATAGAATCGATTGTATCAATTCACGAGAATCGAGAGGTTGTTAACAATTGACGCCTGCCTCGTAGTTTATGCTTGGAGGAGATGAAATGGATCGCGAGGCCGTAGGTCGAGAAGATTTCGATGGTTCACGCGATAACGAGTCCATTCTTTAAGCGTGTAGAGACTATTTTTGTTTGCGGTGAGTGAGAGAAGAACAATGCTGCCATGAGATGGGACAGGTGATTATGTTACAGCGAACACCGTACGAGACGAGGGGTAACTTCAATGTTAAATCAAAATTCGGTTCATGTGTATCGCAGTGGATTTGTTTTATTAATAGACTGGCAATTGGCTTTGTACATGTATGGTAGCAAAAAGTTTTGAGTCATTATTTTTTTTTGTTTAATTTTTTTTAATTTATAAAGTTTTATCACAGCCCATACATTTTGTTTGTTTCTTCATTTGCACATTTTTGCACAAAGTTAGCACAACAGACGGACTTAATGCCATTGGGCATTCTCTCCCGGTCAACCTTCGGGCGAAACTGAGGAAAACTGTTTGGGAGGTAGTGCAGCAAATAATTAAATAGTCTTCTTATGGTCCTATGTCCCCGAGGTGGGGCAGAGGGCGTCCACAGTGCTTCTCCATTAGGATCGGTCTTGAGCGACGTGCTTTACTTCAGGCCACGTCAACCCGATGGATTTGAAAAATGCTGAGATAAAATCCATCAATAAAATAGATTACAGACTACTTATATAAATTAAAATACATACACATAACACATGACTCACCGTTGAGCACGGGCCTCCCCATTTCTGAATGAACGAACATTACCGCAATACGGTCATCCAATGCGGATTGGCTGGATAACCAGACTCGGAATAAATATCTGTAGGCCATACATACATATATTTATCTCGATGCGAGGATCGTACCCGCAACCATTGATTTCGAAAGCAACAGCCCCGTCACTGAGCCAATTGATCGTCGGTAAATTAGATAGATAGATATATTCTTTATTGTACACCAAAAACAAAGTTATACAATTTATTAATATATTATTGTGTTTTATTTTAATGAAAAAAATAAGTTAAAATATTTTAGTTTCACACAAACAAGATCTATTTTAATGCCTTAGGTTATATTTATTTCCAAGCAGCTTTGTTGATGATGGGAAAACAAAGATTTATTATTATTATTATAACATACATAGATATCGTCACGCCTGTTTCCTGTCCGCTCCGCTCCGATCCGCTACGATCCCGGCACACCTTCCTTGCTTCCTCTACATTCATCCATCTTTTCATCCATCCTTCCTCTGACATTTATTGTAGCGAAACGGCTCTCCGTTAGTCGCTTCTCGTCCTCGTGGACGAATTATTATTATTAATGTAAGAAATTATATGAAATAAGTTACCATTGAATATCGGCCCTGTATAATGACTTTTAGTAACTTATACAGAGTGTTCACAAAATTTATGATTAAATAAGCTAAATAAATTATTTTTGAATTTAAAATTCAACCAATAATTTTTTAAAATTTATTTTTAAAATGAATTGGAAATTATATTTTAACTAACTACACATTCAAAAATAATTTCCGTTACTTATTTTTTGTGTGTTAAATAATTTTAAAGATCTCCCTCATTACTTCATACTACAATATAATAACCATTCTTTGCGCTCTCAGAATGAATGAATGAATGATACCTTTATTAATGAGTGCATGTGTGCACTCACAAATACATAATATACCAGAAAAAACGAATTAATAAACTGAATAAATTTACACAATAGTTAAAAAAAATAAAAGAATGAAATAGCAAACAACATAATATATCTGTGTAGTAATGTGACGTCATTAAAAAGCTCTAACACAGCGTAGGCCGTGACGATCTAGATCATCATATACATATATTATATGATCATATTATGTTTCTGCCAATATAATAAATTCGTCTGAGGGCTGATATAAATATAGTTTTTATTTCTGATATAAATATAGTTTACAGCTTTACCATTGACTACTTTCGCATCCGGAGCAGCGGCCATTGCTCTCGAAACTAAAAAAACATGATCTGTCAGTTATGCGGAAGTTCTATATAAAGTGTCATTAGCAAATGGCATAAAATTGTGTCTCAAGGTTGTTGCATATTTAATCTTTGACACTCACTCAAAATCCAATAAACAATGTTTGTCATTGGCTACTGAAATACGTACAGTTTTTACTGTTTTTTTTTTTCACAGCATATTTATGTTGCCCTGCTGCTCACGGGGTCTCCCAATATCTAGTGTAAATTTAGGATGAGGAAAAAAGTGGCTTCTGGTTCTCAAAAACCAACGAATGAAGTGCACTCTGAAACGGGGTTTTTGCAAAATCGCAATGCCTACTTTATCTGACGAGCTGGTCTATTTAGAAAACATATAAAATTTTATTATTGTAAATCAAATTATATCTTAACTTATATGAACTGTAAGTACTGAGACTTTTATAAACAATTTATGTTTAAATTATTTAAAATATATCTCCCTAGTGATAAAACTCTTAAAAAAAGAAAACCAAATAAAATGTTACAAGAAAATTTTACGTTGAACATAAACAAAGTTTAAGATATTTTTAAGACATTTCCAAGACATGTTTATATTTTGAAGTAATTCAAATAAACAGCGAAATCTGTTGATTTCTCGTGAAAAAATTTACGACTTGGTACTTATTACAGAAGATATCGCAGTTACGAAATCAATACATCAACTTACATGGATTATAGTCTAAGAGCTGTTGCTTAGTTATCGACTTAACCTCTCGAATCCCTGGATTGTTAATATCCTCTGTTGTTGTGATGCATCTTCTATCGATTTATCGGAACCTTAATATATAAAAGAGGAGCCTTTATCGCTGAGGCCACGTCACGCTGCAGTTTAGGAACAAGACTGCAACTTGCAAAGCCACTGCTGACGAGTCTGTTAAGTTTTAATCAAGAACTCAGAGATCAATGCAGACATTATTTTATTTTTTGAACTTTTAATATATGATGATGAGTAACAGTTCTACTAGTGTAAAATGCTTGCTTGGTAGCCGATTCGTATCTTTAAGGACGTTTGATTATGTAGGAATCCTTGCCCAGAGTCATCAAACATCGGAGATATCGACATCCAGAAGTCAATTGATTTAGGGTATCGATGTACTGAATTTTATAATTAAATTAATATAATTATATTATAACAATATTAACAAAGATAATTACAGTTATAAAGCCAACTTAAGTTACCCTATTTAAATTGATCACTGGCTCTTATACTATTAAAACACGAGCGAAGACCACACGCAAGTTTCGAGAACAATACCAAGTAACACGTGGGTTATTTTGTAGTATCAGTTATGTGCTAAATACAAGAACGTCATCTGAATGATGCTTCACATAGAATATTGTGAAATCATTAAAAAACTATCAACAACGAGGTAAAATGATACTTAGCTTCACAATGATATTATTTTTTTTTTAAATTAAAAATACTTTTTTAATAGGAGTTCCATCTGATAGTAGAGTTCCTGATGACGGTGGAATAATTTACTGAAAACATACCTTTAAAACTGAAGGGTTATGCGGTTCACCCCTCGCTAAACGAGGGATTGGGGATAACAGACTGGTTTTTATTACTCAGATCAGGTATTTGCTCCTATAGTCGCTTAGTACAACACTCAAGGGAAAAATGGAGGGGGGGATTATTCCATGTCGAAAACCACACAACCCCATCCCTGCATATATTGTAAGAAACCGGGTAACATAGAGAACGCTAAAACCAACTCAGATATTCTGTAAGGTTGCGAGTAATTTAAAGCCATGCGTGACTCTACCAGTGTTAAATTACTTTTAGTTTGAATTTCCTGATTGGTTTACACGCGTCGATAATTTTAGGTCAGCCTCCACCGTGTCTCGAGCAATACCTGAGGCGCCCCACAGGACGGCGTCCAGTTAGGCAACCCACATATACTCTTTTGACTGCGCGATCATCCCTCTCAGCGTGGTCGAGCCAACAGAGTCGGTGAAGCTTAGTCTCTCCGATTATTATTAAGTTGATTAATAAAAATACTAATAAAACTAGAACATTTCAATTAAAAAACCAGTTAGTTCATAATTAAATTCACCGCGAGCATTAAAGTGAATAATGTATAAAACAAATCAAAGTGTCTCTACTAATCGAATAATTACAAAATTTTAATCCTTTCCCCATTGTGGCGGCCGAAACTTTGATGAAAACCGCGATAAACTGGCAAAAACAAATAGTTACTAATTACGTTAGAAGCTCAGTTAACAATCGAGGCATCTCTAATCTGGCAGACAAATTGCCGGAGCGGGAATCAGTCGGGGCGTTAGATAAATTGGTGGAATTATTTTTTCGATTACGGACCCATTGTTTAATCACAGACAGTTAATAGGTGACGCGATACCATCTGAAAGTTGGGCCGGTGCGCGTTTCCAATGTTGTTATATGAACGATACTATAAATAAAATAAACATATTTCCAAAAACATTTACCATCTTAAAAAGAAAAGAATTAGAATCATTGACATAAATATTTGTTTTTTTTTTGTTTATATTCACGCCTATCCCCCGCAGGGGTTGGCAGAGACCACAGACCTCCATCCGCTACCATGCATCGCAGCGAAACGGCTCTCCATTGGTCCCTTCTCGCCCTCGTGAGAATCAGGACGTGACGGGTTTTTGTTACCTAACGAAAAATATAATTTCGAGGTGATTTACGAATATTATGTGGTGAAATTTTAAAGAGCAAACTTCTTTCAAAAGTTCAAATTGAAGTTTTTGGTGAATTTTTGCATGTAATGTAATAATCGATTTCATAAATAAAGTATTCTTTAAGTAAAAACATAAATTCATTTACGTCTAGCACAAAGTAGGTAGCGGGCATCTCAGAACAAAAAAATCCTTTTAGTAAAAATATTTTGCTTTGTTATCTTTTAAGAAAAAATTTACAATACTAGACTTCTTGTGAATTAATTTTTAAAAGTTGTAATGACCAGGATTTTGAGATTTTAAAATTAGATTTTAATCGTTTTATAAAATAAAAAATAAGTTTTATATGTGTCACGCAACAATATCATGGATGGATATTACACATATATGAAAAATAATTCAACGATTTAATATAATATATTTTTGGGGGTCAGTGGCGAAGTTCCCACTTTCGCACTCCAATTCGCACGTTATATTGTGTACGTAATATGTACGTAGTAATTTCAAGTTTGAATGTCCTGGACAAGTTTGGTGGGCTTTCCTCCCTGAATATGGATTGTATAAAAAAAAATCACATTTATATATTTTTTTACAAATTTATTCTATAGTCATATATGATGGTCATATGAATATAACTTTATATTTATATGCTAAAAAATATATATATATATATATATATATATATATATATATATATATATATATATATATATATATATATATATATATATATATATATATATATATATATATATATATATATAAACTACGTATTTTATTAGCGCACCGTATCGGACCGTGTAATGGAAACGCAGATCGACGCTAACATGATGTCCGTTCCGGGATATTCACCTGAGTTAAATAAGGCTCCGTCATTTAGTCTAATGTTTTATTAGTCAAATGGTTTTATACGTAAATACACCCTTAGAGTTTATGCTAATAAAATTCAACAAAGTGGCCAGCATGAAATAATCAAATTTTTTTTTTTCAATAAAACTGGCTGGTAACGTTTTATATTTTTTATTCATGGACAGGAATTACAAAGATTACAATATTCTAATTAAATCTTACAAAATAATTAAATATAACCCTAATTACTGACGGGCATACATTTATATACAATATAATGAAAACAGGCTGGACAATATTTTTTTTATGGGATAGGAAGGCAAACGAGCAGGCGTGTCACCTGATGGAAAGCAACCAACGCCTCCGATAGACAACCGCAGCATCATAGGCAGTGCGGAAGCGTTGCCGACCCTTATATATATATATATATATATATATATATATATATATATATATATACATATATATATACATATATATATATATATATATATATATATATATATATATATATATATATATATATATATATATATATATATATATTGGATATTGTATTATCATTAAATTATTAGTTTAAAATTAACACAGGCTTGCAAGCCCAAAATATTGCTACAATCAACATTTATTATATAAATTTTATGTATCGTTTTAAGATTATTGTAATTGAGATTAGCCATAAAGTAGTCTATAATGGGGAGACGACCCTTACATATTTCCTTAAGCAATATATTCGATTTAATTATTGTTTTTACATTAAACCCACAGTTCTTAAAACTATGAATTGACATAACAGAGATGTCCGCCACACTGTCTAGTTTACATTTGACATTCATCCCGTCGACTTATATGGTTTCAAATCATGGACCTATAATAAATAGTAAGGGGAATAAATAATTCGATAATTCGTCCCCAAATCATATGAATATCGTCTACGAACTGCGCGTCTGATGGTACTCACTTATCATTAGCAAGTATAGTTTTAAAATGGAGATTCATTAGTGGCTATCTTATCTGCGGAGAACGGAGTCCATTAACCGTTATCAGTTGTTTATCGCGCATGTTATCAGTCGAGATGAGACGGATGGACACCGGCCAAATCGTTCCGTCGCTTACCGCGTATGACGTTTGAATATAGAATTTAATTATTGGAATCGTCCGAGATAAACAAGATGGCGAGTATCGAACCGGCCTTTTTGGCTCAGTGGTGAAGCCACCGTCATCGGTCTCAAGGATCGCGGGTTCAAATCACCGTACTTTTCTTATAGGATAGGAAGAAAAAACAAGCAGGCGTGTCACCTAATGGCAGTGCCGAAGCGTTGCTGGTCTTTGAGAAGAGTTTAGGCTTGTTTTTTGAAGGTCCCGGCGGCATATCAGTTCGAAAACAGTGCTGGAGGTGCCTAGTTCCACAGGTTAGTGGTGCGTGGAAAGAAGTTTTTACCAATAACTTAATACTCAAATTAAAACCAAAATAATATTATAATATACACATAAACAAAAAGAAAATAATTTAAATCTAAAAAATATCATAAAGTAGTTCTTGCTCAGCGTATGCCAGGCGTTCTATTGGAGCATCTGGCGATGGTTTTCAACAAAAACCAACCTGCTCAGATCGCGGACCATAGTGACGATAATGTATGTATGTATGTACTAACAAAATCACATGGTGCGCCTTTCCATAATGATTGCCCTATAATCATGATTATATAAAGTTTATAAATCATCAATTATATACATATAGATATATGTAATTGACTAGAAAAACTAGCAAAAGGTTCAAGGGATGGTAAGTAACCACAGTCACCCATTAATATCTACAATAATAAAGCACTGCGATTGGGTCAGGGGCGGAGCTAGTACCTACGGAGTCAATGGTCGCGCATTTGATTCTCGCATCGAGATAAATATATGTATGGCCTAAAGATATAATATTTATGCCGATTCTGGTTAATCAACCAATATAAAATTCTAATTAATTAACCAACCAATCCGGACAAGCGTGATGGTCTACTGTTCGTTCCTTCAGAAATTGGGAGGACCGTTCCGGGCAGAAGAACAAATTTGGGCTTTGAATATATAATTATATCATCGATTTTCAAGCAAAATATACCTGCATCCTTTCCTTATCCGTCTACATCCGTGCTTTAAAACTTGCATACCTAAACGAGAATCATAATACATATATCATCGTATCTCCATCTACTACGATCCCGGCACACTTTGCACCTGGTCTTTCTTGAGAACTTCAGCAATTATTGGTCAAGGTATATTTTCCTTTGTCTTCTCTTACCGACCATTCTATCCTCACCCGCAACGTAAATTTCTTTTATTAGTCGTCCTTCGTCCATCCTCTCTATATGCCCAAACTATCTATGCATCCCTTTCTCAACTTTTGTCATGACACCTTATTTTACTCCACACCGCTCTCTTATAAATTATTAATATTAATACTTCGATCAAAGTTTTATTTGGAAACAAAATATGAAATAAAAACAAATATTAATTAAATTAAAGGTTTAATTAAGTGCAAACCAAACTTCGAAACGCTTAATGGGTCAGAATTTTTATTAGCTTTAGATTTCTGTTGATAAACACGCTATTAAATATTACTAATGGTATTCTTATCACTAATTAATATAAAGACATTTAAAACTGGTGACATTAAATATACATAAAATATGTACAGTAGCAAAAGCATGTATTTACTTATATGTAGTATATATTTTTTGATAACATATATATGTATATCTACATATTATTGTAATGACTTGCAGTCAAGCAAGCCATTACAACTTTTTAAAAATAAATTGACAATACATCCGTCAATGCGTGACAAGAAAAGTTAATAAAAAATAGCTGCGCGCGGGAAAGAGACAAGATGATGTCTAGAAAAGACTATGCCTTGCTGGAACATTCTCGAATTTTAAAATGCTAGTACTTTCGATCGTTTTATCTTTATAAAAAGGCGACGGCGAGTCGAAGGAGGAGTTCGGAAGAACTCCAGCTCTTAACAATGTATTTAATACATATGTATTTAATCAAACACTTGTTTTTTTTTACACATTTGTACGTACACTGGAAAAATATTTTCCATCAACCCAAAGGTTGATTAGCAGAGAATGCCTTCCGGCATTAACTCCACCTTTGTACGAAAAACAGCAAAATCAGAATAAATTAATAAAAGTAAACTCACAGTAAAAAAATCATTTTAATATCAGTTATATTGTTCAATTTGATGGCGTATTGTACAATACGTGTACATAGTTTGATTAAGACGTACAAGTGGAGTAACATTAAATAAATGCGTTTCAATCTTTATATTTACTGCAAAAGTCCATAGAAGGTTTTTGTAGAATGGCCACCATTTTATGAAACCGTAACATGATCAGCTGACTAGTACGTTTCAAGATACTTGTTATATGGTTTTACCTGACACTGGCATAATAGTTAAGTCAAGGAAGAAGAATTAAGGTTTTCTTATGGCTCGAATTCACAATCAGCAAGATCTCTCCGTTTTATTTTCGGAAGTTCTTGCTATTATAAATATTATCGTTTTGTGCCCCAAAATACAGACAATTGCCCAGTTTGGGGTCCACCGGCAACATACCGGTATTGTATATGCATGTAATATTAATGATAAATAAATAAATAAAATAACAAATAAACATACTGTATATTTAAATTTTTATTGTTCCCATAAAATTTACTAATATGAAATTTTTAGTGCTAGAGCCACGCTGCAGACGAATACTTTATCAAGAATGGCATATTATTTGTCTATAGCATGAATGGGCCTGGCCCGGTCGGGGAAGTATCACACTCTCGCAAAAAAAGTAGCTTAGCTACCGCGCTTCGTCCGGTAAGCGGCTGAGTTCCGGAGACCCAATCCCCCTTCCCCTCCTCCTCTCCCTCCCCTTCCTCTCTTCATAATATTATAACAGTTTTCTTAAAGGCCGGCAACGCTTCTGCACTGCGTATGGTACTGTCTATGTACGGCGTTGATTGGTTTACATCACGTGATACGCCTGCTCGTTTCCCTTCCTATCCCATAAAAAAAAAAACGTACGTCTTTTGATAATTAGGCCGATATCTGCCATTAGTAAAATCACGTAAGGTATTAATAATAATAAATGATATAATTTTAATGTAATTTTAATTTTAATATGTTTTTTTATAGCAATGTAGGCAAACGAGGATGCGGATCATCTGATGGTAAATGATCACCGCTGTCCATAAACATCCACAATGCGTTACCGGCCTCTAGTGATATTTTAAAAATAATTAAAAACCAAACATAATAATTTCAGAAAATAAGGACAGTCAAAAGTTTTACTTAGCTAAGATCCGCGACAAGCAAAACAATAACAGAAAATTAATAATGTGTGTTCTTCCTTCGGTTGTCTTCCGTAGAGTCTACTATACCTGAAGATGCCTCGTGTTGGGGCGAAACACGTGTCGTGTACAAGATGGAAAAGTGATAGTGTGTGTTTGGCGTTGTGTATAGTGGTTGGTGGGTGGAGAGTTGATGGCCGATTTTCGGTAAGTTTTTGGTTTAAGTTCCAAATAAATCCACTAAACCCAACGGAAGAACACACATTATTAATTTTCTGTTATTGTTTTGCTTGTCGCGGATCTTAGCTAAGTAAAACTTTTGACTGTCCATATAGTGATGGATTTCCGCAAAGTAACGCCTGACTCCATTAATAATCTTCAGAAAATAAGTATAAACACAATTCATAAACACAGGCAATACGAAGAAACGCTATCGAAATTGTAAACGCACCGGGACGATGTTATCGAGAGATATTCCGAGCCGAGAGAATTCCAGTAAAGATAATTTAATCCGGAAAACTTTAATATCAAAACAGATGAAATCATTGCGACGACTCCTTAGTTTTGTCATTGGCACGCCTTTCTTCGCATTTGGGGGTTCTAGATTTAAATCTCGAATCTTTATTTGTAAAAATCTTTGTTACATAGGAACCATAAAAATGTAAACGGTTTTGCAGGTACCTCAGGTGTTGCATAAGTCAGGAGACACGCTTGCTTCTTTGCCTCCCTATCCCAAACAAGAAAACCATGACGTCGAACCATAAACATTTATTTGCTTATTTTACTTATTTATTTTTTTACTTTAACTTAATACTAAAATCTGGCCTATCCCAAACAAAAAACGATGATGTCGAACATTTGTTTGCTTTATTTACTTATTTGTTAAAGAGTTGTTTGCTCATTTCACTTATTTATTTACTAAAACTTAATACTAAAATCTGGTCTATCCCAAACAAAAAAACGATGACGTCGAACATTTGTTTGCTTTATTTACTTATTTATTTATTTGTTAAACAGTTGTTTGCTCATTTCACTTATTTATTTACTAAAATTTAATACTAAAATGTGGCCTATCCCAAACAAAAAAACGATGACGTCGAACATTTGTTTGCTTTATTTACTTATTTATTTGTTAAACAGTTGTTTGCTCATTTCATTTATTTATTTACTTAAACTTAATACTAAAATCTAGTCTATCACAAACAGAAAAGCGATGACGTCGGACTTTAAACATTTGTTTGCTTTTTTGGCTTATTTATTTATTTACTTAAACTGTGATATTTTTATACATAACTATTTTTATATATTTTTTGTAATTGACTTCACTGAGCCAAATGGCCGTCAGTTGAATGTATATATAAACCATAAAGTGTATTAACTACAACTAAATTTTTGTTCTAACTCCATCGGGAATACAATAATGATGTTTTTTTATTGACCGATAACGTTTGAACTGTGATAACATTTAGAACGATAATCTGATATCTCGTCGTCTGAACGATACTGTTCAGAAGAAAACATTTGTGTAATGATAATGCGTACAGTTTCTTGATCAAGATTGTTTGAGCGTGGCTGACATCTAACGTGAATTGATTTAATTAATTGTAACTTAATGTTTTATATCAGGGCAGGCAAACGAGCACTCAGGTCATCTGATGGTATAAATGCGTGTATCGTGTCTTGATTTCTCAAGACACGATACACGCATTTATTTAATTTTACATCACTTCGACGCCTTAATCAAACTATATTAAGTAAAGCGCTACCAGAATTGAATAATATAGCTGATGATGAGATTATAAAATGATATAAAAACTCAACGTTGTCAGTGTAACTTGACGGGAAAAATCTATCAATAAATGGTAGAGCCACGCTGCAGATGAATAATTGGGCGAGAATGGCATATTATTTATCTGTAGCATTAATGGGCCGGCTCGCCCGGGGAATTACCACACTCCCGCAGAAAACCGGCGTCTGAGCGGTACCTTAGCTACCGTTCAAACCCTCCCCTCCCCCACCGACTCTCATACTGACGAATTCCTTAAAGGCTGCCACTTCTGCACTGTCGGCATTGATTGCTTTCCATCAAGTGACACGCCTGCCCGTTTACTTTACTATCGCATAAAAAAAATAATATAAAATATATTGTATTACACAACAAAAGCTTTTCTTTCAAACCCGTTATTGATCGTCAATTATTATTTCAAAATTCCATACCAATTTTTTCGTATAAACAATAATATTTCAATATTCAAAATTGCCAGTAACATGGTGACGATTTCTCAACTAATACATAATCATTTAATTCTGTATTGCCAGTAAAAATTTTATAGCTTCATTATATTCAAAAATACATAAAATAGTGATAGGTCAATTAAAGTTATTTAAATAGCAATGTCAGCTGCGTTGAAGGCGTAAATCACAGATAATTAATGGTACGCGCAATAAATCACCAATGTAAACCGCAGATAATATCATCATTGTTTAATTTAAGATCTTGTTACAAACTGGCAGCGTGTAAAAAGAGAAAATAAAAAAACATTTACATATTGGTAGTAACTGATTTATTATCTTATGAATATTAAGACAAACTATCAACCCGTGCACACACGCCGATATGTACGTGACTTATCGCCGCTTGAAGACAAAGAAACCCTCTGATGTAAACTTAGGCTGCATTGACTGCTCTTTATCGCCCTTGTTATCGCTAAAAATGTATTGGTTACATAGTAATTAATATCTAACGCGGCAACTAGTGTTCCTTTACGATTTCAATGAGCGAACGTTCAAAAACTTGGAAAATGAATTCTCAGAAATCAATTTACGTTATATACGCTAAATCAAGCAATATACGCTAACGATATTTTATTATTATACATATAGGATGTCTTGTCCGGAATCAGATTTTCAGACATAAAACTACAAAGGATATAAATAAAATTAAATAACTTTTACGAAGATAAGAAGTGCAGCTTTTATTTAAAAAAAACATTTTCGACAATGTTGACCGCCGGCTGGGCACACTCTTGAAATCTAGCCACAGTATTCTATGCCACTCGCTGAAGTAATGAGATCTTTTATTTTTAATGGGATAGGAAGGTAAACGAGCAAGCATAGCATCTGATGGAGCAATCAACGCTGCCTATAGACATCCGCAACGCCATAGGCAGTGCGGAAGCGTTGCCGACCTTTAGTGAAAGCGTCAATATGGGAGTGGGAGGGGGAGGGGAAGGGTGTTGGGCCTCTGGAACTCAGCCGCTCACCGTACGACGTGCGGTGCTAAGGTACTCTGACGTCGGTTTTCGGCGGGATTGTTGTACTTACCCAGGCAAGCCGGCCCATTCGCGCTACAGACAAATATTATGCCATTTTGACAAAGTATTCGTCTGCAGCGTGACTCTACTACTAGTAAATCGGGATGCCGTTAACCTCGCGGACGACATTTTCTTTTAGTGCTGAAATTTCTGTCTGTTATTTCATACACTTTACTGACGATGTAACAATTCCAATTTATCTGAATCTTCGGCCCTTGTTTTTAAGTTGTAAGTAAACTTTCTATTTGATCCACCTTCTTTCCTTCTCACTTCAATTTTCCCTTCATGATAAGACAAGACGAAGTGAAACTAAAAACATAATTATTTTTAATTATTCCATAAATAAATAATCATTTCATATGTAGTTTTTTTATGGGTAATATGGCAAACAAGCGTATCAACTAATGGAAAGCACACCAAATTTATATTCGTATTTTATATAACATAACAATATTTTATGAACTAACTCTAACATTGACTACTACAGACTACGTTTACTTGACGGAACGCAACCACATCGGATAATATTAAATATTAGCGCCATCTATATTATTTGTAGGTAACTCAAACCAATAACGGTAACAATATAAATATATATTTATGTCAAGTAGTAGTAATAGTCAAGTCTCCCGTGTTCGAAATTTAAACGTAATTTGATATATTTGAATTTTTTTTTTATTTTATCGTTCTGTGCACCTTCTAACTGTGTCAAATCTGAAACTCTTTTGCACACGCGATGTGCTTAGAAAGGGTTGTCTTCTGCATCCTACGTGATATCTGTGCTATTTTGGTATTAATAAAAGCCATTTTGGCACTATTCAAATGAATTAAAAAGGATTATACTAGACATGGGCAATATGTAAAGATATGTATAACAAGACTGGCCACATACAAACGGTGTTCCAAATTTAAACGTAATTCTGCGCACCTTCTGAACTAAGCGTGTCAAATATGTCTCTCCTTTGCACACGCGATGTGTGTTGTCTTCTGCATTCTACGTGACAACCACGCTATTTTGGCACTATTGAAAGCCATGAATTCAAATGAATTAGAAAGGGTTATATTAGACATGTGTAATATATTAATATATGTATATCAATACTGGCCACATACAAACGGAACGTTCCAATAATGTCGGTTATAACAGTGAGTTCGTATTACAAATCGGCGACCGTTGACATGGCAGATGGACCGCTATCGCGAGCGATAGGCTGGCGGATGCTGCGATAACGCGCGATATATCGCTCATTATTTTAGTTTTTAAATTCGTAACTAGCCAGATAAACGTGAAAGGGACGGCAGCACAATTCGGGCACGAGCGAGGGAGAGGGCAATAGCGTGATGGGCGCATGGTGTGGGATGTTATCTAGAAACGCGATTATCGTACTCGGAGAGCGTTGTTAATTGTGGAAATAATTGTTAGGTAGGTAGATGTTATTTATGATTCAATTATTACAAATGTGTACATCACTATGAAAATATTTACCAAAATCGCCAATTGACGATTTCCGTATAAATATATGAAATGAAAAAAAAAAATGTAAAATATAAAATATATAATGACGACCAATTGGCTCAGTGACGCGGCCCCCCGCCTAGAGTCAATGGTCGCGAGTTCGATCCCCGCATCGGAATAAATATGTGTACGGCCTACAGATATTTATTCCGAGTTTGGTAACCCCGCCAATCCGCATTGGACAAACGTGGTGTGTTAAAGTCCGTTCCTCCAGAAATGGAGATGCCCGTGCTCAGCAGTGGGACATATGTGGACTGTGGAAAAAGAATATGTAAGCCCTATAAATATTGATTTCGAGACTGAGTGCCTCACCAACCTGCCTTGGTTTAGCGTAGATTTTCCGTCCATTTCATGGCCCGTGACCAGCAGTGGAACATATATGGGCTGTACAACAACAACAGAATTAAAGTCTTAAAATGAAATTACTCGCTATAATTAAAAAATAATAATATACTTACTAATGAGTTTATAATTTACACAACGATTTATTCATATGTTTTTACTAATCAATTGATATTAACTCTTTCTTCATATTATAATTTCATTGACATGAATACATGATATTACAATTATTAATTCGTGCGACACGCTTTGGCGAATTTCAAAAATATTTGCATGATCCGTTAGAAGTAGATAATACCGAAAAGGAACAACAAAACACAACAACGACCTGACTCACCTACTTTAGCATATTATATGTATTTTGAATTTTCCCGCCAAGTTATATCAGGGACGTTGTGATTTTATTTCATTTTTTAATCTCATGTTATTATCAGTTATAGTTAGTAATTGTAGTGGTTTATTAATCAATATAGTTTTATTGAGACTTTGAAGTGAATTGAAATGAAATGATGCATAATCAATTCAATGCAAGTTTTGGTAGAATGGCCACCATTTTATCAAGACGTATCGTGATAAGCTGAATTTATATTTCAAGATATTTGAAATTATTTTACTTGACATTGGTATAATAGTTATATTTATTAATGGAGTCAGGCGGTATCTTGCGGAAATCCATCACTATGTGGACAGTCAAAAATTTTACTACAGAAGACAAAAATTGTTATCTTCCGTAGAGTCTACTATACTTGAAGATGTCTCGTGTTGGGGCGAAACACGTGTCGTTTACATCGTATAGTAGTTGGTGGATGGAGTTTGTGTATAGTAGTTGATGGGTGGAGAGTTGATGGCCGATTTTCGGTAAGTTTATGGTATAAGTTCCAAATAAATCCACTTCATCCAGCAGGAAAAAACACACAGTATTAATTTTCTGTTATTGTCCTGTTTGTTGCGGATCTTAGCTAAGTAAAACTTTTGATATTTCCATAATAGTTATAGCTAGCTTCCATCAAAAAAAAGGAGAAATATGTGTTTTGATTTGTTTCTATTTGATGTGGATAGTTGAAGAACACTACTCTCAACATGGGTAATCTCACTCTTTTAAAGGGAGCGCTCCGTAAAATTGTTCAGGATAATACCAGCCGCTGAATTCTACGGTAGTGGAGCTACAAGGAAAAGTTTCATCTGCACCATCTGGATAAATGGCGATCCAGTACGGTATGTTTTTCCAAAAACTTCTTTCCACGCACCACTACCTTGTGGAATCAGCTACCTCCAGCGGTGTTTACGAACCAATACGACATTAAAACCTTAAAAAAAACAAGCCTACACTTTTCTTAAAAGCCGGCAACGCTCTACCTATGATACTCCGGATATCTATGGGCGGCGTTAGTTGTTTGTAGTTTCCATCATGTGACACGCCTGCTCGTTTGCTTTCCTATCCTAAAAAAAAGGTCATGTAATATGTAGCTCTTATACGTAAATATTACATTTTTGAAAAATATTAAAAAATAATGACTGCAACACAAAATATTCGTTAAAAAATTAGTGCCTTTACGATGCATATATAATATAAAAAAAACTTCATTTGCACGCACTTTTAAAATGGGATCATAAATTTTTGCCGTTATTTTAGATCAGTGACATTCAATCATAGTTTCCAATACTTACTTCACACTCTCTCTATATAATATATTTATTTATCTATCTTGTTTAAAATTTCAATTGTTAATAAAATACTTTTTATTTATCGACTCAAGTTCAAAAACATTTTTTAAAGTTGTAGTGGATGACACTTGATGTTAATACAGTCTTTTCAAATATTAATTCATCAATTAAATTTAATAAATCAATTTTAGTTTTATATGAGAGAAAGAAATCTCTTATATAAGATATTTAATAGGATATAAATTGATAAATTTAGTAATAAATACTGTCAGTGGCGAAGCGAGTAGATTGCTGGAAACCAAGTAGGAATTTAATTTTTTTTTTATATTATTTGTTCTATGTGAAAAGGTGCGTCTTATAATCAGAAAAATACGGTATTTCAAAAGTGAGAGCCTATTCGACCGCAGTGCATCGCGCTTTCGCTCGATACTGCTCGATAGCGATCTCTAATTTTAAAAACTCAACTTATTGGCTCTAATCATGCGATCCCAATTTGAATATCGTCTCCACCCAGCCACGTTAGATCATGGAGGCAGATATCGTTTAATTTATTTTCTCGCAGATTGATAAACAGTGAGATTTTATCAGCGATGAGACAATTTATGAGGGCGCGTTACATGTGTCCGGCCGGACCGGCGTGGGATGGAGTTGTTCAGGATTTTTGTTACGGATTAGGCCTTTATTACATTTTTCGGTAAATTATTTAATTCTGTAGGTACAATAGTCCAGTTCCGCGGCCATCTGGAAGAAAAGGCCAAGCTGGCCTCGAAAAAGCTGGGTGTGCTCAGTAGAGCGAGACAATATTTCACATCTGGCCATTGCCTCCAACTATACAAGGCACAAGTCAGGCCACACATGGAATACTGTTCTCACCTCTGGGCCGGGGCTCCCCAGTATCAACTTCTTCCTTTTGATCGCATTCAAAGTCGTGCGATCCGAATCGTCGATGACCAAGATCTCACCGATCGGCTTGATTCTCTAGCGCTGCGGAGAGATGTCTCATCTCTCAGCATTTTTTACCGCCTTTATCATGGGGAGTGCTCCGAGGAATTGTTTGGAATAATTCCCGCCGCGGAATTCCACAACCGCACAACTCGCCGTAAAGAAAAATTTCATCCCCACCACCTGGATGAGTGGCGATCTACTACGGTGCGTTTCGCTCGTAACTTCTTTCCACGCACCACCAGTTTGTGGAATCAGTTACCCTCGGCGGTCTTTCCGAACCGTTACGACATTGGAACCTTCAAAAAACAAGCCTATACATACCTAAAAGGCCGGCAACGCTTCCGCGACTCCTGCGGTGTCGCGGTTGCCCGTGGGCGGCGTTGATTGCTTTCCATCAGGCGACACGCTTGCTCGTTTGCCCTCCTATCCCATAAAAAAAAAAAAAAAAAAAACAACACTGCAGCTAACTTTTGATGCCTACTGATGATCTCTCCCGTAAAAAATACGGCACTCAAAGGTGACTGACGTCTGAGAAGTCAGCTTGGAAGAGACTAATCCTACCCATCAGAATCCCGTGCCGTAGTACTAAATTTCTCAAGGGTTAACAGCACAACTGCATTCTGTTCCTAGTGTTGCTATACATATGGGTTTTTTTCGGATAAGTCTTCGTTTAAAGGGCAACTCGACAGTACCTGGTAAAAATTAGAATAAGAGAAAACCAACGAAACAGGGCATAAAACTCGTTGTTTTAGGCTTATCAGATATTAATCTTTATTTGCAAACTATTCATTATATTATTACAGTGTGTCCGTTGTAATTCGGACCCTGTCTAATCTGGCGCCCCCTTCCAAATCTTAACTAATATAAAGCCTGATTGGACAGGCTGTAACTTATACTCGCCGATATTATTGTTTTTGTAAGTTCTATAGCATTGATGATGTAATTTTTATAATAAAATATTGGCTCTTGTGATGTTTAATATACTAAATCCCACATCCATATTATATATGTATATAATCATGTAGATTGGTAGTTCAAATACATTCTTTGATAAGTAATTTTGTGCATGTAATGTACATGGTACTCTTATTCAAATAATTCAGTAATATTTGAATTCGACAAATTCGATAATCCGATATAGCCCTGCAAAACTTTTCTCGGATTACCCGCGGTAATTTATTTCCACTTTATTTTATTTATACTCTTCTTTTTAGTACGCACTCTTGTCAGAGTGTTCGTGGTGATGATGGCTTGCTTTATGTTCCATCGTATGACGCCCTCCTCATGCACATATTGATCTATATATCTATCTATAAACTCTCTATAAAATTAAAATACAATAGCAATAAATAAATAAAATTTAGACTTATTTTATATATACACAAGTGTCCTGGATTTAAGCGTAAATATATGGAGTTTGTAAACTTCTTACGATGGTTTATTTATTTTACAAATGGGAACCTTATGAAATACGCCGAATATATATATATATATATATGTACAGACATTTCAATTGAGTTCAGACTTTCTTATTAAACATTCAATTTTAAAACATATCATCTTTTTTCAGGGGCGAGCTTAGTCGCAAGCGTGCCGACCGTCCAGACATCGGGCTTCCCCGGGTACTATAGTGTCTGACCTCAGCATGTGGGCCTCTGCTGGGGCTAACCTCCATCCTCCCTTGCGAATCGTAGGATTCACTGTGACGAATTTTAATATACCTAATTTGTTAAAAAATGACGGCGACGTGATTCGCCACCCGTCACGTCTTGATTCCCACGAGGGCGAGAAGCGACTAACGGACAGCCGTTTCGCTTCGATGAATGTGAGAGGAAGGATGGATGAAAAGATGGATGAGTGTGGAGGAAGCAAGTAAGGTGTGCCGGGATCGTAGCAGCTGGAGATCTGTGGTCTCTGCCTACCCCTACGTGAAACAGGCGTGATGATATGTATGTATGTATGTATCTTTTTTAAATTCTTATGCTGTTCATTTAATGTTTTTTAATGATGAAGTCCAGGTTAGCACATTGAAGAAACAAGTTAGCAAACTGAAGTATTGTAGTAAAAGTCTGGTCATGTTTTTCAAAGAACCGAAGACGCTGAAATAGACGAATGCCGGGGATCAAGTCTTGGCATACGTAGTTGTGGGTCGCTCTGCGATTAGATGTAGTAACGATCTACGAAGGCGATTGGTAAAAAATAGACGCGTGTAGTCGAAGATTATATGGCGCCTTGGGTGAGGCCTAAGTCCAGAAATGGCCTATCGCAGACAAATGTTGTACAATTCCACCAGCTTCATTACTGTGTCGTAATTGTTAAAATATGAATCGCGACGTCAAGTGAACAAATCATTGCAACACAAATTGCAGGTAACGTGACATCGTGTGATCACGCTACACGATGTTGACACGGATTCTAATGAAGTTGTCTGTGTACTGCATGTATGTGTATTTATTTCATCATTAATTACATCAAGATTCTGTAATTAGTGATGTCGTTGATGTTAACCAATCGGATCACCGGTGGAACTGGTTCGATCCTAAATCGGGATAATAACCTACAGATTAATTATTCTGAGTCTGTTTACCCCCATTGGAAAAGCGTGGTGAATTAATGTTCGTACTGTAGTGATACATTGATAAATGTAACACTAATGTATGTATTGAAACTTTTTAATTAAACATAATAAAATCTTTTTATTTTTTTATGTTCGTAATTTTAAAATAGAAATAAATTTTTTAATATAATATTTAAACGGAATTCGATCGACTGACGTCTTTCAAAGGACATGTCACATTTCCTGGTATAAGAAATTGTAATAATATTGATTAAAAAATTGTAAAGTGATTCAGTAATATAAAACATAATTCATTAATATAAAATGTAAAGTGATTCATTAATAAATTAACTGCACTTGGAAGAGTTTTATTATATCGAAGATTTTTTTATGGGATAAGAAGGCAAACGAGTAGGCGTGTCACCTGATGGAAAGCAATCAACGCCGCCCATAGACTTCCGTTGCGTTGCGGAAGCGTTGCCGACCTTTAAGGAAAGTGTCATGGGAGTGGAAATGGGAGGGGTGAGGAGGAAGAGTGATGGGCTTCCGGAACTCGGCCGCTTACCGTACGAAGCGCGGTAAGCTACCACTCAGACGCCGGTTTTCTGCGGGAGTGTGGTACCCGGTCCCGTACATGATCCCGGGCAAGCCGGCCCATATAGACAAATATTATGCCATTCTTGACAAAGTATTCCTCTGCAGTGAGGCTCTACTACAATTAACCTAAAGATCCCGTGTCGTTGTATCAGTACGGCTGGTACGTCTATAGAGAGAATCCTCCAAAAATAGAGAGGCTTGTGCCCAGCAGTGAGACATATGTATGGGTTTTAAAAAAGTCATCTTTTTCACAACCTACCTAACTGGCTCAACGACAAAGCGACAGCTTTCGAATTCGACGTTCGCAGGATCGAGTCCCGCATCGAAATAAATGTATGTCTGGCATACATTTATTTATACTGAATCTTAGTGCCTCGCCCCGTTAATGTCCACTCCTCCGAAAACTAGGAGGCTTTGCAACAGTGGGACATGTAATCGTGGTTAAAAAAAATACTGTTAAAATCCCAACAAAGTTTACACTACATGAACAGTAAAAAAAAATAAACAATATTTTAAAAAACGAATTTATAGTTAACGTTGTTGAAAATAAATCGCCAATTCAAAGCTCTTAAATTTATTATTTTAATTTATTTTTTAAATTTTATTTATGCGCTGAGAAATATAATACAAATTAGAATTGTTTAGAAAATACTTAAACTTAAACTTAATATAGGAGTAAATATAGAAGTTTTTTCTTCTTCTTAGATGGCAATTACCTATAACTATTATGCCAGTGTCAAGTAAAATAATATCAAATATCTTGATATGTAAATTCAGGCTGTCACAATACGGCTTGATAAAATGGTGTCTATTGCAATCAAGTTAAAGACACTATACGCGCATTTACTACATTTCACATCACTTTTGCGCCTTTATCAAACTATATTGAGTAATAAGACACCAGAACTAAACAACATAACTGATAATAACATTATATTATAAAAATAAAATAAAAAATCAACGTCATTGATGTAACTTGGCGGAAAAATTCGTAGCAGTTATTAAATAACAATTATATGGTTCGAGAAAAAAAAAAGATCTAGTATGAGTGCCTCAGAAACGAGCGTGCTTTGCATTTTAAAATTAAAAAAAAAATGAACACAAATATTTTATCTGTTATAATTACGGCATCATTGATAAGATCGTAAATATAATATTCAAGGTATTTTGTAATGCATTCAAAGTATTTCTTTTGGAGTTAGACCTAGTTTACACTGTGCTATAATGCCGATAAAGTATTCGACATATGTAAGTTTGTAACTTCTTCAAGGTTCCTTGTCGATGCGATATGGTAGATTACGATCGGTGGGCTTATCTATTGCTTGCTACCGTTTGTAGCGATATCGATTTACAATTACGATACACGTAATCGATATTTTTATCATTTGTCAACTTGCAAGTTATTAATCTAGATTAAACAATATTGTTATTTAACTTATGAAACTTCTTTTCTTTTATTTATATTTATGATGGAATTGTAATTTTTTTATGTCAGTATCAATATTTATTCTTGTAATTTATAAATATTTTATAATTTACTGTGTTAAAGTCAACGGGTAACATTTCATTAATTCCTTTGAGTGTCAAAATAACACGGATGATTTCGCCAATGTCACGTAGAATGGAATAGACGCGAAGGGGTAATATTTGAAATATTTTATGATTTCTATGGATTTTTAAAAACAAAAAGATAAAACCACACATTCAAATTATTTCACTTATGCTTTAATCGATCTATATTGACCATTTTTTTACAAGAATTACAAACATAACTAATAAAACAGTAATATAAAAAAATTTAAAGTCAATTCCTACTTAGGTCAACAAAGAAAGATTTTATTTTAGTTTTTTATTACCCTAATCAATCAATCCTAAATAAGAGGATTTTTTTCTCCCATATAAAAAAAAAATGTTACAACTATATATAGGGAGGAAATTTTAACCGAAAACGATCTATAACGTCTACAAAATCTTCAACATTTAATACTTTTGTAATTTTGTAAGCAGTCGCCATTGTGGAATCGGCTAAGATAATATCATTCGTGATATCAATCAGACAATATATTTTGAACAGAGTCCAAATATTTTGTTATCGAAATATGAAAACTATTTTTCAATGAATTCCAAAGACGCAGCGACCCGACACGTAATTTTCTTCCAAGATAAAGTTTATTATCTGAACATATAATCAGAGAATCATCGATCAAGCGGGCTATCACAAAATCCTCGAGTGGCGCAATTTCGGGATCAGATAGGAATCACTACAGAATTACATGCAAGTACAATATGTTTTAGAGATAGCATTACATACACTTAGAGACGAGGGAAATGCATTGCGACTTTGTCTTCCTAGTACTACGATTATCTGAGAATCTTTTTTTATAAGAGTGACAGGTAATATAGAATACCTAGTTTTTTTATACATAGGAAACGAACGAACAAGCGTGTCAGTTGATGAACAACAATCAACGCCGCCCATAGACATCCACAATGCCATAGACATTGCAGAAATGTTGCCGGCCTTCAAGAAACATGTAGGCCTATTTTTTTGAACGTTCCAATCTTATAAGTTCTTATACACCGCTGGAGGTAGCTGGTTCCGCAGGGTAGTGGTGCGTGGATAGAATTTTCGGAAAGAACGCACCGTACTGTATAGCCATTCATCCAGATAGTAAGGGACGAAACTTTATAAAGTCAAAAGTCAACTGATCGCCAAATGGTGAGCAACTAGCGTCCACGAACATCTGCAGTGCTGAAGAGGATACAGATGCTTTACCTATCTTAGGATATGGATGTAAATAGAAGTTGAAGGGAGAAATGACTGGCTCAATGGCGATGATACTGTTTTCGGTGTCAGATCCTTGCATTGGGATAAATATATGTATGGAAAATACAATTCGAGTCTGAATACCTCGTTAATCAGCCTTGAAAAAACGTAATATGTTAACCATTCCTCCATAAAAGGGAAGACCGCTTTCCCAGTTAGAGGACATAAGGGGACTTTAAAACATTTTAGTTAGTGAAATCAAAATTAGTAGGAAGTAGTAGAAAAGAGTGAGAATATGGAAAATATTTATTTATATCTTTTCAAAATGTTGCCCTTCTACCTCTATACGCTTATCCATTTGAGTGACACAGCTTTCAAAACATTAATAAAAAGTCTCTTTGCGGGAAATCCAAAAATAACCGCCAAAATTCTTCGATAGCCTAGTCTGCGGTGTTAAATTTTCGCCCGCGAATATTTTTTTCTCTAAGGGAAATACAAAGAAAGCGCGTGCAGCTAAATTTTGGGCTGTACGGAGGATACGCTAATATTTGTACTCCCGAAGATGTAAAATAGTTGATGTTTCTAGCAGTTGCGTGAGCGGGCGCGTTGTCTTGGTGGAAAAAAATTAAAAATATTTAAAAAAAAGACCTACATATAAGTGGCCAATGATTTTCAACACATTTTGTAATGAAATTAGTTGTTATTTCAAAAAGTTTTATGGACTAGTATTACAGTCGAGGTACATATATGGTTAGTGAAAAAGATAAAAAACGATAATCGGAGGGAAAGAAGAATATAAAAGAAGGAAAAAGGATTTTATCCACTTAGTCCTACTCTACCTACGTAAAGCGGTAATTTGCTATCACTTGTGGTCAATAGTCTGTGAGGGTTTTGTTCTTTCCCGCTCTAGCTTTCTCATTCGTCCATCCGTATACAATGATTACATCATTATGACAATACTTTACACATGTATAACCTGTTTACTCGCTTCCCCACTTCTGTTTTAAAAAGCAGGTCAGTATTTATTTCTTATTTGACTTTTTTTTACAAGTGGCAATAACAATTTTGTTTATCTCTAGTTGTACCTACATTCTAAACCATGTTAGCCGTTTATCGATACGTTTATCAGTAGATCCTTATCGATTAAATTTCGGGCGATTTTAATCCATCCATCGATACACCGTATCTTTAGTTCGTTAAGACAGTTATCGTGATAAGTACTGACGCTGTTCTTATCTTTGACATTCCCTATATAATGTGTAATTAGAATAGTTATGACACTATCGTTTAAAAAAAAGCAAAATCATAAATTTTCTTTTTTAATAGCAATATATTGAATAATAACATAAGATTATGAAAATGAAATCATAATGTCGCTGATGTAAATTGGCGGGAAAAGTCCTTAAATTATTTGTTTATTGTCAAAAGTTTATCATTTGTTTTAGATCTTATGTGTCTATGGTAGTAGACTAATATTAAAAGAAAACTTAAAAACATCCAAACTTCATTACTAAAATTTATAAATATTTTATAATTTACTGTGTTAATGTCAAGGGGGAATATTTCATTAATTCATTTGAGTGCCACTCACATACTTCATTACTAAAATTTTTAGATGCAAAAAATAATAAAAAATATATTATGATTATTCAATTTCTGATTATTACCGACATCCTAATATGTTTTTAACTTTATTTCGTACAATTCGTAGTGAACAACAGGTCTATATGATGTGAAAAATGTTACAATTAATATTACAAATAAAGAAATATGAATAAATATCGTAAATGTTGCATAACTTGATTTTTTATTAAGTTTATATTATACACAGATAAATAATCTAGTTATGTAAAGGTTCTGTTTTTAAATTGATTACATACGTTGTAAATATAGTATCTTCTTGATTCAAAAGTACTGAGCCATTTTCTTAAAGCTTCTTCATATTACTAGAATGTTCCGAATAGGGTGGGGTTTGAGAGCGGATTACAATTTCAATAATGTCAAAATGAGCGGAATTTTTATTGATATATGATTATGATAACTATATAGATATATATTATATATATATATATATATATATATATATATATATATATATATATATATATATATATATATATATATATATATATATATATATATATATATATATATATATATATATATATGGTCAACGAATTAGGTATATTAAATTCGTCTTTAGTGAACGCTTACGACTAGGCTCGCCCCTAGCCACGCATCCATTGGCACGGCAGACCGTGGATTGGCGGAGAGGAAGGGAAAGGATAGAGAAGAAAGGAAGGGGCAGGAAAGGAAAATGTGGATTGGGGGGGGGTTACCAGACTCGGAATAAGCATTTAAAAATCCATATAAATATTTATTCCGATGCGGGAATCGAACCCGCGACCATTGACTCCGCGGGCGGAGGGCCCCGCCACTGAGCCAATCGGTGATGTCATTCAATCATTTAATCAAAAAAATATACATATATATATATATATATATATATATATATATATATGTATATTTTTTTTTTTTCCATTACTTGTTTTTATTGCTAGATGCCTCTACTGTATGTAAATATACTATGTATTTTATAATTAATTGTTATTTTAAGTTTTAGCTTTCAGAATGGAACAATATAACTGATAATAACATGAGATAAGGAAAATGAAAAAAAAAACAAAAGGTCTTTGATTTGAATTGGCGAGAAAAGTCATATGTTACATGACACTGGCGCAATAAATCAATTTCTTCATTGATATCAAGGAAAAGGAAGAGGAACTTGCCTATCTTGGCCATCGATCAACAAAGTGTGCGGTAAATCATTTGTAATTTTAACAAAAGCTTCCAGCATATAATTAAACAATAAATTTCCAAATAAATGGACATAAAAATATTTAATGATTTCTAACACCTCAGCACAGTCGTAAGCCCGATAAAAAATACGCCCGTCAACTCACATATTTATAATGGGAATGAAAATAAGGTCCCGATTGCTTATAAGCGGTCGGTAACAGTTCATAAAAAATTCAAATATCGCTAGATAAGATCTAAGATTGGTTTCTGTCCGGGCCATAAATAAACATACAGACGTGCATATCTGGTTATCGTTCTCTCGTGCCCCGTAGCTATTTGGTAACTGGAATTATATTAGAAACACTTCTTGGTCATTATACACTCGAGTGTCGATATTACTTCTACATAAAGATATGAGTTCATATGGATTTAGAAACAACAAGGATGACGACAATACTAAAAATGAGGACATACATTCGTTAATTACGTTTCAAGTGTCATTTTTGTAATAAGAACATCGTATCGTTTATTTTTCTTTTACGTTCATGGCAATTACATGTAACTTTTATGCCAGTGTTATTTAAAAAAATAACAAGTATCTGGAAATGTAACCTGTTCGGCTTGTTTTTTTTCTCATGGGATTGGAAGGCAAACGGGCAGGCGTATCACCTGATAGAAAGCAATCAACGCCATCCATAGACATCCGCAGTGCCATAGGCAGTGCGAAAGCATTACCAGCCTTTAAGGAAAGTGTCATTTAGGCCTCTGGAACTCAACCGCTCACCAGACGAAGCGCGGTACTTAAGCTACCACTCAGACGCCGGTTTTCTGCGGGAGTGTGCTACTTCCCGGGGCGAGCTTGCCCATTCATGCTACAGACAAATAATATGCCATTCTTGATAAAGTATTCGGCTGCAGCGTGGCTCTACCACTTGTTACCAAAGATGTCGGGTTTATCTTGTTAATGTGGCATTTTGGCTATGTGGTTTCAATTTTCTTTGTTGACGCTTCGCTATAACTATTATGCCATTATCAAGTAAAATAATATCAAGTATCTTGAAATGTAAATACAGCTTGTCACGGTACGTTTTGATAAAATGGTGGCCATTCTACCAAAACATACAATGGACTTTCGCAGTCAACTTAAAAATTGACAAAACACGCATTTATTTCATTCCAATCCACTACACCTAAATTGAACCATGTTGTGTAATACGCTACCAGAATTATACAATATAACTGATAATAACAGATGATAATAAAAATGTTATCAAAACATGTTACTGATGTAAATTGGAGGGAAAAGTCCTACTCTATAGTTTTTACTTTGAGATTATTAGGTCCGTTTCATATTTTCATGACAATTGTTTTTCTTTTCTCTGATGGCAATTAATTACTACTATTATGTCAGTGATAAATAAAATACGATAACATCAAACCTCTTGAAATATAACTAGTCAACTTATCATGTTCCGTCTTGATAAAATGGTGGCTATTCTACCAAAACCTTCTATGGACTTTTTCAGTCAACTTAAAAAGTCACGAAGCACGCATTTATTTCATATCACTTATACGCCTTAATCGAACTATATTGTATAATATGCCACTACAAATCAACAATATAACTGATAATAATATAAGATTATGAAAATGAAATAAAAACACAACGTCAATGATGTAAATTGGCTGGAAAAGTCTTCCATGACAATTATAAAGATATACACGAATTTGATATGTTAATCGGTTGCTAAGCAACTGTTTTATCAAGAGGATGGGGTACAATACAAAATATAATAGATTTAGATATTACAGTGGTCACCTGATGGAAAATCATCACAAATGACCATAGAAATTTGTACTGCATATACATTGCATACTTTAGATGGAATAATGGGATGGGATGAAGGATATACCAAGAGAAGAAGAAAGTAAAAGATGTGAAAAAGAGTTGACTCTCTTGATGCCTACGCTAACCGTTTGAAACGTGTAACACAAAATGTTCTCACTTTATTATTTGTTTCCGATATTCTATGATAATACTGAAAACAAATAATTATAGATTCGTAAATAACGTGGAATAAAGTCATTATTTTATTAGGTTATAATAAAAATCTCTATCAATGTGAATATGTGGGTATATAATAAAAAACATAGTTTTCGCTTTGATATTTGTAGAGACGTCTCATTTTACCACAACGATTGTAAAGAGTATTTCAATTATAGAAGTAAGATAGATATACATGACTTTGATACGTTTATCGATTGCTTAGAAGCTGTTTATTGTAACAAATGAGGTTTAAACCAATTTATTCTAAGTTTGTGAAGTAAAAACTTCTTTAATACCGTAATTTGAAACTTCGAAAGAGACAAACACACACGTCGATAGAATTTAGCCTGTGAGAGAATGAGATAGAATACTGAATGTTTACTTCTACCTCTACCCACAAATTTTTTTTTATTTCAAGTAGTCTTTTTAATCTTCACCTAGAAAGTAAAGTCACTGTTTGAACTTTAAGAAAAAAATATCACGAATACCATATAAAAGGATTGGCGGACTGATCGATGAATCAACGCCTTGCTTGTAACATAACTGTGAGTAACATTCAAGTAACGATCGACACATCTAACACAATAAGGACACGCTGTAGTAAGTCCCGAGTTCGAATTGTCAGTACACAGGGAAATATCACGTCAGCTAACAGACGAAAACATGTATAAGACATAATCAAAGTTCCCTCGACGCTGTACGGGTGCATAGAACACAATTTTTTTGGGTTGAAAGTAATATATATATATATATATATATATATATATATATATATATATATATATATATATATATATATATATATATATATATATATATATATATATATATATATATATATATATATATATATATATATATATATATATATATATATATATAATACTTAGAAGAACATAAGAACCCCTTATTCCCCCGTTCGCACACTTATACATATTATATAAGAATAAAAGGGAACTTTTGTCGTGATATTTAGAAGTATCTAATAGTAAATGGTGTATCTCACAAATCTCCCGATTTGCGGGACTTTAAGTGATAGTATATTCGAGTGCAATTTACTATAATATTGGTATCTACTTTAAATATTAATAGTGAAATCCTTTTATATATAATATATATGTAAAATACTACAGAAATTTACTTTTGATTTCAACATTGAAACATGGTTTTCACGCTATGCTGCCATTTTCCTCAACCTTCGAACGAAATTGCGCACACGCATAAACACGACTTATCGCTTAGTTTCTAGCATGAGCTGTGGTTTTAGCCAGAATTGCGATTTATTAACACAAATTATTTATCATCGAATGCTCCTGAGAGAAACACTAAGTAGAGCGTTGAGATCGGGGTAACCGTATTTAATATTGGAAATAACTGCTATTGAAAATAAAAAAACTATATTTTTTTTAATATATTCATGCCTATCAGGGGTTGGCAGAGACCACAGAGCTCCATGCGCTACCATTCATCGCAGCGAAACGGCTCTCCATTAGTCGCTTTTCGCCCTCGTGAGAATCAAGACGTGACGGGTGGCGAACCACGTCGCCGTCAATTTCAACAAATTTGGTATATTAAATTCGTCTTAGTGAATCCCACGAGCCGCAAGAGAGGATGGAGGTCAGTCCCAGCAGAGCCCTGCATGCTGAGGTAAGGCACCATAGTACCCAGGGGAGCCCGATCCTGGGACGATCGGCACGCTTGCGACTAGGCTCGCCCCTAGCCACGCATCCATTGGCACGGCAGACCGTGGATTGGCGGAGAGGAAGGGAAAGGATAGAGAAGAAAGGAAAGGGCAGGAAAGGAAATGTGAATTGGGGGGTTATCAGACTCGGAATAAACATTTATAAATCCATATAAATATTTATTCCGATGCGGGAATCGAACCCGCGACCATTGACTTCGCGGGCGGTGGACCCCGCCACTGAGCCAATTGGTCGGAGCCAAAGAACTATACTTATAACTAAAAACAACAATTTGTTGCACACTGAATGAGTGGCACACAACCCTATTTAGCACCAATCCCTATATAAGTCAAAAAGTGGCACGCGTAACTCCGTGAGAACGGAGGGTTGTGAGAGCAAAAGTCATGGGGGATGACACCCCAACTGTCGACAATATTGTTGTCAAAGCCATAAAGGGCCCGAAGTGGATACAGGAAACTTTTTAAAGGGCAATTTAGTGAAAACGAACTTCGGCCGAAATGCCATATAATAATAATAATATATTTATGAGACAACTCTGGTCCACTTGTTAGTAACAATTCATTTAAAAAATATGCTAGTAAACTAATCCTTAATACTACATCCAAGAATACCCCACTAGCACCTTGTGGATGTACTGTAGTGTGGGAGAATCTGTCTTACATAATGGTGGTAGAGCCGCGCTGCAGACGAATACTTTGTCAACAATGACATAATATTTGTTTGTAGCATGAATGAGCTGGCTCGCCCGGGGAAATATTACACTCCCGCAAAAAACTAGCGTCTGAGTGGTAGCTTAGCTACCGCGCTTCGTTCGGTGAGCGGCTGAGTTTCGGAGTCCCAACACCCTTTCCCCTCTCCTCTTCCTCTTCCCTCCACTCTCCCTTTCCCCTTCCCATAATGACATTTTCCTTAAAGGTCAGCAACGCTTCTGCACTGCCTATGGCGCTGCGGATGTCTATGGGCGGCGTTGATTGCTTTCCATCCGGTGACACGCCTGCTCGTTTGCCTTCCTATCCCATAAAAAAAACTTATCAACGTCCTCAGAATACCATTGCAATCAGAACGCAGTCTTGATAATAAAGATGTGTACTTATTCTTTATAATGGCATCAAAATCATTAGTTCTGGTATATGCGAATATATATTAAAATTTATTAACATTGCGGATACAAAAGATCTCACCACAGAAATCCCATTTATTTATTTATTAGGCACAAATTACAGTCTTAAAGAGTAATATATAATATAAATTTAATACAAATACCACTGTACCACAAATACACACAAAAGAAATAACGCTTTAGACATTCTCTGGGACAGTGTGGTACAATTCACGCACCGTATTAAATCAAACATTTAAGTCTGTATAATATTTGATTTGTCTTTTTTATATAATATAAACTTAATACAAATACCACTGTACCACAAATACACACAAAAGAAATAACGCTTTAGACATTCTCTACGACAGTGTGGTGCAACTCACGCACCGTATTAAATCTAACATTTAAGTCTGTATAATATTTGATTTGTCTTTCAATTTATGTTAATGTTGTGTCCATCTATAATAATTAGAATTACATTTAAGTATATTTTTACAATCATGTATAATTAATATAACTCCTGTTGATGGTCCATAAATAAATTTATGGACCATCTACTAAACTATATTTCTTAAGATTTGCGCACAGCATGGCTACATTTTAACACTTATTCATACTTATAATGAAATACAGTAATACCCCAACTTGCGCTACCTTGACCTACGCGAATTCGGAGGTACACGATTTTTTAATTTCCACATTTATGTCCTAAATTATTGTTTTATTTAGTCTCTGGTACCAATTAAACGTACTTTGTATGTCCTTATATGCAAAATTGTACCTCGATTTAAACGGATAGCACTCGGTCCCACCTATCGCGTAAGTCCGGGGTATTACTGTACAATAAAATTAAACATTTAAAAAAAAAAGAATTAAATTTAAAAAAAAGAAGTATAAAAATATAATAACTTTGTGATCTATCGGTTGTAAAAGATATCCCGGAATGATCGGATTAATTGCTGTATTTTAATATCAAATGTTTTTGTACCGTGGTCAATTAATTTATGATTGTATAGGCGACAAACGCACAGTATTAGTAAAGGCGGGAACACAAACCAGAAGATCAGTTCCCATCCATCTATCCGGTGTATATGTAATACAATTTAAAGATTAATCATTACACGAACAAAGTGACCAGGAAACGTAATCTCGGGAATCCGTGGAAGGCATAATTTTAAGGCACAATAGCCGCGGCCGTCGTCCGAACGTCATTCGCCTGCGAGAGTCCTGCGCACACCGGCGACACAATAACCCTTTGATGTTACCGCAATGTACAATTCCCCTTGATCATGTATGTGCACCCGCCTAATACGTACACAAAGTACCCATATTTAAAACAAAACTGTATAAGACTATAAAACTTGTGTTTCGCATCAGGGTCCATCCATAAATTACGTCGCGTTAGTATCATGATTTTAATTCTTCCCCTTGTTACGTGTGGAGTTTAAGCACTTTAGAAATACATATATAGATATTTGTGACACATCCATTTTCTACTGAAACTTAATGCTAAAATAAAAACATAACATATGTATTAAATTACAAAAATGATAAAAAAATTAAAACCTGAAATGTGCCACAGAGTGGTTCTTTCTCAGCATAAACCAGGCGCTCTTTTGAAGCATCTAGCGCTAGTTTTCAGCAAAAACCAATGTAATCTGATATTTCAATATATGCACGTGGTGCCACAAAGGTAAAGACTCATCCCTCTTATGTCACTCGATGTCAGTTTATCGACTCCCTCCATCGTCTTTACGTGTGGCGTTATTCAGAATGGCTCCTTATAACTCCGTAGTAAGAGCTGTATTCTTTCCTCCATGATTTATTGAAGCAACAATTAAACTATGTGCTGTGTGTATGTAAGTTCACTCTCATACCCTATGTACATATGTATATATATATATATATATATATATATATATATATATATATATATTTACATATATATGTGGTGGAACCACAATGAGAACGAATAGTTTGTCAAGAATGGCATATTATTTGACTGTGCATGCATGGGCCGGCTTGCCCGGGGAAGTACCACACTCAGGCAGAAAATCGGCGACTGAGTAGTAGCTTAGCTAATGCTCTTCGTCGGGTGAGCCGTTGAGTTCCGGAGGCCGGATAATCAATCCAAAATCAATAGTTAATAAAATACTTTTTATTCATCCTCCCAAGTTAAAATACATTTTTTTAAACGTATTTGTTAATGTTTATACAGTTTTTTTTAATTATTTATAAAAATATTAATTTATTAATTAAATTTAATCAATTGATTTTAGTTTTATATAAAAGAAAAAATTGTCTTATATAAGATATTTAGCAGAATATAAATTTAGGAATAAATAAATACCGTCAGTAGCGAAGCGTGCAGATCGCTAGAAAAAAGTAGGAACTGACTTTAATTTTTATTCCTTGTTTTATTATACTATAATACATTTTTAAACGCTATATTCTAAATAATATAATTATCATCAGCCTATGATAACCGATTGTAGGATATAAGCCTTTTCTAAAACGCACCACGTAGCCTTGTTTTCGACTACATGCATATAGTTTTCGTTTCTACCAGCCCTATCAAATAATCGCTCCATCCCATACTACGTTTTCTTTAGGTAGAAAACGAGGTATTTTTTCTATCATCCTGACGATTATGCATCACCAACCTACATCAAATTATCTTTTTAACATTGTGTCCATCCTACGGTTGTCTGCAAAAACATTGCTAGTAGCGATAAGACCGCCATTTTTATTTTATGACACTTGTTAGATTAAAATTCTTTTCTTTTTTTGTTTATTTATATATTATAATATTATTAAGGTTTTAATTTTGGTTATTGTAAAAGAAAAATGTGAAATAAATAAAGTTTTTTGTATTCTATTTGTATATAAATATTAAAAACAGTTATTGTATAACTTTGTTTTTGGTGTACAATAAAGAATATATTATATCTATCTTATATATTCTTTATTGTATTTATATTTTAGAGCTAAACACAGAATATTCTAACGGATGCGCTTTAAAATTATCTGATAGATCGCATCGAAGCGTGGAGTGAGGAAAAATGTTTTTTGGGTTTACGAATTGATATCGATAATAACACACATTTATTCATACATAATACACATTTATTCTGATGCGGAAAACGAACCCACGACTACTGATTTCGAAAGCGGTAACTTCACCACTGAGTAAATTTGGTCTAGCTAGACTAGAATCCAGTCTAAATAACCCAAGAAAGTTGCTGGATTTAGATATGATACTTTCTTAAATATTTTGTACAGTAAAAGATAGGTACTAGTTAAAATATAAAGATCTGTTAGAAAATTAAATTTTTTTAGTTATATAAAGTTTAGATAAAATATCTGTACTGTTGGAAAAATAAATTTATTGAGTAAAATAAAGTTCATTCTCCTACAGATCCTGGTTGTAATCAAGAAAAGAGAAAGATTAATTTTATGTTAAAAAGGTCCTACCCATATCGCGAGGCGTAGAACGCACGAAGTAGATACATTAAAAATTTGATAAAAAAATTATAGATATATTTGTGACACACAACTTAGCGGTGGTTCCGCATACAAATAAAAATGATAAACAAATATGGTTCGGGAACCATATTTGTTTACATGTGTACTATAGTCTGTACCACATATGCACACATACACATGTATGTATACGATAAAACGAAGTACATACATATGTGTGTACTTCGTTTTGTGTACATACATATCGACTTAAAAAACGAAGTAAACCGCATAATGGAAACTTATGAGTATGAGATGAATGAAATGAAATGAAAGCTTTCTGAAAAAAAAATATATATATATATATATATATATATATATATATATATATATATATATATATATATATATATATATATATATATATATATATATATATATATTCACACAAAAACAGTAAGTTTCAGAGATATATTAAATTTTCTATTAGTAGTGGGGCTGCGAAACTCGGATCATTAGACGCAGTATATTTTCTGATCCGAAAATGCAATCAAAAATCTTTTGGCACCTGTGTCATTTACAGCTTTTTCGCTTTTTGTGCGTCGATATATACTTTAATAAAAAAAATACAAAAATCTAATTTTAAGTATGCAGTCAGGAACTTGTTCTTTTGGACGCGGTGAATTTAGTACATGACTTTGTGTTTTTTAATTCCATTGTACTGTACGTGTATTTATGTGTATGTGTATATGAGTATGAGTAGTTATATATATATGAATGTATTTGTATGTACGAGTGTGTCAGTATGAATGTCGTCACTGTGGTCCGCGATCTGACCACGTTGATTCTTGCTGAAAACCAGCGCCGGGTGCTCCAATAGTGCGCCCGGCATATGCTGAGCAAGAACCATTTTATACCACTCGTTAGATTAAAATTATTTTCTTTTTGTTTTGTGTTTTTATTTGTATATAGAATATTATTAAGGATTTAATTTTAGTAATTATAAAAAAATGGTGTCATAAATAAAGTTTTTCTATTCTATTAAAAAGTAAAGCAGCCCAGTGAAAAAAAGTCATGTTAGCCAACTAAAAAAGCGTTCATGTAAATGCTATGGGAACCCTAAGTAACTACAAGCCGAGCTTATCGCCCTCCATTACACTCAAGCGGCGCGTCATCCACTCAACACTATCTGAGTATTGAATAAAATCTGTAATACACCGACCAATTACATCTTGTTATCTACCCGGCGCTCCTTGGCCACGGCTCTGCAGACTTGGCCTCAAAGGGCCTATTGTTTTTTATTTAAACGCATGTGTGGAACTATAAAACGGGCCTATTCTGGATTCATTACATAGTTAACTGTCATATATTTATTTTTTCAGTTCCCTCGGTATTCGGATTCAAAGATCGCAGGTTCGAGTTCTGTTTCGGTCGCCACTATTTAATGGATAAATCCCTTATTTATTGTGGACTTAATCTAATTATTATAATTAAACCACTTACAAGAAAAAATATTTATATTTTCTTGTAAGCGGTTACAATTCATCTGACGTGAGCAATATTAATAATATTTTATCCATGTACTTGTAATGAAGCAACTCGTTTGACATTTAAATTATGTGTATATATATATATATATATATATATATATATATATATATATATCGCCTTATATATATATATATATATATGTATATATATATACATATATATAAGGCGAGATATTTTTTTAGTCTCAAACTCAAAAAGGATTAAACCGAATATAGAATATTTTTTTTTATTTTCTTCACTCTAATACAGGGAAGGTTAATGAACAAAAAAATATATGGAAAACCTGAAACAACATCGGGAGAAATGAAAAATTCAAAATTGCCAATTATGTATTTCCAATTAATTTCAATAGATGGCGTCCGTGGACGTGTACAAAACTGTCATATCTTTTGTGCGATTTTGAAAAGTTTATTGAAATTTAATTTGTCGCGTGTTCTTCTTCCGGAGAGCTAGCATTCTTGCATATTTACGCACCGGAAAACAAAAAAATCGAAACAGTTTATCAGAAAGCTTCAAATGACATAACTGTATTTATCTTTCATGTAAATAATATACATTATTTATTTATTTTAATTATAATAAACTTTCATCTTATATCTATAATTTTTCTAATATTAAAATTGAAGTTATAATCGTGTAAATTTTACCTAAAAGGCCGGCAACGCTTTCGCGACTCCTGCGGTGTCGCGGTTGCCTGTGGGCGGCGTTGATTGCTTTCCATCATGCGACACGCTTGCTCGTTTGCCCTTCTATCCCATAAAAAAAAGGTGAAACGAAGTTTACCGTGTCATCCACTTCTAAATAAAAAAACCTCATATATGTGACATATATTACATATAATAAGGTAATATTAAAATAATAAAGATGAGTGTAATATTAAATATAATAAAAATAAGCAATAACGAGAAGCTTTAACGTAACCTAAATCAGTAATAATAAAAAACAAAGAAATTTAAAAAAATATACAAGCTGCATACATAGATAATTGTAAACTTTTTTATTACGACAAAATTACATACCTCGAAATATCATACTAATAATGACATTTAAATTACAATTTGCAAATGCGAGGTCTAAGTACAAATTGTAAAGCAAATTTTACAAGAATAATTTAATCGTTTTTATGCATACAATTTAAAAAAAAAACAAATTATAAAATTATGTTATTGCAAGTAATAACTGAATTCGAATATGCCAATTCGGATATACTTATTCTTCTTTTCTTTAATGGCAACCAGTTACAACTATTATGCCAGTCTCAAGTAAAATATGTTAACATCAAAAATCTTGAAATATAACTAGTCAACTTATCACGTTACGTCTTGATAAAATGGTGGCCATTTTACCAAAACTTTCTATGGACTTTTTCAGTCAACTTAAAAAGTCACGATACACGCATTTATTTCATATCACTTCACTAATAATTAATCGAACTATATTGTGTAATACACCACCACAATTAAACAATATAAATGTTAATAATATAAGATTATGAAAATGAAATAAAAACAAAACGTCACTTGTGTAAGTTGGCGGGAAAAGGCTGTATTCTTATTTCAAATTCTCAAATCATTATAATTTTTATTATTTAATTCTGGTGGTCACCAACCAGCAATTTTATACAATATTTTCCTTTTTTACCTTCATAGAGTAGGACTCTATTTCTTCCCGCGGTCGTCGTACGAGGTGAACAAAAAACCGAAAAAAGGCGCGAAAATCACACAACGTAACTGATAATAACTAGAGATGAGTAAAATATAATAATAGATTTAAATTCGCGGCCACAGTCCGCGACTTTAAGTGTTCATAGTAAATCCATTCGAAATACTGATCTAACGGATTCAAGAGTTTTCTATTTGTGCTGAACAAGTTACAATGTCACCATTCCATGTCACATTTGGACCTGTTCCCAAACTTGTTTTTTTCATTTTATAGACTAATACGTCAAATAAATTAAGATATTCTGCACTTAATAGATAAAAGGGAGATAAAATTTTAAGCACTTGGAGATTATTTAAATTTTTCATTATCTGTATTAACATAATGCAAAAAAGTTTATTTTTTTACCTATATGTATATAATTAGTATATTTGAAAATTACACCGACAGCGCAACTCCTTATAACTGCCTTTACCTCCCTATTCCCCTCCAATTATTCCTCTAATCTAGGCAATGAATCTTCAATGTTCTTGATGTTGTAGACGTCATACCATCGGGTGATCCGCTCTACCATAAATAAAAATACGTTTGTGTTAAACGGTTTTATTATTTGATTCGAAGATTTTAATGCTGGTAGCTTATTGGCTACCAGCATTAAAATTAACAGCTTTATCGAATTCTAGGCTCGGAGCCCGGGAGCAAGTAAAATATACTAGGGAATCTGCGCAAAAACACAAATTCCATCGACTCGACTCCGTGTCGGAGGTACACATGTGTATGTGCTGATTTTAATTTCATCAAGACGCTACGTTAAACGTGCAGGATTGGACCGAAGTAACTATAGTGCATATTAGTCCCCTACGCCTTAAGGTCTAGGGGGTGAGAACCGACCGGGTACGTGAGAGAATCTCGTGTAAGCGGCCGGTGTAGAAGAGTTGCGTACTCTATGTGCTCGGCTAGAGCCGGGGTGGAATGACGCTGTTTCGTCGTCCGGATCGCGTAAGACATTACCGCGGGCGTCGTCTTTTCGGGGGCGCGTTCAAATCGGGCAAATAATTGACTGATTGTACCACCAGTGGATTCGTATCTCTCGAAGTATTTTAAAGTATTGTTTGACGTTCGGCAAGTTGAGGTCGAGAACGGTTTTATCAATACACTGAAATAAAAACGTGGAGAGCATAATAAACTGAATTAAATATACATTCATTATACAGATTCTCATTCGCCCCACGTTTTTATTTTAGTGTGTTAATAAAATCATTTAATATAAAAGTTTTTTTACCTATATTTATATCGAAATACTAGTGGATTAGGGTGGGATTCGAATCACACGAAGTGTTTCTTCGAGAGTATTTTAAAGTATTGTTTGACGCTCGGCAAGTTGTAGTCGCAATGGAGGTCGAACGGTTTTATTAATATACTGAAATAAGAACGTGAAGTGCATAAGAATCTGAATTAATTATACAGTCGTTATACAGATTCTCATGCGCCCTACGTTTTTATTTTAGTTAGTGTTCCCTTTTTCGCGAGCAATAACGAGAAGCTTAATTGTAACCTAAATCAGTAATAATAAAAAAAAGTTAAAAAACTACTAGCTGCATAGATAGATAATTGTTAACTTTTTTATTAAGACACATTCTAATAATAGAATACTGTTAATGACATTTTTAAATTACAATTTGCAAATTCGAGGTCTAACTACAAATTGTAAACCAAATTATGCAAGCGATAATTTAATCATTTTTAGCCATACAATTTATAAAAAAAAAAACAATGTATATAATTTTATAGTGCAAGTAATAACTGAATTCGACTATACCAATACTTCTTCTACCAAAACCTTCTTTGGACTTAGTGCTAGTATCTAAGATAAGAGAAGGCAAGGAAGTATGCCGAGATCGTAGCACATAGAGATCTGTGGTCTCTGCCTACCCCTATGGGAAACAGGCTATGTATGTATGTATTTTTTACAGAATTTACTTTGACCTAGGTTCCTATGTCTCCCACGTGGGGCATAGGGCGACCACAGTGCTCCGCCATCGCGTTGTTTCTTGAGCTACGCGCTTCATTTGACTCCAGGTCATTCCGATGCTACCCGCTTCTGCAATCACCTTACGTAGCCATGTTTGCTTGGGGGCGACCGCGCTTCCTTTTGCTTTGAAGGTTCCAATCTAGGCCTTGGAGATGTGATTGAGTTCACAGCAGAGAAAGTAGCCGATCCAGCTCCACTTGCTACAGCTATAGAGTTTATAATGGAGCCATTTGGGATCTAATGAAATTATTTTATATACTTTAGTATATAATATGTACATACTGATATGAATAACACAATAAACTTACAATCTTAAATAAATGCAAAAACATAAAATACTAGACTCAATAAATTCAAGGAAAAATCTAAGCCTAGGAACCTGTAAACAGTAGCACTGTTTACATAGAAGCTATTAATTAAAAATACCATTAATTAATATTTAATTATACTAAATTAGTCTATAAAGCTTATCTCCTCGTTTAAAAATTTTAGCAATAATTACTTTGGTGGAAAAATTTATAAATAAGATTTTAAAAATTTAATGAAAATGACATCATCGATAGGACTAATTAAAAATTTTAATTCTCTTTTATTAAATGTTATAATTTAGTTATTTCAATTTTATTCAAGTGTTATTTTATTAGTGGAGAGTAATAATTCATCGTGACTAATAATTCATGAATTAACAATAACTATGAATTCAATAGACTTATTATTTAAATATTCTTATATTATTAACAATAATAAGTTTTTTACAATAACAATAGACTTATATTAATTGACAATAATTATTAATTAACAATAACAATAGACTTATATTAATTATCAATAATAATTCATTCAATAGACTAATAATTCACGTTAAGATGTTATTTTTTTAAAATACGTATTTTCATGTCCTTAAATAAACTAATGTTAAAACAGAGCGACATCAAAAACTAGATGTGTGTAGGCTAGAACGGTGTGCCACCTTGGTAGACAACTAAGTCTCGCTTTCAAGATAGGATGTTGATAAGAATGTTATCATTAGCAAGAACTCTAGTCTTTTCATTCCTACATGACACATACATATAAGTGTGATTAATTGAGTCAAGCGTTACTATGCGGAAATCAATTAGTATTTGGACAATCGGAATTTGTACTTAGCTAAGATCCGCGACAAATACCCTTGTCGCGGATCTTAGATAAGTAAATATTCCGACTGTCCACACATAAGTGTGTCACCCTACATATGTCACCCGCATATCACATTTGAATCTGCACAATTTGTACTGATATACGAGTAAAACAACACAGTCATTTTACATGTCACCTCAGTTAAATAGAAATATTTTTTTTATATATTCACGCCTATGCCCCGCAGGGGTTGGCAGTGACCACAGAGCTCCATCCGCTGCCATTCATCGTAGCGAAACAGCTCGTCATTGGTCGCTTTTTGCCCTCGTGAGAATCAGGACGTGACGGGTGGCGAACCACGTCGCCGTCATTTTTCGACAAATTAGGCAAGGGAGGATGGAGGTCAGCCCCAGCAGAGCCCTGCATGCTGAGGTAAAGCACCATAGTCCCCGGGGGAGCCCGACCCCGGGACGATCAGCACGCTTGCGACTAGGCTCGCCCCTAGCCACGCACCCATTGGCACGGCAGACCGTGGATTGGCGGAGAGGAAGGGATAGGATAGAGAAGAAAGGAAGGGGCAGGAAAGGAAATGCGGATTGGGGGGGGTTACCAGACTCGGAATAAACATTTATAAATCCATATAAATATTTAATCCGATGCGGGAATCGAACCCGCGACCATTGACTCCGCGGACGGAGGGCCCTGCCACTGAGCCAATCGGTCGTCGTCGTTACATAGAAAGTTGTAGGCATACTTATCTGTTTCCACTGGTTTGCTTTTTAGCTTCACTCTCGATCGTCCATCTTAGACATCGTAGATACGTGAAGTGACCATATGTTTTGAATGGAACCGCCCTCATACCCTTTGCTATTGTCCAAGTTAAGGGAAGCTCTATGAAAATAGCCTACCGTGGCTATCATTGGCTGGTATTTTTTTATAATACACTTAATTAACAATAAAAAGGCCACGACAGAAAAACCTTGCAGGGTTTACCCGGACATCGGCGAGCCATACCTTTTTTTTGTATACCTAATAGTTACCCAGTTTTTTTGGTTATGGGATAGGAAGGCAAACGAGCTGGCGTGTCACCTGCTGACATCCGCATTCCCGTAGGCACTGCAGAAGCGTTGCCGGCCTTTAAGAAAAGTGAAGGCTTGTTTTTTACAACCTTAAAAAAAACTTTGCAATGTCGTATCGCGATCTGCGCAAGGCGACTGGCAGAGACTGGTTGCGTGTAGCCGAAGATCGGACTAGGTGGCGCGCCTTGGGTGAGGCCTATATCCAGCAGTGGACTGCCGCGGGCTGATATTGATATTGATTGATATTGAATGTCGTATCGATTCGGAAACACCGCTGAATGTCGCTAGTTAACCATACAGGATACAATTATTATATAAATAAATTATGTATACTATTTCCCTATTCCACAAATATTTATGGAAATCGTAGTAACTAATTGATAAGACTAGACTTTTTAAGTTGTCGTTTTTCTATAAGTTTAGGCCAACAATAGGAAGCTTTATTTTACAATACACATACATGGCCTAGTTGCGAGATATTCCGTTTGGAACCTTAGAGTTATTAATTCTTTTTCCGCAATGGAGTTAATATGAGACCTGCCTAAGTATTTTTTATTTATTTACAAATTCCACACTTTTGCTTCTAAATCGTAGTAACTAATCTATAAGACTAAACTTTTTAAGTTGGAATTTGTCTATAAGTTTACGCCAACAGTAGGAAGCTTTATTTTACACTACAAATACATGGCCTAGTGGCGAGATATACCATTTTGAACCTAAGAGTTATGGATTCTTTTTCTGCAATGAAGTAAATATGTGACCTGCCTAAGTATTATTTATTTATTTACAAATTCCATACATTTGCCTCTAAAACATGCAACCTAACCCCATATTTGGTTTCAGTTATCTAGTTCAGATAGCTGCAACTGGCCGAAAAATGTCGCACGTCGATCTCCTTTGCATCACTCTTCTACGCTAATGTTGTGGAAGAATACTGAACTACCACTGCACGCTTATATTCTGTGGCGTGTAGTATTTAATGTCCAGCTGACGTATTCGTGACCGTAATATATCTGAACATTTGTATATCGTGTGAATGTAAATAGTTATAAAGTTTAAAGCATTAATCAATCACTTTCACGGTAGAATTGATATACAAACATCTAATTATCGATAAGTTTGACAGTTGAAATCGATTAATGAATAATAATCATATAATAGTTTCATACAAAAAATAAATTTCCATCCAGTAGCTCAAACCGCGCTGACAACTTCCGGATTCTAAAACAACCAGATCTCTCGTTAACCACGGTAACATAAATTCATGTTATTCCAATTAATCTATAATAGGATCAGTCAGTCACGGTTGAAATCAATTAATTAATAATAATCGTATAATGATTTCATACGAAAAATAAATTTTCGTTCAGTCGATCAGGCCGCGCTAACATCTTCCGAATTCTAAAACATCCAGAACTCTCGCTATAAACGGTAACATAAATTCATGTTATTTAAATTAACCTATAATACTTGGGTCAGTCATTCACAGTTGAAATTAACCAATGAATAATAATTGTATAATGATTTCATACGAAAAATAAATTTCCGTTCAGTCGATCAGGCCGCGCTGACGTCTTCCGGATTCTAATATAACCAGAACTATCGTAACATTATTATGTTTGAATATTAAAATAAAATAAATAAATAAAGTTAAAAAAAATGATAAATGTAATACAATATATATAAAAATTCTAAGCAATAGTTGATAACTTTATATGGACAGTCAAAAGTTTTACTTAGCTAAGATCCGCAAAAAGCAAAGCACCAAACACACATTATCACTTTTCCATCTTGTTTACAAGATGGAAAAGTGATAATGTGTATTTGGTGTTGTGTATAGTGTTTGGTGAGTGGAGAGTTGATGGCCGATTTTCGGTGGGTTTTTGGTTTAAGTTCCAAATAAATCCACTAAACCCAACGGAAAAACACACATTATTAATTTTCTGTTATTGTTTTGTTTGTCGCGGATCTTAGCTAAGTAAAACTTTTGATTGTCCATATAGTGATGGATTTCCGCAAAGTGACGCCTGACTCCATTAATAAGTTGATAACTTGTCAAATATATAGTTTTAAAAATATCTTTTACTTACCATCCATTCCCGCACTTTAGCTATCATTGAGAATAACCCTGCTATGAAGTTGACGTAGCGATACGGGAAGAACAGATTTAGTAAAGATTTATATATTTTTTTTTTGGATTTGTAATAGGGACTATTAACTTGAAAATCTTCAAAGAAAACAAAAGAAGTATATGCTTAAAAGATCCAAAATAAATATATTTAAAAGAACAATAAGGAATTTATTTATTAATACTTTATTTTGTCCTATTCAAAGAATTTAATACGTTTTCTTTAACAAAAGTTGGCAACACTAATGAGGCACGCGGGCTTTACTAGGGCTGCCAAAATTTTATTATACCTATGTACATATGTATGAAACAATGCTGATAATTATCATGATGATGATTATAATGAAACGAATTACTAAGATAAAATATGAAAACAAAAACACGGACCTGCTCGCTCTTTAACTGATACGTAGCTATATTTGTAATAATAATAAAATTAAATGTCAGTTTTATACAACTGCACACTTATCAGCAGTTAACTCGGTGATAGCGCGCTTACTGTATACCATTATCATCGAGTAAATACATATAATCATGCATTACTTTTTTGTCCTATTATGCCCTTTATGCAATTATGCTGCAATATAAGAATTTTAAAATATAGGAAAAAAATAATTAGAAATTTGTACGCTACAAATCATATAAACATGGATCAGTAAAATAAAGTTAACAAATTGGCCCCTATCACGCTCCTACAAAAACACTTAACATACTTATATAAAAGAGATTATATAAATACAGACAACGAACACACACACACAATTAAAAAAGGTCATTCAATTTTTTTTTTCTTTATTTTGTTTCTCACAATTAATATAAATATTTAAGATACATAGTTAAGATAGATAGTAAAGATACAACTTTGGGTACCTAGATACGGACAATTGTCTAGTTCAGAGGGTCCACTAGCGATACAACTATATATATATATATATATATATATATATATATATATATATATATATATATATATATATATATATATATATATATATATATATATATATACGCATGTTATTAATGATAAATAAATAAATAAATAATAAAAAGTAACAAGCTCCAAGAATAGAAATCATTTATTTGTGACACAAAAAATACAGAAAATTAAAATTAAATAAAGATAAACAGAAATAAAACGTAATAAAATCATCACAAAATTGTATTTACACAGCATAAGCCATATGATCTACTCCAGCACCTGGCGCTGGTTTTCAGTAAAAAAATGATACTTAATCACAGACAGTCATAGACAGGATTAGTATATATAAAAATAACGATAATATATCATAACAATAACAACAACAAAAGAATAAAAATAATGATTTTATTAGCCGAACAAACCAGCAACCTGGCATTAAATCCACTGCAACTGAGACTTTTAAAATGAACTCATATAAGCAACTCAAAGAAAATGTTTTACTATGTGACATAGACCGAGGATTAAGTAGGAAGTAAGATGGAAGACTTGACTAAAGCAAGTGCTTGAGATAATAGACTTGAAATTAAACAAGGTATATACCAAACACTGAAAATAATTACCAAAAACATAGTTAATAATCCTATAATAGAACTGAAAATTTTTTTACACTGTCTGAAATTATATGACCAGTGTAAAGATTTGGATTATCAAATTCCAAGTTTAACAAATGACCTTTGGAGGACGGATAGGATTGAATCGACTGCGTTTGGGTCTATGCTCGTACAGTAGTTCGCCAAGTAGATCCAATGAGACTCCGTGTGATAATCGTACATACATACATATTGTCACGCCTGTTTCCCACAGGGAAAGGCAGAGACCACAGATCTTCATCCACTACGATCCCGGCATACTTTACTTGCTTCCTCCACACTCATTCATTTTTGCATCCATCCTTCCTTTCACATTCATCGCAGCGAAACGGCTCTCCGTTAGTCGCCTTTCGCCTTCGTGGGAATCAGGACGTGACAGTTGGCGAACCACGTCGCCGTCATTTTTAACAAACTAGGTTTATTATAATTCGTCATAGTGAATCTCACGAGCCGCAAGGGAGGATGGGGGTCAGCCCCAGCTGGGCCTCGCATGCTGAAGTAAAGCACTATAGTACCCGGGGGTGCCCGATCCCAAGACGATATAGATAATTGTATATATAATATGTGTATTAACTATGACTAAGAAAACCGGCAGGTAACATTTTAAACTATTAGGTGTTCAAAACTAGAGGATGTATATAATGTTGTATAACACAGAGAACAAGCTTTTTGATTTTTTTTTAAGAGATAGAAAGGCAAACGAGCAGACGTGTCACCTGATGGAAAGCAATCAACGCCACCCATATACTTCCGCAGGGCCATAGGCAGTGCGGGAGCGTTGCCGACCTTTAAGGAAAGTGTCATTATGGGAGTGGGAATGGGAACAGGAGGGGTAGAGGGAGGGGGGATGGTGTTGGGTCTCCGGAACTCGGCCGCTCACCGTACGAAGCGCAGTAGGTAAGCTACCTCAGACGCCGGTTTTCTGCGGGAGTGTGGTACTTCCCAGGGCGAGCCGGCCCATTCATACTACAGACAAATATTATGCCACTCTTGCCAAAGTATGCGTCTGCAGCGTGACTCTACCACTATTAAATTTTTTTCAAAAATAATAATAAAACGTTGACGACTCAACTAATTTCGTATATACGCCATAAATCGTATGTGTTATTAAAAGTTAAATCTCTTTTCGAAGCCACAAACAATAGTTATCTAAGTAGATAATGATGATCTCATACCGCATCCAGTTCAATCTTATTCTGCTAGCCAATCATCCCATCGCTGGACGTTTCCACAGCTATAATTAACGAACGCTGCGTTATCGCGGCGACATTGATAAATAAACAATCAAAGAATACATTAATATGGAGATAACGGTTTAATGAACCCGACCGTACTTTGATTCGTTGCTAATATAAACAAAAAAATATATATATATATATATATATATATCTGCGTTTTTACTGTTTCGTAAGAGACGGATTGGTCGATCTGCTTACCTAAGGCAGCAATTACATTATTATAAAAAGAAGCAAAATAATATCGACCGAAGACCGACTTGTGTAATCCTACCTACCTTATCTTGAACTGTCTTATCTATTTATGCGTTATAAATATATTTTAATGTAGGTAACATATAAACAACAGCGGTGCTAAATGCGACCCTTGAAGTACCTACTCATCCACACTTAAAAAGTTTATATAAGTGCAATTTGAATAATATTATGAAATATTACATCAGATGTATATAATGGATTAAATCTAAAGGTGTGTGTGTGTATGTGTATATGCTTTCCATAACTTTGAATGATAGAATGAAGATATAAGAGAGCGATGTGGAGTAAAAGAAGTGACAAATGTTGAGAAAGGGATACTTAGATGGTTTGGGCACATAGAGAGAATGGATGAAAGACGACTGGCAAAAGAAATTTACGTTGCGAATGTGGATGGAAGGATCGGTAGGGGAAGACCACGGAAAACATACCTTGACCAAATTGCTGAAATTTTTAAGAAAGGCCAGGTCGAGACTACCCGGCGGGCATGCATGAGGAGAATAATGAGTGTGAGAAAGCAAGGGAAGTATGCCGAGATCGTAGCAGATGGAGATCTGTGGTCTCTGACTATCCCTACGGGAGACAGTTGTGATGATATGTGATGCATGCTTTCCATCAGGTGACACGCTTGCTCATTTGTATTCCTTTTGTTCCATTTGTTCATCATAAAATCACTTTTGAACTCAAAAATATACAGTGACATAATAAGAAAAGCTATATCCTAGTTAGTACATGTCATGTCTGTCTATATAACTTTTACTTTCACGCCCATATATCTCGCACAGATGGGCACGGACCTCCTTATTTTGAGATGAATGGATATTAAACCACCACATTTATCTATGGCGGATTAGTGAAACAGCCAAAAGGGAAATAAATATCAGTAAGTCACACAATATTACCCCGATGCAGAAATAGAACCCGGGAGTCTCAACTCCGAAAGCGGTTCATCACTGAGCGAAATAGTTTCACCTACAATTGTATATATTATATTTTGTATTTTATTTTATCAGTCCACGAGTCTACTGCTGGACATAGGTCACACCATAAGACGCGCCGCCTAGCCCAATCTTTAGCTACACGCATCCAGTCTCTGTCAGGTGCCTTGAGAAGATCGTCGTTCCATCTAGCAGGGCGTCCCACACTACGTTTGCCGAGACACGGTCTCCATCACTCGTCTACACCAGCGGTGGTCGGTTCTCTGACAAAGGTGTCCAGCCCATTGCCACTTCAGTCTGGTAACTTGAAGAGCTATGTTGGTGACTCTGATTGGGTCTGGTATATATCAATGCAAAATAGCGAAAACGCTTTTGAATACAAAAAGCATGAAAAATGCATATTTAAATCCAAAAAGCGTAATGCGTCGAATGATCTGAGTCTATATAGCTCTACAACCAAAAGACGGTTTCGTACAGCGTTGAAACTAACTGTTTTTGCGTGACCAGATTGCAGCGTTTGATAGTGGTAGAACCACGCTGCAGACTAACACTTTGTCAAGAATTTTTGCATAATATTTGTCTGTAGCATGAATGGGCCGGCTCGCTCGAGGAAGAACCACACTCCCGCAGAAAACCGGCGTCTGAGTGGTAGCTTAACTACCGCGCTTCGTGCGGTGAGCGGCTGAGTTCCGGAGGCCCAACACCCTCCCCCCTTCCACTCCCATAATGACACTTTCCTTAAAGGTCGGCAACGCTTCTGCTTTGCCTATGGCGCTACGGATGAGTATGGACGGCGTTAATTGCTTTCCATCAGGTGACACGCCTGCTCGTTTGTCTTCCTATCCCATAAAAAAAAGATACAATTATTTCAGAAATCTTAAAAGTTTTTTGGTTCTGGTGGTAAGTTCTCATTTTGCGATTTACTACGTTTTCGCTTTTCTACGTCGATATATTAATGATATGAGAACGACAATTGTTAAATGTTAAGGTAATGGTGTAATGTACACAAGTATTAGAGGGGAGGTCGTCTCTTGATAAATTTAGAAAAGGACTACACAGGTGGCGTGAAAGACTGCAGAAGCGTTGCCGGCCTTTAAGGAAGGGTGGAGAGGGGTTGGGCCTCCGGAACTTAACCGCTTACCAGACGAAGCACGGTAGCTAAGCTACCACTCAGACGCCGGTTTTCTCCGAGTTAATATATAATATATCTGATTAATATTGAACAACTGTAAAATATGCAGGGATCTCCATTGTTAACGACCATAAACAACTGTGGAAGACTAACGGTATTAGGTTTTGGATGCTTTCATCGATTCCCGAAACGTACAGTTGACCTATTACCGCTGAGGATCTCATCGACGCGATGCAGGTCTGAGTGTTACCACACAGCGACATCTAGTGACTTTGTATTAAGTTATTTGGAACACAAAGAATCAGTTATTGCTAAACACAACATACTAAACTTACTACAAGGTCCTATCTAAGACGATCACATTGATTTCAAAATAAAATTGCTTAATATTTTAACCTCGAAAATATCTCTTTCTCGGTTCGGTTACTTTCTCGGTCATTAATTTACTAAATATTTTATTAAACACATAAGAAGTTTGAAATGTTTTCGAACTAGAGATGAAAATGGGTACAAGCCACCCATTGTCATCTCTATATAGTTCATAATGCAATATACAAATTAAGAATTGTTTTAATCTATATACAAACGCGTCAAATCGCAGAGGTTAATTTCTTTGGCTCCATGTAAATGTGGTCGTTGCATACAATTTAAAAAAATACTTAAAGTTTAGTTTTGTAGTAAATTTCTTATTTTTATTATGCGTAATTAAAAATTATGTTTGTTTTTACGTATATATAAAATAAGAAATACTAAATCTATTTAGTTACGATTAAAACAAAACTTAAACTAATTACTTTGCCACTTGAAAATTTATACAATATAGCTCTCTCTTTCTTGCGTGAATAATGCTGTAAGTTTAAACAAAATTTATTCAAACCAAGTTCATTTTATAAATAAGCATTGCTTATAGTCAAAGATTATTTATTCCTTAACGTATATCAAGTTATTGTTATAGTCAAAATATAAGTAATCAATAAACGGTATCTGAATACTGTTTTTTTTTTATTACCTATAGAGTCCAGAAGTTTTTTTATTTTAAAAATCAATTACAATATTGTTTACACCCAAAACATTAGTTATAAAACTTAAAACATAAATCGGAATAAGTGAAAAGTAAAAATAATTCCGAAATAAAAACTTTACTCAAAGTTTAGTTTAACATAGTCATTTCTCTGCTATATGTCATGATAATTGCATATGACTTACGTTTTAGAGGCTTCGGATTGCTCTGCTTCCTTCGAGACATGACCTAGCGGGGTGCACCTGCGTCTCCCAACATGTCACACACAATCACCACCACGAAAACCGATAGCAACTTATCAACACGTTCCACACGTCCAACCCGGCCGGCGGTCTGAGCGATACTGGAGGCGGATTCCGTGCTGGTACCGTACCGAAGTACCAATTCGCGAGCGCTTTCTTGAGGGCCGGGTTTAGCCCCGCCCATTTAGGTCTCCCCGTCTCTACCCGCGCGTAGCTCGTAGACGCGTAGCGGCGTAGACTTTTGTACATTTACTTACAATTTGTTGCACCTACTTTAACAACAGTTTAGATTAATTGTATGTATTTATATTTATTTGTGTTAATGAATGTTACTAAAGCAATCATCATTAATCTACGGCAGTCTATTTTTAGACACAAACCTTCCCTAAATTACGTCACCAAGCCTAATCTTCGGCTACACGCATCCAGTCTCTGCCAACCTCACCACGTAGATCGTAGCTCTGTCTAGGCGGGTCATCTCTCTTTTTTTATAGGATAGGAAGGCAAACATGCATGTCACCTGATGGAAGGAAATTAATGCCATCTTTATGGGCCGTGTTGATTGACTTCATCTGCAATGCCATAGGCGTTCCATTGTCCTTTTGCCGGCCTTTAAGAAATTTGTAGACTTGTGTTTTGAAAGCTCCAATTCGGAAACACCGCTGGAGGTAGCTGGTTCTACAGGGTCACTACCCTTCTGCATATATACGGTGCATTTTACCAGATATATCTGGAAAAACACACTCTCAACATCTGGATGAATAGACCTCCATTTATCCAGATGGTGGGGATGAAGCTTTTCTTTGTGGCTAGTTGTGCAGTAGTGGAATTCAACAGCCGAAATTATTAAGAAGAATTTCTCGGTGCACGTCCTATCATAGAACGGATAAAAGATGTGAGAACCGGTGAGATCTTGGTCATAGACAATACGATTAGCCCGACGACTGCGAAGCTTCTACCTAACTCTTCATTTCATCTGCGACGGTTGTCGATTTTCCGTCATACATGACCGTCCCATTGCCACATCGCTTTACTTACTCGAAGAATTATATCGGTCACTCTAGTTCTCCGGCGGATTTCTTCATTTCGAATCATATCTATAAATCTCACTTGCCTGTTTTATCGTTAACACGTTCACTGCCCAAAGACAACCACACACTTTTAACTTCTTTCCACGCACCACTACTCTGCGGAACCAGCTACCTTCGGCGGTGTTTCAAAAAACAAGCCTCATACCTAAAAGCGGTATTGCGGTTGTCTATGGGCGGCGTTGATTGCTTCCCATCAGGCGACACGCAGTTTGCCCTCCTATCCCATAAAAAAAACAGTGGATTTCATATGATGCAATGGCGGTCCTAAAATATATCTATTAGACTTGTGTAGTGAGAGAGTAAGTATTGTAACGACGACACTCGGGATTTTTAGGAGATTTTATCCTCTATGTAATGAAATTCTTCCAAGTGAGATTAATTTATTTTTCTATTTATATCCATTTATATTTTCATCAGCATTACAGCCACGGGTGGGCCTTAGCCTGGTTCAGTTAATTTTTTCACCAATTGCCTTTAGGTCGTTCTTGACTCCATCTAGCCATCTGAACTTAAGCCTTCCGCGGCTTCTACGATCATCTGGTTTGCCGTCGAGTAGGTGTTTGGGTACTCTAGCCTCGTCCATCCGTAACACGCGCCCAGCCCAGCGAAGGCGTCCAATCTTAATTGTTATGATGACGTTCGGTTAATTATACAGCTCATATAAGTCGTGGTTGTAAAGTGTACGCCATCGCTCATTTTTAAGTGTGAATGCATAAATATTACCTTATACCTCAATATATATAATTTCAATTTCTTATGATTATTAATGGAGTCAGGCGTTACTTTGCGGAAATCCATCACTATATGGACAGTCAAAAGTTTTACTTAGCTAAGATCCGCGAAAAGCAAAACAATAACAGAAAATTAATAATGTGTGTTTTTCCGTTGGGTTAAGTGGATTTATTTGGAACTTAAACCAAAAAACTTACCGAAAATCGGCCATCAATTCTCTACCCACCAACCACTATACACAACACCAAACACACACTATCACTTTTCCATCTTGTAAACGACAAGTGTTTCGACCCAACACGAGGCATCTTCAGGTATAGTAGACTCTACGGAAGACAACCGAAAAGTGCCGGATTTTTTTTTTGTCTTTTTAAAACAATTTATTTATTATTATTTTAAACGTTAAAATTACAAATTTAAAAAGTAGTAATACAATATAAACGCTTTTAAGATATTATATACAAATTAAAAGTTTTAATACATTAGTGATATATTTATTAATGTATCACTACTGTACACTTTACATCCACGAGCTTTATGAGCTGTACAATGAGCCGAACGTCATCAAAAGCATGAAAATTGGATGCCTTCGTTCGTGGACACGTATTACGGATGGACGAGGCTAGAGTACCCAAACGCCTACTAGACGGCAAACCAGATGGTCGTAAAACCCGCGGAAGGCCTAAGCTCAGATGACTAGATGGAGTTGAGGAAGACGTGAAGGCGATCGGTCTGAGGAGCTGGAGAGAAAAAGCCAAACTAAGATCCGGTTGGAAAAATTTACTGAACCAAGCTAAGGCCCACCAGTGGCTGTAATGCCTTGATGATGTTGATGATGATGAATCTCTTCTCAATAGATTGGCTTCGACCAAAAAAAAAGTTTTGTCCGAAATTGTTATAATGGCAAAGTTACAAGTTTGGAACGAGAGACTTGGCTTTTACTGTCCGCACATTGTATCCTCACATTAATTTAAATACATACAATACGTATTATATATACGCATACGTACACACAACAATACATAGATTCACATAAACACACGAGAAAAATACAATAAAAAAATTGAAAAACGAAATATTAACTTTGCAGCAAGTAGTCTGATCCTTATGACCAGGTCTTCAAAAATTATCGAACTTTGACTTTCAAAATGAATTATCCCTCATAACTTGTAAATGCAAACATAAAGCTTAAGTAACTGTTGGAATTACAAATTCAACAACGTCTTCTCCGTTCTACGTGACATTGGCGAAATAATCCGTGCTTATTTGGCACTATTGAAAACCATTAATTCAAATGAATGAATGAATACAAATAAAATCGCCTCTTAATTAACCAACAAGAAACATGTTGGTCGGAAAAAGACGTCTTGGCTACGCAGAATCAAGGAGATCGGGATATCAAGTCTGAGTGTGTAGGAACTGCTTCACCTCACTAAAGACAGAAATGGATATCCTGAATAGACAGCCAACAAAAAAAAACTTGAGATTCTGTCGATTCGTTGACTCATAGGCTCCGTAATCAGCTTTTACTTGTTTCAGCCTGGTTAGAAAACGACTGGTCTCTTATTAATAGGTCCCATAGAAAATTATAATCCCCATCACCTAGGTGACTGGCAGTCTATCACTCTATCAATATTCAATATCAGCCCGCGGCAGTCCGCTGCTGGACATAGGCCTCACCCAAGGCGCTCCACCTAGCCCGATCTTCGGCTACACGCATCCAGTCTCTGCCAGCCACCTTGCGCAGGTAGAGACTGGATGCGTGACTACCACTCTATAGGTATTCTCTATTTGCTATAAATTAGGGTCTGCGCTTTTCATGGGGTTATCGAGAGATGTTTAATAAAGGCAAGCAATATCGATATTATTTTATTATTATATTTACTAATATACTTGGTGGAAACTCATCAGTCTCATCCTCTTTATCCCCTTGTTGTTCTTCAGTTATTCTCACCGAATTTCTTTATCTGTAAGTGTATTCTTTATGTAATGACGACCAATTGGCTCAGTGGCGGGAGTCAATGGTCGCGTGTTCGATGCCCTGCATCGGAATAAATATATGTATGGATTACAAATATTTATTCCGAGTCTGGTAACAATACACAAGCAACGACAAGCGTGGTGGGTTAACGTCCGTTCCTCCAGAAATGGAGAAGCCCGTGCTCAGCAGTGGGACATATGTGGGCTGTTAAAAAAAAGTGTATTCACAACACACAAAAGAACTAATTTCTTAGAATCTTCTGCACGTATGATGCTGACAGTCAGGAAGTAAATAGACTATACCCCCGCTAAATTCCGAAGAGAATGTGTAATAACAAAAGCATTGCCTAGCAACCAACGACTTCCATATATTGACAACCTTTTTCTGTTACACAACTTTAAATAATCTCTTGATAGAATTTAATTCATTCGAGTATCTGTTGGCCCAACCCAATATAATCGGAAAGACAAAGACTCACCGACTTCGTTGGCTGAGTCAGTTTGAGAGGATGAGGGAGGATTGCGCACTCAAGAGAGCGTATGTAGGTCATCCAGTTGGATCCACTCCACAGGACGTCGTCCAGTTGGACGACGTCCTGTGGAGCGCCCCAGGTACCGCTGGAGAGATATGGTGGAGGATGACTTGCACAATCTTCAAATCTGCAACTGGTAGGAGGTAGCGCAGGACAACGACCGGTGGCGTAAGATTTGTTTACATTTATTCTTTTAGGAATTTGCTTAAAGTATAGACAATAATACTTAGGATATGCAATAATATTTAGGATTAGTATCCGGCTCGAAGGACCACACAAATGTTTGATATTTAGGAAGGAAATACACAGTCCACAATATTGATATTTTACTGTAAAGTTTGTGTATATTAAGTGTCAGAGAGAGACAGAGGAGTGGGTAATGCTACCACTTAAGAATTCGATCTTGATGAAATACAACAAAACAACTTAGATAATACTGTTTGTTGCTTTACAATAACGTAGGTATTGTTGTCCTTAATTCCGAAAGGAATTAGGAATCCTACGAAAGACCTTCGATCCAAAATAGAGATGGGGATGGAAACTGGAGAGTCCTACAGAAGACCGAAATTGAAAAGTTTGCGAACAATGCAAACATAATCGGGGAGACAAAGATGAATAGACTCTATTGGCTCGGTCACTTGGAGAAAATGGGAGAGGATCGTGCAGCTAATAGCACGCCCTAGGTAGTGTAACGACATGCGGAATCTTTAGGGGGTTTTTTCTTCGATGTAATTGAAATTCTTCCAAGTGAAATTAATTTATTTTTCTTATTAATAATCTTATTCATACTTTATTCACACTTTTCAATTTAGATTTTATATCTCAATATATTATATATAATTTTAATTTCTTAAGCCGGACAGGTGACATGTCTATTGAAAAACGTCAGTCGAACTAATGCTTTTGTTTTTATAAACCAATTTATTTCTTTATTATTATAAATTTTAAAATTACGAATTTAAAACAGAAGTAATATAGTATAAAAGGTTTTAATAATATATTCAAATAAAAAGTTATTACATTAGTGATACATTTATCGATAGTAGATAGTAGGTACCGCTGGAGCGACGCAGTGATCGCTGATCTGAGCTAGGTTCGTGCAGGCAGTTGGCGAGAGGCAGACCAAGGTGACCAGTGGCGGGTTCTCCTATCGGAGGTCAAGGCACGTCAAGACTTATGTTCACTGTGCTGGCGAAGTAAATAAGTAGTAATTAGTAATTAATATTAATAATTAATAGCATTCGTTATTTCGCGTGGAGGTGATGCTATATAGTGAGTGTCACAGTATAGATAACAATACCTTGTGTACCTACCGGTAAACCGACCAAGTCAAGGAAATTCGACGTTTTATATAAGTTTGTCGTTCAATTGCATGCAGTATAATGACAAGTTATTATTTTTCTATTTTAGTTTGCTTGTCGCGAATCTTAGCTAAGTAAAAATTCTGACTTTCCGCAAAGTAACACCTGACTCCATTAATCAAATAAATAAATGATTTTGTACGGCGTATCTGCATATCACTACCAGCTTGTATATCGTCTCTACTACCTGCCTAACCTAGTCTCCCGCTACACATATACTAATATATATATAAAACCTATATAAATTTATTATAACATGCAAAAATAAAAAAAAAACATTTCAATTTTATTTTATGATCCACGCACAGCATTGAATTTAATTGTCTGCAAGCGTACGACTTTTGGTAATTTAACAGTAAAACAAACCATTAAATAATTTAATTTTGTATATTTATTTGAATAAAACCCGCAGAAGCCGTAGTGCTTTGCGGGACACAGCGGGGGCGCGTGCCAAGAAGCCTAAGAGGAAGAAGTCCCAAGCAGCGTGTAGGCACCAGCGGATGAGCGACGCTGCATGGAGCGCCCCTCAGGCACGCTCCCAGCCCACAGCCCCCGCTCCCCCGCTACAGGGTCGTCGGCTCCAGTGCCGGCCAGACAGGGGGCATCGCCCGATTCACAAATACCGGCACTTCAACAAATGCCAACAGGCAGCGAGAACTCGGAGGAGCCGATGACCATCGCCCAGATCTTCGACTGCCTAGAAGAGGCCAATGCTCGAATAATGTCCGGCGTCGAGTACGGGACGGCGCTGTCCAATGCGTTCAACCCCACCCCGCTCGCTCAGTATGGAGCAGAGCAGATTGCACAATATGAAACGGCCACCAGCTTGCTCACCGGTTTGCTCTCTCATGAAAATATCTGCGCTTCAACAAGCGCACCCAGGCAGCGAAGGAGCCGATGACTGTGAGCCAGCTCCTCGCCTGCTTCGTGAAGGTCATCGCTGCAGTCAGTTCCAGCGTCGACCACGCAGTCCGCGTTGCGTAATTTCTTCGGCCCCACCCTGTTCGCCCAATTTGGAGAAGAGCGGGTTAAGTTTGTGGCCGAATTTAAGGACCCCAAAAATCCGCCGGCAACGGCGACGCAAAGACCGGTAAGCGGTTGCTTCCTCGAGCAGATGTCCGAGTAGGGGGATTCAACCCCGAGGCTCGCTCCTTCACCCCTAACAGGGTGTCCCCCAATTGAATGAATATCATATAATTAAATCCTTTTTTTAACGAAACTCTATAACATCATCAAGAAACTAAAATATTCATGGTTATATTTATTTCCTAATACCACTGTAGCGCAATTGATAAGATCTTGTGAGTTAACATATCTTGCTTCTTAATTTTTTTTAAAAAATCTACCTTTACACAATGTTACGTGCCTATTTATGTTGTAGATGAAAGTTAGATAACAATTAAAAGTAACTTCTTTCACCTTAGTAAATAGTAATATAAGAACAGTATAATACAACATAAGCTTAAAATCAAAATAAACACGAAATATAGATTTATTTAGTATTAATGCGCTGTAGTTAGATTTATATTTTTAAAAAAATCGCCAACGCCATCTTTAAAAAAGCGACATCTATTATCTTTAAAAAAGCGCCATCTATTGCTAATCTAAACATTTAGAACGATGGTATGAAATAAGGAGGATTCCATTTAAAAAAAAGATACAAGTTCTCGTCATTTCTCAAAGATGTCGCTTTTTACAATTCACATTATTCAAATAAAAGAACCAACCAACATTAAAGTGTACAAACAAAAATAAAATTGTTATTTATTTACGACTGCATGCTCAATATGGAACATAAGGTGAACTTAATGCCAAAGGGTATTTCCTGCCAATCACCCTAAACCAAAGCAAAGAAAAATATTAAGGAAGTATTGCAAAGTAACAATTAAAAAATAAAAATGATGTATACAACCAAAATAAATCACTTTTTTTATTATATCAGTAATGTAAAAATATTAATACAAAACATATATTCATTCGCTCATTAATTTTATATTCATTCATATTTACTCAAAGAAAAAGACATATTGTTAATTAGTATGCAATGACTCATTATTCCTGCAATGGTAATTTTAAACAAAAACATATTTCAATTTTCGCCTTCGTCAGTGTCACAGCTATTTTAATGCTAAATCAATTCGGAAATACCGATGAATATAGCTAGTTCCATGAAGTGGGATGTGTGGATGAAATTTCGAGAGAAATGCACCGTAATAGATCTCCACACAGCCGAATGGTTCAGAATTAGGCGTCAGGAATTAATAATACTTAGCTTATATTAATGTGTGTTATTTTTATGTGTGCGTAATTATTATTATTGGGTGTAAAAGACTGTTATTTTTATGTGTGCGCGCGCGTTAGTACGTAATAGACTTAAGAAGGCAAACAAGTAGACGTGTCGCTTGATAGAAAGCAATCAACGGCAACGTACTACAGAAGTGTTGCCGACCTTTGAGAAATGTGTAAACTTGTTTTTTTTAAGGTTCCAATGTCTTATTGGTTCGCAAATATCGCTTCAGGTAGTTGGTTCCACAGCGTATTGGTTCAGAAATATCTCTTCACGTAGTAGAAAGTTTCGGTACAAACGCACCGTACCAGATAGAGATCAATCATTGAGATGGTATGATGAAACTTTGTGGTTATAGATACTGTGTTTTATATTCTATGGTTAGGATGGGCTAGCTGCGTATGAAGTCACACGTCGCATGCGTGACGGGACCCTGACCGGCACAACGCCACACCTATATGCACACACATAACAATACTTACAGACGCACACACATTCGAATGAACTTGCATGTATGCAGCGGAAATAACACCAGTGCATACGCATTTGCGTGGTAGAACCTCACGCGTCGCTGCATAGATAATGTTACCCATGCCACATTACTAAAAACATCATATTTAATGGTAATCATTTTTATAATATATAATAACGCCATCTTTTGGTCGTTAAATTCTATTGTACTCTGATAGTAATATCTATTCTCATTATATTTTTTAAGAATTGATACATACATACATATAGTCACGCCTGTCCCTGTAGGGTTAGACAGAGACCACAGATATCCTCCATTCGCTACGATCCCGGCACACCTTCCTTGCTTCCTTCACACTCATCGTAGTGAAACAGCTTTTCGTTCGTCGTTTCTCGCCCTCGTGGGAATCAGGACGTGACAGGTGGTGAATCACATCGCCGTCATTTTTTAACGAATTAGGTTTATTAAGATTCGTCATAGTGAATCTGAAGATGGAGGTCAGGGCACTATAGTACCTGGGGGAGCCCGATGCCGGGACGGTCGGCACGCTTGCGACTAAGCTCGCCCCTAGCTACACATTCTATGGTACGGCAGACCGTGGATTGGCGGAGAGGAAGGGAAAAGGATGAAGAAGAAAGGAAAAGGCAGGGGAAGAAAGGATGGATTTAAACAGGATGATAGGGATAGTGATATTCTTAATAAATAAGATTCTGGGGGAATAGATATTTAAGTGTACTCACAACGTTTGTCCAAGGCGGATTAGCGGAACATCAAGACTTGGAATGAATATATAAAAATAAATACAGAGAAATCGCAATAGAACTCCATTACCCCTGAGAGTGGTGGTCTCGCCACTTAGCTATTTAGATAAATACCAAAGAAACGAAATGGGGTTCCCATTGCCTCCGAGAGCGATGGTTTTGTTTTGGTTTTCACTGAGTCATTTATGTTGTCGTTTCCATGGTTACAGATAAGAGAGGTAATTTATTCATGCGATTACTGTGTAGAAATATAAAGTAAACACAAGCGGTGTAAAAACAAAACAAAGACACAAGTTATGTTTGTAATTCCGAGGTAATGCACACACCCAGCGGTGAAGCAGTCATTAATGAGTCAGACAGATCCGTCGTGTTATCACGGAGAGATGTACACGTCACCCGGCCTGTCCGATACACGGCAACACTTGTTTTCCCTGTGCACACATCAAAGTAAACTCAAGTGATGTCACACACACGTGCGCACTTTGTTGGTGGTGCAAGTGATAAACTTAAAATTTTTTTTAACAGGCCATATATGTCCCACTGCTGAGCACGGGCCTCTCCATTTCTGGAGGAACAGACGTTAACACACTACGCTTATCCAATGCGGATTGGCGGGGTTACCAGACTCCAGAAATTACTACCAGAAATTCCGATGCGGGGATCGAACCCGCGACCATTAACTCCGCGGGCCCCGCCACTGAGTCAATTGGTCGTTAAAATTTACTTACTAATTCTAATATACAGTAATACTCCGGACTTACGCGATAAGTGGGACCGAGCGCTATCCGTGTGAGTCGAATTCGCGTAAGTCGGAGTACAATTTTACATAAAAAAAAACATACAAAGTATGTTTAATTGGGAATGGTAACTCCGAATTCGCGTATGTCGAGGTAGCGTCAGTCGGTGTATTATTGTATATATCATTTTTATATGAAACATATTATTGCGGGGTATGGAAATGAAACCGTGGACCGAGACGTCGTCTCGATTCAGGCTACGCTCTCCTCCACTCGACTCTATACAGTGTCACCTACATATGGCCGTGAGCATATCAAGCGTCCTATGACGCTTCTCTATTTTTTCCTACCGACTCAATACATGAAAAAATAATTCGAAAAATAACATTGCATGTTTAAACCAGTATGAAAGTACAAAATACTGTTCTTAATTAATGCCAAACAATAATTGTCAATGTTGTTAAAAAAAAATCTCAAATAATAAGCGAATTGAAAATCGAAATAAAGGTTGTCAAACAAAACATCACATCACACGACGCAACTTTCTAAAATGCGTATGACAATTATTTCGCCAAATCACGAGTCATCCTCAAGTATAGTAGACACTAGGGAAAATAATTTTATTCTTATGTGGACAGTTAGAACGTTTACTTAGCTAAGATCCGCGACAAGCAAACAACTATAGAAAAGTAATAATGTGTGTTTTCCTGCTGAATGAAGTGGATTTACAGGGAACTTAAACTAAATCTCTACAGAAGACAACCGTTAAGCCTTCTATAAAGTCTATTATACCTGAGGTATAATAGACCTGCCTTACGTTGAGGCGAAACACGTGTCGTTTGCAAGGTGGAAAAGTGGTAATATGTGTTTAGTGTTGTGTAAAGTGGTTGGTAGGTGGAGAGTCGCTAACGGCCTTTTTTCCGTAAGATTTAGCTCAAATTCCCTGTAAATCCACTTCATCTAGCAGGAAAACACACATTATAAATTTTCTATTGTTGTTTGCTTGTCGCGGATCTTAGCGAAGTAAAAGTTCTAACTGTCCACATAGTAATGAATTTCCGCAAAGTAACGCCTGACTCCATTAATCAACTTCATTCTTCTTACATTTTCTAAAGAGTTCAGTACAGAGTTGTGATTTTTAGTCTTGCATGCCAGTCGCTCATGCCTTACGCCATCCGATCACATACCCGCCGCGTGAAACGAGCGCTCACTTTCACGGCGAGTTATTCTGACCAAGGCGCTGCACACACGCCCTCATAACGGTTTCACTGCGTTAGAGAATTTTTATACAATATACAATACCCCAAATATATGAGCTGTTTTCTTTGAAAATAGTATAAGTCCATTTTTTATTATATGGAGATATTTGAGTCGCCCAGTGGAAGAGTCGCCCAACCCACAAAAATGTCAGTACCGAGTTAATGTCATTAAATTAGTATTTTTTATTAGACAAAAATTATTATACTATTTTTTTTACAAAAAATACAAAAAAAAATGTTACCAAACCCACTTTTTTTAATAACGTCATAGTTAAAATTTAACGCCATCTATTAAAATATATTTAACCTAAAATATACCATTATGAATTTTAAGAAAATAACCTTGTTTGTTTGGTAACTTTAATATGATATCCATATATACATGGATTGAGCCATTCTTCTACTAAGCGACTCATTTTGCATTAAGGGTTTGCATTTAAATGGTTTGAAAAATATTGGAATTTGTTAAAGCGCCGATTTCATGTTTTTTAAATATTAAATTGATTTAAATGTATAATGTAATCATTTGTTAAGTGTGATTAACACTTTTAATGACTTTAATTTATACTTTTAATGACTTCAAAAGGACTTACACCACTTTCAAAGTCAGCAAAAAGTAAAAATCTTACATTTACAAAATATTAACTACGGGGTCTCAATTGAAACAAACTCATTTCTTTTTATGAAATTTTTATTACATTCTTCAACAATAATCAAAATAAAAAATAACAAAATAAATAGGCTTTCTTTCAACATTTACCATTCAACTAACATTATTTATATTCTTACTATTAATGTATTATATTAATAGTAAGAATAAAAATTTGTAGGAGAACGGAGCCCTTGGATAGACTAGTGCCGAAGTGGGCTTTGTGTCTATGAAAACGCAGCTCTTCAACTATCGATAGTACGACAATCTGCATAGAGCTGCTGGCAGAAATTGGATGCGTGAAGCCGAAGGTGGCGCATCTTGAGTGAGGTCCACTGACTGCCACGGGATGACGATAGGCACGGAGTGTTTTTATTTTTGAAAAACCCGAGAATTTTGCGTTTGACAATTTTTATTGTTTTTACAAAATTTATGTGAATAAATTGTATGGATTTATCGCACACTTAAAGTTTCATAACTTTACAACTATGGATTTATCGCAGTTGACAATTAAAATTGCATAGCTTTCCACATTTTCACAGTCACAAATAGGTATTTTAATGCTACGCTTTATATGCGATAAAAAAGACCAAATAAAGTATACCTGCGGAATGTCATACGTCATTTCTTCTCTGTCCAGGGGAATCTCACGAAATGGAGATTAAAGCTTGTCTGTCATGATTTATATTCAGCTTGAATACCGTATGAGCTGGTACGAGTTGGCCTCGAAAAACGATTGGCTAATAGTTAGTTATTTTTTGTTTTTGTTAGAATATATCGAAGCAAAAAATCCAAAACTTAGTAAACCGCAAACAACCGCAAATAAGTAAACAAAAAAATACAGTAGAATTTGCAGGGTGATGTCGGATTCTCAAAGTTTTCGGATGATAGGGTACTTACTGCTTTAGGCAATACTCCGAAAATCCCTACATATTCCGGGCAAAACCAGTTGTTTTGACGCTAAATTATTTTAATTTTCTATTCCAACATTTTCTATTGGTCTCAGACTCAGACAATTCGACGCAGTATTTTTTTCTGATTCGAATATCCCATTAAATTGTTTTGACATCTGTGTCATTTACAGCGTTTTCGCTTTTTTGCATCGATATTTAATCTGTACGTACCTACTGTTTATTATATCCCACAACGGTGACGTATTCATCGGAATAAGCCGTTTTATTTTTTCTAATAAAAAAGGAAAAATTAACTGTAATTAAATAAAAAAAGTTAATTTAAATTATTTGTATGAAATATAATGAATTTTAATTTGAATTGCGCATTAAATTTTAAGTAGACATTCTGCGTCGTAGAATTTTTTGGCTCGCATTTTTTATCCGAATTTATTTTATGTTATCTCTTGGTAGTTACCACGTGTAACTTTTTGTGGTTAGTTTGTCGTTTCTTAGTACGTTAAATAATTTTGTTTCGTTCGAGAAGAACCCACTGTTATCAATTACGACCCCGCTGATAACACTTGATAATAAACCGTGGGAAATTTAACAACGATTTTCTTGCATTAAATATTTATATATTATCATCATGTGGACAGTTAAAACTTTTACTTATCTAACATCCGCGACAAGCAAACAACAATAGAAAGTTAATAATTGACTTATCGGTTATCTTCCGTAGAGTCTATTATACCTGAAGATGCTTCGTGTTGAGGCGAAACACGTGTCGTTTGCAAGTGGTAGTGTGTGTTTGGTGTTGTGTATAGTGGTTGGTGGGTGGAAAGTTGCTGACGGTCGTTTTTCGGTATGATTTAGTTTAAGTTCCCTGTAAATACACTTCAATTAGCAGGAAAACAAACATTATTAATTTTCTATTGTTGTTTGCTTGTCGCGGATTTTAGCTGAGTAAAAGTTTTAACTGACCACATAGTAATGGATTTCCGCAAAGTAACGCCTGACTCCATTAATCATATTATCATCAATATCAATAGCCCCCTGAACGCCCCCTTTTTATGGTATAGAATGGCAAACGAGCAAAATTGTCGCGTGAAGTAAAAGTACAATGCTGCTCATAGACAACCGCAATACCAAAATCATTACAAAAGGGTTGCGATCCATTGCGATAAGTAAAGGATTGTTTTTTGAAAGTTCCAATTTCATATTCATTCGGAAATATCGCTGAAGAGTGGTTGTGCGTTGAAAATATTGTAGTTAATAGACAAACGCTCCAGATTTTTCCAGATTGTTGAGGTGAAACTTTTCTTTATGCGAATTTGTGTAACAATAAAAATAATATTTTATTTGCCGGAATATGGAAAATGACAGATACAAAATAATTTTAGATGATTTTACAGTATGTGCATATTTTACTTTTACTTCATAAGTAACTGTCTCTGAGTCCTAAGTGCCCCACGCATAGGGTAGACACGACATAAGTAACTACATGATGTTTATTGGGTGAAATAAGTGGCTCAGCATTTGCTAGCAGAAGGGATTACTCTGTAGCGCTGGTTTTCAGCCACTTCCTTCCCCCTAAACTAGATGTTAATTAATTTTACTAATAATAGTAGAAGACCCCCATGCCGTTCCATATAAAATACTTAATCATTTATTAACTCCTACATGTGTATCATTGTGTGTGAGTGTATGTGTGATGCGTTATTGCCAAAAAAGCTCTATTTATCTAGCCCAATATTCGGCTTCTCGCATCCAGTTTCTTAGTAGAAAATTTTATACTAAAAGAAATTGGCTAATGCTAACTTTGCTTCTGTCAGCCGCCTCACTAAATACTTATATATGTATGGTTAAATTCAATCGATGTTGATCAGGGATGAATGCAAGAGAGATACAGTATGCAGAATGAAAGTGCGAGAACTGATATGCAAGCGTAACTGACAAATAAGGATGTCGGGTGCCATGTTTATTACAGTGTGTACCACGATTGAAGTGTAGTCTTCGTGGGTTTTTTTTACTAGCAATCCTATCCTACTAATATTATAAATGCGAAAGTTTGTGAGTATGGATGTATGTTTGTTACTCTTTCACGAAAAAACTACTTTACGGATTTGGATGAAACTTTACAGAATATAGTTATAGATACATCGGAATAACATATAGGCTACAATTTGTAATGATTTTATGTAATTTTGGTCGTAATATAATTTTACTGTTAAAGAAAAAAATATATATATTTATTTAAAATGATCTGTCACGAAACTTAATGTGGCAGACCAAATTCAACGCGAGCGAAGCCGCGGGCAAAAGCTAGTTTTTTGATATTACCAAAACGAAAGTACATTCTTGTCACTATTCCAACTAATCTCGTGCTAGGAAAATATGATTCACATTAATAGTCCAATCGTTGAATTCAATTTCGGTTCGTAAGCGACAACCTTTACCAATTGAGCTACTGCTGATTCAAGACAGCGGATGTCCACCCGTCCGCGGGGGTCGTTGACACCTGTCGAAACTGCAGCGCGTGCGGTGCGGTGCAGCGCAGCGCCACGGGCCGGGTGTGTCACGCGACCTTGCGCGGCGACGTCACGCGGGGGCGCGCCGGTGACGTCACGCCGCGACCTTCCCGCCGTCACACGGTGTGCACGTGAACGACACGCGCCGGCACGCGCCCGCTGCGTGATCGCCCGCGCGCCATTGGCCACCGCCGCCGCGCCGGCCGACGCGATTGGCGGCGCATCCCCGCGCGCCCCGCGCACACCGCCGCCTCGCACCGCGAGCGCTGCCCGAGCGGTTTATTCGTCCGCGACTCGCCGACGGAACTACAAGCCTCTCTCTTAAAAGCGATTCCCGCCAAGTTTTGAATTTAAAAGAAAGTTTTTATTCGTTGAATGATAAAATAGCCGCCGTCATGTCGACGCTACTGGACGTGTGCGGACCCCTGTCGCCGCCATCGACCCCACCGTTGGTGGAACACAAAGTGAGTTTCGGCCGCCTTCGAAATTTCAAAACAAAAAAAAATTGCGTCGACTCCGACGCGCGGGCTTGTGTAAGCGAACACGCAACGCGCGCGTGCACGACCGTTCACTCACGTCCGTGTCTTTGTCCTCAGGTCGGGCTGCCGCTGAAGAAGGCCGCGGTGAAGCGGGCGAGGGAGTTCCCGCCGGCCGGCGTGGTCACCCCTCAGCCGTCGGATTCCGAGGGCGAGGACGAGTGCAGCAAGCGCGGGCGGTGCGAGCTGGCGCGCCTGCTGCTGACCACCCCGCCCCCGGAGCCGGTGCGCCCGTCGGTCATCATGCGCGCGCACAAGGACGGCACCTGCAGCCCCGAGCCCCTGACACCCCCGCCTAAACACATGAACATACTAAAGACGTTAAAATTTAAAATGAACCGTGGACACAGTTATTCCCAAGTGAAGTATATCGCGAGTCAGGCTCAAGAGCCTATGGAGGTCCGAGTGACGCCGCCGCCCAAGGCTGAAGAGCCTCGCGTGCCGTCGCCGCACCCTGAGTGTCGGCCGAAAGAAGAGCCCCGCGTACCGGCGCCTGCCGCGGCCGCGACCCCCGGCTGGGTCCCTCTAGCGCCCCGGCCGGCCCCAGCGGTGCTAGTGCCGAGTGCCCTGTTACCCACCACGGCGCTGTGGCTGGTGGCGCCAGCGCCGGCGGCCAGACGCCGCCTCTACGAGTGCTCGCACCCCGGCTGCGGCAAGAACTACTTCAAATCATCCCACCTGAAGGCGCACGCGCGTACGCACACGGGCGAGCGGCCCTTCCGCTGCCTGTGGCCCGGCTGCGAGCGCCGCTTCTCCCGCTCCGACGAGCTCTCCCGCCACAAGCGCACGCACACCGGCGAGAAGAAGTTCGGCTGCCGGGTGTGCAACCGCCGGTTCATGCGCTCCGACCACCTCGCCAAGCACGTCAAGAGGCACGCAAAGGAGCGAATGCCCCCGCCGGTGCTCAAGCTCCTCCCCACCCCGCCGGTGGCCATCCCGATACAACCCACCGTCGCCCCGGCCCAGTGAGCGGGGCGCAACTCGACTGTGATCCAGATCTCATGATCGTTACCTAGTTCTAGTACTCAATTAAGACTGTCCTATCATGATTACTTCGTATAGTAGTCGCTAGCCGTAAGTGTAATTGATGTATTACAAAATTTAGCTTTAAGAGAATATAAAGAATCGATGATTTATACAAGCAGCTAGTTTCCTTTAATACACCACAGAGCACTACACTACACGAAATCTTACGTTGGTAACGTACGAGATAGAAGTCTAAACTTGTGTAGCCCTAACGCTTGGTTTCTAAGGCTCCGGCTAGGAAGGCCGAGCGACGACTGCGGACGGGGCGAAGCCGCCGCGGGCGCGCCGCGACGCCGATAGCGTACCAGTTACTGGCGGATCTTATCTCGCCTCCGTATCGCATACATACAAAAAATAAACATTTCACTGCTAGACAACAACTGAAATTTTAAATCTTTTTTATCGGAATCGTTCGCAATAATCCCGGCCGCTGAATTCTACTACCGTACAACTCGCCACAGGGAAAGTTTCATCCCCACCATCTGGATGAGTGGCAATCCAATTCGGCGCGTTTTTCAACTTCTTTCCACGCAACACTACTCTGTATAACCAGCTACCTATAGAGGTGTATCTGAACCTATAAGACATTGGAGCATTTAAAAAACAAGTGTAGGCTCACTTTCCTTAGAGGCCGGCAACGATTCTGCAGTGCCCATGGCACTGCGGATGTATATGGATGCAAACAAATATATTTAAGCACAATTATTTCTTTTACCGCTTTTATTTCTTAGACGATCTTTCACTTTTCTTAAAGGCCGGCAACGCTTGGTTACCATCGGGTGACACGCCTGCTCGTTTGTCTTTCTATTCCATAAAAAAAAGTATAAATTATATATATATGTATATTGTCTTTGTCTGCCAGGAACAAGAAATAGAAATAAGAAAATAGAGAAAATCAAAAAAAAAATTTATACTAGAAATAATGTTGAAAAGTTCAAATTAGTAAAACAAACATCCAAGATACTAAATACAGTTTTCTTCTCCAACGCATGATCATACGCGGGTTTCTTTTGAATGCGTTAAGTGTGTTTTTTTTAATAATGAATATTCTTATTCTGTGATGATATTTTCATGAGATAGGAAGGCAAACGAGCAGGCGTGTCACCCGATGGAAAGCAATCAACGCCGCCCATACATATCCGCAGTGCCGTAGGCATTGCAGAAGCGTTGTCGGCCTTTAAGAAAAGTGAAAGAAAGTCTAAGAAATGAAAGCGGTAAAAGAAATAATTGTGATTAAAAAATTAAATTAAATAATACTTTAATATCCGTCGATATTTAATTTAATTAAGTATCGACGATCTAGTTTGCACAGTAGCAAAGTTACGGCTTTCGGGATCAGTAGTCGCGAGTTTGATCCCCGGTTTGCAATGAATGCACGGCTTACAGATATTTATTCTAACCCTAGTGCCTCGCCAATCGTTAACGACCAAGAGATGACGACCGTTTCTCCAGAATTGGACAAGCCGCGTGCCCAACAATGAGTCGTTTATTGGCTACAAAAATGTTGTAATGTATTAATCATTAATCGTTTTATTAATAATCAAAACTCACTTTTAAGTATTTTTATGGGACGTTTTCCGCCAACTTAGATCAGTTTCACAGTATTTTGTGTTTTTATTTAATTTTCATAATTTTATATTATTATCAGCTATATTGTTTAATTGTGGTGGCATTATACAATGTAGTTCGATTAAGGTGGCATAAGTGAAGTGATATGAAATATATGCGTGCAACGTAACTTTTTAAGTTGACTGAAATAGTCCATAGAAGGTTTTGGTAGAATAGCCACCATTTTATGAAGACGTAACGTGACAAGCTGACCAATTACTTACATTTCAAGGCATAATAGTTGTAGCTATTTAATTCCCATCAAAGAAAAGAGAAGAAAAGTATTTTTATTCACTCAATCCTTTTCTCGATATAAAAAGTTCTACATCATTGCTAGCAAATTTTCCATTGACATAACGATGCGTCAGGGAAATAATATTATAGAATTAATAAAATTCTACCGTTATATAATTAAGTATTACAGTTTTATAATGGGTTCAACCATTACAAGGCTAATTAGTGTAAAATGACACGAATGTAACAAAAGGCATTAAAACACATATTTTATTACTTTTTATGTATTATTTGATTTTCTAATTCATTTACCTTATTTTTGAAATGCACACTTCTTTGGACGTATCCCTTAAAATAAATTAGGATAAATCTATTTCTTTTTCATAGCCCATATATGCTCCACTATTGGGCACGGATCTCCACATTTCTAGAGGAATTAATATTAACACATCGCATTTGTCCAAAGTAGTTAAATAGTAGGCCATACATACATTTATCCCAATGTGATGTGATCCTCACGGCCATATATTCCTTGACGTCCTTAAACTTAGAGACATTGTTTCTCTAACAAATGATTGAAATATTTTAATTACCATTATTAATGGAGTCAGGCGTTACTTTGCGGAAATCCATCACTATACAAACAGTCAAAAGTTTTACTTAGCTAAGATCCGCGACAAGCAAAACAATAACAGAAAATTAATAATGTGTGTCTTTCTGCTGGTTGAAGTGGATTTATTTGGAACTTAAACCAAAAACTTACCGAAAATCGGCCATCAATTCGCTTTCTCAGACGACAACCGAAAAGTTTTTCGGTCATCATTAGTAGGTATAGCCCATATGCTGGTGCTTACCATAGACGTCTTTCGATCCCATGAGAGAAAATGAAACGGCTTTCCATTAACCGCACAACACAAATAGGTATTAAGTAGTACCACACTCCCGCAAAAAACCAACGTCTGAATGGTAGCTAAGCTATCGCGCTTCGTCCGGTGAGCGGTCTGCTTTTCTGTCCCATAAAAAATAAAGATTTAATAAGGTAACATGATTTTATTTTTTTATTTAATAATCTTACTGTCAAAATATTCTTAGGAAATTAAAGGTTATTACACATAATCGCAACAATAATTACAATACAAATAATTGTAATACATTCTTAGCCTAAATAGACACAGCATATAAAACAAAATACGATTCAAAAAGCGAAAACGTTGTAAATGACACAGATGCCAAAATTTTTATTATTATACATATTCGGATCAGCAAAACAAAAACACTTTGTCAAATGGTCTGAGTCTCACATTTCTAAGACTAGTAAAAAAATTTGTACAGCGTTGAAACTGATTGTTTTTGGCTCTGGTGGTATGTTTCCATTTTGCGGTTTTTTACGTTTTCAAAGAGAACCATAAGTATAAGAACAGCGTAACAAAAGTGGAGTGATAAAAGTCTATATTAAGTTAAATCTATATTAAACATACAAAGACAACATCGGAAAAGAAATACAGAATTAAGGAAAACAACAAAAATAATAAACGCATTAGAATATTCTCAAAAACAAAAATGGAATTGGGCGGGTCATATTGCACGCATGGACAAGGAAAAATGGACACCAAAGGTAACCTGGCAAGGCCAACAAATAAAAGATTAAGAGGTAGACCAATGGAAAAATGGATTGATGAAATAAAAAGAAAAGCTGGAGAAAACTGGATCACCAAAGCAAAAGACAGACAGATGTGGAGCAAAATGGAGGAGGCCTTTACCCGTAGAGGGGTCCATAATGATTTATGATTTATAAAAATGAATTTTGATTTTGATTTTTTTAATTTTGATTCTTTTTAATTTATTTATCATTTACAAATTATATACATTGAAATTATTTATTATGATTGGAATTTAAATTTAATGATTATTAATAGTAATATTTTTTTTTAATAAAATAAAAATAAATGCATGAAATAATATGAAATAATTAATCATATGATATACTTGTTTAATATATTATTCATTATGGAAATAAAGAAGCTATAATAATAATTAAAGTTTTTGTGTATGTACATGTATATGAGTGTATGTGTGTTAAAAAATAATTCCTTTCTTCTTCCTTTATTTCCTCCTCCATTTCCGAACTTCCTTCTACCCCCTACTATTATTATTCGCATACTTTCACTTATTAAAATACATTGGGCGTGCTCTTAGGCCTGCGATGGTCATTGTGCGGTGCCTGTTTACCATGAGGTGACACGCTTACACGTTTGCCCTTCGCTTCCATAAAAAAAGATAGGTATTGTGCTAAAAATAACGCATAAGCGCCAAGCTGTAAACATCTTGCGTGTTGTACATACATATGTACGTTCACGATGCCCATACAAATGCAACAGGAAGCCATCTGCGATCTCCGTAATAAACAAACTTTATCAGAAAAACATGATGTTTCGTAAAAGTGATTGTCGCAAAAAAAATCGTATATCTTTGTCAAATAATAATGATGCATAATCCTTCGTGTGCTTGGTTTATCCCGCAACGAAGGATTAATAATACTAGTAATAATATTATTTTTATTAAGATTTTTTTTTATATTAATAATATTGTTATTAAGAGAAAAATATATAATTAAAGGTTATAATAATAAAATTTGGACGCTCATCTGTCCAAGTTAGGTTTAGCTTAGCTTTTTTTGTCTAATATTAATTCATCAATTAATTTGAGTTTTATATGAAATAATTCTGTATGATTTAGACTAGATTCTCTATAAATCGATATTCTCCAGTAAAAAACATATATTATTATTTTTCAGCTTTTGTTTGCTTATTGCGGGTTTTAGGCAAGTAAAAATGCTGACTGTCCACATAATAATGAATTCCTGTAAAAGCCCTCCGCCCTCGGAGTCAATGGTCACGGGTTCGATCCCCACATTGGAATAAATATATGTATTGAAAACCGAGTCTGGTAACCCCTACAATCCGCATTAGACAGACATACGTGGTGGGTTATCGTCCGTTCCTCCAGAAATGGAGAGGCCCGTGCTCAGCAGTGGGACATATATGGACTGTTAAAAAAACGCCTGACTCTTATTATTTATTTCTTATTATAGATTAATAATTTCTATTTCTATTTGATATTGTTTACCTACTCAAAGCAATCCTTTGCCTTGTAATCGCGGTATATATGTATGTAGTTGCATACATATATAAATATTTGTTGAATCAAACCATAGTCACTGCTACACCACGCGCTTCCCACGCCGGTGGATCGTGCCCTCTGACGTCACACGCACCGAAACGATACTTTCTTCGATAACACCCCCGCAATCTCACAAAGCCCGCTGAAGTAATAGATTACTCTATCTTTACGACACTAATGATAACTGATTACAGCAAAAATGTGAACATCCTTAAATTATTTTGTAAACAAACGTTGCTTTAGGCATATTTTACATTAGTTCACACTCCCTCTCTATATACGTATATTTATATATTTTGTTCAAATTTTCAATTGTTAGTAAAATACTTTTTATTCATCCACTCAGGTTCAAATACATTTTTTCAAACTTGTAACGGATGACAATGTTGATAGTTCTTTGAATAATAAAATAAAAAAAAATTAAAATATTTTATTTCTTTTCCTAAGTAGGAACTGACTTTAATTTTATATTTTCTATAATACGTAATAATCCACGTACAACACAAAAACATAAAAAGTACGAATGACTTTCAAAATGGCCGAATAAAGAAGTTACCGCTTTTAGAGTAAATGATTTCCAGTCAAATATATATATGCTCGGAGTTTCTCTGGTGGATAGAATTCGAAGTGAGGAAATTCGCCGGAGAACCAGAGTCACTGACATAGCTCTTCAAGTTAGCAGACTGAAGTGGCAATGGGCTGGACACGTTTATCGGAGAACCGACAATCTTTGGAGTAGATGAGTGCTGGAGTGGAGACCGCGACTCGGCAAACGTAGTGTGGGCGCCCCCTTGCTAAATGGAGTGACGATTTTCGCAAGGCGGCTGGCAGAGACTGGATGAGTGTAGCCGAAGATCGGGCTAGGTAGCGCGTCTTCAATGAGTCCTATGTCCAGCAGTGGACTGCCGCGGGCTGATATGTATTGATCCGGATATATATAGCCGGTAAGCGTATCACCTGACGGCAAGTAATCAATACCGCCTATAGATTCGCAGCGCAATAGGCATTGCAAAGGCGTTGCCTGCCTTTAAGAAATATATACCCTCGTTTTTTGAAGGTTCCAATGCTGCATCGCTTCGGAAACACCACTAGGGTTAGCTATTTCTACAAAGTAGTGGTGTGTGGAAAGAGGTTTCACGAAAAACGCACCGTACTGGATCGCCAATCATCCAAACGGTGGAGATGAAACTTTTCTTTGTTTCATCGAGTTTCAAATGACAACGGTGCTAAAGAAATTTTCATATCAAAAATCATTATAATAATATAATATAATTTTATCATTAGAAATATAATAAATCTCTGAGACACATCGCTTAATAACAACCCACTAGTTGATAGTGGCAGAGCCACGCTGCAGACGAATACTTTGTCAAGAATGGAATAATATTTGTATGTAGCATGAATGGGCTAGCTGGTCCGGGGAAGTGCCACACTCCCGCAGAAAACCGGCGTCTGAGTGGTAGCTTAGCTACCGCGCTTCGTACGGTGAGTAGCCGAGGTCCAGAGGCCTAAAACCTTACCGCCTTCCCCTCACATTCCCACTCGCATAATGACACTTTCCTTAAAGGTCGGCTACGCTTCCGCACTGCCTATGGCGCTGCATAAGTCTATGAGCGGTGTTTATTGCTTTCCATCACGCCTGCCTATCCCATAAAAAAAAAGTTTGTGAATAGACAGTAGGAAAATACACAATTACTTTGTATTATTATAACAATTCTAGACCTATTGCTTGATATGTAATCGGACGTAAGTCATTACTCTAGTCTATACGGTACCTCGTTTAAATTTTCGTCTTGTATCACACGTCAACAGTGTATGGTAAACGCGTGCTGAACACATGCACAGATAAGAACCATCTCGAACCAAATAATTTCATAAGCTTATTTATACCTACTCCTCCTTTTGTTTTTCGCGGACCATATGAATTTTATAATTACTATGTTATATATTTTTGACAGAAGTACATTACACATTATTATATTATTATTATATAAACATTCATTTTCCACTTCTTCATATATGTATATGTAGTATAAGTTCTATTTTTTGTGTTTTTTCTTTTTTATGGGATAGGAAGGCAAACTAACAGGCGTGTCACCTGATGGGAAACAATCAACGCCGCCCATAGACTTCCGCCATAGGTACTGCGGAAGCGTTGCCTGGAACTCCGGAACTCCGCCGCTCTTCGGACGAAGGGCGGTAGGTAACTCTACCATTCAGACGCCGGTTTTCTGCTAAAGTGTTGTACTTCCCCGGGCTAGCCGGCCCATTCATGCTACAGACAAATATTATTCCATTCTTGACATAATATTCGTCTGCAGCGTGGATCTACTACTATTAGTGTGTATAATTATTTGTATGTTTGTCTCTTTTATTTCAAGTTATAGTTGTATTAGATTCTTTCTCTTGTATCATTGTAGTGGTATCCAGTATCGGGTAGAGGCCTCTTCCAACCGTTTTCAGTGTTCACTATTTTTAGTAAGACGTGTCCAGGTGGCGCCTGCTTAGTGCCATGTAATGAGTTGGTTTAGTTGGAAGAGAACAGCACACGTATGTATGTTTAAATAAGGTTTTTATAAATGATAATAATAAAAATATGACCACTTAAAAATAGTAATTAATTTCTTAGAACTTTGGTATATCGTATATAAGTGTATTTTTTTTCCACTGGCACTACAACTCTGGATGATTTTGGCTTTCTCCACCAGGGCCGTTTTTACCCGGGGGTTCAAAGGCTGCAGCCGCACCCAGGCGCGGGGACCTAGGGGGCGCCGAATGCTAGAAATTGGAATTTTTTTTAATACGAGTAAAAATATAATATTAATACGAGTATATATTAAAATATTGATTTTAGTTTGTGCATTTATTTTATAAATTACAGAGTTTTAAGAAATTAATAAATAAAGAAATAAAATTATATTGCGCTTTTTTACAACAACAGGGGCGCGGGCTGATTACTGCGGGTAATCAGCCCGCGCCCCTGTTGTTGTAAAAAAGGCGCGGAATATGCTTAAGACGGCCCTGTTCTCCACAATTCTTCCCAATTTATCCCTATTATTCCATTCATCTCACCATCATCACGGAATCCTCTTCAATGCGGTCTTTCCACCTCTTCAGTGGGCTTCCGAGTGGCCTTTTGTACTGTGGAGTCCATTTGGTCATCCGAGGTGCTTCGTCGATCCGTTCTACATTGTAATAAGTATATTTCTTGCAGTATTTTCGTCTTTATATTTCTGCCGTTTTATGCATCACTATAGAAGACTTCGAAAGAAATTAAGGAACAGGAAACTGACTATCAGTTTCCCGTTCCTTAATTTCTTTCTATGTATATATCATAATTTTTTATGGCATAGGAAGGCAAACGAGCAGGCGTGTCACCTGATGGAAAGCAACCAACGCCGCCCATAGACATCCGCAATGCCATAGGCAGTGCGCAAGCGTTGCCGACCTTAAAGGAAAGTGAAATTATGGGAGTGGGAGTGGGAGGGGGAGTGGGAATCGGAGGGGGAGTGGGAGTGGGAAGGGGAGGGTGTTAGGCCTCCGGAACTCAGACCGCTCACCGTACGAAGTGCGGTAGACAAGCTACGGCTCAGACGCCGGTTTTCTGCGGGAGTGTTTTACTTCCCCGGGCGAGCCGGCCCATTCATGCTACAGACAAATAATATGCCATTCTTGACAAAGTATTCGTCTGCGGCGTGGCTCTACCACTAGAGAAGTCATCTTTACTTCTTCACAATCATACAAAGTTACACCACATCTTCATGTTCTCATTTTCACAGCATTCAGTCTGCTTTCAGGACTCTTCTGCCAAACACAATGGTACTCGCTATCAAGTTGAAATTACCATAATGTACAATAGTTGCCACGGAATCTTAATGAGTGTGCAAAGTTTCATAATAATCGGTAAAGCAGTAGTTGAAAAAAACAGCCACAAGATTTAAAACAAAAAAAAATATATCCGTGGTCAAACTAAATAAAGAATTAATAGTAAAAACCCACAATACATAGTTTAAAATAACTTTATATTACAATACCCTCATGGGATGTCGCGTATATTAAAATATGGCAGGTGTGACCTACTGAAATGTAATTTAATTGAAGGCCATAAATATTACAACAGTTACCCATTAAAATAGAAAAAATATCCCATGAAAATTAATAACATTCTGTAAATTAAACCACTCTAGTAGTTACTTTTCGACTGTAATTAACTCTAACTGCATGATAATATATGGACAGTCAAAAGTTTTACTTAGCTAAGATCCGCGACAAGCAAAACAATAACAGACAATTAATAATGTGTGTTTTTTCTATTGGGTTAAGTGGATTTATTTGGAACTTAAACCATAAACTTACCGAAAGTCGGCCATCAATTCTCCACCCACCAACCACTATACACAACACCAAACACACATTATCACTTTTCCATCTTGTAAACGACACGTGTTTCGTCCCAACACGAGGCATCTTCAGGTATAGTAGACTCTACGGAAGACAACCGAAAACTTTTCGGTTGTCTTCCGTAGAGTCTACTATACTAGTCTACTACAAGATGGAAAAGTGATAATGTGTGTTTGATGTTGTGTATAGTGGTTGGTGGGTGGAGAATTGATGGCCGACTTTCGGTAAGTTTTTGGTTTAAGTTTCAAATAAATCCACTTAACCCAACAGAAAAACACACATTATTAATTTTCTGTTATTGTTTTGCTTGTCGCGGATCTTAGCTAAGTGTTTTACTTAGCTTTGACTGTCCGTATAGTGATGGATTTCCGCAAAGTAACGCCTGAGTCCATTAATAATGCATGATAATAATATAATAATATTACTTAATTTGCATAATGTGACAAGAATATAACAAGATGAAATAAGACGTATAAAAGCTCCACCACATTGCCACACAATGCACATTGTACAAATTTCAATAATTATTACATACATAGAGATCTAAATACATAACTAAACTATTATATTGTCATTAATATTATAATTGATTTATCTATTATATACATTAGATCGATCTTTAATAGCAAAAAGCCCTTAGTATTATAAATATTACTATCTATTAGCCATTCATATAGTCTTTTTTATATAATTATCTAATATTAATAATCATGAGATTTATTGTTCTAGATGCGTATACACACGAACAGGCAGTTTTTAATATATTTACTCAGTCTGGGGTGATCATCCGGCACTAATCTTTGGGAATCGCGCTGGTGAAGACCAGCGTTATCATTAGCTGTTTTAAATAGTTCTTTGTGCCTCCACACAAACACACACACCTCATATATATAGAGAGCTGGTGGTAGTGGTAGTAGGCCAAGCTTCTTGAACACTGGCTAGCACGACTCCTGTGGTTGGAGACCATATGATACATTAGGTGTAAATTTGACATATTTGTCTGTTTGAGTCATATTTGTTAGAACTGATCCCGGATGATCAATAGTTATTCCAACGGAATTCAATAAATCTATGTTTGATAAACATACGTATGTACGTGTGCTTAAAAGCAGTTTCGAACTAGCCATGTACCTACTACAGTACTGTAACGTGCCAGGCGTACTGATACTACGACACACGGGATCTTAATGGGTTTTATCTTCGATATAATACAACCGATTGGCTCAGTGGCGGGTCCCCCCGTCCACGGAGTCAATGGGCGCGGGTTCGATCCCCGCATTAGAATAAATATATTATGTATGGGCTAAAAATATTTATTCCGAGTCTGGTAACCCCGCCAATCCGCATTGGACAAGCGTGGTGGATTAACGTCTGTTCCTCCAGAAGGGGGGAGGCCCGTGCTCAGCAGTGGGAACATATTTGGGCTGTGAAAAAATAATAATAATAAAACTCTTCCAAATGAAATTTAATTAATGTATCACTGTACATTTTATATGAATTATATACTTCAATAATATCCTAATATTACATTTTATATTAATGAATTTCACTTTTCACTTTACATTTTATATTCAATATCAATTTCTTGTGCCTAAATTACATTTCACCTGTCTATCGAAATACGTTAGTCGAACTAATCTTAATGTCTTTAATAAAACAATTTATTTCTTTTATATTTGAAATTTTAAAATTAAAAATGTAAAAAGAAATAATATAATTTATCAATGTATCACTACAATACATATGTTGTTTATTATGTATTACAAGTATAATTTTTAAGAACCAATGACTCATTAAGCGGGAAAACTGAATCGATGTTTAAGATTTGCATATATCTTTGCGATTTTATTGTTTCCTAGTATTCACCTACATTCAGTTTAACCAATATCAATGAGATGTTACTGAATTATTTATAATTTTAATTCTGTTTACTCGGCAATTAGCCAAACAGGAAAACGGTGAATTGTAAGATGTTCATTTTTATGAGCTCCTAGTAACCGATAAACGACACTAAGAGTCCACTACTTGACATTTGCCTTCGCAAAACTGAGGGATTTTGTAGTAATCCCCACGATTACAAACGGTTTAGGATTGCAGATTGCTTTTTGTTAGTTGGTAGACACTGAATGGTCGTGGGTTAGATCCTGGTAGCATAAATATATCTATATCCAGCCTATAGATATTTACTGCGAATTTTATTACTCGCCAATCCGCATCGGACAAGCGTGATGGGTTATTGTCCGTTCCTTCAGAAATAGATGGCTCAGTGCCCAACAGTGGGACATACACACGCACACACACACACATTTTAATATATAATGTTTCAGGTTTTATATTTATTTCTCGATATATATTAATAAGCAATTAGAAATAAGGAGTGGAAGGAAATAGTGACCTGAGATACAGGCTCACCCCTAGTTGAGACACTAACCCGCCACATATGTATTGTTTTCTCGTTATATTTAACCTATATATGTAACTTTGTGGTGTCGAAATAAATGATTATTATTAATATTATTATTTTATGGGCTTTGAATAAAGAGACTCTGCTCCTAATCTACTGCTATTTGCTCCCAAAGCCTCATATGATAAGATAGAAATTGAATGGCCTTTTCCTATGCCGATTGCCTTTTTTTATATAGCAACATTTTAATAAGTCCATTTAATTAATTTGTTTAATTACACTTCAATCCAATTTTAAAATGTATTTACTAATAATTAAATAAATAATATGTAGACAGATAGATATATTATTTATTGTATATCAGAAACAATGATATATAGTAATTGATTATATAATATTTATATACAAAGGGCGGTCTTCTCGCAAATAGCACTTTCTTCTAAACAACCGTTGGGTGAATATTGTGTTAAAGTGTTAGAAAATATTCACTTTTCATGTAATTTATAATATATTTAATACAATTCAAAATTTAAAGTGAAAACGCTGTAAATGACACAGATGTCCAAAAAAAATTTTGCATATTCAGGATCATAAAAAATAGTGAAGCGAATGTTATTAAGCCTCACAGCTCTACGACCAAAAAAGAACGTTGAAACTGACTGTTGTTGTGTGATCAGATACGATATAAAATTACCACTAGAGATATTAAAAGTTCATTTTGCGGTTTAGTATGTATTCGCTTTTTTGCGTCGATATAATAATTAGTTTAATAAATATGTTTTCAAGTGTGTCATTTTCAATAACATTATTTGTTTTCGTTTTGTCGTCTTTCTGATACAAATTTGCTATTTATTCAATTTGCCAATCTGAAAAGCGTCGTGACATTTACTCAGATGAAATTTATTTTCAAGGTTTACCTGCCTGTATCTTCAAACTGCAATTCACAGAAAAACGGCTTGAAATTAAAAAAAAATCGGAGGCAGTCACGAGGACTGGCGACAGAAGTGAAAACTTAAAACTTAAAACTGTACCTGTATTGAAATTTCAAAATAATTGTAATATTAAGAATTAAAATTTCTAATAAAATTTTTTCTTATATATATATATATATATATATATATATATATATATATATATATATATATATATATATATATATATATATATATATATATATAATATATGCAATAATTTTTTTGTCATCTAAGTCGTTTACAGCGTTTTCGCTTTTTTGCGTTGATATGGAGTACGTATAGTAAAGTATACTCAAATAACTATTTTATGTTTCTAATTGATTATATTATAAGTCCACCTACTACCCACGCGCTACAATCACGAATGATAAAGAAATCATGATTTCGTCGGAGGTCCAAATCGATGGCCTCACGTTGGGCTGCCCGGAAGTAATACACAAGGCCGATGGTGTATCTAATGATCTAACGCAACAGTACCTATTGCTGGAAATGCGGTACTTTTCCAAAGTAAACAGCTCGCTCCTGACGTTATGTTATTGTTTGGATCGCCTTTGTTTTAGTAAATACACTTCAATTGTTTTGTGTTTAAGTTATTTCATAGGATATCCTGTAATATGCTATCTATAATATATTATATCAAAGCAAAAAACCCGACAACCGATTGGCTCAGTGGCGGAGCCCTCGGCCCGCGGAGTCAATGGTCACGGGTTCGATTCCCGCATCGGAATAAACATATATATGGATTTATAAATATTTATTCCGAGTCTAGTAACCTCCCCAATCCGCATTTCCTTTCCTGCCCTTTCCTTTCTTCTCTATCCTTTCCCTTCCTCTCTGCCAATCCACGGTCTCCCATGCTAATGGATGCGTGGCTTAGGGCAAGATTAGTCGCAAGCGTACCGACCGTCCCGGGATCGGGCTCCCCCGGGTACTATGGTGCCTTACCTCAGCTTGCAGGGCTCTGCTGGGGCTGACCTCCATCCTCCTTTGCGGCTCGTGAGATTCACTAACACGAATTTAATATACATAATTTGTTGAAAAATGACGGCGACGTGGTTCGCCACCAGTCACGTCCTGTTTCTCACGAGGGCGAAAGCGACCAATGGAGAGCCGTTTCTCTGAGATGAATGGTAGCGGATGGAGCTCTGTGGTCTCTGCCAACCCCTGCGGGGGATAAGCGTTAATAATGAAAACTTACCACCAGAGACAAAAAAATCTTTTATAATTTCTAAAAAAAAATTGTTTCTGATCACTCAAAAACAGACAGTTGCGACGCTGTACACAATTTTCTATTGGTCGTAGAGCTATGAGACTCGGAACATTCTACTCAGTATTTTTTGGATCCGAATATCCAATTCCTTTTTTTGACATTTGTTTCAAACGCGGCATAAATATCTGTAGACGTATATATACACATCTTTATACATATATATAATACGGCAACCAAACCCGCGACTTCCTACCTTCGCTATTGAGTCGATTAGATCTAACTAAATTTTATAGTTACTGAAATAGCGTGAGCCGTTAATATCCACCCATTCACACACACACACAATCACAGTATAGTAATGGTGTTCAAAGTCCAAACGTGTAGAGCGCACCCACTTTCATGTGATTATTTTTAATCTGTAGCGGCGAGCGATACGTCAGGCGCTGGACATTCCTATGTTTTACCAATAAAAAAATCAATGCAGCTGTAATACTCCATGATTGGGCATTAGCCATTGGCTGACATATCGTCGACCACCTGTGAGAAAGCCATCCGACAATAGACTCTCGAAATTTGTTAGGTTATAGCAGCCATTTTGTTAAAGTGACATCTGTCAAATTCGTTGTAAATTATTAAGGGGTTTATGGCCAACAAGTAAAAAATCTTGTTCAAAAATTCATCTAAAGAAAATTTACTTTTTTGCAGAATGATTTTGTGCAAATAAAAAACAGATTTTTTTTATAGCATAGCGGACAAACGAGCATGCGGTTCACCTGGTGTTAAGCAATCACCTCCGCTCATGGACAGTCATCTCAGAGACTCGTATTTTAATTATTATTAAGTCTTCTCCCTTTTACGTGACATTGGCGAAATTCAAATGAATGAATGAATGAATTATTATTAACAGAATTCACAATAAGCAGTTGGTTTAAGGAATATTTTGCCAGAGATATGAATGTTTTATACAGAATTATTATAATTTTTAATGAGGGATTTATTTCATTCATAATTTAATATAACATCATTCATGTCAACGTGTTTTCGTCAACACGCATTTGTGATTAAAATTTTGTATTGGTTGCATAACACCGTCCTCACATTACGGAAACGCAACACGATACCAAAACAATCCTCGTAGTGTTGCAATAATGCATAAAGCATACTGTCAAACTGTCGAGGGCGTATGAAAAATATTTAACTGCGCAGTTGTTTATCGCCCATCCTTTGTGACCAGTGTTATACACTGGTTACTCATTTTATAATAATAATAATAATAATTAACTTATACATTTTATAATAATAATAGTAAACCCCAGCCGTTTGGTCCGAATGCTGCTTGCACCTACAAGGTGAGAATCATGGGAAATAAAAATAATAGTAAATTATATTCACCATATTTACAAGGAAAGTATATATCTTAAGTAACTTCTCCAACAAAAATAATATTTTGTACGTATATTAGCATTAATTTTAATAAGAGATGTATTCGATAAATAATGAGACTGTATTCAAGTCTCTATCTGATCGATTCTTCATGTCTGAAGATCGCGATCACCAGACTTCACCCAGCGGTTTGTTAGGCTCTTCCATTTATTACGGTCGACAGCCAGTCGGACCACTTCCACGAAACTGGAGGACTTATTCTGCTTCAGTTGGTTGGACCATCTCATCGAGGATCTACCTCCGGATCTTTTCCCCTCCACATTTGCACAGACGATCAATTTCTCCAAGTTTTCATCTTCGCGGCGGATAATGTGTCCAAAATAACTAAGAATACGGCGTTGGCATATCGTAATTATTGTATTCAAATAAAGATAAAATTATGCCGCGAAACAGTACTTTCCATCATAGAACTCCTAAAAAAATCACAATACAATTGTTTAATTTTAAAAAATTAAAATTTTATGTAATAATCGAGGTCATATCACTCGCCAGTCACGTGACGGCATTTCAAAGTGCATTACGTCACTTGTTCACAAACCACGTAACCATTATTGGCGTTTTGGAGCGAAATGTAAAATATATATTAAAATATTTTATTTTAAAGAAGACTAACAATATTTTTTATATTATTTAATTATTTATTCTTAATATACAATTAGTACAAAGGAGGAATATGCCAGTAAACGTTTGGGTTTATGGAAAAGATAAAAATAGGTAAAAAAACTATAGATATATATATATATATATATATATATATATATATATATATATATATATATATATATATATATATATATATATATATAATAAAATATATTTACTACGTATAAATACATACACAATAAACATATACCCGGCTTTTAAGATATGGGTAGGCTTGTTTATAAAGGTTTCAATGTCGTATCGGGTCGGAAATATCGCCGAAGGCAGCTGGTTCCATAGAGTGGTGGTGCTTGGCACGAAAAAATGGACCTTACGGGATCACCACTCATCCAGATGGTGAGGATGAAACTTTTCCTTTCGGCGAGTCTTTGATTATACTAAAATTCTTGTTAACCATTTCAACTAAGCTTATAATGTTAGTTCTAGGGGTAGAAATTAGTTATATTAGGTAAACCCTTCTATAACGCGTAATATACAGTAAAGCCTTGTATAACGCGGTACTCTTATAACGCGAGTTTATTTCCCTTGTAAACATGTGTTTCCTCTCATATGTCGCGGCGATTTCCCATGTCTACATATTTGTTCTGTGTCATTTATAATGATTAGACAGTTCATATTCAACTTTGTTACGTTTGTTCTTATAAAATTAAATCATTTTACTAAGTTTTTGTTCTTAGTTTTTGAGTTTTAGGAACATTGATTATACATACAGTGAATCCTCCTATAACGCGGAACCAATCTACCGCGTTATAGGAGGGTTTGCTGTATTGGGCATTTATACATTGCTTTTAAACGCAACATCTCTATTTGAAAACCGTAATACAAATCGTCACTGCCTATCAAGTATCCTCAATAATCCTCCTATAACGCGGAACCAATCTACCGCGTTATAGGAGGGTTTGCTGTATTGGGCATTTATACATTGCTTTTAAACGCAACATCTCTATTTGAAAACCGTAATACAAATCATCACTGCCTATCAAGTATTCATGCAACAGAAAACAGGTTGGCGGAAACTGCAACCGCATTTGGCTGGCACGCGGCGGTCTCGTGTGAGGTGACGCAAGCTGTTCTTTGCCCCTGTGTACGCGGCTTCGATTCCCAACGTGTTTACCTCGAATTGCGTCACTGGACGAAATGAATGTTAATGTTACAGTCCACAAATACATAAAACAAATAATAATAACATTTGTTTACTTCTTCTACTTTTATGGATGTAATAACCTCATTGGTAAGGGCAAGGATTCCCAAGCTTTTTCAGTTCGCGGCGCACTGACAGGGATACTGCTATTTTTTATACTAGGTAGATAAGCACAAAAACTAAAACATCCACAATATGGAGCTGTATTGACTCACAAGAATACGTTTATTATTTAACAGATGCTACTAGGTACTGTACCGTGCCTGCGTACTTCTTATGGCGACACACGGGATTTTTAGGGGGTTTTAATCTTCTATGAATGAAATTTTTCCAATTGATATGAATTAATTTTTCTTGTTTCAATAACATATGTACATTTATATTATATTCACACACTTTATCATCACTTTTCACTATATATATATAATAATTTCAATGTTTTGTGCCGGGCGGGTGACTTGTCTATCCAAAAGACGTCAGTCGAACTATACATTTTGTTTTATAACAATTTCTTTTTCATTTTAAATTTGAATATTATGAATGTAAAAAATAATAAAATAATATAAAAGGTTTTAATGCATTAGTTTTAATGCATTATGTTTGATGCATTTATGAATGTATCACTACAGTACTCAACCCTGTTGAGTGAAAACCTATTTCGATTTTGTCAATGATGCAACTACCTATTAATAAAATCACAGCACAATAAAAAAGCAAGCTGAAGTCAAAATACCTATCACGTCACACGACGCCCCTCTTAGCTCTCTAAGCCACACCAGGAGGCCACGGCACACACTTTGGGAACCCTTGGGTTAGGCGTTATACTGTGTAACATCGTAAGACCGTGGGTTCGATTTCACTTATCATTTAACTAACACAAGAAATATTTAACGACAATGGAATTCTTAAAAATCTTTATAACATACGCGGCATCGATAATTAAACTTTGGAACTTGCTTCCTCTTGATATAAGAAAGTGCTAACAAATTCAATACCTTTTAAATATGTCTTTACCTTACCTATGAGTTCCCTAACATCAAAATAAATGAAGCTATTATATTGTAAAATAATGATGTAATATCATTATTTTACAATATAATAGCTTCATGATTCCAATGTCAATTTCTCTACGAATTGATCGAAAAATTTCCACGCGACATGACACAATACATTCATAACATACTCAAAACATACACAAGTAAAACAATAGAAGCTCGCTTTAACATTAGCTATACGATAAGCTGGTTAGTCACTAGAACACCTCAACAGAGAATTATACATTTTATATTATAAACCATAGACTATAAATGCATAGACATAAAGACTAGAAACAACTCAGGAAAGTTATAAACGCAGGCCGCTACAAAAACAATCGAAAAAAAAATTAAAAGAAATTTATCGAAAGAAAAATTATCATATTTTATATGTACATACCAATACTATAAATATTATAGTAAAATTAAAAGTCGAATTCTTTTGTGAAAATTTTATCTCTGGCCTAATGTCCTTGGAAATTATAATATTTGGCTAAAACTAGAGATTCACCAAAAATGGGTTTTGTTTTAGCTATAATGCCCAATATACATTACAAATAGAGCATAATAACAGATTAAACCCATCAAATGAAACCCGCCAACACGAGTTTCATCCACCTCCGGAACTCAACCGCTCACCGGACAAAGCGCGATAGCTACGCTACCACTCAGACACCGGTTTTGGGCGGGAGTATGGTACTTCCCCGGGTGAACCCGCCCATTCATGCTACAAGCAAATAATATGCCATTCTTGACAAAGTATTTGTCTGCAGCGTGCTAAATATAATATAATATGTTAATACTAAATATTATATGCTAATGTATAAATACGGCGCCGAAACGTGTACGCTGACAGTCCGTCTCCTTCACAAGCTCAAAGTCGCTCAGAGAGCTATGCTCAGAGTTTCTCTGGCAGATATGATTCGGAATGAACAAATCCGCTACCGACCTAAAGTCACCGACATAGCCTTTCGAATTAGCAAACTGAAGTCGCAATGGGTTGGTCACGTTTGTCGGAGATCCGACGATTGTTGGAGCAAACGAGTGCTGGAGTGGAGACCGCGTCTCGGTAAACGTAGTATGGGACGCCCCCCGGCTAGATGGTGCGACGATCTGCGCAGGGCAGCTGGCAGAAACTGGATGCGTGAATCCGAAGATCGGTCTAGGTGGCGCTTCATAGGGCCTATGTCCAGCAGTGGACTGCCGCATGCTGTTGATTGAATGTATAAATATCTATGTAGCTATAAAACTTACTATAATCGATTTAATTAGTTTGGAAAAGAACAATAATTTCTTGTGAATCCGTAATTGTTTGATATGTTCACACAGTGTATAAGACATCGCAGTGTAAAAGACAGTTGGCGCCATTCGCTTTTGCACTTGTTGGAGCCATGTGTTAAATAGTCTACATCTGGTAAAACACAGTGATTCATGCTTGTTCTCGATACTTATAAATACATAGCTCTCTGATGTTAGCTGTCTCTATCTAAACCGGAACGCAACAATAACCAAAATACAAAAAAAAAATTCGTCTGTCAACTCTATGTTTTGTTAACCAACCTTAGGAACAGGTGAACTGTTTTCAAAGTACATCAATCATTTCGCGCCGATGATCGTATATTCTCGTGATAAAAAAAGTGAAAAATACTACAAAGTATATATGAGTCGCTCAGTGAAAGAATGGCCCAATCCATATAAATATGGATATCATATTAAAGTTACCAAACAAACAAGTTTATTTATATTCTTAAAATTCATAATGGTCTATCTTAGGTTAAATGTATTTTAATAGATGGCGTTAAATTTTAACTATGACGTTATTAAAAAAAGTGGGTTTTGTAACATTAACTTGGTACTAAAATTTTTGTGGGTTGGGCCACTCTTCCACTGGGTGACTCATATTTAATTACCAAATTTTATAGTTTATTTATTTATATTTTTAATTTATTTTTGTATATACGCCGATTACCTTACTTTTCTGGCAAATGTATGCTATAACGACGAAAACCGTACGATTCCACAAACCTCGAAAACTGCCCATCTTATGGCCATACTTAATAGGAATGTCGCGAAAGGGTTAAAGATTAAAGATAAGATTAAGCTTGCTGTCTACTACCGAGCCAGTTAGTTGCTGTTTTCTACTATGAACTGTACAGATGTGGAACGATTTACCACCTACGGTGTCCCCACGTCCATCGCCAAAATATACGAGCATTAAAAAGACGAGGATTAGCATTAAAAAGGACGAGCATTAAAAAGACGAACATTAAAAAGGCTGGCAACCCATCGAGATGCCTTAGCTCTGGCGTTGCAGATGTCAATGAACGGTGGTGATCAGTTACTACGAAGTGACTTGCATACTCTTTTCCCTGCTATAGAATATCTAAATAGTTTAAAATAAATAAAGCCAATCTGCAATCCCCGATACGCCCACTAACAGTGAAACTTTTTAAAAAAGAATGAAGCTGTCATCCTGGAACAATTTGTGGTATTATTAATTTACGAAAGTCAAAATATGAAAGAAATATAAGAATAGTAAACATTGATTTTATACAACATTATGTACCTAACAACCGATTGGGACACCCCGCACACGAAGTCAATGGTTGCGGGTTGGATCGCCGCATCGGAGTAAATATATGTACGGCCTATAGATATTTATTCCGAGTCTGGTAACCCCGCCAATCGATATTGGACAAGCTTGGTGGGTCAACGTCCGTTCCTCCAAAAATGGGGAGGCTCGTGCTCAAAAGTGGGACATATATGGGCTGTGAAAAAAAGAAAAAAATCATTATTTCTTAATTCATTATTATCCAGTATTTCAGAAAACATCGTATTTCTGTAAATAGTCATCATCATGAAAAGATGTCAGTCCAAAGCTGGACACATTTATTCGTAGGTGTCCTCAATTTATTTTAAAATAAATTACCATCGTGTACCATCGTTCATCCGAAAAGCAATAACTTTTGTTTTAACAAAATATTGTTTTTGACACATGTTTTTTCATATATTTTAAATATTTATACAAACAATAATAAATATTGTTTCATAATATTACAATATAAATATGGATCCGTTTCAATGGATGACGTCATAGCGTCAATTGTTCGCTGCGGTTACAGCGACACACTTAGTTTTATTAAATCAATGTTTAATTTGAAATAAATAATTTAAAGTATTATAAAAATCGTATATCATATATAAAATAAACGTTGTTGCTTTTAACTTGAATTTTATCTACGTATTGTTTTTAATACGAAAAAACTAACACCCGGTATATATATTTATATTATTAGCCGCATCCAATTTTGTGTCATTATCTTTATTTGTGTTGCTATAAAAGAAACTTTATGCGAAATAGCTGCCAAGTCTTTTAAACATGTTTACCTACGAATATCTGAAAGGTAGCCAAGCCTTAATATTTGTTGCTTATAAAATCGTGAACCGTTAAATGATCACTATTTACCGTTAGTCACAGCAACCAACAATATTATTAAAAACATAAATAGCAACAACATTATTAAAAACATAAATAGCAACAACATTATTAAAAACATAAATAGCAACAACATTATTAAAAACATAAATAGCAACTGTTAATTGGATATTGGATTGTGCTTACATTGAATTACACACGTATATACTGTATTAATTACTTATAATTGGCATTGTTGTATTTATTGTCGTTGTTAAATAACACACACTGCAATGTTCCCTGAGAACGAACCGTTATATTTAAATTATTATATAAAAATTAAGTGGAAGAAGGGCGAATAGAATCCTTTTCGCGGATCTTAGCTAAGTAAAGTTGTGACTATCCAATTAATAATGGATTTGCGCAAAGAAACGCCTAGCTCTATTAATCATCGGTGTTACCTTTTCTATAAACTCGAAAAAACTTTTTTATAAATCAGAAAGGTGGGTGCTCTAAACACCTTTTCGAGCACTACAACGCATCTACTGGTGTAACCTAGATATTGAATTTAGACAGACTACATATTGAATTTGGCAGAGACCACAGAGCTCCATCCACTACCATTCATCGCAGCAAAACGGCTCTCCATTGGTCGCTTTTCGCCCTCGTGAGAATCAGGACGCGACGGGTGGCGAACCACGTCGCCGTCATTTTCAACAATTAGGTGTATTAAATACGTCTTAGTGAATCCCACTAGCCGCAAGGGAGGATGGAGGTCAGCCCTAGCAGAGCCCTGCAGCTGAGGTAAGGTACCATAGTACCTGGGGGAACCCAATCCCGGGACGGTCGGCACGCTTGCGACTAAGCTCGCCCTTAGCCACGCATCCATTGGCACGGCAGACCGTGGATTGGCGGAGAGGAAGGGACAGGATGGAGAAAAAGGAAAGGGCAGGAAAGGAAATGAGGATTGGGGGGGGTTACCAGACTCGGAATAAATATTTATAAATTCATATATATATTTATTCCGATGCGGGAATCGAACCCGCGACCATTGACTCCGCGGGCGGAGGGCCCCACCACTGTGCCAATGCTAATTATATTACCAGTTTAAATATATTTTTATGGAATAGGAAGGCAAACGAAAAAATTAGTTTACAGTGTTGCCAGGTACATTTTTTACGTAGCTCATATATGTTCCGTTTTGAGCAAGCGGCTTCCTGATTTCTGGAAAATTGATATTAGCACATCGCAGTTGCTTAAAGCGGATTGGCGGCAGCCAGGTGCTTACAAGCATGAAAAATACGGTACTGTATCGAGGTCGGCATGGAGCGCCGCGCCCGCCACGCCAGCCCGTCTCATTCACACAGGCGCAGCGCGTCGCGTCGCTGCGTGCCGATGTGTTGGTGGGCGTGTCACGAGCCGGGTGCGTGCGCGTCACGTGACGTCACCGCCGCGCCCGCCACTCTAGTGAAGCAAACTGATGATACATAGAATTTATTATGAATTTGTGTCAAATACAGGATAATGAGTCGCTCAGTGGAAGAGTGGCCCAATCCACCATCTATTAAAATACATTTAACTTAAGATAGGCCAATATGGATATTAAGAAAATAAAAAAATGCATATCTGTGTGGATTGGGCCACTCTTCCATTGAGCGACATTTATATATATATATATACGACAAAAAATCAGCGCCCCCAGCCGTCCGCGGTAAAATTATTAAATGTTGAATCGTCCGCGGAGATAAAAAATTTGAGGACCATTGGTCTCATGAATAACAAATTTTAATGAAATGATCCGAGAAGGAAGAAAATTATACAAAGAGTGCTGTGATCCTCATTTCTGAATATGGCAAACGATGGTGCGCAATTTTGCTATCACGCGGTCTCACATCTTAAAAAGGCCGGTATTATATCGTCCGGTAACATATAATATATACGTGGAGCGCATACCTTTCTCCTTGTTCCACTACATCTGCGGTCATAGCAACCGCTTCACTGGTCAACGGAACGGAGGCGTACTTTAACTGAATAATCAACATGGAATTCGAATCGAATGTTCCAGACACATGTTGATTACAAAATATTTAATATACCGTTTGTTTTTAAATAAATGTAAAATAAATAAATCTATATTTTTTAATAAATAACACTGAATGTGGTACCTTATTGTATATATCTATATATATATATATATATATATATATATATATATATATATATATGTATATATATATATATATATTGATTAACACACCTTCTCTTTCTATTAAGACCAAAACGCCACTACCCCTTAGCTCAAATTAATTTCTCGTCCATGAAAAGTACAATCCAGAGAGTAATATTCAAGAGTAAAAGAAAATTAATGTACCTTGTGCGGTCCTGTACCATTTGAGCTATAGCCCGGTAACGTTCCATAGCCCGAGGTTTGAGAACCACTTGCATCATTCTGCAACCAATTGTCTTTGCAACATTACAATAAAACATTTATTTGTAGACTTTATAAATACAGAACATTGTTATCCACTGTAATTATTAATGGAGTCAGGCATTACTTTGCGGAAATCCATCACTATGTGGACAGTCAAAAGTTTTACTTAGCTAAGGTCCGCGACAAGCAAAACAATAACAGAAAATTAATAATGTGTGTTTTTTCTGCTTGATGAAGTGGATTTATTTGGAACTTTAACCAAAAACTTACCGAAAATTGGCCATCAATTCTCCACCCAACCACTTTACACATCACCAAACACACATTACCACTTTTCCATCTTGTAAACAACACGTGTTTCGCCCCATCACGAGGCATCTTCAGGTATAGTAGACTCTACGGAAGACAACCGAAAAGTGGCTTTTCGTGTGAAAATAAGTGACTTTTTCTTTTTATTAAGACCAAAACGCCAATGCCGTTTAGCTTAAATTAATTTCTCGTCCATAAAAAGTACAATCCAGAGAGTAATATTCAAGAGTTAAAGACAAATTAATGTATTTTGTGCGGCCCTGTACCATTTGAGCTACAGCCGAGTAACGTTCCATAGCCCGAGGTTTAGGAACCACTTGCTATATTTTTCTTCGCAACGTTAAATAAAAAACATTTATTTGTAGTCTTTATAAATACAGAATATTGTTATCCACTGTAATATTTTTATTGTAATATAATATATAAACATATGAAATATTTCGACGATGCGTAATCCATTACAGCGGATGAAGACTTATATGGTTAACAGGTGTGTCAGGTGGCGCGCCTGTCTATCGGACTGCCTTTCCATAAGTTCTATCGAGTTTATTTCATTATAATGATACGATTCAGAATCAGACGACGAGCGGGCAAGCGGTCGAAACTAGTCAAACTGCAGTTAGGGTATTTATGCCGACAACCCTTATATTGGAATATTATAGGGTGTCTGATGGCAGAATAAAAAATTTGGACTGCATATAATCCGACAGAAATTCTCTCTCAAAATCAGGCCTACTTAAGCAGTTCCACGTTCCAGTTACAACCACGACTTATATGAGCTGTACAATGAGCCGAGCATCATCAAAACCATTAAGATTGGACGCTTTCATTGGGCTGGGTACGTGGTACGGATGGACGAGGCTAGAGTAACCAAACGCCTCGTCGTCAGAAGCCGCGGAAGAACGGTCGTAAAAGCCGCGGAAGGCCTAAGCTCAGATGGAATTGAGGAACGCCTTGATGATGATGATGATGATAATCCGACAGATTCGGTAATCCGACATCGTTCTGCAAAACATTTGTCGGATGACAGCGTCCACTGTAATGGAGTCATCACCTGTAGCACCTGTGCCCCAGCAAGTTCACGGCTAAAATAGGTTATATCAATCATGCGAGTTCTCATAAGCTGAGGAGCATCATCATCAATTTTTTTAATGTACACAATGCCTTTGCATTAAGTCTATAACGCCATTACGGTGGCACGTTTATCTCTTGTCCATGAGTAGTCATATAATTCCGATAAAAATAGTCAAAAATAAAAAAAATTAAGATATATTTTAATTTTTTTACTGGCCGGAGTACACTAATGCTGGAATTAAGACTGCGTCTTGACAAATTTAGTATCCCTCCAGGCCACTTGAGCGACGATCTGCGTAGAGCGGCTGGCAAAATTTTTAAATGCAGTTTCGAGAAGATAATACTTTTATTGTCAAGCGGATAAATAAAGCAAAACGTATAGTCCAAGGCGAATCGATTCACACATCCTTGCTATATACTTGAAAAGATTTTCTTAAGATATCTTCCTTTAAGTAGTCACATTAAATGTGACAGGTGAAATAAAATAACTGATATACGTACTATGAAGAAATTGCTATCAGCCATAAAACCGCCATTTGTATATAAATATTACCATCAATAATTGTATAACATTATTTTTTGATGTACAATGAAGAATGTCTTATATATACATAGCCATGAAATTGTATTTATAGTTATAGGATTTTGTTTTCATTCCTACATTCTCTGATAAATTAATCATTTCTGTTTTTTTTATATTCTTTATTTCTGGTCAATAAAGTTTTTTTTTTTCATTACAGTATCGATACTTTCCACTTCGATAATCGGTATTTCACAAAAGCATAATTGCAGCCGAAAATTGGTTTGTGTCGCGCCTATACAAATGGTAAACATGCGAAGCCTAGATACCTTAAGGAATTATGTGAGATAAACGAAAGAGAGGTGAGAATAATAGAAAAAAGAAAAGAATGGAGTGTTGAGGAAAGGGGAAAAAATAAGCCGATAAGTATCGTTGTTTACCGAACGAAGCAATTACTCCGAATTTTTTTTTTAGCGGAAGTGTGCCACTGCCCTAGAAGAACCGTCTCATTCATTCTACAGACAACAGATACACAATAAGTTTGTTACACTGTATGTATATCTTAACTCAATTATGAGTATAATTAGTTTAGTCTATATACATTTTTTTTTAAATACGTAGTTTATCGAACTAGGAAGCGTTCGGTAATTTTGTTTTCAATAAGATTTAGATTATCTGAAAGGTCCTGTGTTAATTGTTAGTGTTTGTCATTGAATCGGGTTTAAACCTAACAATGTTTAAACATGTCCGATATCAATCAATTTGTTTGTTTACATTGCTATCAGAATGGCTAACAAGTTCTTCTCGATTTATCACCGCATTCCTTAGGGCATCCCTAGTAATATTGATGACTCATTTGTTATAGCGATAATATCGATGTCTTTTATCAATTTATTTATATTGTAAAATGTTAACCGGAAATAATTTGTTAGGTTATTAATTATTTAATAACCTAACAAACTGTTATAAAACATTAACATTCCTATGATGTAATTAATAATATTAATCTTTTTAGATGGTGTTATTATAAGGAATGCTATTCTGAGCAATGATAATTCCAAAAAATGATGAATTCCAATACTAATTTGAATCATTATTGATGTTCTAAAAGAAACATTGTTTCTTCCTAAGCTGTTCCTAGTGTACCCGTGCGATCCACACTGGGCACAGATACGAAATCACCGCGGCTTTTATAGACTCGCCAGACGCGATATCTTCGTATTTATATTGCGATAATGTCTCGACATTTGCACTTGACGTTTGTTCCTGTACCAACTGATAAACCGTAACTCAATTTGATACGACGCGTATTTTTAGATCGCCCTACATCGTCTATTGGTTTTCTGGGTGCATTTCCTATTCCAATTCTAGATAGTCAATGTATGTGATGACGTAATCTTAAACACGTGCAGGTGGAGCATGTAGCTCTCGCGAGCCATCTAAAACAGTGTCGGTGCACTTACGCAAAGCGAGTGGAAAACTACAGGATCGCCTTGAACAACGGATATGCGTTCGGGTCTTAATGTCTGACGTGGAGGGGCGAGTTTCGCGTGCTGCTCAAGCAGACGTGACGTGGGGTGACGTCACCCGGCACGCACCGACGGCGTGATCGCCTGACGCGCCCACAAGTCATTGCTCATACATACATGCGCTGGCGTTGCTTACCTTCTGACTCTACTTAAGTGTTTCGAACAATTAACATTCATTGTCGCCCAATACAACGTTCGTATTGTGTATCGATAACGTCACCTGTGTCCTAATTTTTATATCGATTCATTTTCGGATGCGTGTTTTGCAAACCTTGATTTAAGCTTGTAGTTAGTATGTGAAATTGTGTGTTTTCGATGTGAAACATCTTAATGTGGGGTATGTGAGTGAATTTGTAGACCGAGAAGTCGTCTCGATTCAGGCTACGCTTCCTTTCACGCTACTCTATACAGGGTAACTTATACGTGGCCGTGAGCATACGGTAGAGACCGAGCCGTCATCAACGTTTCATTTCTGCGCTTTTTTTTAAATAAACTAGCAATATTTGTTATATTTATAGAATTATTTTTAACCATTCCTACTAAGCTTATAATATTTGTGGTATGAAATAGTTCTCATCAATAGTCCAATTCTTACCAAATTTGAAAAAAATTAGTATTGTCTTTAAAGGAATAGAATTAATATTGCATCAACCAGCAGCGGGGCGTCCGAAGAATGTTTGTCTTAAGGCATTGAGTTTGCAAACAGTATGAAATTGAGTTTTATAGATATTTACCAGAGAATAAACGAGAAAGAGAATAGTCTGAGATAGGTATCTACTGACGCAATTGGCGTTCTGACTGTCTGTTACCGGGGTAGAATAGAACGACCGTATTTCTACTTGTAGCATAATATGAAGTTACCATGGAGGCAGATACCTAGTGAATGGGCAGCAACGAAGACATAATTCGTTAAAACACTTGGAAGTCGCATTTGAACAAGAAATGGTTATCAAGTACGAATAACGTGGTAAATTAAAAAAAAAATTGTCGAAAACAAGATGGCCGCCATACAATTTATAAATTGCCATTTATTTTCTAAAAGTCGGTGTTGCGTAAATTTATTTCACATGTCATATAAGATATTAAACTATAATATTTTACTGCTATTTTAGTTTTCATAATGTTGTGTTAATACTTTCGTGGTGAGAATTTTAGTACGTATTTAGTACCAGTAACTTATGGCATCTGTTGATCAGGTGCGGTTAATTTTGGCTTATATCCCAGATCATAGATATTTTAGTTGTATAGTAGGTATAAATAGTGTTTAGCTACGTTATTTAGCAGGTCGACAAATGCGTAATTTTCCTGAAAACAATTCTATATTTGATCAATATTAAGTTCAATATATAATAAGTTTCGACTTCTCCAAAGTGAAGCTCTAATTAAATTGAATACAAGAGTTATATGTTATTATTGGAAACCATTGCATACTAAAAAATTTTTGGAAGTTATTATAAATGAACGTTAACAAATCATTGTATGTTTAAAAGTCGATGTGTGATTTCGAAAGGCAAATATTGTTGCTCTTGGGAGTCAAATATCAGTAAATATGACATTTTCGGACGCTATTAAATATGAAAAGTTTCGACAGCCCAATAGAAATTGTTGAGGGTTAGTATCTCGAATTATAAGATTTTAAATGTGAAAATTTCACATTTTGATATCGAATTTTCGGGGAGTTATATGAAATATATAATATACATGAAATTTTCAGAAGCTATGACGTATGAATGCGAATAAACTACGTTATGAGTTTCTTAAATTCTTAGAAACTATTTCTAGATAGAAAAATAGTGCTCTTGTTTTATAGACAACACTCATATTTGTCTATGGAAATTGACGATTTAAATGAAAGTGACAAATAAAATTACACATTAACAATTAGCTTTACCACATCAATAAATCATAACTTATTACATAAAAAAATTTTTAAGAGACATTTGTTTACTACGGTGTTAAGGAATTTGTAGTTTGCTTATATTGCATAATTCATTCAAAACAGGACAAATAATAATAGGTATAGTATTTTCTGAACTTCAATTTCTAATTTTTAATTTGTCAGTCGGTACGTCCACGGTCACATCTGAGAAATCCAAGAAGCAGAAAGATACTTGTGTTATAGACACAATAGGTATGATCAAAAAAAAACCTAGAAGTTAGCCAGCCAAGTTGCCAAACCTAAAACGTAATATGTTTGCTGCAAACTAGCTCAGTGCTTAGAGTATCTGATTTTTGAGCCAAGGATCGAAAGTTCAAATCCCGGTCCATATAAAAATTAGTTCTCGTGTATGTATATGGACAGTCAAAAGTTTTACTTAGCTAAGATCCGCGACAAGCAAAACAATAACAGAAAATTAATATTGTGTGTTTTTCCGTTGGGTTTAGTGGATTTATTTGGAACTTAAACCAAAAACTTACCGAAAATCGGCCATCAACTCTCCACCCACCAACCAACATACACAACGCCAAACACACACTATCACTTTTCCATCTTGTACACGACACGTGTTTCGCCCCAACACGAGGCATCTTCACTCTACTCTACTCTCTACGGAAGACAACCGAAAAGTGACGTGAAAGTGAAGTGAATGAGTGAAAAACTTTTCCTTAACTTATTTGAAATAAATCCACTAAACCCAACGGAAAAACACACATTGTTAATTTTCTGTTATTGTTTTGCTTGTCGCGGATCTTAGCTAAGTAAAACTTTTGACTGTCCATATAGTGATGGATTTCCGCAAAGTAACGCCTGACTCTATTAATAAACTCGTGTATGTAGATACATCACGAGAACTAATTTTTATAATTTGTATTAGCAGTTCACAAAAAAAGTTTTACACAGAATAAAGGGACATTCGGACGAGAAATTACTTTGCGTTGATTAAATTTTATGATTTTTAAAAGCAATTCCATGTAGTCGAATAGGTTATCATAATTTTATTTTTATTTTATTTATTTATTTAAATATATAGTATCTTATTAAGTCTGTTAATCGGAAATGAACTTTATATCTACTGGGTTAAAATTATTTTATTTAGAAAAAACGTGTACCCGTGTTTGGATATACAGATTGTTGTTTTATTTATCTTAAGATAAATGTATAGTCGTTATATTTAATTTAAAAGAAAACAATGCCAACGTTGGTATTTTTCGTCATCTGCGCCACAACGTTGCCAAGTATGTATTTCAAATTCAGAACGCGAGACGCATCGAATCAACAGGGCGTGGTCCCTCGTGTGAACTGTGAACGGAGGCAAAGCGCTAAGAGCATAACATCCAGTTCACCTTGACCTCCGTTAATCGCAACGCCCCTCTTAGTGCCGCCGACAATGTTAAATCGGCCGGAGGCAGGGTGGTTAAAGATATACTGGTTCTGAATTTTAGCACAGTGCATTCTATTTTTAAACAAAGTCGCACGACGGCCACGCGCTGTCCGCGTGGCTTTGTTTTGCTCAGATACGGGCGGCCATGTTGAATAATCGAGTAGGTATTCAGTATTCACACATTTACGACGTGAACATTTTTTTGTTGCGTTATTGTTGACTGTACTCAGGGTTGGCTCTGTTTATACCTATCGCTGGTATGTCTTCTGCTCTCTCCAGATTACCGATCTGTGAACAGTAATTTTTTTTATTACATTTCTTTCGGTGTCTACAACCTTTGAGTCTTAGGTTTTGGGAGCGCCACTAATTACACCACCATATACAAGTACTCTTATTTTCTTCCATTAAAAAAAAACAATAAAAACAATATTATAAATAAATTTGAATTATATATGATTTAATTCAACCAAAACTGATATAACCCTCCGCGTTAATAAACTGAATTGGCAATGGGCTGGTTATTTTTGTTATAGAACCGTAAATTGGTGGAGCAGACGAGTGCTGGAGCGGAGACTGTGTCTTTGCAAACATATTGTGAGATGTTTTCCGGTCATAAGGAGCAAGCAGAGAAACTGGATGCGAGAAGCCAATCAGTAAAGTCAAATTTATTTCCAGTAGTAAAAAAAATAAATTTAAGTAATTTTTTTATTGTCATTGGTGAAGTTACCTTATTAAAAAATACATATATGTATGACCTTCATGGCACAGTTGCGGGGCTCCCCCGCTCACGGAGTCAATGGTCGTAGGTTCGATCCCCGCATCTGAATAAATATATATTGTATATAACCTAGAAATATTTATTCCAAGTCTGGTAACACTGCGAATCCGCATTGGACGAGCGTAGCAGGTTAAGATCCTTTCCTTATAGAATTGGGGAGACCCGAACTCAGCAGTGGAACATATATGGGATGTAAATAAAATTATACTACAATTATGTACAGGTATTTATTACAAGTTTGGGTGTTCCGCCAATTCGCCTTGGTCCAGCGAGGTGGGTTAATGTCCATTCCTCCAGAAATGTTTAGAGCCCATGCCGTCATGCATCGTGGAATATGAGTCGAAAAATTAAACAGTGAGTAGCCCTGTGTATAATTAGGTGACACACGTACTAGTGATGAACTTTTCTTTTATCGGCAAATTAAACAGTTGGTAGCCCTGTGTGTACTTAGGCGACACACGTACTAGTGATGAACTTTTCTTTTATCGGCAAATTAAACAGTTGGTAGCCCTGTGTGTACTTAGGCGACACACGTACTAGTGATGAACTTTTCTTTTATCGGCAAATTAAACTGTTGGTAGCCCTGTGTGTATTTAGGCGACACACGTACTAGTGATGAACTTTTCTTCTATCGGCAAATTGTAAACACTCACGTTAATTAGAGTAAATAAGATATGGTAATTAAACTCCCCCTTTGTTTAACAATAACACTTAAAATAGATTATTGCTGCATTGTTATCTATTATTGTCATTACAAAGCACTGCTCAGTTATTATCGAGTTGTAACTGGTATGTTTGTTTTTGTTTTTCTTTAATGAAGTGTTTATAATAATTGTCATGATTCACACGCCTGAATGCCATTTTTTATTATCTGTTACATTTATATTTGATATTTATTATTTATGGATTTTATTTTGTGACCGAATTTAATGTTTAAAACTTTTGTTTTTTCTAAATAACATGAGCTAATAAATACAATATAAAAAATAGGTATATTTGTTTGTTATGATACTTTAATGTACATTTACGATAGAAAAAGTATTAATATTTATAATTTATCATTTTTATCCTATAAATAATATTTTTTATCAATTTAAAAATAAACAGCATAGACCCACTATAGGTCTGAAGCCGACGACGATCCGCCGTCGACTGATGACTGGCGCATCGCCGAGCCAAAACGTTGACTATCGGACTGATAAAGAAGCCATTTTAGGCATACCTTCCACCCCGTCATTTTTATAATACAAACCAGATCTGTTAAAAGGTAACTGCTGAAAACGTTGAGCTCATGTAACAATGGTCGCTGCTATGCGCTTACGCAAATGCCTCCTGGCACGGAGAGATTGGCGAATGTCAATACGAGATAAGGTGTCCGCGGTGAGGGGGTCATGGCACTGTTTATTTTGTATTAATTGTGTTCGTTGTGTATGGATTTTCGGTTGTTGTGGAATGGAAATTTCCTACAATAAAGAATAGGAACATCGATAATGAAACGGAATTATATATTATGTATATTTTTTAATGTTTTTAATATAACTAGAGTGTTTGATGTGTACCATATCCTTTTTTCTATAAACCTCTCTACGCCATTTGTTAGAACTGCCAATCTTATAGTGGGAGTAGAGATGAGACTCCCCAACACCTCCCTCCTTTGGGGGTGCATATGGCGCGCCACCTTGAGGTTTAGATGTCGGGCGGCGAGGCTCCCCCTTTTCTGCCGTCCGAACCGCAAGCAGAGAACAGGGCGGCTCTGCTGCGCCGCCCTGTTCTGTGCTTGCGTATTAGGAGAGCAAATGAGTATTCTTTCTCCCTCTCCGCAGCCTCGTTCCTTGCCACAATGTGGCCCAGCCAACGAAGTCAAGTATACTGATAAAGGAAATAAATTTATCTATCTATCTCCGAAAGAGGAAGACCACGAAAAACGTACCTTGACCAGATTGCTGAACTTTTTAAGAAAGGCCAGGTCAAGAGTACCCTCAACCTCAAAGGAGAATAATGAGTGTGGAGGAAGCAAGGGAAATATGCCGAGATCGTAACAGATGGAGATCTGTGGTCTCTGCCTACCCTTACGGGAGACAGGCGTGACGATATGTATGTATGTATCTATCTATATACAACAAAAAAACAAACATGCGATATACCTGGGTAGTTTTTTGTCTGCATATCAACAGGGCAGGCGAACAAGCATGCTCGTGTCACGTGATGGAAAGCGATCGACGCCGCCCATAGATATCCGCAGTGCCATAGGCAATGCAGAAGCGTTTCCGGCCTTTACATAGCACAATTCAATTCTGAGCGCCCCGCCGCGGAAGAGTTAATCTTTGAAGGTAAGTGAGGAAATCCGGGAGAGATATCAGTTCAGTTCGTATGGCTCATATCGGTAAAGGTCTAGGAAACATCGCGAAGTGACCTCTATAAGATTAACAATAAGTTGTTGCTAAAATTTAAGTTAACACACCGTATCAATAGCCTCTTGAATGTTGATTACGTTTCAATTTCTTACATACATACATACATACATACATATCCTCACGCCTGTCTCCCTGTAGGTTAAGCAGAGACCACAGATCTCCATCCGCTACGATTCCGACACACCTTCCTTGCTTCCTTCACACTCATCCATCTTTTCATCTACCCTTCCTCTCACATACATCGTAGCGATACGGCTCTCCGTTCGTCGTTTCTCGCCCTCATCAGGACATGACGGGAGGCGAATCACGTCGCCGTCATTTTTTTACGAATTAGGTATATTAAGATTCAATTTCTTAAACTAAAAAAACCTAATACTTTTTTTCAGAGTGCCTCTCCGATTAGCGAAAGTTGGCAGCCCATTCGGCATAACTCTCCATGTCTTGAGCGAGGGGATGCAGATTAAATTCCCTAATATTACAGTGATATTAATGGGGGGTTCGCTCCTTCACTAATTTATAATAAATTAATGTCTAAACATCACTTAAGTGTCTCAGTGGAAAAGCTAGCGGAATAGGTAGCTTGTGGAAAAGCCGTTTTCGAAGTCACTCGTCGCTAGCTTGTTCGGGATAAATGTATATGTATTGGCTTCAGATATTCGTTATGTGTCTGGTTATCCAGCTTGGAATATATATCCTTACAGAATTGATCAGACCCGTGTTCGAACAAAATAAAAAAATAAAACATTTCCAAAAACACATACATATGTCCTGATAAAGGAAGCTCAAACGATTTTAAAAAAAAAAACTACTAAAACAGGTACTCCGTACGTATACTCCGTCAGTACGTATTAATCGCTCCTTATAAGATAAAAGTGCTTATATTAAAAAAAAAACTCACGTAAATAGTCTAATAGACAGAATCGAACTCACGACCGTAATTCGTAAGTTTGATGACTAGAACTAAACGGAACCGAAGGGTTATTAATGAAGTCAGGCGTTACTTACTAATACCAGTCAAAAGTTTTACTTAGCTAAGATCCGCGACAAGCAAAACAATAACTTAAGGTTAAGGTTAAGAGGATTTATTTGGAACTTAAACCAAAAACTTACCGAAAATCGGCCATCAATTCTCCACCCACCAACCACTATACACAACACCAAACACACATTACCACTTTTCCATCCTGTAAACGACACGTTGGACACATACTTTTCGGTTGTCTTCCGTAAAGTCTTCTCTTCATCCAGCAGAAAAACAAACATTATTAATTTTCTGTTATTGTTTTGCTTGTCGCGGGTCTTAGCTAAGTAAAACTTTTGACTGTCCACATACGAATCGAAGGGATTTCCCATCGTGTACACAATTTGATGAACTTTTTTATAGACATTCTTTTTCTATTTAATTTATGAAATTAATTTAAAATAAATATTTTTTTAATTCTATTTGAGTATACAGGAAAAATAATTAAAATTATTGACTTACAAAAACTGAAAATGAAAAACTTACCGAACTATGCAATGTAAAAATAATTAGGTGTAAATTAAAAACTCAATGTGAATAAAAATTTGAAATTCTTTATTTATTCTTGGGGAAATTTAAACTTGAATCGCCATGCTCACTGTGAAAATATCATAAAATTATCAATAATAATCCATGGTAGATTACATTCGAATATGCGTGACGATATCAGCCAAATCATTTGAATTTTCGGTATATAGCAGAAATGTAACAGCGCGAATTTAAGAATAAAAGGTTGAATTTTCAAAAGTCTTTTTACAGTTCTCATCTAAAAAGAAGAGCAATACAATAAATAACAGGATTGCAACTGAGTTAAACATGTTGTTTAACTCAGTTGCACTTATGTGGTCTTGTTATTTAAATATTACAACTGTGGGATTCGAACCCACGTCTCCGAAGAGACTAGTGTCAGAGATTTATTATATACTAGATGGCCCGGTGAACTTCGTTTCACCTACAATTTATGTTCTCCTGTATTTATGTTCCCTTGGTATGTTAGTACTTAGGTATGCAATACTTTTCAAAATCGCACAAAAAAACGACAGTTTTGTGTAACAACGTTACACGATAAATCCATCACGAACGCCATCTATTGAAAGTGAAAGGAAGAAAAATAATTTTTCTTTTTCTAAGCCATTCTTTTATGTTCACCTTATATTTTTTTATTCGTAAACCTTCCGTCGAGCCGTTTTAGAGTTTTAGCGAGACTAATAAAATATCTCTCCATTTTTATATTACATATTTTAGGTAGATTTAAATATAATTTAAATCCTCAAGTATTACCTCAGAAAGCGATGAAGCCTCTAATCCATTCGTATCGTTTATCAAGTGTTATCTAAGTATTCAAATTGATTATATTACATTTAAGAACGCTTCATAACTTATCCAAAACGATAACTTGAAATTATTATTATTTTTTCATTTGGCACATAAAATAAAATATACATATAAATTATTTTAATGTATATTAAGTTTTAGTTTTGCTCCGAGTTTCTCTAGTAGACATAATTTAAAACAAAAAAATATATATATTGGAGAATTAACGACTGTAACTGACACAGATCTCAAAAAAAATTATTGAATCATGAAAAAATACTGAATCGAATTAATAAAGAAACAAATAATGGAGTCGAATGGTCTGAGTTTCACGACCAATAAACAATTTTATACAGCTTTAAAACCGAGTGTTTTTGGGTATATTAAAGTTTTTGAGACATATGAACGTTGTTGACTACGGTTGTTTTGTATTTAGCGGTTTACTACGTTTTCGCTTTTTGCGCCGATCTATAGCTCTTCGCATAAACAAACTGAAATGACAATGGATACATGTTTACTAGAAAACCGATCGTGGAGTAGGCGAATGTTGAAATGGAAACCGTGTCTTGGAAAATCATTGTTAATGAATACCGTCAAAATAGAATTAATAATAAATAAAGTATTTGTAACTTAATTTCAACCTCTGTGTCATCGGCCCATTAGCTCAGTTGGTTAGAGCGTCGTGCTAATAACGCGAAGGTCGCGGGTTCGATCCCCTCATGGGCCACAATATTTTTAATTTTTTTTTTTTCATTTTGTTAATACTTTTTTTCTGCATAATAATATTAAAGCTTTGTTGTTCTTTTTTTTATTTATTTACATATAGTATGGCCAATGAAAGTTTTACATTATATATACTAGCATTATTTAAATTTAATGAAAAGACAAATTGGATATTAAGCAGATATTTCATTTTGCACGTTTGCGTTATTATATAAATAAATAAATGATGCAGTGTGAGTAAATATGTATGTACATCTGTGTGTGTGTGTGAGTATATGTATCTGTATAAACTATATAACATTATTTACTATTTTGAAGAATTATTAAACATATATTGAATATTTTTGAAGTTCTTATTACGAACTTAATGCCCGACCATACTACTACTCTTAATATAATAATAACAATATATTTATTGATCATTAACGAGTTTACAATTTAAATAAAATTAAAAGATAGTTAGTTCCCTTCTATGACACGTTTATATATTACATATATTCTTCTAATTGCCATACTTAATATAATTTTACAAAAGAATGAAACAAAGAATTAGTAACTATAAACTAACTTATACAACCAATAAAATATATAGTTAACGAAAAAATAAAAACAAAAAATACATGAGAAATCACGATTGGTGCGGCGCTTTTGTGTTGTGTTGGTGTGTTATACGCAGACACGCTAATACTAACACTTCTACACCGGCCGCTTACACGAGATCCTCTCACGTACTCGGTCGGTTCTCACCCCCTAGACCTTAGGGTCCATGGGACTAATAGGGACTATAGTTACTTAAGTTCAATCCTCCCCTACATGTTTAACGTAGAATCATGACGAATGAAACGCGGGCCCTGAATTCGATAAAGCTGTTAAAGCCAATAGGCTGGCAGCATTAACATCTTCAAATCAAACAACGCTAATACTACATTTGCTTGAATGACTCCATGCTTTCTCTGCGTGAGAACCCATGTTTCATGTTTCATAAGGCTTTATAAGCCATGCTACAGATGAAAATCTTCATGAACTAAAAATATAAATAAAGAAAAGTATAATATTATTGTAACTTATTAAATATAAAAAAGGCAAATAAAAAGGCAAAAGGAGAATAACCGCGGATTTTTCTCACCGTTTCTCTTCCTTCCAAAGGAACCTCATTATGAAATAGCGGTAACACTTTGACTGCTACCGGATTGACGTTTAACAAATGATATGTGATTTCTTGCGTTGAAAAATAAACAATTTAAATTTTACATTTGCAATTTTCAAAGCATGTTAATTGTAGGCGCAAAGTAAGGCAAAATAACAACGTTAAAGCGTAATATTGCAAAAATCTAGTACAAACCGGTTATCTATCAGGGGTCGGGACCCCATCCGACCTGCGCATGCCGCCTGATTACTTACGCCACAAGTGGTCAATATTGATACAAACCTCGTAATCATAGCTGAGATTAAAAGTTTTGTAGTAACATACACATTAAAAAGTAACAATACCACAGTTTATATAATATAGTTGAATATATGGACAGTCAAAAGTTTTACTTAGCTAAGATCCGCGACGAGCAAAACAATAACAGAAAATTAATAATGTGTGTTTTCCTGCTGGATGAAGTGGATTTATTTGGAACTTAAACCAAAAACTTACCGAAAATCGGCCATCAACTCTCCACCCACCAACCACTACACACAACACCTAACACACATTACCACTTTTCCATCTTGTAAACGACACGTGTCTCGCCCCAACACGAGGCATCTTCAGGTATAGTAGACTCTACGGAAGACAACCGAAAAGTCTTAGCTAAGTAAAACTTTTGACTGTCCATATAGTGATGGATTTCCGCAAAGAAACGCCTGACTCCATTAATAAATATAGTTGAAGTTAGGTATGAAGAGTGAATTGCTTACACGTGTAAGTTATTACAGATTGACGCAAAAAAAGAAAAACCTAAACGGCCAAATTAAAACCTACCACCAGAGCCAAAAAAACTTTCAAGACTTCTGAAGACTTTTCCCGCCAACTTACATCAGTGACGTTGTGTTTTGATTGAATTATATTATTTGATTATCAATTATATATGATTTATATTATTATCAGTTATATTTTTTAAGTGTGGCGTATTATACAATATAGTTCGATGTGTGTGTGATACATAAGTGGAGTAATATAAAATAAATGCATGTATCGTGACTTTTTCAGTTGACTGAAAAAGTCCAAAGAAGGTTTTGGTAGAATAGCCACCATTTTATCAAAACGTAACGTGACAAGCTGACTTGACATTTCAAGAGATTTGATATTATTCCATTTTACTTGACACTGGCATAATAGTTTTAACTAATTGCAATCAAATAAAAAAAAAATAAAAGAAAAAGACTTCAGAAAAATTATATCTGATCTTTTAAAAATAGTCAGTTTCAATGCTGTATAAAATTTTCTATTAGTCGTAGAGCTGTGAGACTCAAACCATTCGACGGAGTCATTTACAGCGTTTTCGCTTTTTTATTTGGGAAAACACGAAAGCTTATATAATTTTTATTTTAAGTTTTTTAGATGTTTTTTCTTCTTTATAGTAGTGTTAATTCGTTTAGTGCTATTTGTATTTTTTTATGGGATAGGAAGGCAAACGAGCAGGCGATTTTTATCTGATGGAACGCTATCAAAGCTGCCCATAGTCATCCGCCGTTTATTTATATAAAATACATTTCGTGTAGCATGTTTTTCGAAGAACCAACAGCCGTTGGAGTAGACGAGTGCTAGAGTGGAAACTGCATCTTGGCAAACATTGTATGACACATATCAGTTAGATAGAGCGACGGTCTTTGCGGGATGACTGGCCTTTTTGACGATTCTGAGTCTTTTGTATGACACAGACTTTTTCTATTTACTTGTTATTCTGACAAATAAAATATTAAATATTCTTCTTGACCGAAAAATAAATGGTGACAACGGTAAAACTGGACGGAAGAATAACTATATAACATCAATTTCAATGTGAACCAATTCCGACATAATTTCATCACGATTTGGCACAGATAACAAATCGCGGGCGTGCGGGTCATGACCCATGGCCACGTCCCCAACTCATTGCTGATGTGTCATTGTAATTGTATTTCAAAATAATTACGAGAATGGTTACAATATATTTATATATATATATATCGATTACTTCCGCATTCGCGGCTGCTATGAATGGCAAATATATTGTCAACCGCATGAGAAACTAATGTGTTACTTTTGTTAGTCGCTTCTTCATTATTATAATAATAAGGATTTAAATTAAAAAAATATATAGCATCTTTATCTATCTCGGTAGAGTGGTGCAATTAGGTATAATATTGTATATCCCTACTTATCTGATGAAGCATCTTTGCCTATCCGCTTGTCCGGTAGTTATGGTATTGGTATATGGGTACGTGACCCCGGCCTCCCGAGCTACTACCGTATCACTCCTCGTCTTAATTACCGTCCCCGTTACGGTAGTATCAAATTAATAATGTGTGTTTTTCCGTTGGGTTTAGTGGTTTTTTTTGGAACTTAAACCAAAAACTTATCGAAAATCGGCCATCAACTCTCCACCCACCAACCACTATACACAACGCCAAACACACACTATCACTTTTCCATCTTGTAAACGACACGTGTTTCGCCCCAATACGAGGCATCTTCAGGTATAGTAGACTCTACGGAACGGGACCGAAAAGTGGTCACTTTTCGGTTGTCTTCCGTAGAGTCTGGGGCGAAACACGTGTCGTTCCGGTTCCAAATAAATCCACTAAACCCAACGGAAAAAAACACACATTATTAACTTTCTGTTATTGTTTTGCTTGTCGCGGATCTTAGCTAAGTAAAACTTTTGACTGTCCATATCCTATCTAAATCCCATCTTTTCTTTCCCCTGCCTTTTCCTTGCTTCTCTATCCTTTTCCCTTCTTCTCCGCCAATCCACGGTCTGCCGTGTCAAGGATGCGTGGCTAGGGGCGAGCTTAGTTGCAAGCGTGCCAATCGTCCCAGGATCGGGCTCCCCCGGGTACTATAGTGTCTTACCTCAGCATGCGGGGCTCTGCTGGGGCTGACTTCCATCCTCTCCTGCGGCTTGTGGAATTCACTACGACGAATCTTAATATACCTAATTCGTTAAAAATGAGGGCGACGTGATTCGCCACCCATCACGTTCTGATTCCCACGAGGGCGAGAAGCGACGAACGGGGAGCCGTTTCGCTACGATGAATGTGAGAGGAAGGATGAATGAGTGTGAAGGAAGAAAAGTTGGAAGGTGTGTCGGGATCGTAGCGGATGAAAATCTGTAATCCCTACTTAACCCTACATGGAGACAGGCGTGACTATTGTATGTATGTAACCCTACTTACAACCCATACAATCAATTTTTTATTTAAATCTTTTTATTTTTTTTTTCAAATACAATTTACTTCTGTATACGCATGTTCTACGCAGGTTGTCGAAGTGACGAAATTAATGCTTATGAAAAAAAAATGTACGTTGTCCTATCTGGATCGATCTGGAAAACGAGAGGTGAATATACTAATGAAACGACGAGGTCAATCGCTTCCTGAATACATTGCGGAGGGCAAGAACCTTCAGTGTTTGTTATTCTAAGATCAGTTTATAGGGAAATGTCACGCACTGCTTAGAAACCTAACATAGTTGTAATTTATTTATATAGAACTAGCTTTTGCCCGCGGCTTCGCTCGCGTGGAATGTGGTCTGCCACATTAAGTTTCGTGACAGATCATTTAAAATTAATAATAAAATATATATTTTTTTACTTAATTTATGGTTCACAATTTTGGTCATAGTGGCTTCCACATAAAAGGTGGATATATGCTGTCGCGGACTTTTATTTAGAACTATTCAAGACAACCAATCCTACGGTAAATCATTTTTGTGTAACTCCAATGGTTTAGGCAGCATACTCCAAGATAGCTCTCTGAGGCCAGATTTTTTTCCGACCTAATTGACATGTATCATTATATTACGACCAAAATTACATAAAATCATTTAAAATTGTAACCTATATGTTATTCCGATGTATAACCTATATTACTGTAAAGTTTCATCCAAATCCACCTAGTAGTTTTTTCGTGAAAGACTAACAAACATACATCCATACTCACAAACTTTCGAATATTAGTAGGAAGCCAACAGATTTTTTAATAAAATAAAGGTTGACAAATATTTTTATTACCTTGTAGATAAAATAGGATTGTACAGAATGCCACCCTGACCGGGACTTGCAGTAATGGATCGGGGGGTCTGCTACTTACTGAGGTCCTGAGCTGAGGAACGCTCTTAGTGTTTCGGAGCGTCTTCAGCAATGTGGGAGGAAAACCTAAAGACTCCCAAATGAAGATGGGCTTATAAAGGCTGCGCTGTCGGGATTGCGGATATGAGCCAAGTGTCCCCGTGACCTCGATAGAAGTGACACGCAGAAACACCCAAGGGGTTTTAGTTGGTAGAAGTCCGACATAACATTTCAGCCTCCCCCACGCCGAATTGTATCCATAAAGGATTTCCCCTGGTTTAAAAAAAGGATTATACAGAATAATAAACAAAATATAATATTACACACACTGTCAAAGAGACATAAACGGCGACTTTTTCTAGAACGGACTACTCAATTCTGTTCAATGTATCCACCACATCCGTCTCCAACATCACATTTCGAGAGCGTCGATTCTTTGTTTCTCAATTTTTCTTTCGGTCCAAGTCTCGAAAACATAAATAAAAATGAGAGTAAAGACGAGAGACCTTTCCAATCTGGTATTTGTGGCCTTAGTAATATTTTTCTTCTAGGCAGCCAATTGAGCACAACTCTCCTTCTCCTTCGCGAAGTGCAGCAGTTCTGGAGCACTCGCCATCCCGGTCCACTATCTGATATTACGTAACCAAGACTTTCTCTTTCGACTAACTAGATTTAGTAATATTACTGTAAAGTTAATTTATGATTAATATATTTTCACCATAAAATAAATATATTTTAAAGCTATAGAGATATTAAAAATACTTAAGTAGGCATGTAGTTTTATCAAAAAAAGAAAAAAATCATTGGCAAAAAATCTTTCTTAAATAAAGTAATAAAAAAAATATAAGGCCAAGGTGAGACCACCTCGCCCTCATCCGCTGTTATTCAATCAAGAGACAGACGCATCAATCAGGTGACGGGATTGACCCAGGGTCTTTTGGGTTATACTAGAACATTCCGGTACGTAAACTTGAGTTGTAAATATTTGACGTAGTGAGCCGGTAAATGAAATCTCACCACCAGAATCAAAAAAAAACTTTTAAAATTTCTGAAAAAAATTTATGTGATCACTCAAAAATAGTTAGCTTTTACGCTGAACAAAATTTTCTATTGGTCGCAGAGCTCTAAGAAACAGACTATTTGTTGCAGTATTTTTTTCTGATCCGAATATGCAATAAAAAAATTTTGACCTCTGTGTCATTTACAGCGTTTTTTTTTATGTGCTTACTCCTAGATTATTCTTTAAAGAAAAACAAAAATAATTTTATTAAATTAGTGTGAATTATTAAAGACAAATTACTTCTGTTTAATAGGCTCACTACAGTGCCTCGTTCGCTCTTTTCGTTCCCCTCATCTCCCCCCCCTTATTCTTACCCTTAAGTAGGCAATGCAGTGCCTTTGATGCTATAGATATCCATGGGCAGGCGCACTTACCATCAGGTTATCAGGTTTGCTTTTCGAATCGTCGATGACTAAGATCTCGCGGAACAGCTTGATTCTTTAGCACTGCGGAGGGATACTTCATCTCTCAGCATCTTTTATCGATTCTACCATGGGTTGTGCTCCAAGGAATTGTTCGAAATAATTCCTGTCACTAAATTCCAATACCACACAAATCGCTACAAAGAAAAATTTCATTCCCTCCATCTAGATTACTAGCGATGCAGTACGGTGCCATTTTCCCCAACTTTTTTCCACACATCACCGCGCTGTGGAACCACTTACCTCCAGCAGTGTTTCTGAACCGATACGACATTGGAACTTTCAACAAACAATGTTCCATATTTCTTAAAGGCCGGCAACGCTTCTACATTGTCTGTGACGCTTCGATGTCTATGGGTGGCGTTGATTGCTTTCCAATAGGCAACGTTGACGTTAAATTTGACACGCCTGCTCCTTACCTCTCTATCCGATAAACAAAATAGAGAAAAAAGGTGAATAGTCAGATAATCAAAACCAATTAGTCAATTTTCAAAAGTCAAGTCGTCAGTATGTTACATTGAAATTGACTCGACACATCTGACTCCAATAACGATCCAAATCGATGTCTCCCCACAATTGTTAATTTCACTTATTCTAGTCTTTAACAACCAGGAAGGATTCTACACTACGTCCACCAAGATGCGGTTACCACTTATCCACCCCAGCGATTCTCACCGAAAGTGAGAATGAGCTGGTTGCTCTTTCAATTCGCACACTTTCAATTTGCCAACGCAGTGTGTTGCAGCCACGCTGCAAACGAATACTTAGTGAAGAATGGGTTACTATTTGTCTGTAGTATGAATGAGCCGGCTCAAATGAGTCTTACATACCACGCTATTCCTTGCATCAACTCCAATGATGAGTTTTACTCTACATTAACTTCGTCTCTCTCTTTATATCGATATAAAAAAAATAGAGCCACGCTGCAGATGAATACCTTCTCAAGATTAGTATTTGTCTGTAGCACGAATGAGCCGGCTCGCCCGGGTAAGTATCAAACTCCCGCAGAAAACCAGCGTCTGAGTGGTAGCTTAGCTACCGCGCTTCGTACGGTGTGCGGCTGAATTCCGGAGGACTAACAACCCTCCCTCCCATAATGACACTTTCCTTAAAGGTCGGCAACACTTCCGCATCGCCTATGGCACTGCGGATGTCTATGAGCGGCGTTGATTACTTTCTATCAGATGACACGCCTGCTCGTATGCCTTTCTATCCCATAAAAAAAATAAACAACAAACTATGTATGTCGGTGAATTCGGTTATGAAAAATTCCGCTTTTAAAACTCTAATTTACATACCTGTTAGATAAACGTTATCGGAAACGGGCGCAGCATGTGGGCTTGGTGTAATGTTGGAAGATTGCTGGATATTATCAAAGCCGTCAGGGCCGCACCTACACCACTTAATCCCTTTATCGAGAAACACTCTCGATTCCGCGTGGACAACTTTGAATATTGATTGTATTTGTCTTAAAAAGATTTCCTATAACCCGGCCCTTCTGGCGTGGTGTTGACTTTTAAATGACAGCTTATCACTAAACCTTTGCATTCTAAGCTTTTTTTAACTTATTATTGAAATCGCCTTGTAATTGGTTAATCAATGGTTTCAAATATCTCATTTTTTATGGGATAGAAAGGTCTTTACCATCTACCTTTAGTAGAATATTGCTTTGACTTTTTGGCGTCATCCATAGTTTTTTTAACAGCCCATATATGTCCCACTGTTGAGCACGAGCCTCTCCATTTCTGGAGGAACGGATGTTAACCCACCACGCTTGACTAATGAGGATTGGCGGGGTTATCATACTCGGAATAAATATTTGTAGTCCATACATATATTTACTCCTTTGGAGGATCGAACCCGCGACCATTGAATCCGCGGACAGAGGACCCTGCCACTGAGCTATTATAGAATTATGTTGGTGGTCAAAATCCATAAATTACATCATATGAATTTCATGACTTTTGAGCCTACGATTTCCGTCGTCGTGGAGCTTTAAGTTTTAAAACTTAATTTATGCATACCACTAAATTTAATATTCCTCATTACTAGTCGCTCTATCATATTTTATTAGACCTATTTATTGGTCATATTTTATTCTCCCTTAACGCGTGACATAATTTTTGGATGAAAACTTTGTTGACGCTGCCAAATATTACTTGATTTAAAAAGAAAACATTCCATCACGCGCTGCCCGCGTGCCGCTCCCAGCGCGCCATATTTAGTCGATCACATAACGTGATAACGACGATGCCTAACTTCTGTTATTACCAATGATAACGGCGCGCAAATCTTATCACCGCTAAGCCCCAAATATGTCGAACGTAAACAAAATGCAAATACATTGTTATCCTATTATCACTACACGTCTTTCGCTAAACAGAAGTAGTACAGATAACGTATACGACATTGGAACCATCGAAAAGCAAGTCTGCACATTTCTTAAACGGCGGCAACGCTTTTACAGTGTCTATGGTGTTGCGGATGTCTATAGGCGTTGATAACTTTCTATCGGGCTACACTGAAAACAGGCTATGTCGCCCTCTATCCATTAATATCGTCACGCCTGTCTCCCGTAGAGTTAGGCAGAAACCACAGATCTCCATCTGCTACGATCTCGGCATACTTCCCTTGCTTCCTCCACACTCATTATTCTCCTCATGCAAGCCCGCCAGTAAGAGTACTCTTGACCTGGCCTTTCTTAAAAACTTCAGCCATTTGTTCAAGGTATGTATTCCGTGGTCCTCCCTTTTTATCTTTCAAAAAAAAAGATAAATGTATTCGAAGGTATCTTACAGTTTATTACACATATTCCAAGAATTACATTGATAGATTACGAACTTAGTACATATATATACATACGTACGTATTCAACTTTATTTATTTTAGTACATCAATAATTGATACATTTGAAATAATTGATAAAAATAAATGCTGAGCTTTTTAAAGTGTCACAACATGCGGTAAAGATAAGGCAACAACAATCAAGACAGTATTTATAAATAATAGTTAGTGGTCGAAATTAGACCGTAAATCATTAATTTGCAATTAAAAGAAAATTATCATTCTCTGCTTCTTCTCACTGACATAGTTAAACTTTATATTAACGATAACTGTGCCAAATCTCATTCTATTCTGTGCGGACAATGTATTTAAAATGGCTGCAAAGATTTATCTTCGTGTATTAACATATATGTACAAATTAAACGAAATAACACCAATATATACAAAGAAAGAAACCGTACAAAAATAATTCAAAATATTAATTAAATACAGAACAAAATTTAAAAATTGAACTTCTGTCAAAAAGTGTTTACAATTTTTTCACGAAGCCATAGCTTACTTGGTAAGGATTGTGGTTTACAACATTACATAATTCTTCTAATTGACTATTAATTTTTTCCTATCACAAACAATATTCGCTTGGTTAGAATTTCTTTTAAAAAATTTAAAACTTTTTTAACAAATTGTTGCTTCTACCGTGAATGGGTCGTTTCATCCAGAGAATTACCATACACTCGCGAAAATAAACTAACTTCTGATTAAAAGTGTGACTACTGAGCTTCATTCTTTAATCGTTGAGAGAAAGAGAGCCGTTGAGAGATGGAGATTTATGTTCATTTTAAATACCACTTCGACTCCCTTTATTCAAATGTTATCCAGAGATAAATAACACATCACAGTCAACACAGTGTCCTTGGTACTGTAGTGATACATTGATAAATTTATTTGATATATGATATGATAAATTAATTTATTATACATTGATTTTTATTTCAAAAAAATACAATCTTTTATATTAAAAATTTAATAAAAAAAAAATTAGTTCGTCTAACGTCTTTCAATAGACATGTCACTCTTCCGGCATAAGAAAATGAGATATAAAATATAAAATGTATATTGATAAAATGTGAATAAAGTATTAATAAAGATATTAATATACAGTAAATACAAAAATAAATTAATTTAACTTGGAAGAATTTAGATTACATCAAAGATAAAAACCCCCTAAAGATCCCGAGTGTCGCCATAAGCTGTAGGTACGCTATAGTACTATAATATAAATATCCTGGGTGATAATTTTCTATTAGGCGATACACTTGCTCATTTTAATACCACGTCAATAAAAATCTAAAATGAAATAAAATATAAATAAATAATACGTGCTTAAAGACACACATATAAATGATAACAAAAGAAGTAATTATTGGAGTTATTAGTTTTGTCGCGGCCGCAGAATGTGATCTGCCCCATTATCGATAATTATCGGTGGTAATTGTCGATGAGAATACGTGAGTAGGCGCTCGTTCACACTATAATAATGAGTTGCATACTCATTATTATAGTGTTAACGTGAAAAATTCTATTCTAATATGAGCATTCTCGCATAATTACAAAAAAACAAATCCGTTTATTCAGAATTACACAGAAAAAACCTCACGTGTATAAAAAACTCGCTTGTTTCTGTGCGATAAATTCCTGTGCGATTATTTCATGTGCATTTTTTTCCGGGAATCGAACAAATCAAATGCTTTAAGTTACGGTATTTAAAAATAGTGCAATCTGATCGTTTTTCTCCTAAAAAGCACACGCAATAAGTAAATAACCGGGGAAACACCGCTCCCTTACAGAATATCGGATTTAATTGATATCTAGCATTCTTCTGTGTTACCGCTATTCTAAAGCTGACTGCAGGGAACCGGAAAATCAACTCCATTTTTCGTGCGTTATTTCCTCTTTCCCCTCCAATTAAAACCTTTTTTTTTCTCTCATTGTTCACGTCACATTAACTAACAGTAAGTAGCTCAGCTGGGAAAGATCGACGAAGAAATTCGGTACATTTTAAAGTTTTGTTATTATACAAAAAAGGTAAAAATGCGACGAACGCCGCGAATAAAATTTGTGCGGTTTACGGACCTAATGCGGTATCAATAAGAGTAACACAAATGTGGTTCAAGCGTTTCAAATCTGGAATTTTAGTGTGAAAGATGAGGTTCGCTCTGGACGCCTGTCACAGATAAAATCAGTGCCATCTTTGAGAAAGTAGAGAAAACTATCGATTCTGACCTCTACTGTCAGCAACTGGTGAGGTTAAAAAAAGCTATTGAGAAAAACCGTTCGGAGCTGGTGAATAGGAAGGGCGTGGTGTTCCACCATGACAACGCCAGACCGCACTCATCTATAGCCACGCAGCAAAAATTAAGAGACCTTGGCTGGGATGTCTTGATGCATCCTCCATATAGCCCTGACCTTGCTCCATCAGATTTCCACCTGTTTCGGTCATTGCAGAACTCTTTAGGAAGCATAAAGCTAACCTCAAAAGAACACTGTGAACACTACCTGTGAGATTTTTTTAATCAAAATTCCTAAAAATTTCTACAGGAATGGGATCATGGCACTACCCACAAGATGGCAACAAGTCATCGATCAAAACGGCACATACATATTATAAATAAATAAAAAATTATACCTAAAAAAATATTTTCCTTTGTATGACCAATACGAAAATACTTTTGCCCCGACCTAATATGTCAAAAATTTTAACATTTTAAAAATATTTGACAGAAATTTCCCAGCACATAAACTTTCCTTTGTTAAAGTTTTATTTTAAAAAATTTTTTGTTCATCAACGCGATGAAGCTGAAATAACCTTTCAATTCATAATCTGACGATTTACTACTATTTACGTATCACACCCAAGTGTCAACAAGTCTCATCATCCTTCATCATATCTTATCGTTATTCGATGTCCACAAAACTTTCATTACCAAAAAGCAAACTATATCCAACAAAAATTTCCTAAACGTGTTACCACGCCACCAAAAACTTATATCAATACAGATAAAAATATAAAACATATGTTATATTTATCAAGATGATATGAACACTCGATAGCGCCATGTAAACTTTATTTCAAAAAGATATTACGAAATTTATTTGAAAATTTTCATGTAAACCGTCGACATAACCGTTCTGACATCTTAACATCTTAACGTCTGCTGTAAGACATATTTCTTTATCTTAGAGATATGATCTTTTTATTTGATATAAAAATCGATGCCAGCCGCCCTGCGTAGATAGTAGCTCCATCTATACCTTAGCCATATTCCAAAAAGAATAAATGTAAACAAAACGTTTTAGTATTACAAATCACGTACTAGGAATCTTGAATTCTTGACTTTAACATTACACACTACGCAGTAAATATTCAATAACAATTAAGATTCGAAATCATTTACAAAACGGTGATAATATTGTGGTAACGGTGGTTGAAATGATAGCATTAAATTCAGGAAAACAAAACATTTTCGCTATTTTAGATATTTTTAATATGATAAATAATCATCCTCATAAAAAAATAAAACTCGCTTATCTTACCGACTTTTCAAATCAGTCGCGTTATTGTGCACAATGTGAATTTTTATTTGAAAAATACGTTTTGTTTAATAAGTTGCTACATTTTTTAATTTTATTTAAGTTCCTTCTTAATCCAAAATTTATATATGTATTTTAATTACATCTAAAATTATTTTAAAACAATAAATATTTTTTTAATGAGAATAAATTTATAATATCCGATCAAATATTAAAAATAGAACCAAATGTCATAAAGGAAGGCGGCGTCACTAAATGACTATGTTATAACCTGTTTACTTATAACTATGGCTCGTGTTATTCTTTCCTTTATTCGCATTTTTTGTTATTTTTCTTTATTTATTTGAACACAAAAAAGGAAAAACAGACAAAAGAAAAATTTTAAGTCGTGTGACGGACATTTCCCGCCAACTCACATCAGTGACGTCGTGTTTTTTTATTTCATTTTCATTCTTATATTATTAGTTATATTATTTGATTGTAGTGAGTGAATAGTTGACTGAAAAGTAAATAGATTATGGTAGAATAGCCACAATTTTATCAAGACGTAACGTGACAAGCTGGCTAGTCCATTTCAAGATACTTGATGTTATAATATTTTACTTGACATTGGCATAATAGATATAACTAAAAAAATAATACAAATATATAAAAAAATATAAGAAAAAAAAGGAAATAAAAATTGTGTGATAGAAAAAGTTTGTCAATATATGCAAGTTGTTAGTTGCTAGGCAACGCTTTGTTATTTAAATATTACTTTCAGTATATGGCTAGGGTATAACGAGTGCTGGAGTGGAGACCGCGACACGGCAAGCGTAGTGTGGGACGCCCCCCTGCTAGATGGAGCGACGATCTGCGCAAGGCGGCTGGCAGATACTGGTTGCGTGTAGCTGAAGATTGGGCTAGGTGGCACGCCTTGAGTGAGGCCTGTGTCCAGCAGTGGACCACCGCCGGCTGATATTGATAACTAAGGGGCTTGTCACACTACGTAACATTTTAGTCCATTAAAAATTTAAAAAAAAGTATTTGGTAAGTGTATAGACCGTTACCCTCGTGACGTAAGGCGACACCTTGAGACGTCGCCGTGACGACGAGTGCCGACGCGAATGACGAGATGACGCGTCGTGTTAAGGAAATGAGCCAACGACGATTGCGTGACGAATTCGTGACAAAGTTGGCAAAGTTGCGTTTCTGTATTTGTACATAATTATCTAATGGCGACCCAATTTCCTCAGCGTCGAAGCTGCCGTTTTTCGAGCCCATGATCGCGGTTTTGTTTTCCGCATTAGGATGTTCATCATATACGTATGTATTTATATATAATATTATACTTGGCCTTTATGTTTCACATCTGCACTGTTCGCAGCAGAAAACCCTGACCAAATCGCACCATGGTTGACGGCCAGCCATCCAAATGATAGAGTTGAAAACTTTTTAATAACCCTTTTTTCATTTAATTGTTTTTGTTCTTTTTTTAATTTTAATACAACCAAACAAACTATTTCTAATAAAAAAATATTGTAATTTTAGGATTATTAATGGATTTTTACTTTACTTGTAATTTTAAAAGATTTACATGGGTTTTTCCCGCCAACTTACATCAGTAACGTTGTGTTTTTATTTCATTTTCATAATCTTATATTATTATCAGTTATATTGTTTTATTGTGGTGGCGTATTATGCAATATAGTTCGATTAAAGCGTATAAGTGAAGTGATATGAAATTAATTCGTGACTCTTTTAAGTTGACTGAAAAAGTCCTAAGTCTTGATAAAATTGTGGCCATTTTGGTAAAATGGCCACCATTTTATCAAGACGTACCGTGACGAGCTGACTTGTTACATTTCATGAGATTGGATATTATTGTATTTTGCATGACACTGGCATAATATTTGTAAGTAATTGCCTTCAAAGAAAAAAAAAAGATTTATCAATCTATAAACATACGATTGGTCTGTCTTACTCTGTTACCTCGACATTTCCAAGAGCGACCCCGGTGGTTGCAATTCAAGTGCAAGTTTGTACAAAATCGATGCAAGTTCAAGGCCTTCTCGCACCCCCGTCCCCGGCGTCGGCTGCGCGAATACATCTCCCCCCCCCACCTTCTGACGTCAGCGCGCCATTCATGCGGCCCGCGATCGATATCGTGGCTGTGCTGAGCCTGTTTAATCTAAAAGTGACAAAATACGTCCTAAAAACTTAATGAACTTTTTTCCTTTATATGAACATTATTTCTTTATAATTATGGGATAGGAAGGCAAACGAGCAGGCGTGTCACCTGATGGAAAGCAAACAACGCCGAAGCAGAAGCGTTGCAGGCCTTTAAGAAATGTTTGGGCTTGTTTTTTGAAGGTGTCAATGTCGTATCGTATCGGAAACACCGCTGGAGGTAGCTGGTTCCATAGGGTGGTGGTGCGTGGAAAGAAGCTTCGGGAAAAACCGCACCGTACTGGTTCGCCACTCACCCAGATAGTGAGGATGAAACTTTTGACGATGATGAGCCACGCTGCAGACGAATGCTTTGTCAAGATTGGCATAATATTTGTCTGTAGCATGAATGAGCCGGCTCACCCGGGGAAGTACCACCCTCCCACAGAAAACCGGCGTCTGAGTGGTAGCTTAGCTACCGCGCTTTGTCCGGTGAGCGGTTGAATTTCGGAGGCCCAACCCAGGGGGGATCCTCCCTCCTCTCACAATGACACTTTTCTTAAAGGTTGGCAACGCTTCTGCACTGCCTATGGCACTACGAATGTCTATGGGAGGGGTTAATTGCTTTCCATCAGGTAACACGTCTGCTCGTTTGTCTTCCTATTCTAAAAAAAATACTTATTTTTAAACTGATGAACTGAAACCGAGGAGCTTGTATGAAGAGAGTGGTAAGTAAAAGAAATATAAAGTAAAGAAAGCTTATGTGTGAAGGTAAGTATGAATAGAGCAAAGAAAGGGATTGTAGCAGATGGAGGTCTGTGGTCTCTGCCTACCCCTACGGGAAACATCCGACATCGTATGTATGTACTAATGAACATTGTATAGTTTAGCCTCATTTTGGGCAGCTAGTGTATGACTCATTTTGGATGATATTGAAAATATATTTTTAACTGAACTTAGCACCACGCGTTGTGTATATACCTACATATATACACCAACCTAACAGGTTACACCTACATATATACACCTACCTAAAAAGCTACTTCATGATTACGTTACCGCATTTCACACAACCCATACAACACGTTTGTATGAAATCGGAAATTAATTCACTCCACGAATTCTCAATTGGGAAATATACACTTGATTTGAAAACTGTGATGGAGGAAAACCAAACCCACGCTCGTGAAGTTGAACTAGGGGGGTGAGTTCCACCCGCGGCGTCGCGTGGGCGCATGACGTCAGCGGCGCTCCCCGTCACCTCCCCCCCTCAACACATCCCCGCGCCCCTTCAACTTGACATTCGCGAGGCTGTATCGATCGCGCCTGCAATGCCGAGGTCCGCACTGTTTACATCTCTTTATGTGAATGAACGTCCCCCTCCCCACACCCGGCTTGCTCCAAGCGTTCAATTCAATCCTCTGATCACTTACTTTACCCGATAGTTATGAACAACATCTTCTTTTAAAAGAAGCTAGCAACTTGGCGATCTACCACCTTGCGATTCGGTCAAAATTTCTTGGCTTCTTTTTTTTATGGGATAGGAGGGCAAACGAACAAGCGTGTCGGCTGATGGAAAGCAATCAACGTCGACCATGGACAACCGCGACACCTCAGGAGTCGCGGAAGCATTGCCGGCTTTTAAGGTATGTATAGGCTTGTTTTTTGAAGGTTCCAATGTCGTACCGCCAAGGTTCCACAAACTGGTGGTGCGTGGAAAGAAGTTATGAGAGAAACGCACCGTAGTAGATCGCCACTCATCCAGATGGTATGTACATTAGTATCTCCAAGATTCGAAGATATATGTTAAATTTATGCATAAGTAGTTTTTTACTTTATTGTATCACAAGCCACACCACCTCCAAACCAATTTGCTAAGTTTCGCCCGCAGATTGACTGGTAGAGAATACCTTATAACATCAAGTTCGCCTGTTGTACACTTTGTACAAAAATATTTAAATAAATAAAAAAATATAAATATATATCCTATGAGGCGCCTCTCTATCGCTGGAGAGACATGGTGGAGGATGACTTGCGCAACCTTCAAATCTGCAACTGGCAGTAGGTGACGCAGGACAGGGCGCGGTGGCGTAAGATCTATTCGGAGGCCAAGATCCATTTTGGATCGCTGCTCCAACAAAGTTAGTTAAATATATCTCCATTAAAGACTGGCAATGTAATGGTGATGCTTCTGGTGTTGTGGATATTTAGGGGTCACGAACTCTCATTTGCCTTACCTTTGTATTCCTTGATGGCAATTAGTTACAACTATTATGCCAGTGTCAAGTAAAATATAATATATATTAAGTATAAAATCGAGATTTAGAGAAGGTGCGGATGATCAGAATACAAACATGATTTCTACGCAATGTTTAATGAATAAAATGTTGTACATTTGCGAAACTTAGTCTGCAATGGTTAGGCTATGATTGTACGCTAGACGTATTCTCGAAGGACATCGTAAGGGTCATTGGAACCGAGTTAAACCTAAACTCAGATGGTTAATGGAGTCAGACGTTATTTTGCAATACTCGATTATTCAGATAGACTCAATAAGTTATTCGTCAAAATTATAACTTCAATAGGGCCATACGTAATTTCAATAGCTAAGTACTTCACTCGCAATTTTGTTCCCACTTTTGGGTATTTTTCTTTTGCGTACAGTACGAAAGATAAATATATACTTTTAGTTTTATAATTATATATATAACTTATAATTACAACGCCTAAGCCTTATACTTATATTATAATTTATTAAAACTACAGTTTATCGAAAGAATTATGCAAAATATTAGTAAAGTTACTAAATACAGTTAAAACGATATAATATTTTTTCAATCAAATTAAACTTCACTTCAAAAATATATATTATTAATGTATTAGTACATTAATAATATATATTTTTTGAAATCTACAAATAGTTATTTTTAGTATTTATTCACTTATTTACATAATATGTTTTATAAAAAAAATAAACTTAATAATAATAGAGGTACAAAAAGCATTAAATAATTTGAACATATTTCAATGGAAATACAAAAAAACTTGGCCTTTCTTCTGATTTTGACCTTCAGCAGCCCGACCTTAGTCTGCCCGTGACGTCATCCCTAGTACCGTTGGTTTGCCGCCGGCTTACTTGTTTTTAGCGGGAAAAATTAAACATGGCGTCACTTTACGTTCAGAATAAGGTTTTATATTTACGAATATTATACTTTGTTATACGTATGCTCTTTCGTTTTATAATAAAATATATTATGTAGTTAATTTTTCCAGTACAATATTTATTAAAAGACACCATTAAATTCAAAACATCGTCTTATGAATTAATCAAAACTCTTTTGAATATTTATTTGATCTTCCAAATTTGCACTATAATGGTGGCAGTGTTGTAAATGTTTATGAGAGGCCTTAATTAATTTCCCATCCAGTGACACGCTTCTCGTCACCTTCTTACCTCGTAGAAAAACTCGTATAAAATATTTATATTAATTGTAATTATTTAAAATAAGAAACTGAAATAAAATTTTTCTTTGTTGACCTAAGTAGGAATTGACTTTTAAAAATTTTGTTTATATGTTACTCGAGACGTTATCCAACATTTGTGATACAGGCACAGTTTCTTTTAGTATTATATATACATACATATACTATGCGTTCGACCGAAAATAAACTTAGGATGCGTAAATTATCTTATGTTGTGCTTGAAATTGCTCACCGGGGCAAGTGCCCTGTTTTGCCCCTCCTCTCCCCCCCATATCCGGCCGTATTAATTATGTTTATTTCGTATTAATCTATTTCACCTATCGTTCTCTTTCTGTTTGTCACGTAAAAGAGTATTTTTGCCCAAAAAGTGGCTAATCGTTTTTGTATTAACAAAAAAATTGATGTGACAAGGGAAAGAAGCACAGCCGCTTTTGCGTATATTCCGATTCTGTCGTTGTTCTTTCTATCATTCATAAAATCTCAGATATTCAATTCTAATTATAACTAAGAACATCAAATATTTCCCAGGCTTGATCTAATTAATTCTCTTTGTCAGTTTTAAAACTAGGGTATGTGTTCATCAAAAAATACCTCTTATAACAACAAAATTAGGGTTGAAAATCACACCTTAGGAGACACAAAAACGAGGGAGTGTCTTGATCCTTGGATTGGCGCCAAAAAACCGGATATTACCGGTTATTCCCTGCATGCAAAACGTGTAAATTGTCAAGTTCCTTTACCTTTGTTTTAAAACAATTCAAACCGAACAATGATTGGTTGCATTACGTGCTTAGATTATGCTAATAAAAGAATGATATGATTTGAAAAATATACGTGGGTTGCCAGTAGCTTTAAACATCATCATTAACAGCATATGGCAGTCCACTGCTGGACATAGGCCTCTTCAAGGCCTATCCAATTTTCGGTTATACAGGCTAACATTGCGCCCCGCGCAGATCGTCACTCTCTTCGCCCGGGGCTTCCTACTCTGTTTTCCAAGACTCGGTTTGAATTCCAGACTCCAACGTTGTCAATTTTTCAATAAACTAGAGCAGCCTCTTGCCACTTCACTTTGCTATATCGGTGACTTTGGTTCTCTGGTGAATTTCTTTATTTATTTATATTAAAATACTTAAAAATACATTCGGTGCTCTCGAAACCTCTTTCCACACACCACCACTATGTGGAGCCAGCTACCTTCGGCGGTCTGTCCGAACCAATACGACATTGGCACTTTTAAAAACAAGCCTACAGATACCTAAAAGGCGGGCAACGTTATCGTGACTCCTGCGGTGTCGCGGTTGTCTATGGGCGGCGTTGATTGCTTTACATCAGGCGGCACTCCTGTTCGTTTGCCCTTCTATCGGAAAAATACTGCGTCGCATAGTCTCAGCTCCACGAGCAATAGAAAATTTTATACAGCGTTGAAATTGACGGTTTTTAGTACTAGTGGGAAGTTTGCGGTGTATTACGTTTTCGATTTCTTGCGTCGATATACTATAATATTACGTAGGTATTTCATACATTTTTTAGTATAAGTAAAGTAAACGCTCCTTTTTCGCGTTTCCTTCATTCGAGTTTTCACTAATAGCGGATTAAAAAAATGCGACCCAATTCCTATATTCGCGGCTAAAAATTTCTTTATTCGCGGATCTAATAAGTACATACATAATAATAAAAGGATTCCAATAGGTATCCAACCCAATATACTTTGCAAATGCCGTCAAATGGACTAATAAGAAAGTATTTTGTTAAATGATATCGCTGAGGACTTATTATTATGAAAATTGATCCGCCTATGGAACGGAGTCTTATTTTTAAGAGGCAAGTTGCTAATGCGACTGCTGCATATCAGTCTGAATTGAAGGGAATGAACTTTTAAAAACTGCACAGCAAGAGAAAATTACAAAATTCTTCAAACCATTGCCTAAGCCCTAAGATAATTAATCAAAATCTTCAATTCAATTGATTTTTTCATATATTTCTTTTTTTTATTTTGTCACCTAGGATCCCCTATAATCCCATATAAATTACCATTCCGTATTCACGGTTTCTGTATTCGCGGCATATTTATGGAACATATACCCCGCGAATAAAGAGCTTTTACTGTACTATAAATCTCTATGGCTATGGTCTAGTTACAAAGAAGTTAATCTAGATCTTTCCAAGTTCACGTGCGGTGTGTCAAACGCAGTTTTCACGAGTCGCGTGACACCGGCCCCCGCGTGACCAGCTCTGACGTCAATGGGCCCTTTGCGTAGGGTACTTCAATAACAATATTGGATATTTTAATTTAATCTCGCTCCAATTTTACTAAAATCACATTTGCTGTTATATACTTTATGCTCTGTATATAATGTGTACGTAAATATATGTGTATGTTTATTATATATATGTACGTATATGTGTATTTAAATGTACAATAGTATATATTGTGATGAAATATATATTATATTGACGTAAAAAAGAGAAAAGGTAGTAAACCGAAAATTAAATTAAATGTTACAACTATAGCTCAAAACATTTTAAAACGTAAGTTACAACGCTGTACAACATTTTCTATTGGTCGTGGTACTGTGAGACTCAGACCATTCGACGCAGTATTTTTTATATACGAATATATAATATTTTTTTTGTGTGTTTGGATTAGCGATGTTTTGCATTCTGCGTTTTTCATTCCGTATCGACCGAATTAGACCACAGGAATCCCGTTTTCTTCATATTTCCATGTACGTGTCGGTTGTTGGCTGTGACTTGTTTTGAATTTATTTACATGATACATCTGTGTCAAAACCTAATTTATTAATTTTGCGGCCCGCGACACCTCGACTAACATGTATTTGTGACCCTGTACAAGTATTTATTTCGAGTTCAGGTGCCCCACAAATCCAACTCGGAAAAGCATGGTGGGTAAATGTTAATCTAGAAATGGGGAAGTCCCGATGCAGCAGTGTAACATGTTATACATACATGTTTCACTGCTGGACTGGCGTTGTAAAAACTAATCATAAATAAAAAACAGATAAACAAAAACATTGCCATTAAAACAATCCAAATCACGTGCACCAAATATAATAAAAATCAAAACATTAAACTGACAGCGCTTGATAAGGCTATTACATAAATTATAATTAGATGAATCAATTGTCAGCAACTAAGCCGCGTGAAAATCACGCGACAACAAATTTGTATCAAGACTATCAACTGTCACGGTTACACACACGTGTTATGGTATTATTTTTCTTGGTTTACGCGTGTCGGACCTTAAAAATATTCCATATCTGAAATCGTGATACGAATTAATTTTTTCTATGTAAATCAATGAATATAATAAATAGCCAATGACACGACAAGATACTTGCAAAGCCATTAGGAGTGCAATTTTATTTTGTCGGGTTTTTAAGAAGAGTGGAGAAATTATTTTCTCCATTCTTTTATATCACGTCTAATATTGTTTGTAAGTCAAACAATATTAGACTGTAGAATAAATTATATTTTTTATATAAATGTATCATGGTAATATCAAATCAGTACGTGAATATATGAAATTTAAAGAAATATTTAAAAAAATATAGTTTTATTTTTTAAGTTTGTATGTAATTACTCAACAACTTGATAGATGGCGCTATGCTAAACTTTTATCTCACGTCTTCATTCTTTAAACGTTTGCTTCATTCTTTGTTATAAAAAGGCCTGTTAAACGTTGGTACCGACATTAAATGAAGCATTTAATTTATATATATTGTTATACACCGACGTAACAAATATACAATTCGTATATTTTTATATAACTGTAAATAAAGTTACTATAATATTTTCAATCATTCCTCCAACAGGCCCATTAGCTCAGTTGGTTAGAGCGTCGTGCTAATAACGCGAAGGTCGCGGGTTCGATCCCCTCATGGGCCACATTATTTTTTTATATTTGCTTTTTTTTATTATGTGTGTAGGTAATTTCGAATACCTCTATACGTGTAAAAACATATAATAGAGGCATTCCAAATGTGGCTTTATAAACGTATGATGTCTGGATGGATACAAAAAGGGCTCGAAGCCCGCGGGCAAGTAAGATGTATATCGGGAGCTGCACAAACCGCAGATTCCATGGGCTCGATACCGTGTCGGAGGTACACGTGTGTGTGTGTGTCGATTCTAATTTCGTCATGACGCTACAATGGTCCCTATATATAGGCACTGAGGTCTAGGGGGTGAGAACCGATCGAGCATCTGAGAGAATCTCGTACAAGTGGCCGGTGTAGAAATGATAGCAAGTGCTGCCCAATTTTGTAGTCTCCCTAGAGACAGAGAAAAGTATTCGGAGCTGACTGCCAACCTTCACTAGCTGAAGAGACACACTAAGAAGTATTCGTTTACGTGAAAAATCACCTCATTGTTAAACACACTTCGCCCACTGGGGTGTATGCAATTTGGCATAAAGTCCAAAAAAAAACTAACCAAGTACGTCCAATTTTGACCACGGGCGACCACTAGAATATATGTATGTATAAATTCGTCAAATGTGTCCTTAATACAATTTTTCTAAACCCGTTTACATCATCACATTATTATATATTTTATTAACATACAATTTTGTGTAAATAGGAAGTCAAGCTAGAACTTTTTTATATTAGAGTGATAATCGCGCAAGCGTGTCGCCTGCTACATAAAAGACGATCATTTTCGCATTTAGACATCTGCAAAATCTAATGGCTGCAGAAGCGTTGTCTGGCTTTAATAAATGTGTAGGCAGCCATTTTCCCATGTCCCAAATTGTAGTTTTTTTATGTAGTATCATAAAAAAAACTTGCAAAATAGGGGTTTGTACTAAAGTGTCAACGTACAAACCTCTAGTTTCATTCATTCATTCTTTCATTTGAATTAATGATTTTCAATAGTGCCAAAAGAGCACGGAGGATATCGCCAATGTCACGTAGAAGGGAGAAGACACCAAGAAGGTTTATCACGTGCGGTTGAGATAAGGAAGGAATAGAATGCACAGGATACTTATGAGATTGAACGGTGCGGTCGGGGTAACAATGGAGTAACAATGTTCGATATCTAAACCAGAGACAATGAGTAACAGCATATTGTCTCTGGTCTAGATATAATTTTAGATAATGCATAAATTAATTTTAGATAATGCATAAATTAATTTTAGATAATGCATAAATTAAATTTTAAATAATATTAATATAATTTTAGATAATAACAAATATAATCAAATTTTAATTAAAATTGTTAATAATACTTTTTGAAAAGAATCGTATGTAGTATAAAATGGGTTGATTAATGGAGTCAGGCGTTACTTTGCGGAAATCCATTATATTTGATGTTGTGTATAGTGGTTGGTGGGTGAAGAGTTGCTGGCGGCTGTTTTTCGGTAAGTTTTGGTTTAAGTTCAAGATAAATCCACTTCATCCGGCAGGAAAACATACATTATTAATATTGTTTGCTTGTCGCGGATCTTAGCTAAGTGAAAGTTTTGATTGTCCACATAAAATGGCTTTTTTAAAGCATTTTGGGGTGTTATACCCTCAAACCTTATTAACGGCCATAGTAAGTACTTAATTTATACAATTTATTACGAAAATTGTATTTTGCATTCAATGTGACCATTGACGTCAGGTACATTGCTTTTGAATAATGAATAATATTGCATATTTAAAGAAATTTTTAACGAGTTATTCTTAATAAATTGTATCCACAAATAATAAGAGGATCGTAATAAATAACTCGCGACCTTCATGTTTTACGTGACGTTACGGAATTAGACCAGAATTTATAGCATAGCGCGTTATCGACGACAAATTGCTGTATCTAGTTATTAGCTGTTGAAACTCAGTATCTGAACGTCAATCGCGCGAAAACATTTACTCGCCAATTTTCACCATTAACAACTTCCTAACGATATGGTCACGGATGCACGACCATCTACTGGCTTAAACCAGTTTTCATCCGGTGTTTACGATTATGTATTGCACGACTGGGAGACGTGACTGACCGACATATTTCACGCGAAATCTGACCTTAACTCATATATATATATAAAGTAAGGATCATATTGGCAAAATAACAAGGCGCTCTGTTGGAGCACCTGGCGCCGGTTTTCAATCAGAACCAAGGTACGATAGAAGTAAATCGCCGATACACTATAAGAATAAAATTCTCAAGAGTATTTTTTTAGTGACATATATCCCTTGTATATGATTACTGGTACAGAGTGAAGTGGCTCTGTTACCTCTCTTTATTGAAGCGAAGCGCACGAACAACTATAGTAGAACAGCCCTACAGATGCGTTGCCTTCCTTAGGGTATCAATTTTAATAATATGAGGAGAAAAAGGAAGTAATGAATTAGGTTTTAAAAGTCCTGCAATCACCGTACAGAACGCAGTATCATAGTAAAATTAAAAATCAATGATATTCTCCGTCGTGACTAAAAATTACGGATTTCACATGCAAAAAGGGCCACGCCTGATCAATAATGCAATTTTGTTAATAGCGTTTTTTAACTGGTTTGGAAGCGACATAGGTCTAGTTCGCCTCGACTTTGACCGTAATGTATTATTTGTATATTATTATAATAAAACAGGAAGTTATATTATATAATCTTTAACAGCAAAAATTAATTCAAATTTATTGTAAGAGGGCAAAATAATCGATTCTATACAATCGGGGACGTCCACACCCCGCGCAGAGGTGTGGGATCGAGCCTCGGGGATGAACCCCACTGCTCGTGCAGCAACTCAATGGGGCAACCGCCCCCCGGTCTTAGGTGCCGCTATTCCTAGCGGCTTTTGGGCGTCCTTTAACGACTTCGCGTCGTCGAGATATGGCTGAACCTATTCCTACGTTGGGTCCGTCGCTGGCCCTCTTCCCTCGCGGGAGCCAGGAGGCGACAGGAGGATTTCGCGTGGGAGTGGACGTCCCTCAGGTGGGCGAGCGTGAAGGGGAGCAAAATTATTAAGGTGTGGGTGTGGTCCATTGTCTCACAAACTCATGGATGCTCTCCACCCTGAGGTCCCTCGCTATAACGTCGTTACGCACATAGCGAGCCGCCCCCACGATGGCGCGCAGAGACAGATTCTGCTGGATCTGAACACGTTTGTTTTTTATGGATAGCTAACGCCGTCATCTAGCGGTGTCTGAAATAACCACCTCACGATTGTACTACTAGCACCATCTAGCGGTAACTGGAAATAAAAATCTTACACAAGCAAATAAGTAGGTTAAGACGTCTTGTAGTTTTTATTTTTACAAAATTCACAAAGAATTATTTTTGACGTCTATATAATACCGCATCGGAAACAAAGTGTCGCTCTTTCCTATTATTTTTAGTGTTCTTTTAAAAAAGTATGTATTCGATATATCACTAGATATTCGTATTGATTCCAAGGGATATTAAGAGCAGTGTGCAGGTGGTATGCCACGGGACTGCATGGATATCCTATCGGGGAACACCGCTCATAGAAATCTGCAGTGCCATAAGCAGTGGAGAATCGTTGCCGGCCTTTAAGAAGAGTCAATATAGAAGGGGGAAGAATAGGGGGTTGGGCCTCCGGAACTCAACCGCTCACCGGGCGAAGCGGGGTAGGTAAGGTATCACTAAGACGCCGGTTTTCTGCGGGAGTGTGGTACTTCCCGGGCGAGCCGGCCCATTCATGTTAGAGAGAAATAATATGCTATTTTTGACAAAGTATTCGTCTTAAGGTGGTTTGTTGCTCATCTCGGAACTTCCCTGAGGATCGGATAGCGAAGTCAACGGAACAAGATGTTAATACAGGGGATGTATTGATGTACACCATTATTTAATTAATTTTTCGCTTTCATTGTTTAAATATTCGAGGAATAACTAAAACAAGTAGTTTTTTATTGAAATATTTATTTATTATACAATTCACCATTTGTCCATTCATTTAAAATTATCTAAAATAATTACACAAATAAAGATTGAGGCACTTGATAAGCGATGAATTTGTTTTTTATAAAAACTACTTATAACCTATTGCTATAGCCATATTTTATATTTGAATTATATTTTCTAATAAAACAAGTAATGTCAAAGGGAGAATCGTTGGCGGTAAAGTTGGAAAACAATAGGGGTATACAAAAAAATTTCACACATTCAACACAAATATTAACCCTTTGCACCCGAACGGCGCCTCTCAGGCGCCAAACTATTCTTTACTTCAACTCGAACGGCGCCTGAGAGGCGCCATTACTATTTATGATAATAAAATAACCCTTCATACTTGCACGCATTGTAAATTTTTTCCCAGGTGTGAGATTATTCCGGTATTTATCAGATGGTGGAGTTAAAGTGACTTTTTTTGTGGTAGTACATCTTTTTGAAATACTTTTACAAGTGATTGTAAGTGAATTGTGAACGTATCAAAATATTTTACTATTTCCAATTTAGTCTGCTTAAGGTCATAAAAATGGAATCAAAGAACGAAATTTGTAGCAGTGAAGATGAGTTTGATTTGACGATGTTTAGATCGATTGATAACATTCTGGATGAACATAAAGAAGATAGTGATCAAGACAATAGCAGTGAAGAGAGTGATGAAGTAATTAGTGCAAGAAGAAACAAAATTAGAATAATATATTATAATTCCTATATTTTATATAAAATGGTGAAAAAGCAGAGAAACGAGCGATCAATCAGTCATTTAAAATATGTGAAATTGTTAGTGAATCAGCTAAAAGGAGATTATCGACAAGACCGTGGAGCTGGCCGTGGTTCAACATCTGCAACTACCGATAACAGTATCCGATTAAATGGTAAGCTACATGTTATGCTAAAAGGAAAAAAAAGATTGTAGAGTGTGCTCTGACCGAACGAAAAAGAAAAGCGGAAGACGTGAAACGGTGTATTACTGTGACACATGTCCTGAAAAACCTAGGATACACCTTGGAGAGTGCTTCCTCAAATATCACACTAAGGAAAATTATAAAATTTAATATTAAAATATTATGTTTGTAGTATGTAAATAAAAATGAAACATGTAAATAAACTACTTTTGCTTAAAATTCTTATGTTTGATGTATTACAATTTTTTATTAAAACTACTGTCGGGTAGCTGAATACCCATACTAAAAAATGGTTCGGGTGCAAAGGGTTAATATACAAAACTCATAAGTTACTGTTTTCGTACACGCCAATTAAAAAGATACTTTTGGGTCCGATAGATGGCGTTGTTGTCAGGATTTAATTAAACTTCTGATTTTTCCAATGAATTGTTTTTCAATATATTTTTCACAGTCTGAGCCAGAACAATGTCTGCCCGGGACCACTCATATAATATAATAGACTTGTAGTATGTAATCCTAAGAATTGTATCTGTTAAATATACCTCTTTTAAAAGTTTTTTTTGTGATAGAAACATTTTCCGGAAATTACATTCCATTGGTGATAAATAATTTAAAAATATTACATTTACTTACACTATTTATAGTATATATAATATATATGTACATTATTCGATAATTAACACGGAATACAACAACTGGATCTACGATACTGGGTTATAATATAACTTACTTTTTTAAATGGTTTTGCAGCTTTGAGTTCAAGCCCTTTTGAGCCCAATATAATTTATATATATAAAATTTATTGCCAGTATTTCTTTTTTACCAAAACAGTAGATTGTAATCCTTTCTCACCAATTTTACAATTTTACCATTTTACAATAATACATTTATGTTATATACAATAATATATTTCACAATATGCAAAATAAGCTGTATTCCAATTAAATGAGATTTAAATAGAGATTTACAAACTTAGTATTTCATCATTAAGACAAGATGTATAAAAAATAAGTGGAAGGAAGGTATTAAGAATCGTTATAGGTTTTAAGTTTAGTTGTCTATGACAAGCCACCGATGAGTGCTGTTTTCTATCTGCTGTTGAAGCAATGGCGTCCGAACGCGTAGCTTCACTTCCAGCGAACCTCCTGCAGGCCTCCGGCCGTCCATTAGCTTTGAAAAACAAAACGAACTTTAGTCAACTTACACTTCCCTAGTATTTATTGTATTCAAGCAAAGGCCTGCTTTCAACCGCTGGATAACTTGTGATTTTTCTTATAGCCAACGAGCAAGCGTGTCACTTGATTTTAATCCCAGTTCTATTTATGTGAACTATATAAACAGACACACCGGTAACTGGTCGAAATATTACTGATATAGTGCCAATTATAATTTGCGTAACGCAGATCTTCGCTCATCATTATCATCTGTTGTATTTATTGGTAGAGTAAAACCGATACGGTGGTCCAACTCTTTTCTCTTTCCTTTATATCCTTGTCCCCTCCCATTACCTCCTTCTTTCCCTTCCATTATTAACATCCTTGGCCCAAGGTAGATAAAGCATTAAATACACCGCAACCAAGTGTTGGAACAACTTGCCACCACCTCATCGTGACTTGCATACTATAAATATGTTTAAAAAAAATATAATACAAAAATCTTCTTTGGTTGCAGTGAATTTATTACATGACTAAGTTTTATAATTTTATTGTATTGTACGTGTATTTATGTGTATATGAGTATGTAGTACATTTTTTTTTTCCAAAAGAAAAGAACTTGTTTGATTAAATAATTTTAATCAAACAATTTCTTTTAGTTTTGTTTATTGTTTTTGTTATATATTTTATATATTATATATTATAATATTTATAATTTGTTATATATTATAATATGATACCACATATATACCACAAAGTCTGAAGACAAAAGTCTTCAACCAGTGCGTCCTGCCCGTACTCTCTTACGGTGCCGAGACGTGGACACTGACAGTCCGTCTCCTCGCCAAGCTCAAAGTCGTTCAGAGGGCTATGGAGAGAGCTATGCTCGGGGTTTCTCTGGTGGACAGAATTCGAAATGAAGAAATTCGCCGGAGAACCAGAGTCACCGACATTGCTCTTCAAGTTAGCAGACTGAAGTGGCAATGGGCTGGACACGTTTGTCGGAGAACCGACAATCGTTGGAGTAGACGAGTGCTGGAGTGGAGACCGCGACTCGGCAAACGTAGTGTGGAACGCCCTCCTGCTAGATGGAGCGACGATCTGCGCAAGGCGGCTGGCAGAGACTGGATGCGTGTAGCCGAAGATCGGCCTAGGTGGCGCGCCTTGGGTGAGGCCTATGTCCAGCAGTGGACTGCCGCGGGCTATTGATATTGATGATAATATGATAAAGGTTTGAAGCAAAAATTAATTATTGTAACAAAAGGTGTCATAAATAAAGTTTTTCTATTTCTATTTATATAACGACATCGTTGATCTTAGTTCTGCAGATGTTTACAAGGGACGGTGGTTGTTCACCATCAAGTGACCCGCTTGCTCGTTTTGCCTATCGTTTCTTTAAAAACCTTGCCCATATTTTTGGGTGCCATGTAGAAAACACTGTGGTAACTTACGGGGAATGCCTCGTGTACGGTGACCTGGGACTCGAGAGGTGCCAGTTTCACGCTGACCGTTGCCAGCAGCGTGTCCCGGCTGAACCAGCCGCTGCAACACACCAGCGAGTCAGCACAGCAGCTGGACACACGCACACACACCCGCGCTACAAGGCTACACGCTACATGCTACATGCTACGTGTTACGTGCTATATATACGCTACGTGCCACCGTTACACACAAAGAATTCACTACCCGACCAAGACAATTGGACAAATGTCAAATGTAACGTCAAAAGCAAATATTTCACATATGGATACCAAAAAAAAAAGTACTTATTCTCTCTACTTATGGTTTCTCGTTATATGGACAATCAAAAGTTTTACTTAGCTAAGATCCGCGACAAGCAAAAACAATAATAGAAAATTAATAATGTGTAGTTTTCTGTTGGATTGAGTGGATTTATTTGGAACTTAAACCAAAAACTTACCGAAAATCGGCCATCAATTCTCCACCCACCAACCACTATACACAACACCAAACACACATTACCACTTTTCCGTCTTGTAAACGACACGTGTTTCGCCCCAATACGAGGCATCTTCAGGTATAGTAGACTCTACGGAAGACAACCGAAAAGTGACTTTTCGATTGACTTCCGTAGAGTCTACTAAATAGTAAATCCACTCAATCCAACAGAAAAACACACATTATTAATTTTCTGTTATTGTTTTGCTTGTCGCGGATCTTAGCTAAGCGAAACTTTTGACTGTCCATATAGTGATGGATTTCCGCAAAGTAACGCCTGACTCCATTAATAATATGGTTTCTCGTATAAAACAGACCATAAGTAAAGTTTGAGTTAGAAGCAACGTTGGTTCAAGCCTAAACATTTCTTGAAGGCCGGCAACGTTTCTGCAATATTTATGGCACTGCGGATGTCTATGGGCGGCGTTGGTTGCTTTCCATCAGGTGACACGCCTGCTCGTTTGCCTACCTATATAAAATAATATTTATTTTCAAATATTTTGTTTAAGTTGCAAATTCATCCACCCAAATAAAGGTGTGTCTACGATAACGCGCCAGCCGTTCTGCTTACGGCGACACACGGGATCTTTAGAGGATTGTTTCTTCGATAATTATGAAATTCTTCCAAGAGACATTAATTTATATTTTCTAATCCCTGCACATTTATATCTTATTGATACTTTATTCACACTTTATCAATTTACATTTCATATTCAATCTCAATTTCTTATTCCGGACGGGTGATGATATATCTGTCGTAAGACGTCAGTCGAACTAACTTTGTTGTTCTTCCAAAACAATTTATATTATTTTATTTTAAATTTTAAAATTACGAATGTAAAAAATAAGTAATATAATATAAAAAGATTTTTTTATATATATTCACGCCTATCTCCCGCAGGGGTTGGCAGAGACCACAAAGCTCCATCCGCTACCATTCATTGCAGCGAAACGGCTCTCCATTAGTCGCTTTTCGCCGCCGTGAGAATCAGGACGGGACGGGTGGCGAACCACGTCGCCGTCATTTTTCAAGGAATTAGCTATATTAAATTCGTCTTAGTGAATCCCATGAGCCGCAAGCCAGTTAATATAAAAAGGTTTTATTATATTCGAATAAAAAGTTTAAATACATTAGTGATACATTTATAAATGTATCACTACACTACATCGAACATATGACGTAATCATATGACCTCTGCGAAACAGCAGCATTGTGTGATTCATTCACGAGTCACATGACACGTGTGAACGGTTGGGTGTTACGACCGATACTAAGGCAAACGTGACGTGGTTCTACCCATTCATCTAATTGTCTCGGTCGTTAGTTTGCAAATGAACATGAAATGGCGAAGGACCAGGATTAAAAACGTATTAATTCCAATATATCATTTACAAGTTCGTTAATATAAAAGGACGTTTAGCTAAAATCAGTCTCATAAAGCTGTATATACACTAGTGTCCTTTTGTATAAGCTACAATACCCAATCAATGATGAATGATGCATGATGGCAAATTAATGAATCATGGTGAAAACTAAAGTTGTGGTAAATACGAAGAGAAAATGTACAGCACCCATAATGCATTTTATTTTAAATTGCAATTACATTAATTCATTATTTTTAATCATAAATTAAATTGCAATTTTTTACAGATTTTAACTAAACTCAGATAACTTAGTATGAAATTTAAAAATTTGAAACGATTGAAAATGAGCTTAATATATCAAAAAAAATTGTAATGACAATGAAATCACATTACAAATTCATAAACTTTATACATGTAGTTAGACAGCTTCTACAGAACCTTCAAGAAGAATGACAAATAATAATGAAATGGATTAGAAGATTTTCCCGTGTAATATGAAAATATTAGTTATATAGCAAATATAAATTGAAGGAAAGCACCAAAAGCCTTTTAGAATACCTAAACGCCCTTTAAAAACTAAATATATATATATATATATATATATATATATATATATATATATATATATATATATATATATATATATATATATATATATATATATATATATATATATATATATATATATATACGTACGTCTAGTCCCAATGATGTCAAACAATGAAAGTGAGTAAGAATCAGTGAGTTTAAAAAACTATTTATCTGAAAAAAAGTAAAGAAGTCTTATTCTATAAAGATAAAAAACTGATATCTAAAATCTACAGGACCTTTTGACTCCGAACTACTACTTAGATAAGTACTGCACATATTTTTAGTTTAGAATTTGATCAAGAGAACTTGTAGTAATTTGGAGCCCCCCCCCCAGGCCCACGGATTTCGTCAAGCTAAATGGTACGACAAAGGGTTTAATAACAGAAACAAACTAAATAAATAAACTAATATTATTCCTGTAATACACTCAGGATTTTTATTTATTTACCCCAACAGATATACATGTATCTATCCGTTCAAGATGAAGCTGGCAATGAAGCCCAATGTTAGTGGTAAGAGATAAGTACGATCGTGTCATAACTTTTCATTAACGTCAACGCCGCTGTACAGCGTCATTGATGTGCTATAAATACGCTTGTAGCAGCCGGTTGAGTGACAGCCGATTGAGTGTCATCGGGCGGCGCGGGTCACCGGTGACCCGCGCCGCCCGATGAGTTTAGTGCGGGTCACCGGTGGCCCGCGCCGCCCGATGAGACAGTTTAGTGCGGGTCACCGGTGACCCGCGCCGCCCGATGAGACAGTTTAGTGCGGGTCACCGGTGGCCCGCGCCGGCGTGAACGTGTTAAGCCGACGTACCCAGACTACTGTTGATGCAATATCTGTATATATGATGACCGTGATAAAAATAAATGTTTTCCTTTTGTTATTCAATTATCTGTTATCAAATAAAGCAATATCCACCACTGCATAGTTCTGGGACTACAGTGATCAGCAAATCAACTCGGCTTGGTCACTTACCCCCTCGAGTAGACCTCAAACTTGACGGCGTGCCTTTTGAACACTCGCTGGCACGAGCGTGCGGACCGCTGTATGGGCAGCGTGAACACCGCGTCGTACTGCGGACTGTTCGTATCCTTGACAGTCGACGTGCGATCCGACACTGGCGCCTCCTGTAACAAACCCAATATAGATAGACACGACGTCGCTTCAGCGCCGCGAGTGATTTGCCTTTGTCAACGACAAATAAATTTATTTTGTCTATGACCAAAATGACTTATATTTTGGTCAAAGACAAAATAAATTTATAAATTACAAGTTAAAATAACGTTTCTTTTTTTAATAATTTGCTTAAATTATTCTTCTTCACCAACTCAACAGCTCGAACATATGACGTAGTGGGGTGAATGACCTATTTAAAATTAAAGGAATGAATGGCCTATTTAAACATAAAGGGATCAATAACCGTTTGAAAACGGACACGTTACAATAATTCTTTGTCTGGGTGTTTGTCTCTGTCATACTGTATTCATGGGGACATAATCCCCATATTATGTCCTAAGGATTACAAGAATTCTTAGGGTGTAAATCATTTGTTTTTTTGTTTAATTCCAATTTAAAGTTATCAAACATTACTTACCTGTGGATAAGGAAATTCAAACTTAACATATGTGTCCACTTCCTTGGGGTTAGGAACATTGTACGCGATCCCGCGGACGATTGTCAACTCCAAGTCGTTCTCGTTGAGGTCAGTGTTGCATTTCACGATCGAGAACTGACGGTTCTCGAAATGGAACTTCGGAGGACTTTGACTCAGGCTGAAAATAATAACAATTAAGTTAATAAGTATAATTACAGAGCAGTAGCATCACTTGCTGGCACTTATATTATGTTGTTTTGTTATGTGTATATATATATTATGTGTATGTCTGTATGTATAAATATATGTTATATATGTATGTACTTATTTATGTGTATTTATATATGTATTCCAAATTTGAATAATGACCGAATCGGAAGGTCTGAGCACGGGCTTGTCTAGTGAGAGAGTAGTCCAACTTCACCTATAAATTGTCACAAATAAAATAAAATAAATAAATAAATTCTATCAACTATTATTAACGTATAATATTATATTAAAATACAACGCAAGTGATTGATGAGAGCATATAAATTTTGTAACAACTTAAGAAATTCGGATTGATTAGTGCTTGATAAGGTTCCAAAAAATAATTGCTTTAATAACAATTCCATAAACAATTATAAAAAAAAAGTTTAAGGCAATATTGCACAATTGCATTGCTGTCACACCATGTTTTATACATTGGGTGAATTTTTCAAATATAAAATGTGATACTATTGAGTACGCAGAAATAATATACGCAGAAACCTATGTGTTTGTGATGTTATGACTGTATGTAAGAAAAATAAATTATGAAATTGTCAAATTGGAGGACACTTATTGACTGAAAATCTTGTTAATAACCCAGTTTATTAACAAGATTTTCAGTCAAATAAAGAAATAGTTATCATCGTGTATTGATAATGGAATGCCCCATCATTCCATTATCAATACACGATGATAACTATTTCTTTATTAGTTATCCTTAGAGAAGGGTGAGTACCTTTTAGCGATGACTATGAGATCCAGGTCCTGCTTGAGGCCGAGAGCGAGGTGTTCGTAGCGGTTCGCCTCGGCCACTTGGCCCAGCGCGCGGCAGTGCTCTCGGAACGTCTGGCATAGCTTTAGCTGGCTCGTCAGCAGCTGTTCAAGTACAATAGGGATTGTAAGGTAATTGGGCTAAAGCACTTTACAAAGTCAAACACTACAGTCCAAATGGGTTATTATAATCTCAGATCTGTGGATTCGCCAGTCGAGAAAAACCCCCATTTGTGACAGCGCGTCGCGAGCATCCCACAGAAACTGGTCGCGGGGCGTGTCAGTTCTTGTTGGATCCAGTTTTTTTCCTATAAGACTACTACTAAAATAAGCTAAAACTAATTGGATTTTGAATTTAGAAACACTAATTTAGTGGCATTTTTAATTAAAAGTGCGTCATAAAAGTTTATATAGTCAGCTTGTCACGTTACGTCTTGATAAAAATGGTGGAAGTTCTACCAAAACCTTCTATGAACTTCTGCAGTCAACTTAAAAAATCACGATACGCGGGTTTATTTCATATCACTCCACTTACACATCTTAATCAAACAACATTGTACAATATGCCGCCATAATTAAACAATGATAACTGACAGTCACATAAGGTTATGAAAATGAAAAACACAACGTCATACGTAAGTTGGCGGGAAAAGTCTTCTCTCTATGGGTGTTTGGCAGTGTTGCCAACACGAAGTTTTTGAAGGAAGTAGATAGTATTTTAAAAGGTTTGCAGCTGTCTAGTAATCTAATTTGTAAAGTTAGCAGATCTACCGCTGGCTTTTTTAATTACTTTGGAAATGTAAACCTACATTCCATAAGAATAATAAGCAGAAAAACATGAAAAAGAAAGATAAGGCGTTATTATTTTTATGGAAATTAAAGTTTTTACAAAACTGAAAAAGCTAAGGTAGATTTTTCTTGCAGGGTAGTAGATTTTAGAAGAAAACGAGAAGATAGCAGAGTTGATAAAACTTCCTTAAAAATAACTCAATTAACATACATATTAATTATCGTCACGCCTATCTCCCGTAGGGGTTGGCAGAGACCACAGATCTCCATCCGCTTCGATCCCGGCACACCCTCCATGCTTCCTCCACACTCATCCATCTTTTCATTCATCCTTCCTCTCACATTCATCGTAGCGAAACGGCCCTCCGTTAGTCGCTCAATTAATATTTAGGTATTTACATTTTGCAGACGGTCCAGTACGTCCCCGCCTTCCGCGTTCTCCATTTCCGTATTACCATCTACTGGCTCGCAGTCTTCCTTGGAGACGATGTCAAATCTAGAACAAACGAATACATTAAAATTAGACAAACAGATGGCAAACTCAATATTGTCAGTCCACAGCAGTTCATTCTTTATCATAGGCCTCTCAGAAGGCGCACCACCTAGCTAGATTTGTGATTATCTCTACCAGCCATCCAATTACCGCTTCAAAGCTTCCAGAAGAGATCGCCGTAGCCGAATCGGCTAAGATATCATCGTCAACGAAGCCAGCCACAAAGTGTCATAAGCTAATGATGGCAGCAGAGTCTATGTCTTGCAGGCGATTACTAATAAATTCTTTCTTCATTCTTCTCGTTCTCGCTCTTATTCGAATCCTTAGTCCACTCTACTTAACGAGGTAGGGGAAGTCCCTTTATGGACATAATTTCCTTTTCTTCACAACGCTTATTTAATTGCACACAATTGTTATTAACTCAATATTATTATAATATTACCAAATAAGCGAATAATTTGTGGTGAGGGGCGAGGAGACAAATCAAACAAAGTCATCCAAAATAAATTAAGACCAGTGTTTTAGTTGTATGAAGATGATTAATAACTTACGTGCTTTCTAATTGTTTCTTTGTTTGCGGAGGCAGTGGCAGTGATTTCAAATCCACAGCTAAACCGCCCCGAGCGGCTTCGATTAGCGAATCGAAACCTTTGGCGGCCCTCAAATATTCCTTGGCTTGTTCGATATTACCTGCGGTGAAAATTGGAATAAAAAATAATAAACAGATAAAATTAAAAAAGAACGCAAAAAAAGTTGTGAAAACTATTTTAATTCATATTTTCAAATCTGTTGCGGTGGAGCAAAAAGAATCCTGAAGTAATATTATACCTGCACGATATATAATATTTATTTATTGAGGATTGTTTGAAAGTAAAATCATATCCGTTATATTAAATAATAAACTTTTAATTTAAAATAGATGGCATTATATGGGCCATCCACAAATTACGTCACACGTTAAGGGGGAGGGATCAACAAAATTTGACATCGAGCGACAAGAGAGGCATGAGCGTTAACCTTTATGACATAAATTTAAAGCAAAAGAACTGTAACCTTAAAACTCCACGTGTAAAACAGGGGATGTGGCTCAAAAACGATGAAATTCATGTGACGTATTTTATGGATGATCCCATATATATCCCATTAAAAAAATCAATCAGGATAAAACATAGAGGATGAATGAAAGAGGACTGGTAAAAGAGATTTACGTTGCGAATATGGATAGAAGGGTCGGTAGGGGAAGACCAAGAACATAACTTGACCAAATTGCCGAAGTTTTTAGGAAAGGCTATGTCAAGAGTATCCTTAACCGGCGGGCTTGCATGAGGAGAGTGATGAGTGTCGAGAAAGCAAGGAAAGTAAGCCTAGATCGTAGCAAATGGAGATGCGTGATCTCTGCCTACTCCTACGGAGAACAGGTGTGATGATATATATATATCTGTAGGAAGGATAAAATCCAATTATGTAGAACATGTAACATACCACTCTTTTTGGCTTTCAAAGCAGCATCCTTGAACTCCTTCTGCTTGTGCAGCAACAAGGCTAGCTGTTTGTCGTGTCGGGTCGCGGGGCGGGGTGGTGCGCGGGGTGACGGGGAGGGGGCCGCAGGTGACGGGGCGGCGGCTGCGCGGGCCGGCAGGGAGGGCGCGGCGGAGGGCGCCTATGGAAACCAGACACGCCACTAAAGTCCCGTCTACGTTCAACTCTTTATAGTGTTACTCACGAGACATATATTATTGTTCTAATAAGCTTCGAGTAATAACATAATTCATAATAAAGAGGTGCCATAAGCAAAACGTGTCCTCTTACTTACTTCCGACATCATAGCTCCATTCATGTAGTTAAACGTGTCGGGATCAAACCTCATGTCACTTCACATAAGGGGCCATCCATAAATTACATTACAAGCATTTCATGATTTTAGGACTCTCCCCTTCCGTCGTTGTCATATTTAAATTGAAAATTGTCATATTGAAAATATTAAATTATAACAAAAATTACAAAATAATAAACATAGATTATAATGTAAATATATTTCTCTTTTTGAAATTGAATTTACAGTTTTAACACTTTAAATTCATATGTGTGATTTTAAGAGGCCTTTGGGCAGTCACCCCTCACCCCCTGGTCACACAATGACAGTTAATTGCCCCTCCGTCCCCTTGATGTGTGACGTAATTTATGGACGATCCCTTATCTTTAAATATATTCAAAAAAGGCCTTGAAGCAAAGTGATCACGCCATTATAATATATATTTAGATACACAAATATGACTGTGTATCTCACTTTCGATCTTAGCTTGACTGGCTGCCTATTCACCAACCCAGAGATATTAGTATACCCTTTCAAAACTTTAAATGATCTTTGTGCTCCAGTGTATCTGATTTCAAAGTTCCAATACCTGGGAGTTTCTAATAACATCTATCCCCGTTCCATGGATAATTTAAAACTTCTTACTCGTTCACACCACACTGGCTTTATCTTTATATCCTTGCAAATGTATATGTATGTTTGTGTGTATATGTGTGTGTAATTAGTTTTCAATTTTTTCTTTTAGTACAAGCTGAACCACTTTTCTCAGTTTCGCCCGCAGGTGGACTGGTAGAGAATCCTCAGTGGCATTAAGTCCATCTGTTGTGCATTTTGTGAAAAAATAAATCAATAATACGACGTTTAAGCAATGTAAATATCAACGCAAAACGTAGTAAACCGAGAAATGAAAACAGGCAAAAATTTAATTTTTCCGAAAAAATTGTATCTGATCACTCAATAACAGAAACAAAATTTTCTACTGGTCGTAGAGGTGTGAGAAGACTCAGACTATTACACACAGTATTTTTTATGATCCGAATATGCAATAAATAAATTTGACATGTGTCATTTACAACTTATTCGCTTTTTGCGTCGATATAGATAGATAATAAAAGACATGTAGACACACACACACACACACAGATAGATAAAAAAGACACATACAGAAAGAAATAAAAAACCACAAACACTGTAAAGTTGCAGTAAACCACCCAATAAAAGAAAAGATTTAAACGTCCACACACAGTTGAGAGGTCTCCGACCAGCGTTAGAGGATACTTTGGAGGTGCACACAAAAAGTCACTCACCCCTTCAGTTGGCAATGGCCCATGTCCTAAGGGTATCGGCAATTCGTCGAATTGTACGGGCCTCCCCGCCGAATGCAACCGAATGGCGTCCTTATACTGTTTCACTATGCGCCCCATGCGACGCGCTTTGGATGCGTTGCCCTGCTCTTTCGCCTTTGCCTCTTGTTCCTGATAAAAGAATAATAATCGCTAAGAACAAATATCTATCACCGATAACACCGCTATTTAAATATAAACATTACAATCAATCTAATATATATAAAAATCTCGTGTCACAGTCTTTGTTATCGAACTCCTCCGAAACAGCTTGACAGGTTTTTTATACCCCTAGGTGATAAGGACCATCTATTGTTAAAGTTTAAACTGGACGAATTATGTCTGACAATTTTTAAGTTTTTCAATATTCCCATAAATATATACTCAAAGTAACTTATACAACATATCAAAATTTTCATAAGTTACTTATATCATTACATAGAGTCCCCTATTTTCTCATTAAAGTGCAGTTAATATTATATAATCATTTCTTTATATATTATTCTCTATATATTATTTTTTTATGTACATAAAAACATTTTTTGTACAAAAAGAATGTATCTTTTGGTTATTCACATAAATACACAAATAATCTCAAAGGAAGTGAATAAAATAAACAAAGTGTTAACCTGAAACGCAGCCAGCCTTAATTTCAAAGCCTCAGCGACTGTTGGTGCAGTTATAAGACCTGTTGTTTCAGAAACTGGCTCAGGGGTAGCAACCTCTGGAAAGTGAAGATCAAATGATAAAAAATACATATGTTTAGGATCAAAACATCTCTATATGTATGTAAATAGAGAGAGTTTTGGACGATCAGCTTTCGAAGCTAAGGGTCGCGATTATTGCAATTCTGCAGTGGATTATATGTTGATATGTATTTTCTTAGCGTAGTATACTCCCTTCGTACACTCGGGACTCGGGAACGAAACGAATGAAACACTTCGTACAAACGGGATCTTTTATACAAGCAAGTTTACAATTCTGTTTCACTGACTGCTGACCTAGGGCGACCATTGTACTACGTCGGAGAGTCCCATTCTATGTCTCACTATATAATGCTAGTTCACTGATTACAATAAGAACTTTAAAATACAATATTATGTCTCAGGACAGTGGAGGATGTATGTGAACCATATCCTAACACAAACATTATTAGTTTAAATTTGAAATGAAATAATTTTTTTTCCATCCATTATGTTCAATTACTAAAAATGGTCAAAAATTATAAAACTCGAGAGAAAATAGAGAGAGAGAGAGTGTGTTGTTGGTGGTGGTTGCCAAAATGAAAGTTGCTTCAAAATTTTGGCAACCACGGTTGCTAAAAGGCATCTGAGCAGATTATATTATTTAAGAGTTATAATATTACCTGTGGAACTCTGCGTCTGATCCTCACCCTTTTGCTGGGATTTGAAGGCAGCAGCGATAGCCTCAACGGTGGGCAATTCACTAAGGTCCATCTCCTGACCTCCCCGGTATGCCTCCACCACAATTTCGAATTGCTTGACTACCTTCAGGTATTCTAGTGCTAATGGTTTGTCTCCAGAATGCTTGCACGAGAGAGCAGCGGCTTTGAATTCCTCTTTACGTTCTGGAAAATGGTTTGAAGAGGTTTATTGTGAAGAGTTGTGGAGAAAAGCGGATGATTTGAAGAATGGTTCCTATTACAGGTATTGTGCAACTTGTATGACAGTGAAAAAACATAACTATTAAATAACTTTAAAGACTTTTAATTTTAATAAAAAAACCTCAGACTTTTGGGAAATGGAAAAAATACATAAAATAGGGTAAGTACAAATAAAACTTACTTAAAATTATTTGCAAGCCTTGCTGTCTTTCTGGACTTAATTCCTGATCATCAGTGACAGGGGGCGGCGGTGGTGGGCCTTTAGGCTCTGGAGCAATTGGAGGTTCAGGACTCGGGTCAGCTACTGGAACCTCATTTGTTGAAAGATCCTGAGGTGGTGAGAGTGGTGGAGCACTCGGTAAAGAGACTGCAGGCTGTGCTGGTTGATCTGTTGGCTTGTTAATGCTAACAGGTGGAGGAATATCCTCATCTTTGATCATTTTACCAGCTTTTGCTTGCTTCAGTAAATCGTTGAGTGTCTTTAAGCCACGACCAAATCTATTAATTCAAAATTTTACAAACCTCATTATTAAGATGTAATGCAACACCATTCAGTTTTAGAATAATTAAATACTACTTATCCTAAATATTTTTTAAACTATGGAAAATGTCTTTTCTGTTGGAAACATTCAGTTCTGGGTTCATAATCTAATCAAAACTTAAATTTGTTTTAAACACCAAAAATAAATTTTCGGGTGTCTGGATGGAAGTTTTCACAAATTTGTATCAAAAAAAAAATTCAAATGGATAAAAGATGATTTGGAAAAGAGAGTGCTTTCTATGTTTGTATACACATTACAAGCTAACTACAAAACTAGCCAAATAATCATATTTTTGTATTATTCTATTAGGTGAGTATAAAAATCTGGAGGCCCTATATCTTTTCCATAAAAAATTATATTCGTAATTACCGTCTTGCTCGACTGCTCTCTCCACTTGCCTTGGCGTTTTTTTCAGCTGCTGCATAATTGGTTATTCTATCTTGTAACAGACTAATTATACTGCTGTCCGTACTGACAGGAGGTGGTGGCGCAGGGCGACTTGTTCTAGGCGGAGGCGGAGGAGCTTCGTCATCATCTAGGGCTAATTCCTTCAACTCATTCAGGAGTTCCGGGTCATCATCATCTCCTAGAAAAGAAATACTTGTCATTGATTTACAATGTTACGGACTGGCACAACATGGCGCAGGTGAGGCTTATGTCCAGCATTTACCTCCCATAGGCTTTTGATGATGATGAACTAAATTATAGTCATAAATTATATACATTATAACAGCCTATTCCATATTTCGTTGCCTACTGTTATGGACAAGCATGATAGGTTAATGTTCATTACAGTTTTTTTTTATGGGATAGGGAGGGAAACAAGCAAGCATATCTTGATGGAAAGCAATTAACAATTGCTGGCTCAAGAAATAGAAAATTCTATACCCAGCATTGAGACAAAAATAACATTAATACAATGGAATAAATTATTGCAACTTTATATTACCTGATCCCTCATCATCAGATGGAATATCTCTTAAACTATCAGCAATCATTGCATCAAGATTAGCTACAGGCAATGGTGCTGGTTTCTTTGGTCGTTGTCTTCCTCCACCTCCTCCGCTTATAGCAGCCAATTCTGCTTCCAAGTCAATATCATCATCAGATAAATCCAGGGGTTCATCATCATCTACATCTGGAATATCCAACAGTCCAAACTGAAACAGAAAATAAACCCTTTTAAACATTGTTACTTTTTTAATCAATATACAAATATTAAAAAGAGTTTAGCTAAAAGTATAACATTATTATTAACGTCTTTATAAATAACTACATGAAAAACAATAGCCTAAAAAAACATTGTTTTGATTAATAAGTTTTAAATAAGTAATACATTCGAGTTTTATGTCTTTACATACTTATGTTTCATTTATGCTGTTTACATTGAATAAATCTTTGTAGAACCATACATTTATACAAGCATTTTTCTTCACATATGATACAATCAGCTGACATAAAAATAAGATTTACACAAATATATATACTAAAGAAAAAGCTTTACCGTATCTTTCAAAACAAACTTCTTATAGTTTAATGTACATACTATTGTAAAAGAAATAAATACAAAGACTAACAATGACTCACCTGAGATAAATTACTTCTTTTGCTTGCTTTTGGTTTTCTAGACATTTTACACCTTTAAGAAGATTGCAAAAGATACAAGTAATGATAGATATCTCATACCATCACAGCAGTATTTTTTTTTGAATTGAAAAACTAATCAATTCTTTTAATTTTCATTTGATTGGTGCCTTTCTGATGTCACTGACAACAATATTGACAATGACAAGATAAACGTTTATCACTATATAATAGTGATCTATAATTAGTCAAACAATGATTGCAATTTGTTAAAAAAATATGGCAACTAGGTCCGTAAGTCAATCGAATGGTAATTATAAGAAAACAATTCAATTGTCGATTTTATTCATAACTACTCTCTAAGGCTATTATTAGGTAACATTTTTTAAAATATAAAAGTCAGTATTTTGGAAAAGATTTTTTGTAAATAATTTCTATGATAATATAAAAATAATTTCTTCAAATACACAATAAAATTTAAACGAATTTTTTTGTTCAAAATCTGTCAGATTATTTTTATATCTTTATTATTTTTATATATTATTTTTATATATTATTAAGAAATCACTTTCTCTTATCACGTTCATTGATTCATTTTAAGGGGCTAAGGGTTTTCAATAGTGCTAATCATATTTCGTTAATAACACGTAAACGGTTTTTATAACTTTTTATAATCTCATATCTACAATATGAATTTTATTATATATTTTTAGGCAAAAATCGATCATTTGACTATATTAGTGGGATAATTCAATTTTAGACATCTTGCAGCACAGTTCTATTATATCTGTGGCAAGAGTGACGTATGAACAGCCGAAACGAAAACGAAAGAAAAGCCCTTAGTGCCGTTGTTATCTTCTAAAATTCCTGAAGAATGGAGACAAACGGCCAGGCTAATGGGCTCAAATCTAAAAAGAAAGAGAATGGTGATGGGAAGGACAATTTATGGTAAAACTTTATAGATTATTCACTAGTAACATACAGCATCCATATAGGGTATCCAATGTGTCACACCTACGTGATGTCAAGATTCATACCAGAGAAATATGTGACCTAACTGCGTCTACCACCTATGTTTGCAACATTAGCCTTAAATAATAACAATACAATAATTTATTTTCCCACACAACTAGGTCACCATATATTTACATGGAAAGTGATACGATATCTGCAGTGAAATGACGGTGAATGTCTTTTCCAGGTCTGCGATATTAGAGGAAGTTCAAAATCAGGGTAACACAAAACTACCTTCAAATAAAAATGTATTAGTTTTGGGTGACAATGAGACTGGTAAAACAACACTCATAGCTAAGTTACAAGGAGTTGAAGACCCCAAAAAGGGTTCAGCTCTTGAATATGCGTTTATAGACGTTAGAGACGAATATCGCGATGGTGAGTACAATATACTAAAAAAAACAAATCTGGTTGACCAGTATCAATTCTAATTAGAATATTCATACCATAATAAAAATAAATACTTTTTTAGGATGGTATGGACATTTATATTTTATTATTATAAGTAATTTATTTTTATTTTTATATAAAATATGAAATATAAATTTTTGATGTATAATATCTTAGTTTCCATTAAGTCTTATAATTTAGAATTAGATAATGTTTTAATTATGTTTTTTAGATTTATATAGATTGTTAAATTTGTATATATTATAACAATTTTGTATGATAGAGTATTTCTAAATTATATTTCATTATAGACCACACAAGACTCAGTGTATGGGTGCTAGATGGTGACCCAGGACATACAAACCTGCTCAAATTTGCTCTCAGCGAAGATACATTTCCACATACCTTGGTTATACTCACAGTGGCCATGACCACCCCATGGGGTATATTGGATCAACTTCAAAGTTGGGCATCAGTGCTTGGCAACCATATAGATAAATTAGGTCTCACCTCTGGTAAGTGATCATTTGTTATTTTAATTCTATTGCATTAATTGACATTTTTAAACAGTTTTATTTATCTTGAACCTCATATATTTGTTTGTTTCAAATTACAATGGCTTTTTCAACTACTTCTATTAAACTGATTCATATGAAACTTTACATGCACACTGGGTTTCTGTGATGATACAATGTTATTAATGAGGGTCAGTCAGGAAGTGGACAGTGGAATTCTTAACCACTACTAGTGATCCCCAACTCCAAAACCAAAGTCACGTGGGGGTCACTAGTATGGTCAAGCATATTTGATTAGTTGTGCGAGTCCCATACAATGTGTTTGGTGAAAAATCAAAATAAAAACTAAAAAAATATAAAAGTAAAAAAATGATTGAGTATCTGTTTACTGAATGTATAGTAAATGGTTGATGGTGTAATGGGCTGGTTTCTGCAAGTTAACATTATCATGCGCCTATTTTGCATTTACTGAATGTACAATTAATTCAGATTCTTATGTGCCCCACATTTTTATTTTAACAACACACCTTTTAAGTTAAAACCTTTTAAATAAAAACTTATTTATCTATTTTTATTTAATTTAGTTTTCTAAATAGAACCCACTCTAAGAATGTGTAAATGAAGATTTATATGTACAAAACAATGCTGCTACTTGATGCTAATATTCAATGAGGATATGGTATTTCAATGGTGAAGCTGGCCCATTCATGTCATAGTTTTAAAATACATACTTATAACTATTACATACTTCCTAATAAATAATTACTATTGGTTGGTTAAGTTAGTGTGATTTCACTTTAAACATTGACTTTTTAGAAATGTTGTTATCAGCTCATTCTTTTTTACAAGTTCGTACGATAGCGTCTAGACTTGAAAATAGCCTTCTTTTTGGTAAGCTGCAAAAATATTTAGTGAATAGTGAATTTCTCTAAAAAAATATGCTAAAACTAGGTTACCTCGATTTGTCGATGCATTGTAATGAATTAATGCATGCTATCTATACATTTTATTGTTACTTTTTGCTTGAATATTTTGCACTGTACACTTTTATTACAGATATTACAATAATAAGTAATAATTTTAACGACTAACTAACTGGCTCAGTGATGAAACTACCGAAAACGGTATTCAGTGGTCGCGTGTTCGATTCCCCCATCAGAATAAATATATATTTATATAAAATCTTATCCTAAGCAAAGGTAGTGGCTCAGCTTTTGCTAACAGGGGAATGGATACCCCTGTAGCGCTGATTTTCAAGCAGTCGTTTCCCGTGATGTGATGCGGGAGATGGCGTGCGAGCGTGCGTGCGTTCATGTATTTGTGTGTGTGCGAGTTATTGTTTAAAAGTCCTTTAGTTTTGTAATAGATTGTCTGTTAAGCAGAGCAGCTTTGTATTTTTTTAAAATAACCGTGCTCCTTTTATTTCTGAGCGGAGACGGTAAATCGTTCCAGATTCTTCCTGCAGAAAATGTGTTTATTTATTATTATATTAAATATATTTATGGCGTACGAGTATTTGTTCTAAGTCTCGATATCACGCCAATCCACTTTGGACACGGATGATGGCTTAATATCCATTCTTGCTGTAATTTTAAGGCCTTGTGCAGCTGCTATATATATATATATATATATATATATATATATTAGGTGTACAAATAAGTTTCCGCAGTTTTTTATAAAAAATTAGGAATTTATTGTAAAGGAAAAGTACATTACGTTTTATTCAAAGTATTTTCCATCATTTGCCACTACTTTTCCCCATCTTTCTGGCAACATTCGGATACCCCGTCGAAAAAACTCTTCATCTTTTGACGCTATCCACAAATCTACCCAATTTTTGGTGTCTTCATATGATGTGAAGCGCTGCTCAGACAGACCATGTGCCATCGACCGGAACAGGTGATAATCAGAAGGGGCTAAGTCTGGTGAATACGGCGGGTGGGGTAAAACTTCCCAGTTGAGTGTTTCCAAGTATGTTTTTACCGGCGCCGCAACATGTGGACGAGCATTATCGTGTAAAAGAATAATTTTGTCGTGTCTGGAGTAGTAATGGGCGCGTTTTTCCTTAAGTGCCCGACTCAATCTCATCAATTGTGTTCGGTAGAGAGCTCCAGTAATGGTTTCGCTTGGTTTCAGCAATTCATAATACACGACACCAAGCTGATCCCACCAAATACACAGCATGAGTTTTTTTCCATGAATATTCGGCTTAGCTGTCGATGTTGATGGTTCGCCGGGCTTAACCCATGACTTTCTCTTCTTTGGATTATCGTAGTGAATCCATTTTTCGTCACCAGTGACTATACGATGCAAAAAACTCTTTTTTTATTCCTGGCAAGCAGCATTTCACTCATGCATAATCGGCGTTCAACGTCTCTCGGCTTTAGTTCATATGGAACCCAATTTCCTTGTTTTTGAATCATTCCTAACGATTTTAAACGATGTGAAATTGCTTGTTGAGTCACTTGTAGAGTAAGTGCAAGTTCTTTTTGCGTTTGGGACGAATCTTCCTCCAATAGTACTTCTAATTCCATGTCTTCGTACACTTTCGGCCTTCCACTGCGTTCTTTGTCTTTAACGTCAAACTCACCGTTCTTAAACTTTTGAAACCATTCCTGACAACTTCTCTCACTTAAAGCAGCTTCACCATATGCTTCTAGAAGCAATCGATGCGCCTCAGCTGCAGATTTTTTCACATTAAAGAAGTAAATCAAAAGTTCCCGCAAATGATGCTTATTCGGAATAAAACTTGACATTTTTGCACGAAAAAAATTACGTGATGCTGATACGGAATCACTAGTACTTTAAGGTTATGGTGTTGCCAGATGACTAAACTTGGGATATTACGTTTTACATCTGACAATTTCTCCATAACCTTCTGGTGGGGCCATCTTTTGACAAACCGCGGAAACTTATTTGTACACCTAATATATGTATATGTATATGTATATGTATATGTATATGTATATATATATATATGTATATATATATATATATATATATATATATATATATATATATATATATATATATATATATATCCCACTACAGGGCACAAGGCCTTGGATCATAAGGATTCATGGATGTCTTTTTTATATTTCATAATTACGAGTGTTTTTTCATATATAAAATATTTTTTAATAAAACTAGTTCCTTTCATTCGGCCTTATAACCTTGACTAAGTATGAGTATACCACACATTAAAAATTATGAATAAAACATACTCATATAGAGTTTCCATAAGAAGTCATTAAAGTTAATTTAAACTTGAGATTTTTATAACGTGGTAAAGTTGCGCTTTGGACAACATTTGTACGGGGCATGAAGGAGCCGGTCTGAGAAAACTAAGCGCTGTCGCAGAAAGCAGACCTCGGTATTGTAGTTTTTCTACCGCGCTTTATTTAGCCTTGCTGTAAGAATCTCTCCCTCCACTCCCCATCCCCATGTCTTCCTTACCCTCCTTAAAAGCAGACAACGAATTTGAAGACGTGTCCACAGGTAGAAATGTTTACATACCATTAGGAGGCTTGCTTACTCGTTCTTCTTAGCTCTCCTATAAAACAATCACAAAACCCTTGGATAGATTTTATTAGATTTTAACATCTTGACGCAGAAACAAAATAGAATTTGATCCGCCCCAAAAACAATTTACATACATGCATACATAAATAAAATTATATTGCGAATAAGTGAAATAATTTAAAAACATAGAGACGTCTCGAAGACGTCAAAGTCTAATTCCACATGGAATGATCGACGTCTACCAGACGTCATTGTATATCAATGGGTTAAACTAAACTATCGCATTTTGTAGCAAAGGTAGGCTTTGTAGCTATTGGTTGGCATGTAATAAGCTTCATCAAGTTGTCTCATCCCACTTAGAACCAACGAATAGTCTAACTAGTGTGTCCCTACTATATGAACAATCGAGGACACAGTTCAACCACAAGCTCATAGTTGGAATTCGCTATAAAACGATTATACTTAAAGTCAAGGAAAATATACTTAAAGTCAAAGTAAAGGATTAAAAAGAAACAAGCTGCAGTCCACTGCGGAGAAGTGGGAGGCTAAGACGAGCCACCTAGTCTGATTTTCGGCCTAATGAATCTAGTTTCTGCCACATGATATGTGGCATGATGTTAGCCATATATATCTAAAAATCAATCTTGGCAGTCCTTTGCTGATCATAGGGCTTCCCTACTATGTATCTCCTATCCCTATCTTCGGCTTCACATATTTTTTTTATAGAATAGGAAGGCAAACGAGCAAGCGTATCACTTGATGAAAAGCAATTAACGCTGCCTATAGACATCTGCAACACAAGAAGCATCACAGATGCATTGCTGGCCTTTAAGGTACTAGTAGGCTTGTTTTTTTGAAGGTTTCAATGTCGAATCGAATCGGAAATACCGCCGAAGGCAACTGGTTCCGTAGAGTAGTGGTTCGTGGAATGAGGTTTCGGGAAAACACGTGGATATATAAAGTAGGTGTCAAAACTAGTATAGATATAAAGAATCTTTGTGAAGCGCTAATTAAAAATAACTATCAAAATGAAAATGTTGACACAAAAATAATTAACATATCAGGAACGGCAAAAAAACCAGTGGCCAACACGATGATAGGAAGGATCTGTACTACACAGATACCTCTATTTGGGGTAGATGATGTATGTACAAATTTATAAGAGTTGTAACTCTTATTACTTCGAATTCCGAAAAAACAATTTTCAAAATTGGTCACCCTAGTCGTAAAAGATGGTGTTTGGGTAGAATGTTAAAGTCCCCACTGTTTATTTCACAACTGTGACTCATTCATTACGTCAACCCACCGTATTATTTAATCAATGCCACGATATGGTAAAACTAACAGGTTCCAACGACTCACTGGCCACAGATTATATTGTTGTTGAGCTGTCAATGCGTTTTAATTATTTTTTATTATGGCTCGCGATGTCATCAAACGAAAACACTTGCATAACCGCAAGTATTTTAATTTCAAAGATATATTTTTTTAACAAATTGAATTGGTGTAATTATAATAAAACTAATTTATACGCTTCCATAATTTTAAAGTTTTTAAAACATTTTTGTAGGATAAATAAATAAAGTGTTCAACAACTCAACTTTATATTAATAATTATCCTGTTCGATTCGGTTAAGCTATTTATTGACTCAGATCAAAGAATTGAAAAAAAATTTAGGTTTTGGTAAAACACATATAAGGGCAGTGGCGTAGCGAGGAGGGGGGGGGGACAAGGGGGGGCATCATGCCCCGGGCGCTACTCACAAAGGGTCGCCAAATGGCCCGCAAAACAAAAAATTGCTGGATAATTTTTATTATAATTGATTTCCGGAAAATATATTTTAAATTTAGTGCCTGTGTATATAGTATTGTCTGATAAAATAATATGCTCGCTACGCCACTATATAAGGGTATCATCTATGGACGTCCTTCGGAGTAAACTGTGGCAGGTTGGATTCCCGTTCGAGATAAATAGTATATGTATGACGTATAGCTATTTATTCCGAGTCTTGATGTCGAATCCGCCTTGGACAAGCGTGTGAGTTAATATCCATTCTTTCTGAAATAGACCCAGCATAAGACTATATTATAGGCTGTAAAAAATTTAATTCTAAAGAAAACCTGTATAAGGTATGCCTAATATTTTTTATCATCGCAGGCCGCATGGTAAATCCATATTCAAAATTGTAAATAAATAACAAATTTTTGCGGTAGGAGCATGGATTTTTGATTCGATTCCCTTGCATGCTATAGCGTTCGATTAAATTAAAACAACTAACTTAGTAAAGTAAAATAAGTGTAAAATGAAAGGAAGCTTTCTACTAGTTCAGAAGCGATTCTATTATTAAAGGGAGATAGATAGTTAATTTTTTCAAGAATTACCCCCCTACTACATTTAAAATCACGTTAGAAATTTCTTCCGTAATTGAAAAAGTTGTTATTAACTTGCGACCCTCGTACCGATTGAGGTTTAACCCCTGGAATGGCCGAACGCGGGTCTACGCAATTGCGTTAAACTGCCGGAACGTGGGTCTGCATGGAAAAGACTTTTCTCATTTATCTTTAGCCTTTACAGGGAAAGTTAATATATATATATATATAATAGGATATATATATAATAGGATAACATTTTATCCTCTAACCAAATCGAAACACGACCTACGATGGAAAACGAAACACCATTACCATCCATTGTATAAACAACGCCTGAATACTTATTTTGTGTTCTACAATAAACGTGATTACCACACCAAAAGTTTTATATATTGTCTTATGAAATCGGTTTCAAAATATTATATCTGTATTTTATTAATGGAGTCAGGCGTTACTTTGCGGAAATCCATCACTATATGGACAGTCAAAAGTTTTACTTAGCTAAGATCCGCGACAAGCAAAACAATAACAGAAAATTAATAATGTGTGTTTTTTCGTTGGGTTTAGTGGATTTATTTGGAACTTAAACCAAAAACTTACCGAAAATCAGCCATCAACTCTCCACCCACCAACCACTATACACAACGCCAAACACACACTGCGCCACCTCCTGCCAGTTACTGATTTGAGATAAGTCCAGAGGTCTCTCTAGGTGGTATTTGTCCGGAACATAGGGGGATTTGAGTGCGCGACCCCGGACACTCAAGCTACTGTTAGTCAACTCCCTTCACTCACGGCGAAGAGGCGCCGTCCCCGAGTACCGCATGGGGGTACGGTCGGTAGCACTGCCTGGCCACTACACACGGCTCAGTCAAATGGACTCGCGGACCCAAGTAGGATGTGGTCTTACAGTACCTGGGGGTTTTGCGGCGGGGCAAACCCCCCCCCCCATAGAAAACACATTATTACGAAACCAAATCCTTCAAATTACTTCTGACCCATCTTCCTGTACTAAATACAATGCAATATTACAGAACAAAGGCTACAAAGCAACAAACAGCAAGTGCAGAAGTGGCTGAGGTATACGGAACCTGGCGACGAGCTGGAACAAAACGCCTCGTCACCCATGAAGAGGTCGTCCCGTAATCTCACCGACGAACTGGTGGACGATGACGACGACAGCCCCCTACCAGAAGCCGTTCTCACCACCAACCTCGGTCTAGATATAGTAGTAGTTGTTACTAAGGTGAGACTTCGATTGAAATGTAATACAAGTCAATACGCCAGTTAGCAAGTTAACAATAAAATTAAACACAACTTATCTTTATTTTGAACAATCGCAACAATATAGTCAGTCTTCATTTATAATAAATTATGAAAATAAACACAACTTATTCTTATTTTGAACAATCGCAACAATATAATCAGTCTTCATTTATAATAAATTATGAAAATTAAAAATAAATCACCTTTATAATCACATTATTAAAGCAAAATTTTCTGTGACAGTAAATATTATTAAATTATATGCAACACGTTTTTTTTTAGTTATATCTCTCGTGTCTGACGTGCTAATTCTAAATTTTCGTGTGGTTTCGGAAAACAAGACTATTTGGCGTCCCGGAATTTTGTTTGAGGACAACGGGACAGGTGGCCAAAAAATGGACAGTCCTGTTCAAAATAGGACGTATGGTCACTTTATATATAGTGTATATAGTGAAACAAACGAAGTCTCTCCCAATTTTCAAAAAACTTGTCAAAAAAGTATTTTTAGATAGATAGTGATATCTATCTGTATTAATACTTATGTATCTTTTTATTTATTCATTTATTATGTACGGTTAACTCATATTTATCTTTTTAACACTATGTCCATCCTACGGGTTGTCTGGAAGAAATCGTTATTAGCGATAAGACCGCCATTTGTATATAAATATTATCCATAAAACCTATATTTATACTGATGCAATTTCTTAGTATTTTGAGACAGCATACAATTGTACTAACATACAAACTGTATGCAAAGCCACAAAATTCTAAGAAATTGCATAATTATAAATATATTTTTTCAATAAACAAACATTATTAATGCAGTCAGGCGTTACTTTGCGGAAATCCATCACTATATGGACAGTCAAAAGTTTTACGGAAGACAACCGAAAGGTGTGTTCCGTAGAGTCTACTATACCTGAAGATGCCTCGTGTTGGGGCGAAACACGTGTCGTGTACAAGATGGAAAAGTGATAGTGTGTGTTTGGCGTTGTGTATAGTGGTTGGTGGGTGGAGAGTTGATGGCCGATTTTCGGTAAGTTTTTGGTTTAAGTTCCAAATAAATCCACTAAACCCAACGGAAAAACACACATTATTAATTTTCTGTTATTGTTTTGCTTGTCGCGGCTATCTTAGCTAAGTAAAACTTTTGACTGTCCATATAATAAACAAACAGTCTAAATGACTTGCTGGACAATCTAGTGTTAAAGAACTTTAATTTATTTGTTTTTGTGATATTCCTAGTTAGCTAATGTTTATGTGACTAGGTTTTAACTTTGAATTAGGTGAGAGTAAAATGTTTCCTTGTCAGCTAAGTCTACTGAACATTCGAGTTTATTCACATAAGAGTCTTGGTCGACTTTATTATGTTTAAAAAAAGTATAAGGCTATGTTACTTAATCATCAAACATGTTACAACAAGTTATAATAGTCAGATTTCATCAGTATTCGCGTTGTCAATTATTGTTTTTATTCTTATATATGATTTATGTTTATCGATCACAAGTAACAATTATGGAGTGGTAGAGCCACGCTGCAGACGAATACTTTGTCAAGAATGGCATAATATTTGTCTCTAGCATGAATGGTCCGGCTCGCCCGGGGAAAGTACCACACTCCCGCAGAAAACTGGCGTCTGAGTGATAGCTTACCTACCGCGCTTCGTGCGGTGAGCGGCCGAGTTCCGCAGACTTCACCTTCCACTTCATTCTACTCCTCCACTCCAAAAATGACACTTTCCTTAAAGGTCGCCAACACTTCCGCACTGCCTATGGCGCTGCGGAAGTCTATGGGCGGCGTTGATTGCTTTTCCATCAGGTGACACGCCTGCTCGTTTGCCTTCTTATCCCATAAAAAAAATCAAGGTCGGGCGGTGGCAGAAAATCAGTTTCTCTGCTCAATGAGTGGAGGTTTTAACAGAGCCAACGTCCATTTCCTATCTTTATGTACTGTCTATTGCGTATTCATGTGTATTGGCAGAAGGAAATAAATTATTCTATCTATCTTTATTCAAGCGTGGTCTCTATTAACAGACAGATTACATGAGCACACTGGAGAAAGAGCACGACTATCGTGACGAGCATTTCGACTTCATGCAGCAGTGGATACGGCGGTTCTGTCTGCAGTACGGCGCGGCGCTCTTCTACACCAGCGCCAAAGAGGACAAGAACTGCGATCTGTTGTACAAGTACCTCACGCATCGGATATACGGTCTGCCCTTCAGGACGCCCGCGCTCATCGTGGAGAAAGACGCTGTACTCATGTGAGTAACCATAACCGTCTTTGATATGAAACAGAGCCACGCTGCAGACGAATACTTTGTCAAGAATGGCATAATATTTGTCTGTAGCATTCATACATACATATCGTCACGCCTGTGTCCCGTATTGGTAGGCAGAGACTACAGATCTCCATCTGCTACGATCTCGGCATACTTCTTCCTCCACACTCATCACTCTCCTCATGCAAGCTTGTCGGTTAAGGGTACTCTCGACTTGGTCTTTTGCTAAAAACTTGGGCAATTTGGTCAAGGTATCAATTATCAGTAATTGAATTGATTTTTTCCGATCATTATTAACAATATAGCTGAAGCGGATCGTCGTTGAACATTATCAATATCAGCCCGCGGCAGTCCACTGCTGGACATAGGCCTCACCCAAGGCGCGCCACCTAGCCCGATCTTCGTCTACACACATCCAGTCTCTGCCAGCCGCCTGCGCAGATCGTCGCTCCATCTAGCAGGAGGGCGTCCCACACTACGTTTGCCAAGTCGCGGTCTCCACTCCAGCACTCGTCTACTCCAACGATTGTCGATTCTCCGACAAACGTGTCCAGCCCATTGCCACTTCAGTCTGCTAACTTGAAGAGCAATGTCGGTGACTCTGGTTCTCCGGCGAATTTCTTCATTTCGAATTCTGTCCACCAGAGAAACCCCGAGCATAGCTCTCTCCATAGCGCTCTGAGCGACTTTGAGCTTGGCGAGGAGACGGACTGTCAGTGTCCACGTCTCGGCACCGTAAGAGAGTATGGGCAGGACGCACCGTTGAACACTAGTCTCTCTAAAAATGGAGTGGACGATACCTTATTAGATATCTTATCGATATCTTATAAATTAAGGCGAAATAATTAAAAAACAGTAATACATGCACTTCTCTTCTTCGTAAAAGTTATTGAGTTATGTTTATATACTTTGTAATTATTTATTGTTTATGTTTAACATCCTAATTCTACCACCCTTTACATTACTAACCAAAAATGCATAGTGCGTAGGTAAATAGGAAAAGAGAAACGACATTGCACGTCGCAATGACTCACAATTACTTCTGTGATATCGCATGAGTCACCCCTGTTTTAATCGATACTCGAGACGCAGTGCAGACACACATCTCTACGAATTATAACATGAGATAGACAATGGCAAGATAATAGGTGTCAGAGGTGAGGTTGACGGTGGTAAAGAATTCTTATTTAATCATATACACAAATAAAAATGGAAAGGATTATTGTCTGTCCTTTTCTAATGCGTATTTTTTATGGAAGAGATTAAATATGTAGAAGAGACAAATGGGCTACCTTCAGCAGTATTTCTGAATCGATACGACATTAGAATTTACAAAAACAAGCCAACTCATTTTTCAAAGGCCGACAATGAATTTGCAATGATTATGGTGTTGCTTATTTTATAATTACGATGATGTGGATGGAAGTTGTTGATTGTTTCCCATCGGGTGACACACCTGCTCGTTTGTCTTCCAACCAAAAAAATTGAATAATTAAATTATGATTAAGAATAGAAAGGCCTGAGCAAAAAAAAATTGAATAATTAAATCATTCCAAAATATATATACATTCCGATTAAGAATAGAAAGGCCTCTGCAAAAACAATAATTAAATCATTCAAAAATATAAATACATTCAGATTAAGAATAGAAAGGCCTCTGCCAACACTTGCAGATATTTATGGGCGGTGTTGATTGCTTTACTCCATAACATAGTATTCAGTCTTCAGACTCCCGTTTGTTTTACATCAGTTGCAGTTAACGATTGAAGGGACGAAATCTGATTGCCTTATATTAATAAAAATAAAAAAATCTTTATTTATCACACTTTTTTTATAATAACTAAACTCTCTTTCTCTCTCTCTCTCTCTCTCTCTCTCTCACCGTTTATTTTTTTTTCAGACCAGCCGGGTGGGACAGTATGAAGAAAATTAGCATATTGTACGAGAACATGCAGACGTGTAAGCCAGACGACTACTACAGAGACATAATAGTTCAACCTGCCACACGGAAAGTGAGTACTTGCTTAATAATGCGGTATATATATATCCAGATGTTTCGTCAATCCATATTGGTCTTAGATATTAGATCAGCTTCCCGATCAAAATCCCACTCTGGCCGTCATCAACGTCGAAAAGGGCTCCGAGAATCTCGGTTCAGAAGATTATCAGGACTTCTGTGGTGCCTGATATTAAAAAACTTTACCGGGGGTATGCGTAAAATTTACTACCTCTAAACACACTCGGTGTGCTATCTTATTGATTCGAGGGCTCTTTGACTCATCTTCGATTCGAATCATCATCGATTGAAAAGTACCTAAACCCCTACAACAACCTAAAAGCCCTATTTATGGTAGGCACTATCTTATGAGGTTTCTGTTGAGGTGCAAGAGAACCGTTTCGATTTCTTCGGTGGACGGAATCACACTCGTCCCGATCTCGTTCGCATGTTTCCTTCTAGACAATGGCATGCCCTTCGAAAAGCGACCCAAAAGGGTGGCGCGTTCTTAATAACAGTCTATAGCAGTACACTGTTGGTCAGACAACTATCCCAAGTTAAGAAGATCTGCCCATGCTATCTGCTATATCTGACAGATAGGCGAATTTCCACCGCAGAGCTTGTAATTTGCTCCAGTAACACTATGCTTTATCATCTACCTGTAAATATTTATGTATATATCGGCGTTTCGACTTTTATCCCATTGACTGCCAACAATTAAAAGCGTCTTGCCCTGGGTGCCAAGGTTTTATTTTGAAGAATACATGAAAGTTTACAAAATATAATTATATTAAGTTACTGATATAATATTGTAATAGCATTTACAGTAATTTTTATTGAAAAATAAACACTACGAGATAACTCGTAGCTGGAGTCACTAAATAAAATTCCTGTGTGCAGTTTTGATACATACGCTTAATACGAGATGTCTCGTAGCTGGCAGTCAATGGGTTATACACAAAATTGAGAAGGCAAACAAAGACAACAAATAATCTAAAAATAGATTTACTTCAGCATAGCAACAATATCTTCTATCTAAATGATATCACTGCAAATCGATTCTTAAAACAGCTCAATATTTACATTACATATTTATATGTATTTTAGATAATTAAAAATAATTTATTTTACACAAATTACAATTATTATATTTTTTTATATAAACTAACATTATTTTAACATAATCTGCCAACAGATGGCGTCACAATACATATTTAAATTAGTTTTGTCTGTTGCATAAAATAATTAAATAATGATATTAATTCTAATACGTCGACATACACTTGATGTTATGGATGGTTATAACGCTACCATGTAGAACGTATGCAGATGCTAAAATGCGATTTACAGAGTGGTGGTCATCGTGAAGCTGAAGTGTCGGCAGAAGATGAGCAGGTGTTCCTCCAGCGACAACTGGCCGCGTTGCAAGCAGGCACACCAGCGCCCCGTGCGGATTCCCCTCTTAGGACCACGCAACGTACTGCTGCACAGGTCAGATATGGTTTTTTATGGGATAGTAGAATGTTTACCCTCCTAAAGCAGGCGTTAACCTGATGGAAAGCAATCAACGCCACCTATAGACATCCGCAGAGCCGTAGGCAATGCGGAAGCGTTGCCGGCATTTAAGAATATCGAGTTCGTTCTTCAAGTAACAAGATTCATTAGGTGTTAGTAATACAAAATGCTTGTTCTATATTAATAATCGAGTGTATGCGTGAAAGAATTTCGAATTACCGCGTTATGGATTGTTTTTCTCTTCGAATTACCGAGTGTACCAAAAACTCATTGAATTTATTTGATTTTACGAGAATTTTGCTAGGGACCCAATAATTACTTCGAATTATAGAGAGATTGACGGCCAATTGGCTGAGTGGTGGAGTACTCGCCCACGGTGTCAGTGGTCACAGGTTCCCGCATAAGATTAGATATATGTACGGCCTACAAATATTTAGTCTAGAAATGGAGAGACCCGTGCTTAGCAGTGGGAGATATATGGGCTGTAATTTTTTTTGATAGAGGTGTTTGAATTGTTAAGAGTCGACTGTATATAAATTTATAATATCTGCAGTTGGATGGCACAAAAATCACCATGGGGAGCGGCACACCCGGCAACGAGGGTGTCTTGGCGAACTTCTTTAACTCGCTGCTGTACAAGAAGACGGGGTCGCCGGGCGGGCGGACGGACGCCTCGCCTGCTGTGGCGCGCTCTGACGCAGCCGCTGAATTAGACCGCCTCACGCGCGCCAAGCGAGCGCCCCCACCCCTCGACCTCAACTCCTCCGACTGCTAAAACTGGAGCTCAAGGTAAATCGTCACGCCTGTCTCCCGTAGGGGTGGGCAGAGACCACAGATCTCCATCTGCTACGATCCCGGCACACTTTCATATATTCCGTACTAAACTTTCTGTTCATTGTAATGCTGTGAGCCTCAGATCATTCGATGAAGTATTTTTTGTGATCCAATCATTCATTAAAACAAAAATTACGTGTCATTTACAACGTTTTCGCTTTTTACTTCGATATTTACATATATACGTATAAAAATGAAATACAACAATAATAATTACTTTTAATATATATTATACGATAAAATTTATGGTAAAATAAACGGACACAACAAACAAGATTCGTATCATCATCGATCACCTGCGGCAGTCCACGCCAAAGAGCCACCTAACCCGATCATCGGCTTGGCGGCGCTTCTTGGTTATGATAAAGTGTATATAAGATTAATAATAGAATTAAGAATAGATTGGTATCATAACATGTATATAAATAGAATGAGAGGAGATAAAACTAATGTATATAAATAAATAGAAATTCGAATTCGCCAACACTTTTTCAACAAACATTAAATAGATGGACAGATGGACTGAAAAAAACAGCCACGAAATATCTCTAGGACATACATATGTTTATTGTAATGTGGGATAAATATTTTGAATATGTGGAATAAATATTTTGAATATGTGGGATAAATATTTTGAATATGTGGGATAAATATTTTGAATATGTGGAATAAATATTTTGAATATGTGGGATAAATATTTTGAATATGTGGGATAAATATTTTGAATATGTGGGATAAATATTTTGAATATGTGGGATAAATATTTTGAATATGTGGGATAAATATTTTGAATATGTGGGATAAATATTTTGAATATGTGGGATAAATATTTTGAATATGTGGGATAAATATTTTGAATATGTGGGATAAATATTTTGAATATGTGGGATAAATATTTTGAATATGTGGGATAAATATCTTAAAAACAGTAAATAATTTAAAATAATTAATTGCTTTTTCAGACACATCATCAATGCGTCGGGCGAAATACAGACTTGTCTCACTCCGGCCCGCACCAGGAGCGACGCATGCGCACCGCGTCAATACATTTGTTAATATTGTAACATATACATTGCTGGCTTGTACTTCAACGTTAACGCTCCCTTGTAAGCACACGCAGCGTTATATACTGAACACATTTTAACGTCGGCCTTTTACATCACCTGGTACATAGTGAGATTATTAAAGGACGCGTTTTTTGTAATTTTAATACACCGCGGTGCCGCTTGTGTATGGTTGGTTAATTTGAGGAATAACGCGCTTGAGATGCGCTACGCTGGTCGCTGACTGCAACTGACTTAGCACATACGGAGATAGTTTTGCAACAAACACGCTGCAACCGGTAAAGAGTGATTTTATTTTAGAATATAAACAATACATGTTTATATAAACAATTAGATGATATTTGTATGCATATATATAAGGGCGGGGTTTCCCTTTCCATAGTAAATATAGAGAAACTTAGGTTTCTTTTTGAAATATGTACTTCTACTCATTAAATAATAATTAAATGCTAGCTCAAATTGAATCGAAATCTAAAACCAAATGCATTACAATTAAAAATATTGTAAGTTATGGAAAAACGCCCCGTCCCTTCTAGGCGAAACTTTGTAATACATTTCCACTGCAACAGTGAACGATATGAGATAATACTTTCCTATTTCAGTAATTGTAATATGTTTTATGATATTAATTAAGTATTTATTTAGATAGCATCAAGTGTATCTGGTACGTGATTTTTAGTTAACTGGACGAAACTATGTACCGAAACTGATTTGGGATGTAATGAATGATTCATGTAAAAGTCAGTCCTGTAGAATTGTATGTTTTGTTTTTTCATACATGTAGCTGATAATGGGCCCGCTATATCATGGAAGAGTCGTCTAATCCAATATAAGAAAACACTAAATGGCCTGGTCAGGTCGAACCTTACTTAACTTTGGACTTTATAAAAAAAATTTCATATCCGAATTCGTAAACCTGCTTAGAAACAAAAGCTCTCTGTTTAAAAATGTCTTTGAGTGTATATAATGAATTTATTATACATAACTAAAATGACATAAGCTTTATTGAAAACAAACTGAATATATATATATATATATATATATATATATATATATATATATATATATATATATATATATATATATATATATATATATATATATTCACACGCCTATTCCCCGCAGGGGTTGGCAGAGACCACAGAGCTCCTTCCGCTGCCATTAATCGCAGCGAAACGGCTAGTCATTGGTCGCTTTTCGCCCTCGTGAGCCGCAGGATTTTAACTCTACTATTTTGATTTATTTTACATTAATAATAAATGTAACAATAGAAAATATATTTTATTTCATAACATATGTTTTCATTTGCACAAATAGTTTTTTTGTTATGTTTAATATACTTTTCTAATATGTTTACATTCTTATATACATAAATGCTATATACTTTTTAATTTAAATTATAGACCATGTCCTATATATGAGAATTCAGTGGGCCCATTAACGCTACGTTGCAAATGGAAGGTTCAAAATAATTGAGATTAGAGGAGTTCCAAAACATATGCTATGTGAAGACTGGGCGTGATGTTTTGGAGGCGTGTATGCACAACGATGTCACAGCTTGTACAAACTTATACGTCTAAAGAACGAGCAACGGCAGCAACTTTAATGGGTGCCAGGTAGATTGACCATAAAGTATTGTTGTTCACCGCTCGGCCGTATAAATTAGGTGTATGACAAGTAAAATAAGGAACCTGTTACACCTGTTCCAGTGACCTGTTCCAAAATGACAGCCTGTTACATTGTTACATAGAGAGGATGGATGAATGACGACTGGCAAAAGAAATTAACGCTGCGGATGTGGATGGAAGGGTCGGCAGGGGAAGACCGTAAAACATACCTTGACCAAAATGCCGATGTTTTTAGGAAAGGCCAGGATAAGAGTACCCTTAACAGACGAGTTTGCATGAGGAGAGTGATGAGTGCGGAGGAAGCATTGAGATCTGTGGTCTCTGCCTAACCCTACGGGAGATAGGCGTGACGATATGTATGTATGTACATTGTAACATAGTTTAAGTAAAACCACGCGTTTCAAAGGAATTGGATGTGGAATAATAATTAGAATTCAGCAGGGAACAGCTAGAGAGCACGTGTAACAGATGCTATCTCTTTTCAACAAAGGTAGCGTCTACAAGCTAGAAAAGAAAAAAGGTTGTTCTGTTTTAGTTAGGTCGGTTCGGCCCGTCGTAGAACTAGAACTGTTTTACGGTTTAGATATTTATAACAGTTCCAAGTTGTTATTTTTTTAAACCTGTTATATTTTAATTGTTCCGATATAGTACTCCACTCCTAGTATACACCTTACCATCTGAAAATGAGTAAGTAAAATAAGCCGCCATTTTATTTTGTTCATTTACTCGTTCATGTGCGTTTTGATTGTTATTGTCAATCTATCGAACAACTATTGAAGCCGTGCTATGATTTAAATTTAAAGCATCAAAAAAACTAAACGCTATTTTAAAAGCCCTTAATATATTGTGGGTCGTAAGCAAAACGACATCTGTAGTGGGGTACGAAATTGTAATATATTTAGTTGTTGCCGTTCTCGTGATGTCTTGATCAAATGTCAACTTGCAATGATGCTGAGTGGCAGCTAAAGGATACAAAAATCCAGATGTTAGTGGATAATTTTAGTTTCTTTTTAGTGTAATCGACAGCTCAATGCCTAAAGTTGACAATTATTGATGACATCAAAAGTATAACGCCCCATACTTGAAGTTAGCGGTGTCTGGTAAACAGTTATATGATTTTAAAGGGTATATGTACGAGACGTAAGGTAACCGCGATACTTAAATTTGAACTTAATGTGGATCAATAAAACATGAAGCTAATTAATAGTTCAAACTTTCAAATAGAATTTTAAATGTCACTTTGTGTAGGTCAATCGATTTGACTTCGCACTGATAGTCTGTTCAGATCGTAATTTACTTTAAGTCTGCTTGTATCTACCCTCAGTTTGGTTCAAAATTTAATTTATCAATATGTATTTTATTCATCGATATTAACTCGATGTATGATTGAAATTTTATTGTAATGGTGACCTTTATTGTTATTTGTAGTTAACTGAATTTATTTATTTAAAAATATACTAATTATTTTCATGGAGATTATTTTCTTTTTCTACTCCTGCCGCGCCGCAACAACTCTGTTTAATAGCGAGCGTTTACGTTTCGGATTTATTTTTATAATCTGTGGTGCAATACGGAACATTCCAAACATGGTTTGGTGCTTATCATAGTAAAAACATCGAAATCATACCTGGAGTTTTATTTAAAACATACATTTGCCCATTTGCTCTCTCTATTTTTATGATTTTAACTTTACTCCTAGCACTAAAGGTCACTTTTTTTATAAAACATGGATTAATATCATATCGTAGTGTACTTAAATTCTAAACCATCATCGTTTGAGTTGTAAAAAAAATTATTAATTCACGAAAAGCTTAGCTTTACAGATTCAAACTTCTAAAATTAATTATTTATAAAGGTACATTAAAAAATAATAATTCGTGTAACTTATTAACTTGAATAATATAGATGATCTAACGTAGTATTATTGTGGGAGCTTTGACAAACTTATTTAGAAAGAGTAGCTTTGAAAATCAATTAGTGACAACCACTACCGTTGTAGTTTTAGTGATTTTTTTTAATTATTATAATAAAATAATACACTACATGCATAATGCCATACTTCCCATTCCTGTAGTTGGGGTGCGATGATAATTACACAAAATGAAACGACAATCACCCAAACTCAGAATAAATATTGTAGCATACAATTGTTTACCTGATTCGTCGCAACCCATGAATATAACATAAAATACACAATATCATTTTGCAAAGATGGAGTGGGCGATAACGCAACAATTAGGGAATCCTAATTTATTCGTGCCGCGGTAGAAACATGATAAGTGCTAACGAACCGGAGTAATACCACACCTGCAAAGAATATTGTTCTCAAGTGTTTTGTACGGTAAACGTGGCCATCAATGAGAAATTTCTTTCTCCTTTCTGTATTTCATGCTCCCCCTTTAATCGGATCGGGAGGAAATCACAACACATCACACCCTCACCCTAATTTAGGAGACGCATCCGCAGTGCCCTTTATTGCGGATGTCTGCAGTGTCCTTCAGTGCGCATGTTCATGTTCGGGTTGGTAGCTCAGATGACCCGCTTGCTAAGATATTCGATAAAAAATCAACCATCGATTCTAATTACTTTCGAATTACGCTTAATGCCTTTCTTATATATTATATAAATTGCAGGATCGAGCAGAAATGAAATAACCAATTACTGCCACGCCTTGTATAACTTATGAGTAATTATATATATAACTCTTAGTTACTTCCCTCATATACAACTATGTATACCAATACAAACTATGCTTAAGTACACTACTGTGAACTAAATAAGTTTGTCAAATATTTAAGTAATGTTTGGTGTATAATAATTTTTATGTATATGTAAACTAAGTAATGACGGTCGGAAATGTTTGTACATGAAACTTTGTAGAGGCGATGACGGTAAGACGCAGAAAGGCTGGTTAGTTGTCTATTTTTGTACTGGGGTAAAATGTTAAGTGGCTAAAGTGCATAACTGGATGTAATATGCTTTGCGTAGGTATAATGTCATTCGACGCCATATTGAAAAACGTTACACACGTTTTACTCTAGTAAAACTAAGAATTTATTGTTCTAAAATAACAACTTAGGTCTATGCCACGGCTTGTTTCTTACTTACCAGAAATGCATTCGCTAAAAAGGGACGTTTAATATATTATCTGTTGCAAAGTATTATGTACCATATAACGACTACTAAATTAAATGATAAGCAAAATAAAAAAAGATTATATAATTGAATAATAATATTAAATTTTTGTGTCTAAGTATGTAGATGACGAAACGACAAAATGCTTAAGCTGCTCCAGAATTCGTGTCGAAATAATACCGTGAAATAAGCGTAAACGCGAGTATGGATTCTTTCGCGGCTTTCCTTGACTTTATCTTCATTCTCCCTAAAGAGTCTATGGTTTCCTGCTCTCCGCGAATGAAAACGCATCACAGTACGTAGACCTTGTAATGTGTGACAGGCTGTCATAATGATAGATTACTCAATTGACATCGTTATTTTCACAATAAATAACAGATTTGTTGTCTCTTTTGAACGCGTGATTTTCAGATAAGTTTGAAGCAAGCCGCGATATGGTGGAGTTGCGACTTTAGCACTGATTCCATGTTTTGCTTGATGATCCTAGATTTTATTTATGACTTTGTCTATGGTAAACGATTTGTAGGTTCGGACGACAAGGTCGTGTCAGTTATTAAGTATTCGTGGGTATATGTTTAATGTACGTAAGATATTCAACATAATAAATATCGAATAATATTTTGGTACAAAATAAACTATTTCGTCGTGTGCTAAATGGCCGGATATTAAACTTTTAATTATTTTAATCTTGACGATTTGCCACAGGGCATCATTCCATGCAACAATTGGATTCGTTTTAACTATTGTACTTTAAAAGATTTATTGTTCTTTTTTTGCTCATAATTTATTTTCTATTTTTATGTACTAGTCAAAATATCAGTTTGATTTATACATAGTGTTTCATCTTTTATTGCATCTTTCTCTGTGATATCGTTATATAGAACAAAATAGTGATTCCTGACTGCACGTTTATTAGCCACATAACATCCTCGTGTAGGTGAAGTCGAAAAAAATTCCTAAAACAAAAAGTTATAAAACCATCACCGTTAATTTAAGTTTTCAAAAAAAGTTTCATTTCAAAAATTATTAACTAAAAGTGACCAATTTTGTATAACACATACAAACCTCGATTATTTTGCACAGAACTTTAAAAACGTAAATAAGATCCGACGTAAATTGTCGTGCAGTGCAAGAATGACTTTTTGATTGTAGTTACACATATTAAAAAGGCATAGTGATTTTTCTAATAGATTCTCAGCGGTTAGTTTATTACGCTTTCATAGTTTAGTTAAAGATAATAATATTTATAGTGAAACTTTTTAGTTGTCCAGTGTTTTTGTAATTAATTTAATATGATATACTAAATACTAAAAGTTCTTAATTTTAATGAACATGTTATTAAAATCGCTCCGTTATGGTCAGACCAGTTAAACTGATAAAGACAAACACTTTTTATCATGTGCTATTGTTATAGCAAAGCTCGATGGATTTACACTATAGTCGATATTCACTTAGAAATCTTATGTAGATTGATAAGTGAATATCGACTACATATATCTAATTTGATAGAGTTCAATTTTGTATCTAATTGCCTATTTTTGAAGGTAGTTTTTAAGTATTTAATAATTGAAAAATAAGTAGCATTCATTGGTGCATTTCAATTTGTATTCTTAGTTAATTAAAAGTATTTGTCTTTTACCAGTTTTTCTGATCCATACATATTTTACCAACCTACCCCACACTAAGGTGGCAGCATTTCTTTTATGTTTTCCATTTATTGAATATGGATGCATTTAAAGAAATACAAATTTCAATATGATTTAATTGCTATTAATTATAATTGCTATTAAAAATATTTTGCTGTTTAAAAATATGTGATCTACATATTTTAAATAGAGGGATATGTTTATTAGCGTACATTCTAATATTTTATCCGAAGCACTCGACTCTGTAAATGATTGTTTTACAGAGTTAGCTTAGTGTATATATTTAATCTATAATTATAATCTTCAGATATTGATTCTAAGCTTATTGGCAATTATTGTACAGATTTTCGAATAAAATAGCACAGATACTGTTCATTATATACGTGGTTTTATTTTGAATACTAATTACGTATATCATTGTCAGTCTACGAAGCCTCCTCCAAGATTCACCACATATTTTTTTTATGGGATAGGTTCATATTTTTTTTGTTCACTATCAGAGCCATGTCGGTGACTTTGATTCTTCGGCTAATGTCTTCGTTTCGAATCATATCTGCCAGAGATGCTTGGCTTAAAGATCTAAGTGATGAATGAGTAAACCAAAAAGTTTCAGTCTTTAAGATTTTATATTTTTCATGAGTTTTTAATATGACATTTATGATATAATCACTTAATTCACACACAAAAAACGAACAATCAACAGCTTAGTAAAAAACGAAGAACCGAAAATAACATGTAATATGCCCAGTCTGAACAAATTTAAACAGTTCGTCCTAATGGCTGTGCAGCATCGACTGCTGATGAAGAGAAGCTGTTCTTTATCACGCTCTCCTTTTTTGAGAAATTTAATAAAGATTTTGTAGAACTGGAGTAAACGAGATATAGAGATGTTGATATCTGCTCATACATTGTTAAACTTGATGACGTATTGAGGCTTCGAGTCGAAGTTAAAATAAATCCAGATTCACTTGCAAACTTTCGATTTATTACTTGTACATAGAATTACTAACACGGACACATTAAATTGTATAAATATATAAATTGTAAACAATAGTTATATTTAAATTGCGCGGAACAAATATGATGCGTGTCGTCGCTATTCGAGCGGACGGAGAAGTGGTCGAGGCACTGGGTGTACAATGTTGCCACACTAAAAACAATGTGGTGTGTACAGACGCCACATCACCCCCCTGGGTAGAAAATAAAGCTATATAAAAAAAGAATTTTTACAAAGTGCCTTAAACTAGAGACCTGCCTTAATAATATTTACAACTTATCACTAACTTATATATCTAGAACGTCGCGGAATCTAACTCTGCGACCAGAGCGAGTGATAACGGGGGCAGGAGGGGTAGGGGTGGTTGATGATGAAGATGATGATGGCTCAGGTGCACGATCCTCTATCGTAGTTTTTGCAAGAGATGCAGGATGCGAAGCAGGTGTTGACGCTGGTGCCATGGTGGAGGGAGCCTGTTGCTCCACCTCCAGATGCGCTGGCTTGACGCGGTCAATGCTTACCTCGTGCTTCTTGCCACCAATATCAACCGTTAGCGTCTTAGGATGTCGAGCCAGGATTTTGTAGGGTCCTGTGTATGGTGCTTGAAGTGGCCGTCGCACTGTGTCGTCCCTCAGAAACACGTGAGTCGCCGAAGACAGGTCTTTGAAGACAAATGTCGTTGGCTGAGAGTGTCTCGAAGCGGGAACGAGACGTAGACCGGCCATCTTCGCTCGTAGGTGGGCTACGAAATCGTGCGTGCCGTCAAAGTTGTTTTCGTCTGGCGCGGGTGTAAGGACGAACTCTCCGGGAAGCCGCAGGGGTTCGCCGTACACAATTTCTGCCGCAGAACATTGCAGGTCTTCTTTTACCGCTGTCCGGATGCCTAGCAGGACAAGTGGTAGAGCTTTGCTCCACGTCTCGGCATGGCACATTAAAGCTGCTTTTAGCTGCCTGTGGAGACGCTCTACCATACCATTAGCTTGTGGATGGTAGCTTGTCGTCCGGATGCGCCTCGTGGCGCAGACCTGCAACAGACGGGAGAACAATGTGGACTCGAACTGGCGCCCTCTATCGGTAGTAACGATGAGCGGGACACCAAAGCGCGAAATCCATCCATTAACGAAGGTGTCTGCAACTTCCTCTGCTGTGATACCTGACATCGGCCAGACCTCTGCCCACCGCGAGAATCTATCGATCGCAGTAAGACAGTAGGTGAAGTTGTTCGACGACGGAAGTGGGCCGATGATATCCAAGTGGACATGCTGGAAACGTGCAGACGTGCTTGAAAAGTTACCAACCGGGGATGAAATGTGCCGAGAGACCTTACTGCGTTGGCACGCGATACAAGAGCGCGCCCAAGAGCTGCAATCCTTGCGTAGGAGAGGCCAGACGTAGCGATCAGCTACCAGGCGCGCGGTTGTACGCGCGCTAGGGTGGCTGAGGTTGTGGAGCCTCAGGAATGCATTTCGGCGGAATGATGCCGGCAGGTATGGTCTCGGCTTGCCCGTGGATGTGTCGCACGTAACCTGTATGTCTGTACCTGGAATGTAAACAGAAGCAAGTTTTAGTGAGGAATTGGTACGCAATTTTTCAAGCTCCTCATCGACAGCTTGAGCTTGCGCAAGAGCAGCGTAATCGTCCGTGAGAGATAGTGCCTCCACACGGGACAAAGCGTCAGCTACTATGTTGTCCTCACCCTTTATGTGCACAATGTCAGTCGTGAACTGGCTTATGAAGCTGAGCTGATTGAGTTGCGGTGGCGGAAGCTTCTCTCGCCGCTGTATGAAAGCGTAAATCAAAGGCTTGTGATCTGTGTAGATCGTTACATGTTGTACTTCTAATATGTGCCTGAAGTGCTGTACGCTTTCATAGACAGCGAGAAGTTCCCTATAATATGTTGGCCACTCGGTCTGCTTTGAAGTCAGCTTCCGACTGAAGTATGCCAGCGGTTCCCAACTGTCGCTGTCTGCCCGGCGCTGTTGAAGACAGGAGCCGATATGAGTGCCAGACGCATCAGTGAAGAGACCCAGCCGTGCGCTGCTGTCAGGATGGGACAGCATAGTGGCTGATGAGAGGCTCTTCTTGCAGGCGTCAAAACTCTGCTCCAGTTCCGGCGTCCACGGGAAAGGTTTTGCACCTTTGCTGTGCGTGGAAGCAACGGCGTCTATCAGGGGTGCCTGGAATTTAGCAGCGTTGGGTAAATATTGGCGGTAAAAATTTATCATGCCCAGAAATCTGCGCATTCCTTGAACGGTTTTGGGCGGGGGGAAGTCACAAAGTGCCTGGATGCGGTCTTCGGGTGGGCGTGTGCCTGCTGCGCTGATGCGGTATCCCAAGAACGATACCTCAGATGCGCCGAAGACGCACTTTGCTGGATTTATAATTACCCCATACTGGCAAAGCCGCTCGAAAATATTTCGCAGATGCTGGGCATGTTGGGTACTGTCCGCGGAGTGGACGAGGATGTCATCCACGTACGCGAAACAGAAGTCAAGGCCTCGCACCACCTCGTCGATTAACCTCTGGAAGGTTTGCCTAGAGTTCCTCAGCCCATACGTCATATAAGGGAACTCAAACAGCCCAAAAGGTGTGATGATGGCTGTCTTACCGATGTCGCTGCTGTTGACAGGAATTTGCTGGTAGGCCTTCACCAGATCTATCGTGCTGAAGACAGTGGATCCAGCCAGGTTCTGCGAGAAATCTCCTATATGACGGACTGGGTACCTGTCTGGAATGGTGCGGGCGTTGAGAGCTCTGTAGTCGCCGCACGGTCGCCATGTCGCATCTTTCTTGGGGGCGAGGTGCAGAGGCGACGACCACGAGCTGCTAGATGGGCGAGCAGTACCGGACTGCACCATGGCATCAAACTCTTTTTGAGCGATGCGAAGCTTGTCGGCAGCCAGGCGTCGCGGACGACAGGTGACAGGAGGTCCATCGGTCGTGTTGATGTAGTGGACCGTGGAGTGTTTGATCACTCTGTCGATCCCAGGAGGGCGCGTGATGACGGGGAACTCAGCGAGCAATGAAGCATACGGTGAGTCCCCACAGGTTACGGCCTTGATGCTGTCCTGGGTAGTTTGCGCGGTGTTCGCCTTGACCGACAGCTTGGTGGTGCCATCTATGAGCCGCTCGTGTCTGCAATCTGGAAGGAGATTGTAATGGCTTAAAAAATCTGAACCAATGATTGCATTGTTAACGTCGGCTATGACGAAGTTCCACTTAAAATTACGGCGCAGCCCCAGATTTAAATTTAAAAAAACGGTGCCATAAGTTTGTATAGCCGTGCCGTTAGCTGCGCTGAGCTCGTATGTGCAGAGTTGACGTCCCTTAGTAAGTCGCCGGGGAAAACAGCAGATATCTGAACTGGTATCAACGAGGTATTGCACGTTGGTGTACCGGTCCACTATAAAAAGTCGGCGACTAAGAGAGGGGGGGCGATCGGTACTCGCCACTACCGACCGCTGTTCGCGTTTCCCGCTGCTGATGTAGACCAGTTGCAGGGCTGTGTGCACTTCTGAGCCTTGAGTGCAAACCGGTCATGATACCAACATACCTGGTCATCTCGAGGGCGGGAGCGAGAGCGGTTGCGTGTGCGATGTCTACTGTGACTGCGGCCATGTGACTGACTTCTAAAACGGCCACTGTCACTTACTAAGGAGGCTAACATACGGTTCAATTCGGCTACCTGTTGCTTAAGGTCTCTTACGTCGTTTTGCATAGGGGATTGCCTACCGTTATCACTTACAGCCATTTTTGTTTACAGAAAAGTTAGTCAATAAAGCTAATATACAATACTTAGGTAAAATTAATTTTGGTTGAAATATTACACACAATGGCTTAACTTAAATGGGACTGTATAACAATAAAAAGATACAGTTGATAACACAGGTGCGCACACTAAACTTAAAAAATTAAAATAGCTATGACTAAAATGTTCAGTACAGCACTATTTTAGTGGTTAAGTTGAAACCGCTTTCAGTCCAAAATTTTTTAAAATTCGAAAACAGAAAGTCAAAATCTAAAACGCGAACACGTAACACAATGCACCAAAAATAAGTATAGGTTTAACGCTCCGCAGTCTGTCTTTGTTCGTTCACTCACTTAACAATGGTCGCCCGGCCAAAGATGCGCTTGCGGTGCGGTTTGGGCGACTCGACAAGATGGCGTCCGACTATGTGTATAAATGCGAAAGTTTGTACAACCTCAAAGTCCACGTGTGATGCGATGTGTGGATGAGTGATGCGAATACCGGCTGGTCTTGCGGCCTCCGCAAGCTAAGGCTCCGTTCGTAGAACTCGATGCGTGTGCAGATCACGTCGGGGTCACCAATGAAGACGTGTTGAGGCTTCGAGTTGAAGTTAAAAGAAATCCGGGTTCACTTGCAAACTTTCTATTTATTACTTGTACACACACGGTATATTACATACATGGATGGTATTTTAATTGTATAACAAAGTGATAAAAATTGTAAACAATAGTTATATTAAAATTGCGCGGAACAAATATGATGCGTGTCGTCGCTATTCGAGCGGACGGAGAAGTGGACGAGGCACTGGGTGTACAATGTTGCCACACTAAAAACAATGTGGTGTGTACAGACGCCACATCCTCTTATGAATTTTGAAAGTTATAAGAATTTTTACAATTATAACATTTACTATTATTTAAATCTGAGCACACCGCAACTGTGAGATGACAGTCTGAAGTGTTGCCAGATCAATGTGACTCCTTTTAAGTTTAAGAGAAGTTTGGAAGAAATAAAATTCTTAAGACAAATGTACGGCGGAAATTTATAAAATTTTTAAAAATAATTTTAATATTATTATTATTTTATTAAAATAGAATAAAATATGTAAATATTTAGGAACTTTATCCTATAGAAGAAAAAATAAAAACCTTTCATGTAAACTTTGTTAGGAAAAATAAACAGCTTATTATCAACACTTACAGTCCATGTCACACTTGTCATTGACAGACTATCTATGACAGTTATTCGACTTGAGTTGTGTCATTTGGCTAGTGCGGGAGGTTGTGTTATTTTAATGATTTTTTAAAAACATATTCATGTACACAATTGTATGATAAGGTGTAAGATTATGTTAGTGATAAGTGGAGTAAAAAGTTGTCAGTAATAATAAAGCCTAGTGTTTCAAAGTGCTCAGTTTTTGTGCTAGAACTGTATAATATTTGTTTTTTTTTTATGTAATGAATTTCTGTGTGTTATGATCGATTGATTTTGGAATGGTACTGTCGCAATGGGGCAAAGTCCTAGTTCAGTGAGAAGTAAATCTAGTCGAAGATCTTTTCGTGGATTTGTGAGGCGCGGGAAATTCAACAAATCCAGTTTGAGTCACACATTCAGTTTACCACCTTCGGAAGAATATCCTGAGCTGATGAATGTGAACACAGCTACAGAGGAGCAGCTTATGACACTGCCAGGTGTTAATAGACAGCTGGCGAAAGAAATTGTCCGTCATCGACAAATGATAGGCAGATTTAAACGTGTAGATGATCTTGCTTTAGTCTCAGGTAGAAATATTTTTTTTATCATTTTTTAAATATCAATATTTTCTATACATCTTAAGGCTATTACAATAATCAGATATGTGACATATCTTTAAGTGGTTAGTGATAATTTAAAATTTTATCTTTGTGAATATGATTTGTTAAATCTTTTAGGTATTGGAGCAGAAAAACTAGAACTATTAAGACCAGAGATATGTACAAATACAAGAAAACAAATTTCCCGAGCTAGCTCTTGTACACAGTCTTTGGATAGTGTGCGTTTGTCTAGTGAAAATAAGCTATGTTCTATAAATGCTTCAAGTGTGTTCCAACTGCAGTGTGTTCCTGGTTTGAATCAAGAAATAGCAGCAAATATAGTTGACTACCGTAACAAGAAAGGACCATTTAAATCACTAGATGATTTAATTAAAGTACGTGGGATGGATATAATTCGACTCAGTACAGTTAAACATCATTTGAGCTTGGAACCAAGAAAATGTGAGAGTGTCCAACATTTGACAAATGGTCATGCCAAAGTCTGGACAGATGACATTCTAGATGATTCCATTGTGAACGGAATTAATAATACACAGAAATCACCCTATAGGAAGAGTTTATCAATGCCAACAAAACTCCCAATAACCTTGCCCAATGGCTTTGCAACTGCTCCAGTCAATGATATATTAGATTTATTAGCTGCATATTCACATAGGCCCATTGTTGATGAGGTATTTATGTATGAAAGGGATGGTGTTCGGTGCTGCCGTCTTGCCTCATGGAATGTCCATCAACTTAGCATAGATAAAATAACTAATCCTGGTGTAAGAGAAGTTATTTGCAGGACTATTCTAGAAAACAAGTAAGTGGATCTTAAAACAGTTGCTACTAGGATTTAAAATATTGCACTTGTGTGGTTCCCGACATACAGTTAGCCCCCAGTAAATGGGTAGTAGTGCCTGAGTAATAGATCCCCAATAGGCTTGTCAAGCATGGGAATTATTGCAACACTTGGCTTTTTAAGCGAGGTGAATGTCCAGCAATGAACTATGTAACTGTATGGATGATGAAATAAGTTTAGAATAAAACTATAAACTTATGCCTCTATATCTATAAAAGTATAAGATGCAGTCATCTCAATTTGTTTAACTCTCAGTTTTGTAGTAATAAATAAGAGTTGCAAGGTGAAAGAAATTAATTTATTGAAAGTAGCATTTTTGTTTATTTTCTTATTATATCACATATAATTTTTTTAATTTTCTTAATGTGAATTTAAAGTTATAAAGTGTTGATGACTTTGTTGTGTTAGATCCTGGTTATGATTGATGTATTGTCTCCTAAAATACTGCATTCAAATAGTATCAAAAAAATAGAAAAGGATTTTGAACATAGAGTTTGTTATGTATGTGTACACAAGACAATTGAATATACATTTTCCATGTTTAATATTTTCTAGGATCATAATTCATGTGACCAGATTGAATTGAATGAAAATTAAATCAAATTTTTCTTAATCTAATGAATCATTTTCATCTTTAGTGAGGTGAAATAGTTGGTCAGCACATGTTGTTCCTGTGAACTCTCTTATAATAGATAGTCAAAACTTTCTTCTCTGCCCAATAAGTCTTTTGTTAGCAAATTATTCAATGTTTAATAAAGCTATAGTTTGTCTCCTCACCAGATTCTCATTAATAGCGGTACAAGATGTGCTAGATGGCACAGCGTTGAAGATAATCTGTGAAGAACTCAATTGTCCCACATTAAGGAGGGTACGTGAGTGGCGATGTAACAGCCACAAGTGGGATTACATTTATTGTGGAGATACAGGCCGGTGAGTGAATGTTTTAAGTTAAATGTTAGGTCACTAAAATATAACAGGAGGTTAAAAGTCTGCATGCAAATCTTCTATAATAATTAAAAACGATCTATATGGCTTAGTGACGAAATTACCGTTATTCGAGGCAAATTTGCTACGTGTTTAATTTTTTATGTCGAAAAAATAAAGGATAAATTTGAGCAAGCTAAATGAAAAGCTCACATACCAAGATATATGTGCGTTGTTGCAAGCTGTCTGGGCTCATAGGACCTACATTACTTATGGTAGCTCAGCTATGAGTTACTAAAATAAGCAATATAAGCTGGTAGATAAGCTAAAAGACTGACACTGTGTTTTTCTTGGGAAATCCTCATGGATCCTTCTTGTGGAGGAGTTAAGGTGGACTTTTACTAAATAAAACCTCTTGGTGTTCTACTCGACATCATTTGTCGAAACCGTGGGAAACGCTTACACCCACTATCGTAGTCCTGACGGCGTTGATACTAGTTGGAGATTTTGTCGTTGATGAAGTGATTCTTTCCTCGCACCACCACTATGTGGAACCAGCTACTTTCAGCGGAAACCATGCCTACACATATTATAAAGTCTAGCCACGTTTCTGTAATGCCAAAGTTGTTGCAAATTTCTTTGGGCGGCTTTAATTGATTTCCATCAGGTTACACGTTTGCTCGTTTGCCTTCTTATCTAAAAAAAAAAGAAGTTCGACACATAGTGGCACATGGGAAATACCACACGCGCCTTGTCGAGGCTTATCTTGTGTTATAGGACGACGAGACCACGAGCTATACGAACTGATACGTTAGTTATAGTTGCCTCTTAACTCTGGTTCTGCTAGCACTTGCATATCATCTATTAAACTACTTTATAAAGGTATTTAAAAAATTACCTTTATCTGTTAAACTTATTATCATATTGCTCAATAATTACTTTATAATCTTATCGAAATTAGTTCATTGACATAGTTACAATCCTCTACACGGGCTTAAGAATTAAGAATTTGCTGTTCAAATATTCGAATAGAATTGAAAAACTTTACACACATATGATTGACACCAGCCTTGGATTGAATCCAGATTCAGATTGAATTGAAACTCGAATTGAATCCAGATTCGGATTGAATCATGACTCGGAATGAATCCAGACAAACATTTAGATCAAACTGATATTTATCTTGATGCGGGAATGGAGCTCGTAATGTTGAGTTATTTTTTAGGAAGTTTTTGGTAGTTGAGCCACGCTGCAGACGAATACTTTGTCAATAATGGCATATTATTTGTCTGTATCATGAATGGACCGGCTCGCCCCGGGAAGTACCATACTCCTGCAGAAAACGGATGTCTGGGTGGTAGCTTAGCTACCGCGCTTCGTCCGGTGAGCGGTAGAGTTCCGGAGGCCCAACCATCCTCGTCCTCTCCTTCCCATAATGACAATTTCCTTAAAGGTAGGAAGCAAAGGCAAGGGAAACGAGTTTGGTCTCAGGATCACTTCACTAACCGTATGAAATGCAGTAAATGAAATGTTACCATTAAGTGCCCATTTTCCGTGGGGGTGTCGTACTGATGCATTAACGGGCCAGTTCCGGGGAGGTCGAACTAGTCCATTCATGGATGATTCTACCCCATATATTATTATGAAACTTTTAATACAAATAAGTTCAAGAATTGTTCATCTAATGCTCAAGAATTGTGCAGTAGCTCAGTTGGTAGGGCTCGGCCATACGATCTGCACGTCGTGAATTCGCATCCTACATTGAACTATTAATGTGCACCATTTCTTAGCACAAGCATTATAAACGTAGTTGGAATTGTTAACGAGAATTCGGGTTGTATTTAAAAACATTGATAGTTTTCTATAAAAAAATATGTAATCTTCGTTAGCTAATGACGCCTCATCTAATCGCATCCTATTACAGTATCAGTAAGGACAATAAACCATATCATAATCATAAGTAACTTAAAAATATATCAATCTAAACCAGGGATGAGCAACACGCGGCCCGCGGACCATTTGCAGCCCGTTAAACATATTTATGCGGCCCGCCAAGCATTTCAAAAATTGAATTTATTTTATTCAGTTTCTCCCATCAATATAGTGAAATAAAATTAATTATAATAAAATAGTAGTACACACTAAACCGAAACAAATTATTAATAAGTGTTACTTTGTGTGCGGCCCGTCAAAAAATGTTAAAATTTAAATTGCCCTGTTGATTAAAAAGGTTGCTCACTCCTGATTTAAACAGTATTATGCTACCAAAAGCGTTGTCCACATATTATTTGTATATACTCGTATATTAAGGTAACATGCAATATAAAACTATAACAGGGATAAAAAAGATGACGACATTTAGTGACACCATTATGATTACCCAAACACCTTATCGCTAACGACATCCAAATCGTTACAGTCATTTCTGATTAGAGACTGTTTTTTATTATTATTTTGTAAGTTTTATATAATATGTTATGTATATAATGTCTGAGGAATATGGAAGTGTACGGAATAATTCCTAAAGTAGAATTCTACTAGCATCATAAAGAAAAGTTTCATTCCATTCATATAGATGAGTAACGATACAGTGCCTACGGTGTGTTTTCTCGACTGTAGACGCTGTCGTGACTCTGTAGAGCCAGTTAACTTCAGTGGTATTTCCGAATTGATTCGACTTTGTGAACTTACAAAAACAAGCCTACACATATATCGAAGGCCAGCAATGCTTCTATTTTTATTTCTATATCAGGCTAAACGCTTGCTCGTTTGCCTTATTATACTATAAAATAATGTGTACGATATTGTTTTGCGAGTTTAAAGTTATAGAACCTTACTTAGTGTAAAGTAAGTACTAAAGAAAAACAAAATTTTTAGGTTGACTGCAAAAGTCCAAAGAAGGTTTTCGTAAAACAGCCACAATTTTATTAAGACTTAACGTGACAAGTTGACTAGTAAATTTTAAAATACTCTTTGTTATATTTTACTTGATACTGGCATAATAGTTATACCTAATTGCCACTAAAGAAAAAGAAGAATCAACTAAAGTACGACAGGAGAAAACTGCGTTGACCTTCAGCGGTATTTCCGATCCGATACAATATCTCAACGTTAAAAAAACAAGCCCACACCTTTTAAGATACTTGATGTTATTATATTTTACTTGACACTGGCATAATAGTTATAATCAAATGCCATAAAAGTAAAAAAAAAGAAGAATGTTTTTGTAACACGCTGAACACAATGCTCGTCTCAAATCACGGCAAACGGAAGTACACACGGCCAATGTCAACATTGTGATAATAAAAATATAATTGACCATCCTGTTATTATATACAGTTGTATTGTAATCCAAACATTAAGTCATCGTGAACTTTGTACAGTTGAAATTCTTATTGTGTTTTGTATCTGTGCACGCGATATGACATAGGCCGTGCATTTTATATACCTATCAAATAATCTCGTGTTTCGTGTATCTAGTAATTCATTTCAAATCCGAGCTAATGAATTGATAACAAAATCGATATGATAAAATAAATGGCTGCCTACTTGACGTCACACCGAAATACGGGCGGTAAAAGTTTGAAGGGGCGAACAAACTTTTTACAGGACGCGAATGCAAACGAGTAACCGTTGTAACTGAAATAAACAGAGTTTGACATGCTCAGAGTCCCTCAGAGAGCTATATTCGGAGGTTCTCTGGTGAGAAGCTCGAAATGAAAGGGCCAAAGGCACCGACATAGTCGTTCTAATTAGTAAACTGAAGCTGCAATGGGCAGATCACGTTTTTCGGACCGACAACCGCTGGAGCAGACGAGTGCTGGAGTGGAGACCGCGTCTTGGCAAACGAAATGTGAGACGTCCCCCATTAGATGGCAGGACGATCCGTGCATGGCGGTTGGTAAAGCCTAGATGCGTAAAATTATTTTGTATTAATTAGGTGCATAATGATATAAAATAAATAAATAATTAAATAAATAAATACCGTTATATGACAAGACACTAGGTATCTTCAGTTGTAATAGTCTCTGCAGATGATAGAGTCTTTTTACCTGAAGATGCCTCGTGTTGAAGCGAAACGCGTGTCGTGTAAATTGCTGGAATATGGTATTGTATATATATTTGTTTGTATGCAAACGACGTTTTTTTAGAAATTGTTTTTTGGTGGATCTTAGCAAGTTAGTTGTTGACTCTCTATCTGACTGACAAGAGCCTTAAAGTCGAATTCAGTTAAAACTAGTTCCAATACTCAAAAAACCTGTTTTGTGAAATAATTATTGTCTTGATATTTACAGAATCGTTGATATCATGGCCCCGTTAATATTAAAGCTTTTAAAATAATCTGAATAGCACTGCTTTCACTAGTCGCGTCGCATCTACAGTATGAAATGCACGGCGTAACATTAATTTATTCAAAAAGCGCCCGTAACACGAAAGTATTTTAGTTTCATGGTAATTTCATCATGAAACCAAAATACCTTCGTGCTATAGGCGATGTATTCTATATTTAAGTAAATTTTACATTTGCATATTTTCTTACGGCCCCGGTTGTGACCTCCGTATATACAGAGTGTTGTTTTTCTCGTACAAAAAAACAATACATATAAAAAGTTTTAGTTACAAGAAACAACGTTTGTTCTTCAACTTTTTATTTTAAGAAACTTTAAATATATAATATATTACAAAAAATTAAAAATGAATCTTTACTTATTTGTTCCGTATACACTCTCAAACTATTTAATCGATTGCTTTGAAATTTTAGTTGAGTTTTTTCGATATTATCATATTTACGCTTTCTGTATTGAAGCTGGACCTCTCAAATTATTCCTTTGTCAATGTATCAAGATGCACGCTATCGTAGTCGTAAACAATCATCGTATTGCTGCAGCGACTCCCTGGGCTTCCTGTACGACACATCGCACAAGGGTCTGACGGTAGAGGACGTGGGTATGGACCAGCTCCACTTGCTGACGGAGGCGCCACACACGCGACAACTTGTCGACAAACTTGCATCTCTGCGAAGCGACCGCGTCCATACAACCGCTCAGGGTGAGTACAATTGAAAATTGGTCTTTTTATATTATTTCATGTTATGTTACATCAAAGCGGGTGCTACCGAACTATTCCTTCTCTAAAGACGAAGATTGTTGTGCTCAAATGGTTGCTAATCTTCTATTCGGAGAGGTACTTAAAGAATAAGTCACATCGGGGATTTCCAAAGTAATCGATATCGACACCCCTTGGGGTTGAAACTGATCACCAACTGCAAAGGTTTGAAATTGGTAAGTATTTTGTATCAATAGGAAAAAGCTAGAGATAGGATTTTAAAGTAATTTGGCTATGGGGTCTGAGGTATCTCCCCCAAATTATTATCTTTAGCTTTTCCTTTTGAAAAGAATTGAAAGCAGTTCACTTTGGAAAAGGGGTCTCTTTCCCAAAATAGTTTGGGAATCCCTGCGTTACATCATAAAGATGAACTACAATATTTCGAGTGTTTTAAGTTATTTATATAGTATACAAATATCTCAAAAACCTTTATTCGATTCGAAAACACCAAAGAAACTTATCATAACCATTCATGTCTCAATTAACATCAGGTATCAAGTGCATATGTTTATCTATACAGTTAAAAAAAAAGAAATATCATTTATTTCAACCTTCACAGGTCAATCAAAATTGTATAACTCTGTCTATCGCTATCATATTTATCATATATTGCTTGTAGTGTTGGCTTTAAGAGTGCTAAACTAATTATCCGCTAGAGTCAAGGGCGGTTGAAGTCGGCGCCGAAGTTAACATGAATGAGAAATCAAGCCGAGAATTATTTAAGGCAAACGCTTCGTGACTTCATTAACATTCAAACTACGATCATCAATTCTACTGGAATAACTTTTAACGTATTTATTAACTATTCTTTCTAATAATCTAATTTAAATTCTTTATTTTTTTAAAAAAAAAAATTAGATTTTATTTGTCGAACATCGACTGTTATCAAGCTTCTATGACTCTAACAGACCCGTAATGAAATTCTTCTAAGCACGAAAGAGAAAGTTGTTCTTTTTCTTCTTTAAGTCTAAACATCATTTTTTAAGTCCATTTATTTTAATTTGTACCGTGTACTACCTTCTTCTCGTTCTTGACACCTCGCTGGAAAAAGTATTCTGTACAGAAATTAACTATGTTTAAACTTGACAAATTCTTACCTCATCGTGTCATATATATATATATATATATAATCCTTACAATATTTCTCAACATTTGCAAGTGCTGTGATTGACAAATCCACGGAGACATTCACTTGGACGGTGTGAGTGATATCATATTTTATGTGTCAATTGAAAGGTATCGAATGTATACAAGTTACATTGTTTTATATGTGAAAGAGTGAGGAAACAGCATGTAATTATCATCCATGGATGGTTTATTTTTAATGGGATAGGAAGGCAAACGAGCCGCGTGTTACCTGATGACGACCTTTAAGAAATGTGTAGGCTTGTTTTTTGAAGAATCTAATGTCGTTTCGGTTCAGATATACCACTTGAGGTAACTGGTTCTACAGGCTAGTTGTGCTTGGAAATAAGTTTTGCGTAAAACGCACCATACTTAAAACATTCCTTTATTCGTTGGAAACACTTGGGCATGGGTCATTTAGAAGTGCCAATATTTGGGCAAAATATATAATAATGGAAGGCAGAAGAAAATGAGATAGGGAGGAATAAATTAGTTGGAACTCGGCGGTACGTAATGCATATCGGGCTTTGGACATCGAGCTAATCGGCTAGTTTAATATTTGTAGAGCGTCATCTCTGACGTCACATCGTAGCTGAATCTAGCCGATTATCTCTTACCAAAGCCCGAACCTGTACTGTATATACATACATACAAGCCTACTGCTCAGAGCTTGGTCTTAACATTAGTGTAGTTAACGAACTGGCCCATACATTTAGCAGAAAAATATTGCCAACAATCGTTTTTTTCTAGAGGAAAGACATTATCATTATTAAAAACAAGACATTAGTAAAAACAAATCCTTTCTAAGAAATCGTGACATCGATTTTTTTTAAAAAAAAACACTATTTATATTTTTGATTTTATTTACATTTTTCAAAAATTTTGACAACCTTTAATATCACATCAGTCGCTATTTATAATAATATGTACCAAATCTATCAAAAGAACGTTGCATATAATGTGAAAAGATATTTTTATCAATTTCATACTTATTCTTATAGTTGAGTCCTTGCTGTAGTGCTACCTTGCTGTAGTGAACTACCTTGTTGATTTCCGCAAAAAATCTCTGGATAATGGATTTGCGTAAAGTAACGCCTGATTTCATTGATCATTTTATCACTAAACATTTTATTTTTATTACAACTATTTTTTCTTTGATAAATTCTTAGATAAGAAAAGTTATCTAATAAATTACAAATATTAAGAATTCTTACTATTGTTAGGAAACATTCAAAAACATTTTTGGAGCTACATTACCCATTTCTGAATACATTGCATGGTGTGAATTCCAAACCGTAGCTGTGCAAATTGATCAATGAATGCTCCTTCGTATTAAACATTAATTTTGACTATCCTGGCAAGTCCCGTGAAAAACTTGTCAAATTAAAACATAGTCTGTTGAACAAACAGTTCAACGGACCATGAAAACACTTCACTACACTGGCATTTCACTAAACTAATTTAGTGAAATCCCAGTCTAGTGAAGTGAATATTTAACTAAGTGTTAAGTACACAAGATCATAGTCTCTTCCGCTTAATAGAGACTATAAGAAAAGTATTAATGGACACATTCTTAATTATACTTAGCATATTAAGTTTTATTGATATTAGCCCATACCTAGATTGCAATTATAATGAAAAAATCTATAATAGTAATTATAACAAACAAAAAAACTTATATATCAACTATGGGCCGCCCGTTGTCGAAGCCGGACCGTAAATCATTAAATTTTTATTTTTTTATTTATATCTTGCTCTCCTCCATGGAGAATTCGATAAATAATCGCCGAAATAGAAGGCTTGGTGGACCAACATTATGGGCGAAAGTACGGGCGCTTCAACTTCGTTGGTTCGGTCACCTTGAACGAATGGGGAGGGATAGGAGTGTGAAGAAAGCATATTCGTGTCGACCAAATGGTAGAAGGCCAGTTGGACGACCCAGATATCGCTGGAAAAATCGGGTGGATGCTGATCTGCGTTAACTTCAAGTTAGCAATTGGCAAGAAATAGCGCATGATAGAGAAAGAAGGAAAAGTCTCGTTTCGGACGCAAAGATCCACTTCGGAGTAAGTGGTACCAAAATTTAACTATGCCACATCTCACTCTCCTCTATGCGCGTAATGTGCTTTAAAAGGGGTACAATGTTTTATCTTCACGTATACATAGAGATCTGAGATTGAACGCTGTGTATTCCCGAAAATAAAATACGTGAAATCTAAATAGATAACACTATAAAAATATATTACATAATATGCATGAGAACTAGTTCGCTTTAGATGTTTTGATACTTGTTGAATATTTGTGTATTTTTCGCTGGACCGACAGTTACACACGCGGCCGTCGATGTTTACAGAAACGATGTGAAAGAAATCGCCGGCGTGCGGCGCTTGTTTGGGAAAACTTTACACAAACATTCACGCTCCAAAGAGTTACCGGGAAATCGATAGCGGCTCGCAATCGATTATCTACATTCACTAGGGGTGTACCAAGGGGATTCTGATAATTATAATAATAATTTATTTATTCAAACAACATTTTCTACGAATCTCTGTGAATTGTCTGACTCAAGATTAACCCTTTCGACCCGAGCGGTGACTATAGTCACCCAACGCCCGACGCTCGCTCTGTCCGAGCGGTGACTATAGTCACCCAACGCCTGACGCTCGCCAACCCAACATTTGATGCTCGTTATGTACGAACGGTGACTTAGGTCACTCACGACTGTTCATGAGCAGAATATATATGTTATCTCCATGGTAATCCATCGCAAGTATTTTGCACTTGTTTTACGCTGCCTAATAATAAACTGACGAAATGAGCAATGCGTTATGTTATAATTTTTTAAGCATTTTTTTTTACGAGCGACTGCACTCGCTCTGCGTAAGATAGCGTGGTATTGTGCGTCTGACGGGCGCTTGCAGTTGTTCCGCAAGTACGGACGCTTGCCGCGACTGCTCGGTCAGCGGGGACGGCGTGACGTAGAATGCGTCCGTACCGAAAGGGTTAAGCATAGTTTATTCAAAAATATGGCATGTGGATGTCTATGGGCGGCGTTGATTACATATAGTTAAATTTTATCTATGGTGATTAAACCACTTTTTATCCAAAAAAAAAATTAAAAAAGTAATTTAAGGAGTTGTTTGTGAGCATACTAATCCTCAAACACTAGAAACAGATAAAATTGACCCATATGTATCGAGATAAAAACTACAAAATACTTTATATCGAGAAAAAAATAAAAGGAACACTACAATTTCAGTTTATTCGTAGTGATTAAAGCACTTGAATATGTTTGTTGATCAAATGATAGTGAATGTCGATCATTTAGCATTCGATGTTATCGTAGCCGGGTTAAAAATAAACAATGCATTGAGTAGAGAAGCGTCGTATCAATTGCCAAAAACGTAAGCTCCAAGGTCTCGCTTCAAGTCTTATCTAAAATGTCGTTATTAATTGAAGTGAAACTGCTCTCGTGTCTTTCCAAATGTCACGGCGATCAAATTAGCATGCATGTCGTCCGTTCATAGATATCCGTAATGGGGTGTGTTGCCATGACATTGACCCAGTCGTCGCGAGGTACCTACGCATGAGTCATGACCAAAGGATTCTCGTATATATGTATGTATACATATATATGTATATATGTATATATACATACATATATATATATATATATATTCACGCCTATCCCCCACAGGGGTTGGCAGAGACCACGGAGCTCCATCCGCTATATTCATTGTAGCGAAACGGCTCTCCATTGGTCGCATCTCGCCCTCGTGAGAATCAGAACGTAACAGGTGGCGAACCACGTCGCCGTCATTTTTCTACAAATTAATCGAAATAAAAATCGGATAATCGGAATAAATATTTATAATTACTTCACTAAGACGATTTTAGTATCTCAGGCGCTAAAAACCGCATACATACCATAAATAACACCCACTCCTCATACATACATAACTAATACATAAATTACAAAAATACGTGACAATACCAATACTGCTGGAACTTGAAACCCTACTACAAACCCTACATTGTATTGCGGCATGTTATGACATGTTTTAGTAATTAAGTAAAACGGCCTTATACTTTTTAAAATAAAATCACTTGCAAACCACCTTAGTGGACTTAGTGATTTTATTAAAATAATACTTTTGAAACTATTTATATTCATGTATGATTATAATGCATCTTTTCTATAATTAAAGCAGGAATATACGCTATTTTACCTTCAAATGTAACAAAAAATAACATAATTAACTTTATGAGGTAATTTGCAATAATCACTTATTCTGATATTAATATGTGGGACCGGGAAGTAGCCTCGGTGTGTATAAGCACTTTACATAATTAATATTATATTTAGCTTAAGTTCTCTAAAAGAATTGTAAAAATGAACAAATATAATACATAAATAACGTAGAACTTTCGTATTAATCACCTATATGCTGTATTTGTTTTAAATATTGAAAAAAAAATATATAAATAAAACCGCACATCTTTTGCTTTCTCGGCTTGGTGACACTGCTAACTCAGGAACATAGAGTTAAGAAGTATGTTTCTCATGAAAAACAATTATATTGATGTATGATAATACAGGTCTCAACGTCAAGACGAAACGGGGTGACAGGATTGATTATAACCATCGTGAGAAAAATCAGAAAAAAATCTGTCCCATGCAGTTTGAAAATTATGGACATTTAAGAAAAACCTAGAAATTTGGTTAAACTGTAACCATTTTTCGGTTATTGTGGTTAATTTTTATTATTTTTGTTCATTTAAACTTTGGAACCGTAACCCTAAATAACACTTCTAGAATCACAGTAAAAAATAATAACAAAATTGCCCCAAGTTTCCTAGAATTAAAACTATTTGTTAAACTATGAATTTAAAATGTTCGAAATTTGTCGACTTTGAAAGGCCCTCCTTTAAAAAAAAAGTACTAGAGTGCCTTGGCAAGTGCCATTAAAAATTGGCGCATTTAATCAAGATTGTAAAGTATTACAATACTTGTTAGTTTCATACTAAAAAAAACGAGTAAAAAAATAAAAACCTCAAGTAACCCGATTTTTGCTAACCCATTTTACTCAGTTAAAATGTTTTTTATTCGCACAAGCTCTTGGTAGGTTCTTAATTTTAAGATCTTCAGATATATTTTTTTCTGATTTTTCTCATGATGGTTACAATCAATCCTGTCACCCCGTTTCGGTTTGATGTTGAGTTCAGGGACACCCTGTATAACTGAAAGTTAAACGAATTAATCGAGGATTAAAATAACTACTTGTATGACCTATAGGTATTTATTCCGATCCTCTGTGTGTCTCTTTGTTTGTCTATAGTGATACCCATGATAAAGGAATACCCGGTTTGGGGCTGTGTATTAAATGTTTTATCAAAATTGTGTTTACAATGAGCACTTTGCCTAAGAAATATCATTTCCAACGCTGCCAATTGGATTCCAATTGAATCTAATTGGCAGCTTAAATTCAACATTCGGATTGTTAATTAAATTAAACAGTTTAGCGAGATGATGATTAAAGTTTTAAAATAGCTCTCTACGAAGTTATGGTGCCATTCGCGTAATTCTTGGAGCTTTAGCGTGGGTTTGCCGGCTGGTCTGTGAGCTGATACGTACTTTGAATATACGTAATTTGTACAGTCGACGACGAAAATATGAACATTTATTTTATTTCTAAACTTGGGGTCAAACTCAAATCAATCAAACCATCTTCACCAATTCTGAAGCAGTAGACCCACCATACCATATGGACGCACAGCAGCAATCCATCTGTCAAGCCTTAAGAATTACGACAACGTCCCTTCTTTGTGAGAGTCTAGCAGTGAAATATTATCAATACATCCACAGGTTCTAGACTCTAGAACTGTTCTTACTGTATTAATTTTTTTTATTTGTATTTTTTTATGGAAAAGGTAAGCAAACATTCAAGCTTGCTTACCTTTTCCATAGAAAATTCATTTGCCTATTCTGTTCTGCTATAAAAAACAAGCAAGTGGATTATCTGATGGTATAAAAAACTGCAAAACTGGTGAAAGGCACTGGATTTCCAGCTCTCATTGTTTATTGAACGAAGCGTAGTATCGAAGGTGCTTAAAGTGGTCGGCTTTCAACGCGAATTAAAAGCGAATGCTTCAAACGTTCGTACTATATTCGTTCGTATATAATAACGAGTCATTCGCTAATTCAATCACTCTCGCTGAGTCAACGCATATCTCACGACACATTGTCACTCATTTTTGTTATTTACATCAATTTTTTTTTTATAAAATTTGCTTGCAACGGTTGGTTTACTATGATATCAAATTTCACTATTTAACGAAGTTGACTGTACTTATGTTTAAACTTGTGGTTTTAAAATAGAGTTGGTATCATTCGAATCAATGGAAGAGCAATTGATTTCATCAGTGTTTAAGTTTCATTTTTCATTTAGACAGACTATTTTAAATGGATAACAGATATTTTAATATGAATGAAATTTACATTTTTTAGGGGTAGGAGGGCAAACGAGCAGGCGTGTCACCCGATGGAAAGCAACCAATGTCATTATATCTAGACATTCTCAATGCCATAGGCAGTGCAGAAGCATTGCTGCCCTTTAAGGAAAGTGTAGGTTTGTTTTTGAAGGTTCCAATGTCGTATCGATTCGGAAACACCGCTGGAGGTAGTTGGTTCCACAGAGTTTTGGTGCGTGGAAAGAAGTTTCTTAAAAAACACACCGTACTGGATCACCACTCATTCAGAAGGTGGGGATGAAAATTATCCTTGTGGCGAGTTGTACAGTAGTGAAATTCAGAAATAAAATCTTGTTTCTTTCAACTTGACACCCCTATATTTAGGTAAGAAAAACATTTTAAACAATCTTTCCAAATATGCTGATACAAACTTGCTTATTGCCTACTTTTTAAATTTGCTTACTTGCCCACTTTTTAAATTTTTTATGATGATTTTTAAATATTTATTTTAAATGTTTGTTGGTTTATATGTTTTGTTGAAAATAATTATATTATAATCAGTGTATTTTATTTATAAGCAAAATCTGCAGTTGTGTGTATAAATAATAAAATAATGATTTTGATTTCTTCATGTACCTACTTGCATGAATTTTTTTTTATAATGTGTGAGCACATTCTGCAGTTGATTGTATACATTTTCAAAACGTTGTTGTTGTTGTCAAGATATGCAGGTCGTTAATTGCTAGGCAACGCTTTGTTATTAAACATTTTTTTTGAAATTTGGCTGAGGTATATCATTGTCGACACAGCAATCGATTCTCGGTGGCGCACGAATTGAATCAATTATGCGAACGCGATGACAATTATTTTCACACCGTTCATTGTTCGTCGAGAGGGGCGCTTTGTGCACTCCGGGGCGTTGCAATTAGGGGAAAGTGGGGTAATGCGGGAACACTTAACTTCCAACGCTCATAAATAGTAGAAAAAAGCCACAGGTATTTATTTTTTAACAGCCCATATATGTCCCACTGCTGAGCACGGTCCTCTCCATTTCTGGAGGAGCGGACGGTAACCCACCACGCTTGTCCAATGCGGATAGGTAGAGTTACCAGACTCGGAATAAATATTTGTAATCCATACACATATTTATTGCGATTCAGGGATCGAACCCGCGACCATTGACTCCGCGGGCGGAGGGCCCCGCCACTGAGCCAATTGGTCGTCGCTAACGCTTTCACAAATTATAAAATCTACACTAAGATTCCCTGTGTCATGGACATAATTATAAATATAAAAGACAAGGACAAAAATGGAGTAATAAAGTTTTAACTACAGAATAAATATATATATATTTTTGCTAATGGGGGAATCGGACCCATGATGCTTTATCCAGGTTGCGTTGTAACCGCGCCATGTGGGTAAAAACCATATAATGCTAAAAATGTATTTACGTTTATAAATAAAATATATATTATTTCTTACAATTTTTTTCACACCCATAGATGTCTTGTAACATAAACTTTAATTATCTATGTTTTTATTTCGTTTTCATTGTCTCATTATGTTAAATTCTGATGGCGTATTCTACAATATAATGCGATTAAGGTGTATAAGTGGAATTAAATGAAACAAACGCCTGTATCGTGACTTTTTAAGCATATCGTAAAAGTCTATAAAAGGTTTTATCGAGACGTAACGTGACAATCTGACTAGTACATTCCAAGATGCTTTTTGCTATATTTTTTTGCTTGATACTGTCTGATTACCAACAGAGAAGATGAACCTACTAAATTACCGCAGAAGAAAACCGCGTTTACCTTCAGCGGTATTTCCGAACCGTTGCGACATTGGAACCTTCAAAAAAAATAAACCTATACATACCTTAAAGGCTGGCAACGCTTCCGTAATATCTATGGTGTCTATGGGCGGCATTGTTCCATATGGCGACACGTTTGTTCGCCAGCCCTTCTGTTCCATAAAAAAAAAAGTCTTACGCAGTTATTATTATGTATTAATTAACACTTCCTAAAAACTATACCCACTCCCCCTCCGATCCTCACTCCCACTCCCACAATTTCACTTTCCTTTAAGGTCGGCAACACTTCCGCACTGTCTATGGCGTTGCGGATGTCTATGGGCAGCATTGGTTGCTTTCCATCAGGTGACACGCCTGCTCATTTGCCTTCCCATGCCATAAAAAAAAAACAACTGCAAGTTAGTTAATACGCTATTACGTATCCAATGTTGCCATGTCTTCTGACTTACTCTGGCTTCAGTGCTCCAATAATACGATGTATTTACTTACGGATTATTATCGTATGCTATGACCGTACGTAATAGTAAGATGACTTAATTAGCCAATGGCGAAGTTACCGCTTTCGTATTCAATGGGTGCGAGTTCAAAAAGTTTTGAAAAGTTTCATCCTCACCACCTGGATGAGTGGCGATCTACTACGGTGTGCTTCTCTCGAAACTTCTTCCCACGCACCACCACTCAGTGGAACCAGCTACCTTCGGCGGTCTTTCCGAACCGATTCTACATTGGCACCTTCAAAAAACAAACTTACACATACCTAAAAGGCCGGCAACGTTTCCAGGTAGTCTATGGGCGGCGTTGATTGCTTTCCATCAGGCGACACGGTTGCTCGTTTGCCCTCCTATCTCATATAAAAAGAAGTTCAATTCCAGCATATATAAATACTTACCTTACTACACTTACCTCCGAGTCTTGATGTCCTGCCAATCCATAATGAACAAGTATGATGGGTTAATATCCTATCTTTTTTTTGCTTTTTTATAGCTCATATGTTCTACTGGTTTCCGCCTATTCATTTCGGAGGAATGGGTGTCGAATGGATACTAATCCAGCACGTTTGTCCAAGGCAAATTGGCGAGAAACGCAAACACTGAATAATATATATGTGTGTATATTACTATATATTCACGCCTATCCCCCGCGGGGGTTGGCAGAGACCACAGAGCACCATCCGCTGCCATTCATCGCAGCGAAACGGCTCGTCATTGGTCGCTTTTCGCCCTCGTGAGAATCACGACGTGACGGGTGGCGAACCACGTCGCCGTCATTTTCGACAAATTAGGTATATTAAATTCGTCTTAGTGAATCCCACGAGCCGCAAGGGAGGATGGAGGTCAGCCCCAGCAGAGCCCTGCATGCTGAGGTAAGGCACGATAGTCCCCGGGGGAGCCCGACCCCGGGACGATCGGCACGCTTACAACTAGGCTCGCCCCTAGCCACGCATCCATTGGCACGGATCAGACCGTGGATTGGCGGAGAGGAAGGGAAAGGATAGAGAAGAAAGGAAGGGGCAGGAAAGGAAATGCGGATTGGGGGGATTACCAGACTCGGAATAAACATTTATAAATCCTTATAAATATTTATTCCGATGCGGGAATCGAACCCGCGACCATTGACTCCGCGGGCGGAGGGCCCCGCCACTGAGCCTATCGGTCGTATATGTGTGTATATATATATATATATATATATATGTATATATATATATATATATACATATATATATATATATATATATATATATATATATATATATATATATATATATCCACTTTATGCTTTGGTACATTCTTGCACAACGCAGTCCAATTGATTGGGATACGACATTGCATTCTCTTGTGTAATTGCAACCGATCCAAATATACTTGAAGCATGTCCCCGCTCGTACAGTTATGTTAAGAGCAATGTCCGAGAACCTTGACCGTCGCGGATGGGCTGCTATTTTCAAGGCCATCACTGTGAAGAGCTTCCTAGGAAATGGCTATATTTATAGTTAGAGCCGGCCGCGTACTTTAAGATAATTGTACGTCGTTTTTTAAGGAATAGAAAGTTTCATCCCCACGATTTTAATGATCGGCGATCTAATACGGTGCGTTTTTCTAGAAACTTTCCACGATATTAAAACCTTCAAAAACATTTCTTTGTAAGGCTGGTAACATTTCTATAATGCGTGTGGCACTGCTGATGTCTATGGTCGGCGTTGATTGCTTTCCATCAGGTGACACGCCTGCTCGTTTGCCTTTCTATCCCATAACAAAATGAATAATTAAATTATTCACAATTCAGATTAAGAATTAAAAAAGTAATTTATAAAATAAAATATAATATATATTTATATAAATAAATATTTATAAAAAATATTAAAAATAAAAATTGTTTAATTTTTTTATGGCATAGGAAGGCAAACTAACAGACGTGTCAAGCAATCAGCGCCGCTCATAGACTTCCGCAGCGCCATAGGCAGTGCGGAAGCGTTACCGACCTTTAAGGAAAGTGTCACTTTGGGAGGGGGAGGGGTGGGGAGGATTTGGGCATTTGGAACTCGGCCGCTCACCGCACGAAGCGCGGTAGGTAAGCTACCACTCAGACGCCGGTTTTCTGCGGGAGTGTGGTACTTCCCCGGGCGAGCAGGCCCATTCATGCTAGAGATAAATATCATGCCATTCTTGACAAAGTATTCGTCGGCAGCGTGGCTTTACCATTATTAAATATGTTATATTAATTATAAATAATATATTATAATATATAATAAATATATTATAATACATGATAAATATATTATAATAATTTTATACAGAGATACAGAGTTTAATTCAAATGAAGTCTTTATTTTTTAATGTGTTTAATCGAGAACAGCTGGTTCTCGATTAAAACAACAAAAAAAAGTCGATCGATCTCGAAATAAATTTACCGAGTGCTCAAACCGGTTACGACTGTATGAGCGAAAGGACAAAACAGGTGTCTTGCTACTTTTACATCAACGATCGGAAACAATTGTCTAGTGGTCGTTCAGAGTACAATAATGAATCATTTCAGGAAAAGAATATACTAGGTTCCTAAACGCCTGCCTTACTATCCCATAAAAAAAAATATCTGCTAATAATCTGGTAGTAACGCAAGTCGATAAAATACAATATCAACACTATTATTTATTTATTCTTAATGTCACATTTTTGTAATGTCCGAAGACACTCCTTGAGTTGATGGAAAAGATACTACGGCGCCGAAACGTGGACGCTGACAGTCCGTCTGCTTCATAAGCTCAGAGTCGCTGAGAGAGCTATGCTCTCTGGTAGATATGATTCGGAATGAACGAATCCGCCAGAGAACTAAAGTCACCGACATAGCCTTTCGAATTAGCAAACTAAAGTGGCAATGGGCTGGTCACGTTTGTCGTAGATCCGACAACCGTTGGAGCAAACGAGTGCTGGAGTGGAGACCACGTCTCGGTAAACGTAGTGTGGGACGCCCCCCGGCTAGATGGTGCGACGATCTGCGCAGGGCGGCTGGCAGATACTGGAAGCGTGTAGCCGAAGATCGGGCTAGGTGGCGCTCCATAGGGGAAGCCTATGTCCAGCAGTGGACTGCCGCAGGCTGTTGATGATGATGAAGATGATGATCATACGTTATTATAACTCAAGTCCATTACAGAAATAATATCGTATATAATATGTAAAGATACCTCTCTGCCAGCAAACTTTTATTTTGATGAAAAAGATAAACGTATAAAAACTATATAATTAAAAACATACATATATTATTATAATTCAAGACGAACGTTATATCGTACATACGTAAAGAGACCTCGGACAGTATGCTAATTTTGTGACCGTACTCAAGTGTTATTGACACTCGTTAGACCCTTGCCGCTCCTGTTAACCCTAGCACACTTTAAATAGGGGTCAATTTCGGTTGGCAGATTGTTATGTCTCCAATCGTACGCCTTATTTGACCGGGACAGCTTTGCATATAGTCTGCATGTGTAGGCGTATTTTGATTCATTTATAAGATGCAAATAAATGAATCAAAAAAATGTGTCTGCCTCAGCGCACAACTTATTCAGCCGGCTACAAAGTAACGGTCTTTTGTCAAAAAATTGACCTTTCGTCTGCTCCGTTCAAAGTCGCTCAGATAGCTACATATCGACTCAAAAGAGCGCAAACGTCGTAAAACGTAAAATGAAAACTCACCACTAGAGCCAAAAAAAATTTGAGATCTCAAAAAAATTGTATGTGATCACTCAAAAACGGTCTGTTTCAACGCTGTACAAAATATTCTATTGGTTGTAGAGCTATGAGACTTAGACCATACGACGCAATATTTATTTAGTAAAAAAAAGTGTTTAAATACATATCATTATTATCGTTATAAACAGCCTGCGGCAGTCATAACCAAAATAAAAATAATATCAAAGGAATAATTAATATTTGAATTATTTTTAATACGTTAGACGTTTGTATGATTTTAAAGGGCTAACTGGAATGCGTAATAAGGGCACTACTTCCTCTACGTGTCAATATGCGAAGGATTATGATGACCATCTAACCCAGAGGTTCTCAAAATTATTTGTCTGCCACCCACTTTGAGAATTCATTATATTTCAGCGCCCCCCAAATATGTTTAATTTACCACATCTTAAAAATCACGATCGCAATAGTAATTTTAATATATTACTGCGTGTAGAATCGGTCTTATCTTATTTCACCTATTTCACAGTTCTAGAGGTGGGTTTTGCCTATAAATCAGCTTGACTCCCGGTAAACAACAGCCATGCCTCCCGGTAGAGCTATGAGACTTAGACCATACGACGCAGTATTTATTATATTTTTGATCTCGAAGTGCGATAAATTTTTTGACTTCAGTGTCATTTAAAACGTTTTCGCTTTATTTGTGCCGATATGTATTCTATGCTTGCTTCTCTCGTAGATATGATTCCAAATGAAAATATCCACAAAACCAAAGTCATCGATATAGCTCTTCAAGTTAGTACACTAAAGTAGCGTCAAAAGTGAGAAATAAGAAAAAAAAATTTTTTTGGAGCTACGATGAATGTGAGAGGAAGGATGGATGAAAATTGTGAGATCTGTGGTCTCTGCCAACCCCTATTGGAGATAGGCGTGACGATATGTATATATTCTGATCATTAGATCGAGAATATGTAAGTTTAGATTGTAATAGTTTCTAGCTCAAGTTCTCCAAAAAAAAAAAATCTCATAAACGTCTCGAGGGAAAGGAAACAGTTTCTCTAAACTATTCAGCATGATAATCGTGAGTGGGCCCATTTCAGTGGTCCTTGCTTTAGTGAGGCGGAGCAGCGCGAAGCTCTCGACATGTTAAGTAGTTTCCGGTTAGGTCAGTGTTTCTCAAAGTGAGCGATAACACCCCCTTGTCCTACTAATATTATAAATGCGAAAGTTTGTGAGTATGGATGTATGTTTGTTACTCTTTCACGAAAAAGCTACTGGACGGATTTGGATGAAATTTACAGTAATATAGGTTATACATCGGAATAACATATGGATACAATTTGTAATTATTTTATGTAATTTTGGTCGTAATATGTCAATTAAGTCGGAAAAAAATCTGGCGTCTAAGAGCTATCTTGGCGTACGCTGCCTAAACTAAAATAAAATTTATATAAAATGATCTGTCACGAAGCTTAATGTGGCAGACCAAATTCCACGCGAGCGAAGCCGCGGGCAAAAGCTAGTGTATATATATATACGTGCTGGAGAATTTTAGGGTGCGATAAAGGACGCAAAGAAAATTGGGGAGGGTGGTTGAAGTTGTTTACCGGGAGTCAAGCTGATTTATAGGCAAAACCTACCTCTAGAACTGTGAAATAGGTGAAATAAGATAAGACCGGTTCTACACGCAGTAATATATTAAAGTTACTATTGCGAACGTGAGTTTTAAGATGTGGTAAATTAAAAGTATTTGGGGGGCGCTGGAATATAATGAATTCTCAAAGTGGGTGGTAGACAAATAAGTTTGAGAACCTCTGGGTTAGATGGTCATCGTAATCCTTCGCATATTGACACGTAGAGGAAGTAGTGCCCTTATTACGCATTCAAGTTAATTCTTCAAATTCATACAAACGTCTACGTATCAAAAATAATTCAAACATTAATTATTCCTTTGATATTATTTTTATTTTTGTTATGACTGCCGCAGACTGTTTATAATGATGATAATCATATGTATTTATACACATTTTTTTCGGAGGCATCAAATTAATATATTTAATAATAGGTTTTTGGGCTGAGTTATTTTTTCTTTACGGAATTTTATTAAAAAATGCATGCTTCGAACCGTGAAAAAATCCTTAATATAAAAAGTTAAAAAACGAATAAATGCATTTTATACTTGCATGTTTAATTATCCCTTGGCAGTATGCATGCAAATTACGTATTAAAACACCCAATGGAAGTTGTAAAAGCGATTTAAAAAACTTATTTAAACAACGTCGAATCCGGACAATAAAATGATAGCAATATCGATAAGAAACGACATGTCGAATGGATCTGGGTAGTTTGTGTGGATACTTACCGAGGCCTTAATTTAAAAAGTTTAACAAAACGACTTCAGTAAAGTTTCAACTTACTCTAAACCCACCACCCAAATGTTGTTTTTATAATTTAAAACCACGAGCCACGCTGCAGACGAATACTTTGTCAAGAATGGCATAATGTTTGTCTGTAGTATAAATGGGCCGGCTGACCCGGGGAAGTATAACACTCCCGCAGAAAACCGGTGTCTGAGTGGTAGCTTAGCCACCGCGCTTCGTACGGTGAGCGGCCGAGTTTCGGAGGCCCAACACCCTCCCCACTCCCCCTCCCATTCCCACTACCATAATGACGCTTTCCTTAAAGGTCTGCAACGCTTCCGCACTGCCTATAGCGCTGCGGATGTCTATGGGCGTCATTGATTGCTTTCCATCAGGTTACACGCCTGCTTTTTTGCCTTCCTGTCCCATAAAAACAAAAAAAAAGCGATTGCTTTAATTGGGTTTGTGGAATACCTCTTGAATGGTTTCGAGACTATCTGTCTATTAGGGAACAGACTGTGAAAGACCTGAATAAATATAGTGACAGCTCAACAATTACGTGTGGAATTCCGCAAGGAGTAGGACCTAGGACCAACTTCGTTCTTTGTGTATGTGTGTCTTGGTGTGATATTACACACACACACATACACACACATTTTAATATATAATGTTTGAAGTTTTATATTTATTTCCCAACAGATATTAATAATCGATTAGAAATAAGTGGTGGAAAGCTAGTGACCTGAGATACAGGCTCTTTTCTAGTTTAGGCACTAGCCCGCCACAAATGTATTATTTTCTCTCTATATTGTAACCTGTATATTTAACTTTGTGGTGTCGAAATGATTTTTATTATTATATTGTAGAGCAATTGCTTCAGTTGGTATATTTTAATGTCGAAAATATCAAATATTTTTGTACTGTGGTCAATTAATATATTATTGTATAAGCGACAAATACTTGAACATCATTTCTTTTTCATATATGTCCCACTGCGAAGCACGGGCCTCCCCATCTCTTTTCTTATGATATAGGAATGCAAAGAAGTACATTTGTTGGACAGCAATCAACGCCACCCATAGACAACCGCAATGCAATAGGCATTTGCAGAAGTGTTGCCGGCTTTTAAGAAATGTGTAGGCTTGTTGTTGAAGTTTTCAATGTTTCACACCGCTGGAGGTAGCTGGTTCGACGGGTAGTGGTGCGTGGAAAGATATAATATGGCTATATCTGGAGGAACGGAATAAATATGTGTAGACCATAGATATATTTATCCCAATGTGGGGATCGAACCCGCGACCGCCGACTTCACTAGCTGCAGCCTCGTGAAGCCAATTGGTCGTCAGATCAAAGAATCTTAACCCTTTATTTATATCAATTGATCCATTACAGTTGTATAACAACAAGTGTATATAACAATACACAGAACAAGTGTAAATAACAATAAGGAAATATTTTTTTATAAAAAAGTACACCCCATAATATAGGTCAAGATGTATGTATATACATACATATAAGTATTTCGATCTACCGCAATAAAAAAAACTTTATAGGACATCGGATATGCGCAGAACAACTCAACGAAATTTCGAAGAACATAGACAGGTAAACATATATAGAAACATTTTTGTTCAGTCTGTATATATATGTATGTATATGTATATATATATATATATATATATATATATATATATATATATATATATATATATGTGTGTGTGTGTGTGTGTGTGCATACAGACATCGGTTGACATTGCAGCGCGCAAAGTCATCCATTCATTTCGCGCTCGTTATGGCGATTTAATCTATTTATAAACCGCCTCCCCTGCGCAGGTATAGACTTGAGCCATAAACGGAAATTGATGCCTTTTATATTACAAATTAGTAAACATATGTGGCAATGAGCTGGTCACGTTTGTCGGAAATCCGACAAGCGCTAAAGTAGACGAGTTGGTGGAGTTCGCGTCTCGGCAAACGCAGTGTGGGATGCCCCCCGGCTGGATGGTGCGACGATCTGCGTAGGGCTGTTTGCGGAAACGGATGTTTGAAGCCGAAAATTGGGCCTAGGTGATGCTTCTTGGGTTCTTAGGGTCTGTTGATTGATTGATAGCATGAATGAAATAATTACTCGTAATGACACAGCCCGAAAGGCCTCTACAGATTACAACCACATATATATAAATATATTTGTAGACGAGTGCTGAAGTGTAGACCGCGACTCGGCAAACGTAGTTTGGGACGCCCTCCTGCTAGATGGAGCGACGATCTGCGCAAGGCGGCTGGCAGAGACTGGATGCGTGTAGCCGAAGATCGGGCTAGGTGGCGCGCCCCAAGGCGCGTGAGCCCTCACTCAAGTGAGGCCTATGTCCAGCAGTGGACTGCCGCAGGCTAATATTGATATTGATAAATAAATTTATTTATTTGTATTACAATATATGCCATTAATAATCAACTGGGTCAGTAGTGAGGCTGCTGCTTACAGAGTCTGTAGTCATGGGCTCCATTCCCGCATCGGAATAAATATATGTATGTTTGGCCTATATTATTTCGATGATTAATGGAGTCACGCGTTACTTTGCGGAAATCCATTGCTATGGGGACAATTTTTACTTAGCGAAGATCCCCGACAAGCAAACATAATAGAAAAACAAAGAAGTGGATTTACGGGGCACTTATACTAAATCTTACCAAAAGCAAAAAAAAATATTGTTTTTCTATTTTGTTTGCTTGTCGCGGATCTTAGCTAAGTAAAAATTCTGACTGTCTACATACTTATTTCGAGTGTGGGTGCGACGACAATCCGCATTGGATAAGGCTGATGAGGTTAATTTCTATTTCCCCAAATATAGGAAGGTTCCTGTAGTGTAACACATATAGGTTGTAAAAAAATGTAGATTATACAAACATACCCTGAGTATACCTCATAAGTATTTTATTTTCGTCTTAATTTCATATTAAAGGCAAATTTGTTTTATTCAATTATTAAATTCTTTAAAAGTCAAATGGAGGGTCAATGTAGGTAACATCTATATAATAGTAGCTAAGATTAAAACAAAACAATTTTTCGCGGATTTTAGCTGATCCGCAAAGTAACGCCTGACTTTATTAATCTTTTTTAAAAGTACTTTTGAATCGTCATTATTTTTAATCCACCACCGGTTTGGAAAGTTGATTCGGTCGACAGTAACCGGTAGGGAACTCGAAAAATTTCTCTCTTAAACTGCAAAAATTTAATACAATTTTAATAATAACACCATTTTTATAGAATATGTAAGAAAACGAGCAAAAATGTGTCATGTGATGGTAAATATTCACCGTTTTCTGTAAACATTTGCAACATCAAAGGTAATGCTACATTGGGGTAAAATGTCAATAATAGGAACGTTAATGATAGGGGAAGAGAGTAGTACTAAGCGGGCAGACTCCTCAGTAAGGAGCCACACAGACCACTGACGTTTGTGGGAACCAACGAATCGGGTGTGAGATCGAGCCTCGGGGCTGAACACCGACAAGCTCGCGCAGCAACTAAATTGGGCGACTGCCCTCCGGTCCTAGGTGCCGCTGTTCACAGCTGCTTTTGGGCGTCCTTTAACGACTTTTATTTTTAATTCTCTAGCGCTGCGGAGAGATGTCTCATCTCTCAGCATTTTTTACCGCTTCTATCATGGGGAGTGCTCCGAGAAATTCTTTGGAATAATTCCCGCCGCCGAATTCCACAACCGCACAACTCGCCGTAAAGAAAAATTTCATCCCCACCATCTGGATGAGTGGCGATCGACTACGGTGCGTTTCTCCCGTAACTTCTTTCCACGCACCACCAGTTTGTGGAATCAGCTACCCTCGGCAGTCTTTCCGAACCGCTACGACATTGGAACCTTCAAAAAACAAGCCTATACATACCTAAAAGGCTGGCAACGCTTCCGCGACTCCTGCCTCCTCCTCCTGCTTCGCGTCGTCGAGATATGGTCGAACCTATTCCTAAGTTGGATGCGTCACTGGCCTTCCCCCCTCGCGGGAACCAGGTGGCGACAAAAATAATTTACGTGGAAGCGAATGTCCCTCAAGTAGGCGAGCGTGGAGGAGAGCAAAATTTTTGAGGTGTATGGTCCATTGAGGGTTGCGGGTTCATTAATGTGGACGAAGCAATCGCAGATCTCCTGATGCTAATTGCTGCCGGTTTCGACATTCTGTTGGCATGGTCATATGAGCTTGTTCTGCTTAGTGGCCTACAGAGAGAAGCGCACAGGACTTTGCATCAAGAGCTGAGCCCAAAACTGTTACTTAGATGGCACGCGAAATAGGCGCATGTTGACGTCTAATTGCGGTAGTGGTAGTCAGCTCGTTCTACCATATACTTAGGTGGCAACCCATGATTGGGGGAGTGGTGCCTTAAAAAGGAGTCCGCTTAATTGGGTAGATCCTCGAAGTACGTTCTTACCCGATCTCCAACAATGTAGGTGGTACTCGTCCGTTCTTCTAATAAAACTCGAAGTAATATAAATAATATTAATATGAAATAAGTAAAGCCATAAGACGTAATTACGACTTATTATTACTTATGGTTGTCAAGTGGTCGAAATTAGACCGTTATTCGATAAATTACAATCAGCTGTCTTCAGCGGTATTTTCCAACCGATACGTCATTGAAACCTTCAAAAACGAGTCTACTCATATCATAAAGGCCGACAACGCATTTGTGAATCATATGGCGTTGCAGATGTCAATGGGCGGCATTGATCGCTTACCATAAGTTGTCTTGATTGCTCGCTTGCCTCCCTATCCCATAAAAATATCGATAAACATAACCGTTAGATTACGGGCGAGTGCTGTCGCTCTCGTTGGCACTAACTAAATGTGCCACGAGCGCGACAGCGCTCGCAAAATCAGTTGCTGTTTAGCACGCGGTAGCGGAGGTCGGTCGCGTGTATCGCTAAATTTAAGTGATAGTGATAATAGTGACTATAACAATTATTTTGCTGATACGATTATGTTTGAATTCAAGAAATACAACGGTATATGGCATCAAAAACAAAATATTACTTTGGCATTTTTAAGTATATATGGGTAAAAAACAATGGAACTACAAGGATTAAATTAACAGTTTTCCTCTACAAACTTTCTTCATGTGCTAATTTTAATTTTCACGTAAAACGTTCAAAGGAAGAATCGAGATCGCCCTATTGTACACCGGAAATCATACGGCTTCGACGGTGTACATGTTTTGCAAAATAATTGCATGTTTTTCGCAGAGCGAAATCACGGCCGCCGTAAAATGGCGATAAAAATATTTTTAGTGCAAAACGGAAACGCTTTGCGATTGATAAGATGTGAATAACGACCGGTCAGTTGGGTTATATTTAACGATTGTGTATGTTTTCCTATTATTCACGATATTTATTAAAACGATAACTTTTTGTGTAAGACACACACACACACACATCTGTGAGTTTAGTGTACAAATATGATCTTAGTCAACCGAAAAAAAAACCCAAAGGTTGACTGACAGAGAATGCCTTTTGGCATTAAGTCCGCCTTTGTAATTGTAGAATGTACATTCTTCTTCTACGAGTGCCTCTCCGACTTGCGAAGGTTCGCAGCCAATTCAGCACAAATTTCCTCGTCCTTCGCGAGATGCAGCAGTTCTGAAGCACTCGCTATACCGATCCACTACCTGATATTACGTAGCCAAGACTTTCTTTTTCGACCAACTTGTCTTTTGCCCGCGATTTTTCCCATCATGATCAGTTGCAACAACTTATACCTTTCATGTCACAGGATATGACCTAGATAAGCAACTTTTCTACTCAAAGGTAGAAAAAGCGAATGTACATTAAAAATAAATATATAAAACGTGAAGTTTTGCAGACAGTCAAAGGTGGGAAAATTGTTTATCTGGGTCACATCATAAGACAACAGGCGTAAATTGTTGCAACTGGTCGTGATGAGAAAAATCATAATATCAGGTATCAGAGTGGGTAGAGATAGCATAGTGGGTCCAATATTGCTGCGCCTCGCTAAAGATGAAGATACTTTTGGTGAATTGGTGGCCCTCTAAGAGAAAGAAGAGTAAGGGTTAAGTCTAAGTAGTGGTACAGCGATAGTAGCACGAATGGACCCAATGACTGAAGAAGTAGCGCCCTCACAGAATATGGGCGTAATGTGTTGGTAGAACATTACTGTGATACCACGCTTCATATACTCCGTCATTCAGAGGTCCTATTCTCTTGTCCCCTTTTCCGTCTCGATACTTCCTTCTTCCTTTACCATTATTCAGTACTGCCTTCGGTTATAGACGGCGGTGATTTTACATAAAGGTCCATAGTAAATCCATAGATTGCAGTAATGCGTCAAATTGATCGATTACAAGACCACAGCTCAGCTAAAGTTTCGCGAATGTTACACCTGCATCGTTCAATCGGGTTTAGGATTACGCGTGTCCAAGTTATATATTCTTGCTGTTTAGTCACCGGTATAGAATCCGATTCCGATGGAACAGAAGGGAAGATCAACAGCCAACTATATCATTCGCCGTTTCACTATCGTCACTACACAAACCTACATATTTCTTAAAGGCCGGCAACGCTTCTGCAAAGCATATGGCGCTGCAGATTTGCGCTATGGGCGGCGTTGTATTCGTTTCATCAGGGGACACGCCCGCTCGTTTGCCTTTATATCCCATAGAAAATAAAAAACACACACTACTACTTTTCCACAATGTTTACGACTCGTGCTGCGCTTCAAAACTAGGCATCTTCAGGTATAGTAGACTACGGAAGACGACCACTATAAATCTTTCGACAAACAGAGGACAACGGTTATCTTCCGTCACTACCAAATTTAATGTTCTATATGAAAAGTCTCTAATTTCGTGAACGATCTCTCTGTTGAAAGTATTTCGTCTCTTGTATCTACTCACATTTTAACAAAACTTTTACTTGAACTTTGATACAAAAGCGAGAGTTGTTGCAAGCTATCTATTTATTATTACTAAGTTACGTCGTTAGTGTATGAAGTTCGTCAGGGAAAAATGTATGCAAGTTTAATGAACGACGAATAAATCTCACAATACACTGAGGGCGGATAAACTTTGTGAATTATGTTTTATTTTCCTATGCCTATTTTACATAAACTAAAACGCGCAGATTTCGAACAATACATTTTGCATACAACTCTCTTTTTCGCATTCTCTTTTTTCTTGTTCTACACCTCCCTCTTTGTCTGTGCGTGTGTAGTGTATGTGGTGTGCGCGTGTCTCTGTTGACTCAGTTTTCAAGCCGCCGAATGTCCTCTGACCCTACTAAACGACCGCTGTTTGCAACAGTGGCTGGGCCTGAGCGCTTACTGTGCCTTCCGGTGCATGGGAAACTAGATTATTTGCCCCAATAGCAGGCGCTATTAGTAGAAAGTATAGTACATACGTTAACAAACTGTTGGGTGTTTTATACAATTAATAAAAATACAGTTCTTATAACGTGATTTTGTCACCACTGCCACCATGAGCGCTCCATAGCGGCCGAGATGAAATCCATCGGGTTGACGTGGCCTGAAGTGAAGCGCGTCGCTCAAGACCGATCCCAATGGAGAAGCACTGTGGACGCCCTCTGCCCCATCTCGGGGATATAGGACCATAAGAGAGCCACCATGATGTGTCAGCGGTGGTCTCGTTTCACATCTGAAAGTAAAGCTAAACCCGCTATTTGTGGTCAAAGCCAATTTTCAGCGAAAGACTTTTACAGCTGTATTATTATTAATAATGATAATTTGCTGCAAACGGTAATTTCGGTATTTGTTTTTTGAATACACAAAGCTGACTAACTAACGCCTCAGTGACTGTCTCAGCCTTAACGATTCGAGGTGATAGGTTCTTGCATTTATATTATCCTCTGTATATTTCCAGCGTTCCTTCTATGCGGACGACCGTTGATACTAGTCAACGTGCAGTGCAAGGGCCTGCTGAGTGACGAGGACAGCGCGCGTGTGAGCGAGGTGGCAGACCTCGCCCGACAGTGCAAGCTGCAACTGGCTTTCGTGGGCGAGTTCGTGCGATGGGACAACGTCAATTGTAAGTTAAAAGATATCAGCTACTTCAACTGATGTACCATTGGAACTGTCAAAGACAAGCCAGTACATATCTTAAAGGTTGGCAACGCTGCTGAAATACTTATGGCGTTCCAGATCTCTATTGTCGGTATTGGATGTTTTCCATCAGGTCACACGCTTGCTCGTTTGCCCTCCCCTATACTCTATTTCATAAACAAAAGATAACCAACATCTCACCGAACCGCAATGCCATCGAACCGAAAGTTTGTTGGCATTGTGGTGAGGATGTCTCATCTCTCAGTATCTTTTGTCGCTTTTAACATAGTAATTGCTCAGGGGAATAATTTCTGCTCCTGAAATTCGATATCGCACAACTCCTAACAAAGAAAAGTTTCATCCCCACCATTCGGATGAGCGTTTTTCCGAAACTTTTTTCATGTAACACGAGTACTGTTACGTGGAAAAAAGGACGTGGTACCAACACGTAATACGAGAAGTGTTTGAAACCAGCTATTTTCGGTGGTATTTTTACTTGACGTTTAATTTAACATGTTTTTTACGTATCTTCATTTTCTAGACATTAGTTTTTTTTTACCAATGTATGGGATTCGTTCGTTCGTTCGTTTCGTACCAGAACCGACCACGATCGATGGTGAAGTTCTCGAAGTTGTCCAGGAATATGTCTACCTAGGCCAAATAGTGGATACAGCTGGGCTGGGCAGCGTTCAGGAAATTCCGTCAAGTCTTCTCGTCGCCCATACCACAAAGTCTGAAGACAAAAGTCTTCAACCAGTGCGTCCTGCCCGTACTCTCTTACGGTGCCGAGACGTGGACACTGACAGTCCGTCTTCTCGCAAAGCTCAAAGTCGCTCAGAGGGCTATGGAGAGAGCTATGCTCGGGGTTTCTCTGGTGGACAGAATTCGAAATGAAGAAATTCGCCGGAGAACCAGAGTCACCGACATTGCTCTTCAAGTTAGCAGACTGAAGTCGCAATGAGCTGGACACGTTTGTCGGAGAACCGACAATCGTTGGAGTAGACGAGTGCTGGAGTGGAGACCGCGACTCGGCAAACGTAGTGTGGGACGCCCTCCTGCTAGATGGAGCGACGATCTGCGCACGGCGGCTGGCAGAGACTGGATGCGTGTAGCCGAAGATCGGGCTAGGTGGCGCGCCTTGGGTGAGGCCTATGTCCAGCAGTGGACTGCCGCGGACTGATATTGATATTGATATTGATGGGATTCGTTAAATGAGGCCAAACTCATGGTCATGGTCATATTCAAGAAAAAAGCGTATTTGTTCGGCAACACATCTGCGACGCCTCCGGCGATGCGGATGTTCATTGCCGGCGGTGATCACTTACCACCACGTGACCCGCATATTCGTTTGCCTGTTCAGCTATAAAAAAAAACTTATGGTGATTACTAGTGACGTTAGATCTCCACTGTCCTGACAGATCCTCGCTACCAAGTTGGCATTATCACCGGAACTCAATGTGTGTGCACACAGTCATCGTGAATCAGTTGAAAAAGCCGTCGCAAGATTTGAAACAAACAAAATAATATACGGGATCAAGCTAAATACAATCGTTTAAAAACGTCTTTCGCAGAATTGCGTTAGCATATTAGAATGCGATGCGTACATATATAAGATAGACATGATTTAAACATTAAAAATTGCACAAGTTGCATTTCCGCGCGTATAAAGCACCGTGCATATTAATCTTTTTATTACTTGCCAGATATCTAGACCGAGCCACGGCCATTGCGTTTTCTGCAAACTACACATTTTCTTTTTATTTATTTTTAATCGGTGAATTTTATGTGCAAATCTAATGTCGACTTTTCCCGCCAAATAGTTCAATAATTGAACTAATATGAAATGAATGTGTGTTTGAAAGTTTTGGTAAAATAATCACCATTTTATTAAGACGTAACGTGACAAGATGTCTAGTATATTTCAAGATACTTGATATTTTTTAAATTTAATTGACACTGGCATAATAGTTATAACTAATCCATCTAAAAAAGAAAGAAATCTAATGTCATTTTTACACTATTTTTTACATTATTTTTTACACAGTTTTTACACTATTTTATTTAGAGTTAAATAAAAAATGTTTTAGTGTCTGCACTTTTAAATAAACGCATCTGACTTTCTAATATTTTCTATTTTTAATTATTGCCCTTTTGACTAGATAACGTAGGTATACACTAAAATATCAACTTGGTTTAATTGAAAATATGCTTATTTGCATTATTGTTATTTGTGATGTACTTTAATATCGTTACTTGTAACACAACATTTTAACGATGTTTTAAGTGGCTTTGCGTCATCGATATAATTATGAATAAGATGCAGTAGCGAGCTATCGGAGAGCCATTATTTGTTGGAGACGCTGTTCACGGCAGATTGACAAGGTCCTTTGTTCAATATCGTGTATGCGCCGCGCAACTTAGTCATTGTACGCGGCGCAAGTCTTGAGAGGTAGCGGGTACAATTTTAATGGCGTAAAAATTTATACTTTATTTTTCAACTGCCGGAATCACTTACTAAATAACGAGAAAAGAGAATATATATCGTTGGCCTAATTATCAGAATTCAAAACATAAAAAAATGAGCGATGGCGGGTAGAATTTGAATGGTGTAGCTATTCATTCTTTATTATTCAAGTATCGGAATCATTTGTATCTAATAGTCTATTGTATCAGTTGTAGCTAAAGGACGAAAGCTATCAGTGAAATAAATAAGAACATAGACATATAGTTGGCCTAATTATATGAATTCGTAACTCCAAACAACATCATTTTTTCTCACTTCTCACATTTTATGTCATTTACCGGAAAATTTTTAAACGTATCCGACGGAATTCTTCATATTTGTTTTAAATAAAATGCCCCTTGTTATACGTAAAGTAAGAATTCGCTAGAAAAGAATAAAAAAATTCTTAAATTAGGAGAGAAAATGAGTTATTATTGTTCTTGTAAAATTAATCATATGGACATTCGAATTCCGATAATAAGCCTCACGATATATGACACAGAGTCACACAATGTTAAGTACTAAAGCCATGCCGCTGGGGTTTTTTGTCTGCAATATAGATGGACCGGCTGCGACATACCACACACTTTTAAAATACTTTAATTACAGCGTTCTCAATTCGTTTTGTTAGGTGATCTTAGATCATATGTATAAATTCCATATTGTCAATGGTATTAGGCTCATATGTGTAATATGATAGTATTCTTATAGAGGAAGCTCATATATATAAGTGCATAGGAGTTCATGCGATTTTCCTCTTCTTTTTAACAATATTTATTGGATATACTACTCGACGGTAAACCATTTGGTTTTGGCTTAGGCTTTCCGCGGCATCTACGACCATCTGTCGTAGATATATATATATATATATAGTATATATATATATATATATATATATATATATATATATATATATATATATATATCATTGTCCAGTGTTTTTCCAGTGAAGCATACCAACTCACGACCATCCTAATCGATCCTAAACTCGGTCCCTAATAAATAAGTTATGTAGTACTGTACTTGTGTCATTCATTTAACAAGACAATGTACATTGGATAAATATCGCTAGCGCGCAACAATTGCACCGCGCTCGTCACTGATAAAACAATTAATTAGCAAATTGACTTTGTACTGGAATCATTCTCGGTGTAACAATCTCCGCAAAGAAAGGAATGCCGTCATGCGCTCTGGCAAATTTGAGATAACAAGTTCGCAGAGCAACAGATATTATCTTATACGGACGATAGATTGCTTACAAAGTTATCCGTATATACCTACTTGTTTTTTTGCGTGCGATGTTTTGTCAATAATATATAGGGTAGCCGGTTGCAGAAATAAGTTTTCAAACATATATAACAAAAAACTACAAAGTTATATATAAAATTCAATAACTGGTATGAAGAACAGAATTGCGGGTAGCTTCCTCCTCGTCAGGCACACTCTTAGAATCTAGCTACAGTTATCTGCGCCACTCGCTAAAATAGTGACGTCGGGATGCCGTTATTAACCTCGCGTATATTTTCTTTTAGTGCTGAAATGATCATCGGGTTTGTATCATACCGCAGATCTACCCGCACAAAAAAACCGAGGTACCCGCACAAAAAAATATCCTTACAGGTGAATTCCGTTGTCCTGTATGGTTAGGGGATATCGTCGAAACGACTCATTAATTTGTTTGGGGAGAAATAACAAAGACGTTCCATGGTCTCCCTAGCAGTGTGAAGCGTAGCGCCTTCTCATTGAAACCATGTGCGTGAAGTGAAGGCAAGATGTTCTTTCAATATTGGCAGAAAATAATAAGTAACCATGTGTTTATTTATTATTCGACCTATAATCTGCCTTCGGACACTATATAATCTTATATTGTTTGTCTTAGAATATGGTTCAAATTAATAAAACTCACGACGTACAGATCGTGAGCCCTATCGACCAAGCTATTGTTGCTGTTGTACTGATGATAAACGAAAATGGAATGAATTTGACTTTTGAAATGGCGAAACATTAGACAAAATTGGAGGTGTATCATTACCTCCTCATAAACCCTGCGACGAGCTGACAGAGAGAAGGTAGACGCCCTAGAAATGTGGTGTTGGCGGAGAATGCTCGGTATGTCTTGGACGGAGTTAAGAACAAACGTCTCCATTCTCCAAGAACTCAATGTTAAGCAGCGCCTATCTTCGATAGTACAAGGTCGCATACTTTCCTTTGTTGCGCCTGGTTGTGCAAGGAAAAGTGGAAGGAACCCGAGCGCGTGGCAGATTTCCGATGCGGTGGACGGACCAGGTGAAGACCACTTACAATAGTCTCCTACATGAATGCACGAAGAAGGCAGCCATGAGGTATAATTGCGGCGTCTAGTTGACCAGGCCACAACTATAAATAACAACCACGACTGCTCTGCCAAGAGTATGACGACATAGAAGAATGTGAACAGTTAGAACTTTTACTTAGCTAAGATCCGCGACAAACAAACAACAATAGAAAATTATTAATTCTAATAATTCTATCTATTCCACTGTGCAAATGACACGTTTTTCGCCTCAAGAACGAGGCCTCATCAGGTATAGTACTCTACGGAAGACAACCGTTAAGTCAGTCACTTAACGGTTGTCTTACCTGATGTCTGACGGACGTTTTTCGGTAAGATTCAGTTTAAGTTCCCTGTAAATCCACTTCATTCAGCAGGAAAACACACATTATTAATTTTCTATTGTTGTTTGCTTGTCGCGGATCTTAGCTATGTAAAAGTTCTGACTGTTCACATAGTAATGGATTTCAGCAAAGATACGCCTGACTCCATTAAACGACATAGAAGAAGATTGCCTCCTAGATTAGGAGACAATCATACACCTCCATACTCCATTTATGAGTATCGCAACATGTTATATGGAAAATAAAACATTTCAATGGTTTTATCTCATGAAAGTCGAAATGTAACAAAAAGTACTGAAGTTATTATTTACTATTTTAAACAAATTCATTTTTCATCTTGTTTAAACTCAATAGTCAGGTGCCTAGAACCAATCAACCGTCATGGATGATTTACATCAGTTATGATTAATTATCATTTGATATGATGTGTTCCGATAATGCAACTCGGTAAACGACCGGTTTTATCGGCGTATTTACGCTTTACGTACATTGTATTTCGATAAGGGAGCTATTAATATACATCGATTTGAATAATCGTCTAATCTTTATTTTAATTCGGTAATTAGTGGAAACGATTTATATAAAAACAAAGAACTTATCCAGTTTTTCCCAATTTAGACAAGGCAGTAGAGTCGCTGCTATATACCTTAAAGGTTTCCTTTTTAATCGTACTTCTATTATTTATATTAATATAGTGGTAGAGCCATGCTGCAGACGAATAATTTATGACGAATGGCATAATATTTGCCTGTAGTATGTTACTGCGGATGTTTATGTGCGGTGTTCATTGCTTTACATCACGTGACACGCCTGTTTGCCTTTGCCTTCCTATCCCAAAAAAAAAACTTTTTTAACATAAATAAAAACGAGTGCCATTTTATTTATTTTATTAATTACCAATGATTGACACACTATAATGAAGTTTAATATAACCAATAATTCTATTATGGATTAATCACTTTCAGATTTATCGTAATTCTTTTTTTGTGTATAAGTATTTTTTAATTCAAAAAATATTTTGGGTTATTTATTTATGATGTTTTTTTCTTGTTTCATTTACAGCTTTGAAGAACTGTCAATCTTTACTAAACGAAACGACCACGACCACGGTGGATGCAATCTCGACGGGTCAGAGTAGCATACTGAGTGCTGGGGATTTAGCCGACAGCTGTTTCAACGGTCACTCGGGCGCTATAAAGTCCGGCTTGAGTCACTTGGCGATACCGCGCGGCTGGTCGTGGGGCGGTCCGGCGTCCCCCTACTGTCCGATATGGGCAGAAATCAAAGTTCCGGATTGACGAAAATCCACAAAAACCCCCGGCAGGAAGAAAACAATCTGTTTCGCGACTTCTATACTCATTTTATTGTTTCAATTTCTCTTCTTGTTTGTGCATACGTGTTATTTTAATTGAGCGGCCGCCATTTTCGTTGACATCAATTTTGGCGCCATTTTAGAAAATGCTGGGATTTATAGTATTATTTTAAGTAACGATGAAATTGTAAAATATAAAGTATTGTGTATGTTAATTATTTATGAGGTTACTTTAATGAAAAAATATATATATATATAAATAAACTTTAATATAATTACTTTGTTATTATAAGTAAAATTTTAATATTTATTAAAAAAAATTGGTGTACATAAGAAAAGATTTAAATCTATTGCTAAATAAAAAATATCAAGTTAGCTTAATCTAAATGGATTTTCGTCTTTTAATGATAATAATGTAAAAATTTACTTACTAATAAAATCAGTAAGATGGAAAATGCATTTAAAGGGAGTCAACTCATGGAAAGATAGTAACTTGTGCAGGGCTGACAAAACCTTAAAATTAACTATTCTCTATGGTTCTAAAATAAATGATATTATAAATATAATTGTCACCAATACTGAAAACATGAAAATTCGCTATTGTTTTGTGAACGCGGTTAAACTCAATGATCGAGTTTAAATGTTTCAACAAGTATCCCGACTACCAGAAAATCCCTATTGTAATTGTTACAGATAAAATATAAATAGAACAATTCGTTGTCTGTTATAACTTTTACCCTAAAAATTACGGTTTTTCTGGTACCACAAATAAATTGAAATAAAATGTAGTATTTAGATTATTAATATTGAAAACAAATTGCGGATTCCTGTAGACATCTTACATTCACAAAGTTTTACCAATTCACACTAAGGCTCTTGTAGAATAGGACCAAAATAGCCAAAAAAAACAAAGCTGTGTCAATAATCATCTAGCGTTAATTATATATTGAGTAAGTTTACTATATATTTGTGATCGTATAGAATTTCTTATTTTATTTAATGATTCAAACTTAACTTCTGCCTCTATCTACTTCCTAAACATTTTATAATCTGTTTATATCGTTTACCATTTTCGACATTTTTTAATTAAAACAATAAAAATTGATTTAAGCATACATTGTATATGGAATTTAAATTTTATTCCTAGCAACGGGCAAGGAGCGTAAGATACATTTTAATTACGCGCTTGGTATTACATTAAGACTATTTTTTTTTCAATAGGTAAATGTAATTATCACTAAAAGGTACATGGTGATTTATCGTGGTAATCATTAATTTTTCGAAAAAATAACCTTACCGTAAAATTAACAATCTTTTAATGGTAATTTTAAAATAATATTTATGTATTGAAAGCGGAAAATTTTGTAATTACACTATTAATAAAATAATGAATGTAGCAAGATTTTTTATTATACAATAAGTGGAAAAGAAAAAATTATTTATTCATTCAATATTTATTGTAATAGTTGTAAAAAGGGCGAATGTATTGCCAGGTGATGACATTTAAATTTATAAACAAGGGCGATTTCTATAACGATTAAAGTATAATTTAAGTAGTGCTTCTAACAAAATCCTTTAACAAAAATATTTTTAATAGTGGTAGAGCCACGCTGCAGACGAACACTTTGTCCAGAATGGCATAATAGTCCAGTCATTATAGTAAGTTCACCATGGAATTCGAGATACCCAGCTGTAAGTCTGTAAATACTTGTATATTGACATCCTAAAAGTTGTCTCAAAACCTACATATGGTAGAGTGTACGCAACTATTAAATTTCAAGGTCAAAGGTCACAAAAATAGGTTTTTTGCGCTTTTTTTGTAGATATCTCATTTCCTATTGGTTTTTTGCTATTTGTATTTATTATCAATATGTTAGAATACAAAATTCTCTACAAATTTTGTTTAAAAAAATTTTTTTATCCGGTGAACCTTTTTCGAGATAGAGGGCGGAGAGCGCGCGGTCACAGGATCACTTCAGGTCAACCGGTGCCTCCGGTCGAAAACGCGCCATATATAGTTGATGAACTATCGATAAATCAATGATTATAAATATTTGTCAATTTTGATTAACTATTATATTATATTTTATCATTTTCTTCATGCATTAAATCTATATCTATTCAATAATACTGATAACCGTTTCCTAAAATTAAAAAATAATTAAGGGAAAAACTTAAATCATAATATAATTATATTCCCATTTACACTAATGACATTTTAAATAGAAAATCATTGTTAAAAATTTTTGAGAAACTTACAAATTTGGATGAACTAGCTGCAGCATTTGAAGAAGAAAATTGTTCGGCCCAGAGATTATTAGAGAGTGGAACCTATTTTTGTGACCTTTGACCTTGAAATTTAACAGTTGCGTACACTCTACCATATGTAGGTTTTGAGACAACTTTTAGGATGTCAATATACAAGTATTTACAGACTTACAGCTGGGTATCTCGAATTCCGAGATTCTTACCTAATTTAAGCTTAAATGACTGGACTATAATATTTGTCTGTAGCATGAATGGGTCGGCTCGCCCGGGGAAGTACCACACTCCCGCAGAAAACCGGCGTCTGAGTGGTAGCTTAGCTACCGCGCTTTGTCCGGTGAGCGGCCGAGTTCCGGAGGCTCAACACCCTACCCCTTCCCTCTACCCCTCCCCCTCCCATTCCAATTCCCACTCCCATAATGACATTTTCCATAAAGATCGACTTCCTATGTCTTGCACTGCCTATGTCGCTGCGGAAGTCTATGGGCGGCGTTGATTGCTTTCTATCAGGTGACACGCCTGCTCGTTTGCCTTCCTATCCCATAAAAAAAATATTTGTTAAATATATTCAACAATTTATATGGGTATTAACGTATTTCAAAAGCGACAATCAATTTTAAAATGTTATTTTCTTGTATTATTTATTTTTTTATAATTAAAAAACTTATATGTATAGATTCACACGAAATCGTATTCACCGTGGTCAGAAATTTCTGGTCAAGGATTGTAGTGGAGTGAAAAGTATGTTAACAACTAAATAAGACTTATATCATGGCTCTAATTAAACTTATTTTATTGCCTGTAACTAAATCGTTACATAAGTCGCCCTAATTAATAAATAATTTTTAATCGATAGACGAATTTGTAAAATAAACCTTGTTTAAATCGATTTAATATATTGTGATGCGTTAGTAAAAATAAATTTTATTTATCTACGAATTATTTCTTGTTTATAATTTTTTGTGTTCCTAAAAATTCGTAAAGTAAAAATATATATAATATATAATTGACGAAATTGGTTTAGCTGTGATACAGATAATACCGGGCAGTTTTTATTTTATACAATTTTGGATATTAGGATCGTACAAATAAAAATATAAGTTTAAAGGAAGGCGAGTTTATGTTTAGTGGTATCCTATTATCGATATAATATTTTTGAATCGATTTTGCTCACTTAAATGTCAGTTTCGTAAAACCTCTTTACAAACACATCTCTAACAATACTGGCAGCAAATAATAAAACATCAATCAAAGGAAAAAAGAACAATAATCACCGCATCCATAACATAATTCTTTTATTATTTACTCTGAATAGACTCAAAAAATTAATATATAATGTTTTGAAATTATTATTTTCTAATTTATATAATATTATATTTAGTTTATAATACTGATGTAATTATAAAAATAGAAAATGTTACCTATCTTCGAATTGTATATATACTACAATATCGTACCTGATACGAATTTTCTTCTTAGGATAATTAATGTAAACACACTATGCTGTAGTAATAAATTATATTTAATTATGCGACGTGTGATTTAAACAATAGATGGATTTAATTAGCGATATTTCGAAATGTTTACTTAATATGTTTTAAATATTTAATATTAATAGTGACTATTTATCATGTGTAGTTACGTCACTAATCTAGTTTTTTTTGGAAATCTACAAATTTCAAGGTTAGCTTATCTTCTAAGGAATCCCGTATTTCCGCCAATTTACGACCGTTCATATCCAAATCATTGGTTGTCAAACATTTACGAACTCGCGCCCTTTACAAGACAGACATTTTAGACTGATAGATAAAATGTTTTTTTTTTCATGAAAATAGACGTATTTCATAACGCCCCTTTTATCTTTGGACCCGCTCCTGCCCCCATGAAAACTACGCCCACTAGCGGGTGATACCGCCTCCATTGGGAACCTAAGCAGTTTGGCTCAGTGATACACAGAAATTTTATTTTTAAATTCAAATTTAAATATGAGTTATGCTATGCTCGGAGTTTCTTTGGTGACTATGATTTTAAAACAAGTAAATTCTCTTCAAAGTCAACGATATGTTCTGAGGAGCTTTTCAGTCTTCTAACAGTCGCACAGTATCACTATCGGACTACGCGCAATAAAATAGTTTCCATCCCCATTACCTGGATGGCTGGCAGCTCACTACAGTGCGTATCAGTCTAACTTTTCTGCCACGAATATCGCAACGGAACCACCTGTGTTATTCCCGAAATATATAATACCATAGGGGTATTCTAGGGATGTGTGTGATGTGTACATGTGTATGTGTACATGAAAGGCCGGCATCGCGTCTGGGATGCCTTGGACTTGGACTCTATGGGCAACGGTGATGACATAACACCAGGTAACCCGTTCGTCTACTTTGCCATAAAAAAATAAGTTCTCCGAATTAGCAATGACCATGAACTGGTTACGTTTGTCGGAGAACCGACAATCGTACAAAGTACCTAGACGAGTGCTGGAGTGGAGACCACGTCTTGGCAGATTTGGTGTCACAACAGCCGTAAGCAATTCATTGCTGAGCATACTTTTCTTAAATAAGTGGTTTTTAGCGGTTAAAAAAATAACACGTTGGGCAAGCGAACTGGTGACTTCAGCCGGCAATCTTGCACTGGTGACCCTATTGCCCTTAGAAGCAGTATAATACGCACATTCCCTTTCTCTTCAAATAGACAATTTCAGAAAGCTATCCTAACTAATATTTATTCATTAAATTTTAGTTATCTTTGCTTATAAGTCAGGTTTCATAAACTTTGATACAAAGGTCGTGAAGTAAATGCATACGAGTGACAAAGTCGATTAGAATCCACCCAACGACAGAGTATGAAAATAAATAACAAAACTATTTGTTTTCTGGAATACAGGTGGAAAATGATCCATTATATGTTGCCTAAAGGTACATCGAAAAATATATTAAAACTATTTTCTTTGGCAATTTAAAATGTAGGCATATAAGTTCAATGGAGATTAAGTGCTATATTGTGTAAGTAGATGTCTCAAAAAACTTTTGTCTATTATTTGTCGCCCAATGGTTCTTTAAGAAAGTGAAGTCGGAATATTTATAATAATACAACCATATTTATTGACTATCGACACATAAAAGCAATCATGTAAATGCCACAGATTAAAAAAAATATTGTATATTCGGATCACAAAAAAATAATGCGTCTTAATCTCACAGCTCTACGACCAATAGAAAACTCTATACAGCATTGAAACTGACTGTTTGAGAGTGATCAAATACAATTTGTCAGAAATCTTGAAAGTTATTTCTTGATGGTAAGTTTTCATTTTGCGATTTACTACGTTTCCGCTTTTTTTGTGTATGGTCAGGCTACACCATAAAAAATTTATGAACTTTCACAACTTTGTCGGTAGGAGTCGCAAATAACGGACTAAGAACAATGGGGATGGTTACTCTGAGTTGAAAATTTGTATCTAAATCTAAAATAAAATTTTAATTATAGAAGATTCCTGAAGACAGTAAAGAAATGACTACCAGCAATCTAACGGTTTGTGTACAAAAATATTATATTCCGTAATATTTTGAATGCCAACTAAACTGTAGTCATTTCTCCGTGTGTACCATTTTAGTATGTATTTCATTTATATTATTTTCGAACTAAACATTGTCGTTTTCCTGTATATATAAAAAACTACCATGAGATTAGCTGCGTATAATTGTACGCAGTTATTATCGAATCGTGTGATAGAAAAATATATTTATTTTTATATAACTCTTTTTCTTTATTGTCTATACTATCAAACGTTGGTGATTATTATTTAAAAATAAATGATTTAAAATAAATTACTGAATTTGATTTGCGTTTTATTTTATAAAAAATAATAGTCGGTAAGATTATACAATATTTGAGATATTGGAACGTAATAAAATCTGTCGTAATTTAACCTGTTTAAATACGAATTTGTTTTTCCCGCCAAAATAAATAGAAGGGAAACATGTAATAATTACATACATTTGTAAGTACAAGTTTCTCTTATAATTAAAACGTTTTTTATTCTTTATATTATTATTTAATTATTTTTGAATATAACTTCAATATAGCTCGATTAGAGGTACAGAAGTGAATTGAAAAACTGCGTGAATATCGTGAATTTTTTTTATCTGATGTTGATATTAAGGTAAGGTAGATCGGCAGTAATTTTATCAAACGCGACAAACTGACTAATACATTTGACTATATTTATTATTTTACTTGACACTGGCATAATAGTTATACTTCATTGTCATACATGTGGCCAGTATGTTTCAAAGTCCGTGGTAACTCAATCCAATATTAAACCTCACAATATTTGACGTATGAATATAAAAGACTAGATGGTTGTATAATCTGTGATGATTACTTTTGCCTTGAACGTAAAAATCAATGTTTATTCATTCAAATAGTAAGTAGTATACATATTAATAGCGCTAAAGAAAATTAATTATAATGTCAAACGCACAAGGAGATTTAGAACATTTTTTGTTCAACTATGAAACTACGAATCGAACAGATTTCCGTCCTTACGAGTTGAAGGAACCAGTTAAAACGGTCTTCAAACCGAAGCCGGTGACCACTTCAAATCGACTGCCTCCGCCGGTGAAGAACATTCACACCTTTACCGAGTGGAAGGGAAAATTGGTACCCTTCGGTTTGTTGCATGCGCAAAAAGATATAGTTCGCACGAATCCATGGAGTCCTCAGAAACCATATGTGAGTGGCCAAACTTTTTCTCCTACATAGCATTCTATAACAACGATATGTATAATAGTGTTGTATATATGTTTAGTAACAACATTTCTGCATACTTTCTTGTACGAAGATATGAACTGAACCATGTCGATCTTTTTTGATCTTTCTATTGACATCTAGTTATCAAATAAAAGAGGTCGTTCATTGGTCGAAACACGACCATAATTCATTAAATTTTTAACATACACAAATACGTAACGATCAATTGGCGCAGTGGCGACACCCTTCGCCCACGGAGTCAATGGTCGTGGCTTCGATCCCCGCATCGGATTTAATAAATATAAAATCAATAAGTAATAAATATAAAATAAATAATATACGTATTTATGTATAGTATGGCTTAAGGATATTTATTCCGAGACTGGTAACCTCGCCAATCTGCATTGGACAAGCGTGGTGGATTAGTATCCGTTCCTTCAGAAATAGGGAGGCACATACTCAGCACTGCTGGACATTTATGGGCTGTGAAAAGAAACAAATACCTATATTTTGTCTCTCTAAACTCCTCCAAATATCAAATCTGTGCTTAAAAAGAGATAACAAGTGTTTCTTCATACATTAATATATTGATTTCTTTTGTTAGAGTAAACTGAAGGATACGGACGAGGAACATGGAGAGGTTGTGCGCTCGCGGCCTCGGCTGATCATGACCCCGGCGGTTAGCATGGACGACATAGTGGACCAGCGCGTGCGCGGCATACTGTGCGACGACATGTACACGAGCACCGCTACCCGCTCGTTCAGAAAGTCCGATGCGAGCACTGGCGTGCGGGCACCTTTACGTAACAGGCCGGCACCGGCAAATCCTGTTAGTAATATGCACTTTAGACCAGGGGTTCCCAAAGTGTGCGCCGTAGAGAGCAAACAGGAGCGCCGTGAGGCGTGATAGCTATTTGAATTTCGACCTTATGCCTATAGAAATAAGCAATTAACCCTTTTGTCGCCTATAGACGGCATCCGCATGACGATTTGTGTGTACGAGAGTAGCCTATAGACGACATTCGCGTTACGTCGATCACATTTACCTCATACCCTGGTTTGTTCGGATTTGTTTTAAACAAGTGAAATAAAAACATGCACACTTTCCGGCGAAGTGCTCCGTTCAGCTGTGTCGCTCCGACGGAGCACACTGCAGTAGTAAAAGGTGTGCTCTGATCGATCGAATCTGGTCGAAAACTATTTCGAGACCATTCACCCTGCTATTGTTAAAAAAAATCGCTTGATTTTTTAATAGCTTTTCAAAATGAAATAAACATATATATATATATATATATATATATATATATATATATATATATATATATATATATATATATATATATATATATATATATATATATATATATATATATATATATATATATATATATATATATATATATATATATATATATATATATATTATTGTTGTATAAGATATATATTGTTAATACAAAAAGAAATAAACATTCCCGCGACATGATTAAGTACTCAACAACGCACTGTTAGCATCATTCCAGGTGGCGTAATATAAATAAATCTCAAACTATCGCAGAAAAAGATAAGACACCTTTATCTAATACCACTATTAGTCGAAGCATCCATGCTGATGTTTTAATTTTTGTCCCTATCAACCGATCGTCAGTGTAGGATACACTACATACATTTGGACTAGTTAGGGCGCCGGCACATAATTCTAATCCTGGAAGTCTGCAGCGGACTGAAAAAGTTTAGGAAATCCTGCTTTAGATTCTCATCTCATGTAAATATATTAAAAATTTTAAAACCCTAATATTTTTACATAACCCATTATTTCCATTACTGGCATATATGCGTTATGTAACCCAGGGTTGTCGGAGGGCTTTCTTGTGATATAACTAAAGTACAATACTTTAGTTAGCAACAGTTTGTGAAGGCAAATGCTCGATATTTTTTTAACAGCTTACTTTTTTCATATAATAATAATAAAACTTTCAGATAACTCTACCTAAATTCCAACCGCCGTACGTATCACCGGAATGGCGCATGGACTCGGTGAAATGGGATAACAGGCAGATGAGGACTTACTGTCGACCCACCACACTATTTTGGATTAAACGCAAGTCAAGCAAGTAAATATTGTCAACCTTTTGCTATTATGAAACCAAACCAAACTCGATATAGTCATTTCTCGGATACAAAAAAGAAAACGTTTCTTCTACTACTTTTTAAAAAGCTTTTTAAAATTACTTGATTCTAGTTGAAAACTAAGTAATAGTGTGGATGTCCCCGTTTCGTTTCGTTTCGGGTAAAGAAACTTGTTACAATCTAACATCACGAAATAAATCTAGGTTTCGGATCGCTATCCAAGAAAAACTGTATTGTATTTGTCTATACCTTTAATGTCTTTTGAATTTCTCTTATATCTGACATTAACTTTCTTCTCTATGTTCTAATATTTCAGATAGGAGATAACTGAATAATCGTCATGATGATGCTATAAGGATCAGAAGACGGAACTGGGTAAAGTCGGATTCAATGAGAGACAAAAATCTTTCAAGTTTCATGTTTAATTTGAGGTAGCCGTTTAAAAATATAATTTTTATTTTTCAGCCGCTCTCATTGTGTGGGATTGTCAAGAATGTCACATTTTCGGAAGCTGAGCAGTATTTAGCAACATCAATAACAGCCGTGTTTATTATTAATTATATATTGTATACTTATCCATAGTTCATTATTAAATTAGATTTATGATTAATTTATCGTTGATAATAAGTTTATGTTTGTATTAGCGAAGTTTGTTCTTTTGTTTTTTCTAAGAGTTTTACATAGATTTACTATACTACTTTTAGTGTTTGTCTTAAATTTTATTAAAACAGTGTTCTTGAATATAAAACAGAGTTATTATTTCTAACAAACTCTCTCATTACCCGCCGTCCTTCATTTTATCTTCGTTAATGCAAATAAATATAATATTACAGAAGACGACGATGTCCGAAGCTATTCAAAATTGCCAACTACGCATCTTACTTATGTAGCTTAATTATATGCGTGAATATTCTTCTCCGAATCCTTCTGTGTCAATTGAAACTAATTCATTTCCAATACTATTGCAGATTTCAGATGTAATGTGTCATAACACATTATATACCTACTTATACACAAATACATCAAAAGATGCGATAATCAATTGTTATGAACTAATTGTTGTTTGGGCTGGGATTTGAACCGAGAATTCTTCTTAGAATTCAAGTACTCTAACCAGTGAATCAATCAGTCCTCACACCAATACACACTAGTTAAAAAGTAATCTGTCATATAAAATATGCATATGCACATCATTGTTACATAGACAGCACTCTATTGCTGTTTTTCTTTATATATAAAACATAAATCACGATGATTAATAGAGTCGGACGTCACTTTTCGGAAATCCATTATTAACCCTTTCGGCCCGAGCGGTGACTGTAGTCACCCAACGCTCGACGCTCGCTCTGTCCGAGCGGTGACTATAGTCACCCAACGCCTGACGCTCGCTCTGTACGAGCGGTGACTGTGGTCACCCAACATTTGACGCTCATTATGTACGAACGGTGACTTAGGTCACTCGCGACTCTTCATGAGCAGAATATATATGTTATCTCCATGGTAATCCATCGCAAGTATTTTGCACTTGTTTTACGCTGCCTAATAATAAACTGACGAATTGAGCAAATAATTTTTTTTACGAGCGACTGCATTCGCTCTGCGTAAGATAGCGTGGTATTGTGCGTCTGACGGGCGCTTGCAGTTGTTCCGCAAGTACGGACGCTTGCCGCGACTGCTCGGTCAGCGGGGACGGCGCGACGTAGAATGCGTCCGTACCGAAAGGGTTAAGTTAAACACTGCAAACTTACTTTGCTAAGATTTTATAATAATTATTTTTTTTGACGTATTATTTCCTACGGGGCCTCTCCATTTCTGAAGGAATGGACATTACCCTCCACATATATGTATCCAAAGCGGATTGACAGGTCAGTTATATAGGGAAATCCCGATCCAGGAATTAAGCCTACGACTATTGATTCAAAAGCGGTACATGCGCCACTGCTATGGATCCTGTTTGTTTGTCAAGAAAAATTCAAAAATATAATTGCGTCATTGAAATGTAAATGTCATAATAATTAGATCATTAATGATTAGATTATGATTTATAGTTGGTTTATTTTGGAGAATATTTATTTTTGAGGTGCCTTTTTTAAATAATATATCATTTATTTTACACAAATCATGTCTGACCGAGCGCAAATCATTGAATCTCTTATGTTTGATTATAAAACGACTATGAACACCGATTTTCAAATAAACAAATTATTGCCAGTTGTGAAAACGGTTTACAAGGTCAAAGCTGCACCGCCTAAGAGAACAAAATCGCCCATTAAATATGTTGAGACAATGGTGAAATGGAAAAACAATCCCGTACCTTTTGATCTGATGATGGCAACCAAAGATATTGTACGTACTAACCCTCATGAAATGCAGCGCCCATTTGTAAGTATTTAATAACTGGTCTTATAGATTCCATCCCCATCACCCAATGGTTGTCAACCACCGTGCAGTTTAGAAGGAGTTTTCTGCCACGAACTGTGGAAATGTGGAACAATTTACCACCTGTGGTGTTCCCACGTGATATGTGAAACAATTTACCACCTGTGGTGTTCCCACGTGATATGAGGGCATGAGAATTCAAGAAAATCGCATTTGCGACTGCCTCCGCTATTGCGGATGTCTATGGGCGGCGATAATCGCTTACCACCACGTGACGCGCACGCTCGTTTACCTGTTGGAGTTACAAATTGTGATATTTTTTTTAATAGAAGAGCTAATAAAAAAAATCTCACAATTTGTAACTCCAAAAGAACATTGTTTCTCACTTCTCACTTTTGATGCCATTTAATAGCTAATCTTAAATCATATCTAATGGGATACTTCTTATTAACCTATAAAAATACCTCTTTTTGTACCTAAAATAAGAATCAAACTATGAAAAATAAAAATGTATAGAAGCCACTAACAACCCATGGTCCTACCAACTTTCCAGATATAATATAAGAACATCGATATTGTTAGTAAAATAACATAAACCAGGCTCTAGGGAGAATTATTCTCTCTGTATTTAAATTTCAAAACTAGACATGTAGGTAAAACATATAAATATTCATTAACAAAAAAGTTATATATTAATTTCCTGTGCTACAGAGCAAGCCTACCGATTCGGAAATTGAAGAGGCACGGAAAACTCGGCCACGCCTTGTGATGACACCTGCGATTAGTTTGGATGATATTAAAGATCCCAAGTACGATTTATATTTTTATAGTAATGTTATTTAAGACAATGCGACTGTTCACGCATTATTAAGGATAGAAAGAGATGAAAAACCTTCGCTAAAGCCGCTGCCACCTCATACTTACCTTATTGTTATAGTGTACAACGTAGGACGAGTAATGTTAATTAAAATAAAAATAAATTATTTTTTATTATCATTAAAAAAATACTATTGCATAGGTAAATATTTTATTCAACCGCCTATTATAACAAAAATTGTAACATCACAAAGTCAGTCAGTATAAAGGCTTAACCCTTCTTTGCATGATTTTTTCTTTATTGGTGAAATAAATCAAGGTGACATAATTCATGTTCAAAATTAAAGGAAAAATGGTTAAAGAAATCTTAGTATATATTTATAGTATAAATTTAGTAAAAAACAATATGATAGAAATTTCCATTATCATGCAAAGTAAGATCATTGGCTTAGTACTAAATACAAAATAAAAGAGGATATCATTAGATATATTTTATTCTTTATGATAATTAACTAAACAATTATTATTTTTACTACAAGAAATTGTAAAATATAATAAAACAAAATCATACGTTTATTGCAATTACAACAAATAGCGGAATGATAACTTCAAGCTCGTTTTAGTGATAGTGACACTTGCTTATTTTTGACAGCTATGTTTTTTTTATGCAATGGACATTAAAAAGATATCCAGACACGATCAACTTGAAGTGAACTTGTTCTTTTATATAATTTTTGGGCATTCAGTGTTATGATGGAAATTTCCACCATTATGCAAAGAAGGGTTTGATAGAAATTTGTTCGTGCCCTCCGTCCAGACTAATTTCGGGAAGTCTACATTGAATTTGAAAAGATTTTTCGAAGATAATTTTTGATGACTGGTTCAGGTTATTTTTTACCCTGTATGTTTTTTGAGGAGTCTTTCCCCACGTCAGGCTCGGGTCGCTTATTTTATAATGACTCTATTTTTATAAATGTGATATCTGTAGTTCATCTGTAGAACACTCATAGAAGACCGATATTTACTAATAGCTTCTAATGCGCTTCACTCTTTGAGCAGTACGAATCTAAAGTATCGTTCTGAACTCCAGCACATTTGTCAATGGCAAGCAAATCATCTGCATTGCCTCTTTTATTTCAAACATCTATGTGGTAGTTATAATAAGACCCGCATGGCCATTTCCTTTTCTATTAAAATATAAAAAATAGACTACTTTCAGCCAGCGTCAACTTCTCATCAACGATTCATATAAAACACATATGGAAGAGGTTAACAGAAAGATTACATTGAATTCGAGAAAGAGTATCACCGCACCACTTAAAGGACTTTATGCCCCGGCTAACCCGGTATGTGAGACAGATATGATTGAAATACCCTGTCGCGTTCCGGAACTGTACTATATATTGTTGTAAAATATTTCAGAATATCATAACGTATTCATCTCTGATTTACATCAGTGACGTATATTTTATTTTCATAAACTTTCATTGTTGTCAGTTATATTCTGTGTTTTTGGCGACATTTTATTTAATATAATTTAAGTTTTGGTAAATGATCACCATATAGCGCGAGCGTGTCGCTAATAGAAAGCAATCAACTCCGCCCATAGACATCTACAATACCATAGACATTGCAGAAGCGTTACATATAGGCTTGTTTTTTAAAGGTAACATAATTTTAGAGCATAGACTATAATATGATATACAATACATTATTATATACCATTTTATACATATGTACTATTTCATATATAGACTAATTGGTTTGATTGCGTATATGATCCTAATATCGTGGATACAATACAATTATACTTAACCGATGGACTACAGAGACATGAGCATATTTTTCCAACATAAGAATTAATTAGGTTAGTTGAAAAATTCAGTAATTATAGCAATATCAAAAAATGTATGTTCTTTAACAAAAAATATTAATTTTTGAATTGTTATCAACGAAAAATTTCATGATAAGAAATTAAAATCGTAAATAAAAAGTGTATACGCAAACAAATAATATTCTACAGAATCCATCTTTTAACCCTTAACGAGTTTTTCTAGAACAATGACTAGTAGTAGATCGACAGATTTTAGTGCTCTATTTCCAGAGCGATAAATGTACATAATTATTAATATTGTAACGTTGTGTAAGATGTTCTAAAATATCACGTTATGCCATCATAGCGGCTTTCGAATTTTTTAGATTATGATGTCGCGAGTATGGCGGCATTCATTCGCTAAGGGTTATAGCAAAATATTTTCTTAGTTAATTTAAGTTTTAATGCATTACAGATAACGCTGCAAAACGTTATCCCACCATACGTGTCGCCCGAGTGGCGTATGTCAACAACTTCTTGGGACAGCAAGCAACTACGCAGCTACTGCGACGTGACAAAAGAGTTCTGGCTAAAACGGAAGAAGCTTCCATCACAACAATAGAAGATGAAAAGCGTTGTTGGATAGATTTGGTGTAAACGATTATTCATATTTGTTGAAGTTTAAGAATTTCTATAGCTTATTTTGTTATTATATATATTATTTACAATAAATTTACTTATTATAGCAATAATCTTTGAGTTGTAGAATTTCTTAATCATTATAGAAAATGGATTACTCATTGGACTTCAAATCTTGCCTTTAAAGAAAGTGTCATTATGGAAGGTGGGAAATGGGTGTCATTATGGGAAGGAGTTGGGCCTCTGGAACTCAACTGCTCACCGGACGAAGCGCCGGTGTTCTGCGAGAGTGTGGTACTTCCCCGGGCGAGCCGGCCCATTAATGCTATAGACAAATAATATGCCATTCCTTACACGAAACGTTATTTCCCATCTAGATCTTCAAAACTTTCAATATTATAAGCATTGACTGCTTATAATATTGTAAATGCTCTTAATTTTTGGAATTAGAACATACGCTAGGATAAAAAATAAAAGACTAGTTAACGCTTATAATATTTATTGTCAAAACAAATGGTATTAGCATTTAAGATATACAAATAAGGAAAACAAATTTTTCAGTACTGAAATGTATCTCTTATAACATACAACAATAATTGAAAACATAACTTTAGTGAAACTCATCATTCATCAAGGTATGGACACGATGTAACAAAACCATACATAGTGACGACCAACATGAATGTGATAAAAAAACTAAAATGCAACCATTTAAATTCATAGAGTTAAAGAAGGAGTTCTTAAAAAAAACAGATCTAAAGAATTTGAGGATAAAATAAATGTAATATTACTACATAACTCTCCAGTTTGTTCACAAGATTTGTTTCTCATACATGTAAACAATGTAATCTTTGTTTGGACATAGAGGCATTTTAATAATAATAAAAAATAATATTTATATCAACAGGAGCATATTTTTTAAAAAAAACACTTGTCCTAATATGATTGAAACTTATATTTCTAATATATCTGAATTAAAAGTGAGAAGTTACCTAACAGCGAATATCACAAAATTTTATATTATTTATATATAAAAGCAATAGCGAAATCGAATCATTAACAAATTACACTTGGAATTATTAAAATACAAATTATAATGATTATATATATCTTAATAATAAAAACAAAGCATTTTCCACAATATTCATTTCATTTGATATCAGTCTCATCACTCATCATATCTGCTATAGAACGCACACATTTGTCAATGACATATTTTTTATCTTTTTAATGCAAGGTCTTTTCGAACAACTGCAAGAAATACATACGTAAAATATAAATCAACATATTATAATTTAAAATATCATATCAGACATAAATTGAGAATCCACTTAACTATAATTACACAAAGTAATTAACATATTCACTGTGTTGCCATTTTCTAAAAACTCTGTGATCTGTGAAAACTCTTAAGACTTATTTAACTGTAGTGCGTACAAGGCCTAATCATTCTCCTTGACTGTTTTTTAATATATTCGTATAAATATCTAACTTGAAAAATTATAATAAATATTTGAGTGGTATTACAGAGAAGGCGCTGCACGCAGATAAACGCCGTAGCAGTTACTATTGTATTAAAATGTTATAATTGAAAACCAAGTGAAAATTTGTCGAATTTCATTCACTTGGTTTTTAATTAAATGAAATCCATAGGTCGCCGGTTCATATTCGGCTCCAAGGACCTATGTTATGGTTTTACTAGGACGTGAAAATAAAAGTAGACTGTATATTTAAGGGGCTGATGTATTCGCCGTTTAAAAATACATAAAACTCGGCCAAATAATGTATTAATATAAGTAGGTCGACCGTTGATAAGGCGAGTGAGGCTTGCTCTCTAGGCTGCCCGTCACGACGTCACACTGCGCCGCATACCGCGCGCGTTTGCAGGATCGATTCGCAACAGTCAGTAACTGTCCGCGAGATACATCTCGAAATATCGAGAGCTTTGACACCGCGCATTTCGTCTCCTATACGCTTCATTTACATAGGAATATCGCGAAAAAAACAAGCCGTGAACGATTTGTATAATATTAAACAAACTAACGGGACGTTAAAATTAGTCAAAAAAAAAATATCAAAATTATTGAAATTTTTATTCGATTTGTTATCTCAAATATTCGAGAGGAAAAATGAAATCTCTCACGATTAATGACGTAAGTGGATGAAGATGTGTATTTTTTTTTTGGTTTCTTGTGTTGACTTAAGAGTCTGTATACAAACTATATGAAACTTAAAATTACCTATTTTAGCTCAATTTTGAATGTGTTAATTTATTTCACGTTACCATGATTATACGTAAACTGTTGATAATATATTTGGTTGCATATTTATAGCCACGCTTACGTTAAGCTTTGTCTTATAACAAATATGGTGCTGGTGTCATTCGGCTCGAATAGAAAAAAAGAGTTAAAAATATTCATATTTAATGAACATTCAAAACCAATCAATCAATCGGGGACGTCCACACCCCGCGCAGAGGTGTGGGATCGAGCCTCGGGGATGAACCCCACTGCTCGTGCAGCAACTCAATGGGGCAACCGCCCCCCGGTCTTAGGTGCCGCTATTCCTAGCGGGTTTTGGGCGTCCTTTAACGACTTCGCGTCGTCGAGATATGGCTGAACCTATTCCTACGTTGGGTCCGTCGCTGGCCCTCTTCCCTGGCGGGAGCCAGGAGGCGACAGGAGGATTTCGCGTGGGAGTGGACGTCCCTCAGGTGGGCGAGCGTGAAGTGGTAGCAATTCAAAACAAGAAACTTAAAAAATTGTGTTACTTTGTGTAACAGCGCCATCTATTTCTTTCGTTCTATATTACTAAATCGACAAAGTCCTTATTCGCGCGGGATAGATGGCGTCGATGGTGACCTTTCCCAACGTAGAGCATTGCATCAAGGTCAAACGTTGACCGTGAAGCACATCTTTTCATTTCTCTCTCCGCCCACTCGCCACCCGCCTTCACGAATAGACAATATTCACATCGCCTTTATCTATGTATGTCTACAATGAGTTATATCCGCTCAAGAGCTTCATACAAAAAAAACACTTTATCTAAATTAATTTCCATCCATTAATTTAGAAATCAAGAAAAAATCGACCGCGGTTGCGGAAATCAAAGTTGGGCCAATATTTTGGCAACCAAGGTTGCCAAAAAGTGCGTGAGCAGATAAGCAACGTTTCCTCAGTGTTTACCCCGGAATAGACTAGGGACAGCCAGTTTTCTTCCCGTTGGTCTCGTAGGACGCGAATACGGGAAGAAAAAAATCGAGAGAAACCGAGAAAAAATCGAAACATAGATTGTTGGCGACCGCGGATGCCAAAATCAAAGTTGGGCCAATATTTCGTGAGCGGATAAGCAACGTTTCCTTGGTGTTTACCCCGGAATAGAAAAGGTAGATAAAGATTCAGCTAAATCACCTATATATAGAAATAATTTGCCGCAGGCTGTTATGGTGATGATGAAATATAAATGATACAATGACGTATAATTTTAATAGCAATTAACATATTGAGATAAATAGGTCCATTTCATTAATATCATTAGGATTAGATATTATGACTGTGTCTGCAGTCCGAATGAGATAGATATACTAAGTATATTTATCCGTTGCTAGGCAACTATTTTATATAGCCAATAGCTTTAATGTGATGATTTATGTCTCTTAACATACCCCCACTGGTTATGTTTTCAATCAACAATATACATAAAACAGATCCCTTATCATTTTACTTATGCGAATACGGTAACACCTAATGACTACAAATGTAAAAAAAAGCTAATAAGATTTGTATTTTTCACTCAATGTGTGGAAACAGTTTATATATATTAGTCTTGTAGAAACAAATTCTACAAATGTCCTACAAAGGGTCCCTAGTCCCTCGCTTTGATTGTTTCATTGGAACTAAGTCAACGAGTGTTAGTAACAACTTTTATGTTATTTTCATAGTGATTTATATTATACTTCTGAATAATAACTGCTTTTATTTACACCAAATATTTAACGTCACGTTTTTTTTTGGCACCCAATAATAAAAATACTAAATTTAAAAAGTTTTCTTCTTTGTTGACCTAAGTAGGAATTGACTTTAATTTTTTTAATATTACTTGTTCTATAAGTTACTTGTTCTATAAATGATTTGTGAAAGCGGCAATTCTAGGAAGCTAATAGTAGTTTATGGATTGATGAATGAATAATTAATACAATGCTAAAGTACACAGCTGCACATACATATATCAAAGCTAAAGTACAGTCATAATTACTGTCTCCACTTACATAGTCGATGCATATTTTTCAGATCCCTACCATTCACCCTCAAGAAGTACCTGCCATCTCTCAACTCGACCATTCTCAAGACGGTACGGTCGATGTTAGTTGGTCATCCGTCGTGTGCGCACACCATGCATATGTTGGCTAACGCCATGGCGGAATTCTGACGGACGAGGGGGTTGCCATCCTTGATCAGTTGTAGTAAACGTGTGCGGGCGCTTCGTGTTATATCTGGATCCAAATCGGCATCCTCTGGGTTCTTTTCCTTAATACGATACAACTCGGCGTAGAGGAGACCTAGTAAAAAACAAACGGAAAAATTAGAATGAGACAATATAATTTAATGTTAAGACTAAAAGAAGAAAAGAGAATTAGTATTGTTTATGTCCTGTTTACAGAAATGTGGAGAAAAGAAGTATTGCAACAGAAGCTGAGAAAAGGATGCTAAGATGGTTTGGGCACATAGAGACAATGAATGAAAGACGACTGGCAAAAGAAATATATGATGCGAATGTGGGTGGAATGGATTTTAGTTTATTTTATTACAAGTCGCACCACCTCCCAACCAATACTGCTGAAATCTGACTGTTATAACTTGTTATAACATGTGTGATTGTTAAATAACATAGTCGAACACTTTTTTCAAAGGTAAAGCCACTTTTAAGCCACCTTAGTGGAGGAGGTATATTGTTCCACCATTTTGTTGCCTGGTATCACAATTTGTGTAGTACTTTACTGTAATTGCTTAGCTTAATTTTAATTTTGATTATTAATCTGATATTGTTTGTATTGTGGTTGGATAAACAAGTTGTCAATCTATCTATCTATCTCAGTGGACAACTTACCCAGCAAAAGGGGAGGATGGGGTTTGATCTCCTCCCTAGCGCAGTGGAGGTAGTTGACAGCGGACTGGAGGCACTTGGTCACGGAGCTGGGCATCTCGTCGGCCAGTTGACGGAGTAGGGCAGACAGGAACTCGTCGAGATACAGGCGGCCTTCATCCAGCAGGTGAGTTTGTACTAAGTCATTGGACTTCTTCACGTTGAACGTCTTAAATACTTGCCGGAGTGTGAATTTGCTTGCCTGCGCCGAAAGCAAAATAAGTTATACATTTATACATATACTTGTATGGATTAATGGAGTCAGGAGTTACTTTACGGAAATCCATTACTATGTGGACAGTTAGAACCGAAGAGATCCGTATTCCGTAGTCTTCTATACCTGATCATGCCACGTGTTGGGGCGAAACACGTGCCGTTTGCAAGGTGGAAAAGTGGTAGTGTGTGTTTGGTGTTGTGGATAGTGGTTGGGATGTGGAAAGTTGCTGACGGCGTTTTTCGGTAAGATTTAGTTTAACTTCCCCGTAAATCCACTTCTTCCCGTAGAAAAAAACACACATTATTAATTTTCTGTTTGCTTGTGTCTGCGCGGATCTTAGCTAAGTAAAAGTTCTAACTGTCCACTGTATTCTTCTTCTTCTGTACACTTGTATTCTTGTTATTCTTCTTGTTGTTCTTCTTACTCAATAACACGCAAATCTTTCTTCTGACTTTTTTCTTTTAACATTTTTTCTTACTTTTGACTTTTAATGCGATCTAATGGATAATCTTAAGGCGTATTCGATGGAATACGTTCTATTTAGTTGAAAAATACCTCTTTTTAAACCTAAAGATTAAATGGTTTTATAAAGATTTCTAAAAACTATGATAGAAAATCAGTTTCTTGTTGATTTACGAATTCTCATAATTAGGCCGGCGATGTGCTTTGTGATGGCCGACATATGTCGGTATGTATGTGCGAGCGTGCGTGTGCGTTCGTACATGCGTGCGTACGTGCATACTTCCAATTAAAAAAAAAATGTAAACTCACCCTAACAACAGCTGGATTGTTGTCACACAGATGGAGAAAGAAACAAGGCAGAGTTCCGACTGCCTGATCCACCAAAGCCTCGGACTTCACCCGGCCCGCAATTATTCCGAACAGTCTTATGGAGTTCTCTCTCAGTTGCACACAATCCGTATTCATAAACGGACGTATCTTCTGCGATATCGACAGCAACTCCCGATCGAACTCTTTGTCCAGTTTCTCAGTTTCAGTAAGCAGTCTACTGAGACCTTCAATTGCCGCTAGAGGCACGTTGTCGATTGGTGATCTGTAATAATGAATAAAATAAAGATGTTGATGTGGTCAATGTTAAAGTTCAAAATTGGACTCCCTTACAAATGAGGAGTGTTTCCTGTTTCAGTAATCCACGCCAGCCACGCTTGACGAACAAAGGGGGGGTCCGTGATTGGTTTTTATTATTCCGGTAACATATCAAACAATGTTTGTTCATCACTGAATATGAGGCACGGTAAAAATTATTCAAAAGTGTTCAAAAACACAGAGGAAGACCCAAGAAGCGGTGGATAGATTGCGTTGTGAAGGATCTGAAGAAGCTTGGATATTGGAAGTTTCAAAAACAAAACCAAAAAACAAGTGTACCACTTTACAAAGACCACCAATTACAACAAAAGTACGTAATGTGATAGGATATATATACATATAAGTGAATTATATATAAATAATAGAATAAATAATGTTATTGTCAAAATGTGTAATATCTTCTGAGTAACGAAATGATTATTTATCTTTGTAAGTTTTAAAAACTTCCGGCTGCCATCGATAGATAGCGTTATAGGCAATTTATTTATTTATTTATTGGGTACACAAACAAGTTGCAGTCAAATAAAAGTAAGAATATTGGAATAATTATAGATATAATGCGCAACACGAAAATGGCAGATGCCTATGGGCGACTTGCAACTTTCCAACAGCCTCGTAATTCCAACTAAAATAGCACGTAAAACTCACGGTGACTTGTGTGCATCGATGCCTTGGCTGAGCGCAGACAACGCAGCGGGCAGAGCCTGCTCGCGGTGCTTGGAGCTCAGTCGCGCAACGTTGGCGGCGCCGCGGAGACACGCAGCCCTAACGCGACAGTTCTCGTCCTTCCAACCCGTGTTCAGGGTTGCCAGTATCGTCTCTATTAAAACGGTGTTGTCATTGCATCTGCAAAAAAGAAGAAAAATATTGAGTAAAAAATATATGTGGTAGGTATTCGTCAACCTCTGCCTATGCAGAATCTTAAAAGTATATTGGCCGAACAACATGGTCTACAACGAAGAGCTGTGGATAATCAGCAAAGAGTACCCAACAGTTGTCCAAATACGTCGACAAAAATGGAGTTGTATAGGGCATGCTTTCCGGCGCTACCCCAATTATATTCCCTGACAAACTTGGCGTCTTACTGTGACGGCCGAAGTGCAGAAAATGGGCCTATCCTGGAGCCAAGTGAAGTGCAAAGCCTTCGACCGAACGAGGTGGCGAAGTATATATATGTGTGGTATATATATATATATCCTCTCTGAGTCCTACGTCCCCCTGTTGGGGTATAGGGCTGACACGACGTTTCTCCATCCCGACCTGTCGGAGGCTTCACTTCACTCCAGGATAAGCCCATCTACTTGCATGCGTGCGTGCGTGCGTGCGTGTGTACAGAGTAAGTAAATGATTAAACGAATCACTCGATGATAGGCGATCACCGCCGTTCATGCCGTTCAGAGAAATGCCTATTCTATCATAGAGTCGGCCAAGACACATAACGGGTCGTATCACCGAAGTAAGTAAGTAACGTACCTATAGTGGAGTAGGTCGGCGAGGAGTGACAGAGCAGAACATCGTTGGGGGGGTAGGGGCGCTCGGGCGTACTCCGCTAGCCGCTGGACGAGACGAGGCATGTGTTGCGGCTGGCTGCTAAGAGGCCCACCGAGCAACGCCGCCAACTCTTCTAGCGAGGGGAAACTGTCATGTTCTAGTGATAGGCACAGCGAACATGCCTCCTTCACCTGAAAACCAGAATTAGATAGATAGATTATTTGGTAAATTTGTCGTATCACGGCTCCACCTCTAAAGTATTCCTTTCTTTACAACTAATAAGTAGTATCTTAAATAATATTAAGGAGATAGATCAACACTTTGGCGACCGCTCCACTCCAGCAGACTACTACAACAAATATAACCAGCCCGTATCTACCATACAACCATAGAGAGTATCAAATCTATATAAAACTTCTCTGTCCTCACCTTATGCCAATGAGATTGCTCCAAGAATGCATTAAAAGCACTGATAGTGATCTTAGCCGGTGACAACTTGATCGAGTCTCTATTGGGGATGAACCCCAACCTCTCTTGGCTTCTGTTCTGCGGTAAGGAGTAAGCTGGCGCGTCTGCCTCCATGTAGCAAGCCAGCGTGGTGTAGAATACGGCAAACAGTTCCGGAAACTTGGCTTTGCAGATTGGCCTCATCGAGTCAACCTGTAGCATTTCTCCTAACGCGCTAATTAACTGAAAAGGAGTTTTTAAAATATTTTAGCAGAGTTGTATAGCTCCCGGTCACGGTTTATTAGCCCTCCATTAAAGTGGAGGTGTGCTTTGCACAAGTTTACATTAGCACATGAAATGATTAAGTATTGTTCTAGCGGAAGGGTGATTGAAATACATAAAAAAAAGAAACAAGTTTATTTTTAGAATGTGTGTGAGTGATAAATAAACATGACAAATAAAGAAATAGACTAAAAATGTACATATGCGCATTCAAGCTCAGCGCTATTAAACCATGATGGTACCTGTACAAATAGGGAAATGAAGCACCAAATAGTAAGTAAGTATGTAAGTAAGTATGTAAAGTAAGTAAGTAAAGTAAGTAAGTATTATATATTCTATCGTTAGATGTGGACCATTGTTCTCTAGCACAAGAATTAGCTTAGTTGAAATTTATAATGAGAGCTCATTCATGATACTAAAACATTATATGGCTTCTTTCGTTGAATAAGCATTATTCTTCTGAACCATAACTTCCTTAACAGGTTGAATGGCATGCACACTTTTACATGGATTCTCCGTGGAGCCAGGGCGAATTTTCTATTATGCGATACATATAATAATGAAATATTATCTTCAATATATAAGTTACAGTGTGTAACCATGTTTGACATGTTATTGCAACGGTTAATTGCACTGGAAATCAATGTGGGCGCGCCGGTCACCGGTGACCCCCGTAGCATTCAACGTGTTAATGATAATGACAACGTAATTTCTCAAAAAGTAGAATAACATAAAAAAATAACTTACAGTTAATGGTTGTAGTGCCGCGATACGGTTTTCAGTAATGTGGTACGGATCTTCGTACAGTTCAATGGAAGTCATAAGGCGTAGGAAATTTTCGATGATAGCTGCCGATAAGCCTTCGTCTCGGGCCAGACTACGCCAACAAGTCACAACGCATCTGAAAAATAAAGTATTTATTGCTTGTAATAATTGTGTACTACATATATTAAATCATTCTGTTAAAATAGAAGAAAACTTGTAGATAGATGTGAGACGGATATATGTATACATATTATATATATATATATATATATATATATATATATATATATATATATATATATGTATATATATATATATATATATATATATATATATATATATATATATATATATATATATATATATATATATATAATATGTATACACGACGTTGAAACTTTCAAATAATAAGACTTATATCTTAAAGGCCGGCAAAGTAACTGTGATGTTACAGATGTCTATGGGCGGCGTTATTCTTTCAGGTGCTTTCCATCACGTGATACGCTTGTTCGTTTGCTTCCCTATCCCATTAAAAAATATTGGATATGTATTTACAGTGAAAAACAATCTTCTTCATGAGTCACTCAGAGTTATGAAGAATTATCATTGGTAGAGAAGATTCTAAATGATTCTAAAAGATGACCATTGCTCCGGTCATGATCAAATTGCGGTAAAGAAAACCTTCATTACTAGTAAGATAAATAAAACACTTACGGTTTCAAAGGTAATCGTTGAGCCAGCAACACCGCTGTGACGGCATTCGAATGGTGTCTTGTTAATGACGTAAGCGGCTTCATCAACTTCAACTGGGCTTCTTCGTTCACTTCGTCCATCGTAGCTAACATTACTTCTACAATTCTTTCAATGTTCTGATATAAATCCTGTCCCTTTTTTATAAATAATGCATTTAGCACTGCACTTATTCCAACACTTCTGTATTCCTGGTTATCATATCCGTCTAATAAACTTTCTATTAACTGCATCGTGTGGTGATGTGGCACTTTAGGCGATATTGTATCGCATAAAGTCATGCAGTAATCGTTTATCATATTGAGATCGTTGGTTAGAATATTATTTTGTAGGTGCGCTAAACTAGCCATGCATTCGTCTTCTGCTTCGACAATATGCCCTTCGTACAGGTCTTGTATCTGAATGATTAGTTTAATGCAATCTACAGTTGTCAATCGCACTGAAAAGTTGGTATCGGCTACGCCGGGTACTAGGAGACCCAAAAGGTAACCCATCTGCCCAAATTTACTGGGCGTTTCATAGTTCAGCTTGACGTTTTTGATATACGAATCGAAAACCACTTGTAGGATGAGCACAGAAGCCGTTCGTATCTCATCGTTATCGCTGCGCATCCATTCGATCAAAAGACCAACGAGATCGTCGATCGTACTGAGACAGGTCGACTGTATTATCAACTCCCTAATCAGATGATGTAGCAGAGTCAGAGAGTCGTTCAATGTTTTCGCTAGCAAATCGTTTTTATCAGCGTTGCCGTCGACCTCATATTTCCGCTTGAACGATGCCAGCTCGCCAAATATACTGTTGAACAGCACTCTGAGAATAGTATTTCTTTCTTCTGGCAATATTCCCTTTTGTAACTTTGTTAATGCTTTCGACGCTTTGACAATTATAGGATACAGCTCGACGTTACGTTCTTCAAGGTTTGAATTGTATATCTGAGACAGAACAGCATTAAGGAGTTGCCAGCGGTTTCGCAAAGTAACATTGTGATGGGAAGCAGGGTGAAGTGCTTTACTAATCTCGTATAGCGTCGTAACGCTCGCTTTGCACATGTCAAAAGGCGGGTTAGACTTGAGAATTTCATGTATAATTGAAGTAACATTGTCTCCTAATCGGGCCAATACATGAACATCGAGACACTCGTTTGCCACTTTACCGTAGCAAGTGATAACAGCGTACTTAACTATAGCTAGTTCCGCTTCATTCTTAGAATGTCTCGAGGATAAGAAGTTGAGAATCTTGTTGCTGCGTTTGGCTTCGTTTTCTTTGTATATAGCGTCAAGTTCATTTACGGCGAACTCTCCGTGCTGCCGCGATGCGATCCCAACTGCTTTGTTGACGTAATCGCAACTCTCCAGCGGTATAGATTTAAGAGTAAGCAATATTATTTTTAGGATTTTTTCCACAACTGCAGCATTTGACATGTGACATGACAAAATTGCTAAGTACTGAAGTGAGACGCCTTTTATCATGGGTGATTGTTTTTTTGAAAGGACTTGTTGGGATATCAATGTCGCTATTGTTTCCACCCATTTATCACTATTCACTTGTTCTATAGCAGATACCAGCAAATCTAGTAGCATTCCGTGCCACTGATCTTTTGATTCATTTTTTTCAACAAATTTTAACAATCTCTGAATTTCAACAGTCCAAGAATTTTTTAAATTTTTATGCACATCGCCCGAGTACTCTTCGAGGAACGTAAGTAGGTTTTTATTTTTCTCTTTTTGATCGGGATCTACAATGTGCGTTATACATCTGATGAAAACTAAATCAGCGATGCATTTAACTTCCAATGTTTTCTCAGTCTCTTCATCAATAATAACGTCGGAATTGTTCTGTAGAAGCGAAGTCAAGCAGTGACTAACTGTGGACATAGAAGCGGTGAAGTCCTCAGCGGTTAATGCTATTAATAATAGATTTCGCAACTGTGTTCGCACGCTTGTCACTGTATTACACATAAGTATCAAGGAACTTTTACAAGTGTCGTGCAAATCGATAATTTCATATTTAGGCACATTCGCTGGTCCTTCATAGCCGCAATGTTTGATTATAAACTCAACCATAGTGAAATCTTCAGTGGATGTTATACAATTCCTATACACTAAACCTACAATTGCTTTTACGAGCAATTTCTTCATTTTTACTCCTTGTTCCATAGCAGTCATTACTTTAAGTATTGTAATAAATTTGTTAGAGAAACTATCTATAAAAACTTGTGAAGATGTCGTTAAATGTGTCAGTATTATAACAGCTTTCATTCTTTCTTTTTCTTGATTGTGCCTGCACTGGTTCAGTAGGCCCTCAATAGTTTGGTCAGGAAATTGGCCAGCCATGTGGTCAAAGCATCTTAGAACTTCGAAATGGTTTTTAACCGTATGAGGTTGATCGTAATCCGGTTCCACGATGACCAAATTGAACAGAACATGATTAACCGAATTTATAACATTGTCATTTAAAGTTAATTTCGGATTTAACGATGACGGTGATAGAAGGTATGATATACATTGACTGATACAATAAAAGTTGATGATTGGTTTACGATATAAAGACAGCAATGATAACACAAATTTATTAACGGTTTCATTAAACTGTCTTTCAGATATAAGTCTGGTGATTGGTCCAAGAGCTTCCAAGATTGACTCTGATACTTTAGGTTCATGCGAGGGAAGCCACTGGTTATAAAGTACGTCAAATATTATGGAGAATTCCGTGACGAAATTGTCTTTTATCGTAGTTATGTTACCATTTTCGACGTTGTCACCTATTTGTTCCACAACTGCGACTGCGAAGTGCCCAAATGCTGTGAAAACAAAAAAATAAAATTAAAAACAAACTCTTCATTTAAGTAACACCTTATTGATAACCTTCTTAAAAGAGCGGTCGTGATTCTTACATAATATTGAGAGAGCAGATATGATTTGCCTCATTTCTTCGCTATATAAGAAAATGTGAAATGGAAGAGAATCATAAAATAAACCAAGATAATAGTTGTAGCGCCCAAAGAAGTAATTAAGTATATTGTATCTGCCTATTTTCTTTTTTTTTAACTTTATGATTGCTTACAATTACATTTATGTGGTGAAATTCATATTGACTTTACATACCATAAGCAAAAGCCTGTTTTACACCATCATGTTTAATAAGTGACAGCAAAGGAAGCAATTTACTCAGGATCTCCTTAATATGAGGTACTACGCCATAGGTGTTCACTGCAGCTAAAGTGCCCAGGGTGTGAACGATGGTGTAATGAGGCACTGAAGCTGGCGAGAGCTGATTGATGAGCAACCTAAGGACCTTGCCAACAAAATATTTTAAACTTAAGTCACATTTTATATGGAAGTGTTTTTAATTTGTTTGTTTTTTTATTTCCTACAAAAGAGTTGTTTTTTTATTTCCTATTTTTTATTTTTTAAAAAAGAGTTACACTATATAAGGTTACCTTTATAAGGCTACCTTTTTTATTAGTTACTAAAATGTTACCACTGATAGTTTGTCTGTTCCACAAACTTAGAATCGCTAAAGGAATTATAAAATGTAAAGGGCTATGCTAAGTTTTTCACTGGTAAATAAGAGTCGAAATTAAGAAATTCACTATAGAATTAAAGTCATGAACATAGATCTCCTAATAAGAGTACTAAAGTGGCAGCTGGTTACATTTATCACAGAAATGACCATTGAAATAGACTAGTACTAAACAGGAGACCGCATCTTGGCAATAATCTAAACATGGCAGCTGCCTTGATGCGTCAAACTGGCTAGTTTCTAGGCTAGACATGTCTTGAGGGAGACCCATGTCTAGAAGTAAACTGCCATAGGCTGTTGATAATGGCGATCATATAACATAAAAAAATATTAAAAGATAGTTTTTTATCTTATAAAAAAAAACATAAATAGTATTAAAATTCTTTAAATATAATATATCCAATGTTGTTTGGCAAAGTAAACTGGCATAATAATCTTTAATGTTACTCTTGCCTTGAACTTACTCTGTTGATATACTAAATAACAGATCAGACAAAGGAAATTTATTTATATTGATGAATCATAATTTGCCTGTTTACCAGCTTCAAGCTAAATTGTTGACAGTTGAACTTAATCAAATACAAAATATTAACGAAATATTTACAAGTGTCAGATGCATGCATAATGTTTGTGTTATTTATATAGCGTGTCTATAATTTATATATTTTGGCCTACAACTATAATATAAAAGGTTTTTTAATTGTCGCATATAAAAACTTTTTTCACATGAGATTTTTTTTACAATAAAATAGCAGCCATCCCTTACAAAATTACTTATCTTCTGGTAAAAGATTACTTGACGGCCCACCCTTACCGTAATACCTATCGGGGTCACCCTCGAAACAAATGGTGACAAGTGTAAACACATGGGTGGTGGAGAGAAAAAAATCCAAAATGGCAGAAAATAAGATAGCCGTCATACAGAGCCAAACTCGTCATATGTGGGCCGATTAGAAACACTGGCGTAGCTGTGAGGGATTGCCGCAGACGGGCCCCAAAAAGCTAATTAATTAATATAAAGGCAATTCTTTCGACATCAAAGGTGTAATTTTAATTATATGCATTTATTTATAAGGATTACATACCAGATCCAAGTACTCATGACCAACAGCAACCAACACAGATGAGGCACCCATTTGTACAGTAGGCTCATATGACGCATTATCTGTCATGGCACGGAGCATTGAGTTCACTAACTCTGAAGCTACCTGTGCATCAAGTTTCTTCACCTGATTCACACATGTTTGTTCAAGAACTCTGTAAAGAACAAAAAATTCACAGATTAATCTTATATATAAACTCCTCCAAAATCACTTGGGCACTTATTATGATTTTTTTTTGTATATTAGACAGGTCTGAGAACCTAAACTGAGGTCCTAAACTATTTTTTATGGCCCGAGGTGATAAGTGTGGCTTTCCCCAAGTTTTTTGGATAATTTTTTTTTAAATTTTTATGGCAATACAACATTTGTTGGTCCAGCTAGTTTAACTATAAAAATTAAAACACAGCTTTGTAAGGAACTTAAAGATTATTGAAACATGTAAAAAAGAAAAATCAAACTTAAAAGTGTTGTCAGTGACTGAGGATTTATAAATCATTCAGGAAAAAAGACAAAATAAAGAACACAAAGATAGAGGAGATCACTGTTTCTTCTCTATTCAATTACTATATACTTCTGTGTGCAAATTCATTAATTATGAAATGGTAACAATTTCATAATAAACAAATTTCCCTAAGTATAAGTATAATATATGCATAATATTTACATTAAATAGTACTAAACTTACTTACTTGACAATATTGCTTAGCTGCGTAGTGTTAACTTTTATTGTATTTTTGTAAAACTCACAAAATATTTCTATTACTTCATTTGGATAGGTGTTAGCTATCTTCGTCAGGGATTTTATAACTACATTGTTGACGGAATTGTCGTTATCTCCTATAGCGTTTATCAACACAGTTACGGTATCTGTAAAAAGTAATTAATATTGGTATACATACCTGTGTGAGACATTAGAAAATAAATAGTATTAAAACTAACGTTACCTTTTAAACAGTCTGAAGGCGAAGTCATCTTATCTTTTCTTTTTTATATAAATAAACCGTAATTTAAAAGAAATTCATAGTTTACTTCAAATTCAATTTACGTTTCCAAATTTCACAACATGAATGTCATGTCATGACATATGATATGACGTTTATTTATGATGACAATTTTCGCAATCAAATTCAGTGATGCTACTTTCCAAATAACCATAGACAATTTATTAATATGTATAGACTGCTACGCATATGTAAAAGTTGAATAATTGATAATTGGATGGATAATATAATAACTAATCCAGGAAATTTTATTTAGTTTTATGTAATTTTATTTATCCATATAAAATTTAAATGCAACTATTTGGTATAAAAGTATTATTGATGCAAAATAAACTAGTTTCCTAGACTTCATGTATTTATTATTCGGAAGAAAAGTTTATTTATGCTAAGTTTCGAGTTCGGAGCAATAGTTTCATTATGCGACGAATGCCTCTTGTTTCTATTTATCATTATTTTGACTTTGTTAAATTAAAATATTTTAATTAAATTGACATTACTAATTACAATTGCACAATTGATGAAAATTTCCTTTGGTCCTTTATGGGATTACTCGTATTTATCTTGATTCTATAAGATATATTTTTTTAAAAGAAAAATGAGCCTTTTTTTGTTTTATTGCACTATAATTTTCAGGGTAGCAAGAAATTTAAATTGACCTCATTTGATTTTTCATTTATGTGGTCATAAATTTAAATCTAAAAATTATTAATAAATAATTTTACAGAAGTATGTTTATTTATTTATATATACATTGTTTTATAATATAAATTATTTTTTTGATTTGCAATTAAATCTTACCATACACACAGTTTTGATATTATTTATTTAAATTAAATATGTTGGTAATTCCTGTTTAATGAAATTCCACTTTTATTTTTTAGTCTATGCCCTTCACGGCACGAAGGCGAACGAGAACGACGTTGAATGAACATATCTATAGTAAAATATATATTTCACGTTCATGCAAATCGCGAATTAAACAGACGTGCCGCTCCCTTACTGACTTAGTTTTTTTACCACTGAAAAAATTATTGTAGGCTGTGCCAGAGTGTACTCACTGCATGTTATATATATTTTCATATTGAAATCACAATACGACTTTCACCGGAAACATCAATAATTTGATTAGAAGAAACAAGGGTTGTGGAATCATCCCGCATATCACTGATTGATCTCACAATGTATTCATGTGCATGGTCAGTTACTAATATAACTGTGTGATGTACAGTGTGACTCGGTTAAGTGACAAAGCAGCAGCGTCGGCTCCCACTCGAAACTATTATCCCATTCGAGATTACGTTGGGTCGGGAACTAGCCACTTGGTTTAGTTACTGCGGGGACTCTAAAGTGGTAAATACGGAGTCGCAAATCCTGCTTCGCATCATTCATCGTCAGGATTTCGGTGAGTACGCGCCCCGATTCGGGATTCATTCTTCACGTATAAAGAAATCGTGTACCGCTCGCCCGCTTCTGACATTGAAGAATGCCCGATCAGCTGCCATGTAGTCTTAAAATAGACTAAAAATATCGAGCCCCTTCTGGCAGCGACTGTAATCAGCTGATCGAAACAATGTTTTAATTGTATCCAATTCAACAATTTTCTAAAGATCGAAGCTCCTGCGTAGGCGTAATCAAATCATTTGAATATAATTTGGCGATAAATGTTATCGAGAGATAATGTTTTATAATTTTATATATAAGTTGTATTATTTACAAAATTTTCTTTGATTTTATGAACTTTGTTTCAGATTTAAAAATGGTGCAGCAAGATTTGACTTAGGCGCATTGAACACTGACATAGATAAGACAAGTGACAGTCAGTAATGGCTCAGGGTAGCTCATTGGTTTGAGTTCCGGGCGAGCTAAGGGCACTTGGTGTCTGGAGTGCTGTGTTGTGTAGTGTCTAGTCATAGTGTGTGTGAGTGAGTGTTGACTGAAACGGAATGCCCTCCGCGATGTTGTCCGCAGTACTTGAAGAGGAGCCAGACCTGTACGAGGCGTTTCCACCACATGTTGACCCCACTGGTATAACCATTTTGACTGAAAGTCCACCAGGTGAGAAAATTTCTTTTCCTTATTGAGTTTCATTACCAAAGAATATGGACTATTGCTCAATTATATATAATTCAATTATTACTATATTAATGATGTCATCATCATGTATCATAATGTCTTTCTAATATACAAGTTTACCATTTACTGCAAAAATAATATTAAATGAAACACTATAGATCAATTAACTATTCATTATCTATTTGTCAATTAAAATATATGTTATCAATTTAGGAAAACTTTAATATAATAATATATATAAATATTTATTAAATATATTGATAAAGTACAAATTAATTATTAAAATATTGCCATTTTAATACAATCAAAGATAAACTAATTTTATATGTTAACTTGGTTATATCTTTTTTTAATATCATGGTGAAGTAAGTTTAAGACATTTTCTTTCATTATTGATTTGCCTGCCACAATTTTTTTTTATATAAAACTACATATAAATGTAAATGAAATCTAGTATTTCTTATTGAAATTACTAAAAATTTAGATCAAGTAAAATTACTTTGTTGTAGTTTTCAATTATCTTAGTAAACAAATAAAATATAAATAAACTACCTGACAGAATATAGTTTTTATTATATTGGCATAATTAAATTAACATGTAATAATCTAGAAATGGCATTCCTAGTAGTTTTATATATAATCTGATGTTATAAAAGTTAATTTAAAATAACCTATTTAATGTTAGCTACTTAACAAGGTTTTTAGGTAAGGATTCAATATTTTAAAAAAATATTTATAATTTAAAAATTACTATTAATAAAACATATGTAGTTTCTTTATTTTAAAACATAAATGTGTGCCTAATATGAAAATAGTAAAAAAATAATAAATATCTGTTTATTCAATGCTAGTTAGGAAACCATGTAAGAATTTAAACATAGATTTTATTACAAAGTTAAGTTACTCAGTGTAAGTTCTTTTTTTTTGTGTAGACAAGTAGATATTACTTTAAATGTGTTTGTAATTTTACACATTGGATTACAGTATCAAGGCAATTTCAAGTTTGCCACTTGACATATCTCTATTAATATGTGACACATGAAGAAGCAATTTACTAAAGTATTGTCTCCGTATCTTTTGATTGCACAACAAATTTTATTCATATGTGTCAGTGTTATATTTGTTTACTATATTTTAGTTATATAGTCTATACATAAATATACAGCTATGCATAAAAAAATACGTCTGACCAAACAAAATGTTTTGAAAATTAAACACTTATTTTTGAGCTATTTTACGGTTTTTGTGTTACAGTGTCATACAAATAATTTATATCAGTATTATGTATAGAGTACTTGAGTATTCAAGAAATTAAGTAATTAGTTCATATGCTCTTAATAAATTTCTTCTTCAGTAATGTTAAGTTTCATAATTTTTGTGAGGTAATAATTATTTCTTCAATATTGTAAAGTAGTTTTTGATTATAAAATATTTTCTGAAATTCATCATATTTTTTTCAATTTCATTTTTAATTAAGATTCATTTAGAAATGTGTCTATGTACTGATCAATCCAAGCCACTAACTTATTTAAAAAAAAAAACCGGGAAATCCGAAAATATTTCTATTGAATCAGATATGGGTGACACATATTTTTTTATCCAAAATATATTAGTTGTAATTTTGCTAATCAATATATCGACTCTACATATCGTAGATAACGATATGGCGTTCGTTATCTGTTGCATCATTATTATCCAGAGAAATAACTTAAATTATAGAAATTTTTACGTACTACGAAACGTTAATTTTTTATAAATTCTGTTATTGTCTTTCTATTATACTAAATCACACTAAAATATAGAAAAAAAGATATGGAGATAAAAAGAGTCGATGTAAATTAATCGATCTTTTTGGTCGATTGTAACAATAAAACTTTTTTAGCAAATTAATCGAACATAAAAAATTGCCTCAATTATACTCAAAATAATTAAGACGTGAAATTAATACAGCCAAATAAACGGTATAAATGATACATATGTAGATTAAACATTATATTCATTTTAAAATCGCGTCATTTGGGTAATTACATACAATGTAAAACATTTTTTGTGTTTAATTATTTAGAGTCGAACGTCCAGTTAGCTTCATAACCCATTTCGCTTACCTTAAAAAAATCGGTTATTTCAAATTACGGAATTATTTGAGAATTAGGTGGAAATATATTAATACGAAAAATTAAGAATTCAAGTGTCGCTAGACTGATGTTATTCACAACCCAATGATTAACTTTTTTTATGGGATAGGAAGGTGAACGAGCAAGCGTGCCGCCTGATGGAAAGTAATCGATGCCGCCCGTAGACATCCGCAGTGTCATAGCCATTGCAGGACCATTGCCGGCCTTCGAGAAATGTGTAGGCTTGTTTTTTGAAGGCTCCAATGTCGTATCGGTTCGGAAACACCGTTGCAGGTAGCTGGTTCCACAGGGTAGTGTTGTGTGAAAAGATGTTTCGGGGAAAAGTGAACACTACGTACGGCGCTATCGCCATTCATCCAGATGGTGGGGATGAAACTTTTCTTTGTGGCGAGTTGTGGGGTATCAAATCAAAATTCCCAGAATGAAAACGTTGTAACCAAAAACGTACTGAGCGTTAGGTGGTCCATAATCGTCATCAAAACGATATCAGAACAGAAACATTTTATAAAATAATACATTTTGAAACAGAAATTCAGTATTATATATTATAGTTTGTGATAAATATGAATTTGGGAAATGACGGATAATTCAATTAAATGTTGCCAGTATAGAAATGTAATAATTGCATACAAATTTAAGGACTTAATGATATATAATTAAATAATAAACAAATAATGGAGACTATCGTATATAAAAACGTCTGTTATTTTATTTATTTTAATATGAGGCTTTTTTATAAAATTCCTTTATATTGTTCCTAATTTTTCTTTCCAAAAACACACAATTTGTGGAATTTTGTTATATATTTTATTTCCGTAACAAATTGTTGGGTTTATACCAAATTAGAATCTTGTATTGCAATTTTTATCGTCATAATACACTATGAACTAACCTGGGCCACTGTAATAATTATTGAATGTGCAGTGCCTGCGGTTCTTGGAAGATTCATTAATCGTCTGATTCCTTGAATTAATGCGGTACAGCAGTCTAATGTAATGCGATCGTTTTCACACGTTGCCTTTATGGATTCGTGAGAACACCGAATGATAAGGGATGGGAAAAACACATGGAATGCATAATTGAAAGAAATATGATAAAAATGTGTCATTAAAAAGAGCTGCGGTGACATATTGAAATGTGTGTTCCCATCAAGAATATTTATTTACAACCCATATATATGTATGTATGTATATGTGCCACCAGGCTTCCCTATTTCTGGAGGAATGGACACTAACCTATTGCCAAGCCAATGCCCATTGGAGGGGCAACTAGACATAAAATGGGAGTATTCATTTCATGTCTAGGTAGGCCATGCATGTATTTATCCCGGAAATCGAAACCGTTATAAAAGTTCAATTAAAAGGAATTTGTCACTAAAAAGAGTTGTGTATAGTTTCTGTATCCATAGTCTAAGTGTGTTGTCTGAAACCCGGTACAATATCATTCGTTTATCCTTGCATTAACCCCTTGACATACAATGACGTCTGGTACACGGTGAACATTTGACGTGAAATTATAGACTTCGACGTCTTCGAGATGTTCAAAACTGTCTCGGATAGACGCCGAGCAGTTATTTTTTTTTAACAGCCCATATATTTCCCACTGCTGAGCACAAGCCTCTCCATTTCTGAAGGAATGGACGTTAACCCACCACGCTTGTCCAATGCGGATTGGCAGAATTGCCAGACTCGGAATAATCGGACTCGGAATATTTGTAATTCATACATTTTTTCCGATGCGGGGATTGAACCCGTGACCGTTGACTCCGCGGGCGGAGTGTCCCGCCACTGAGCTAATTGGTCGTCTTTTTTTTTAAATTATTTCTATTGAATTATTTCACTCGTTCACATTAAGTATTTTTTTCACATTATTTTTACTATTTATATATACATCAATTCACTTTATTTTCCGGACGAATGAAATTCTGTTTTATTGGCGTGTCAAGTGATTAATGGATGGGTAGACGCATGGAATTAGTGAGGTTGTTCTTACAGAATGTCGGTGCTAGCATTTTTCTGTGTTACTGCGTTTCGTACATTGAATATAGGCAATCGGAGGCCCGTCTGCATTCCCCTTTCTTTTCTTCTTTTTTCTCCTGCCATGAGTCACATCTTTACCATCATTGCATTACGCGCCACGAAAATAAGTTCCATCCCCATCATGTGGGTGGCTGGCCGTCCACCACCGTGCGATTTATGCGTGTTCCCACGTAAATACGACATAGGGTCATTCAAGAGACGGTCATATGTGTTTACAGAAGACCGGCGATGCATCCGTGACGCATCCGGCGTTGTGGATGTCTATGAGCGGAGGTGATCATTACGACCAGTTGATCTGCATGCTCGTTTGCCTGCTATGCTATAAAAATTACACTTAAGTAGGCAATGCATTTGCCTTTAGTCTTACAAATGACCATGGGCGGTAAGAATTGTTTACCATCAGGTGAATCCGCTTGCTCGTCACTCTTTCCATAAAAATATTTCCGATCAGTTAATGTCCGATTACGGTGCATTATCAAGTCTTAATAATCGATATACGATAATAATAAAGGCTGCGTCACTAGTTCCTGTATGGACATACTCATATGACTGCAACAAGAATGCTAAATATTCAATGTAACTCGGCGACTGAACGGGAAATGGATTATTTCCTCGTTTTCCAGAAACTTCGGTGTATCAATATTGCGGGCCATTGTTATGGAAACACGCAGGCATATTGTCGATCGTACTGGTAAACATCGGAACAATGATCAAATGCCATAACCTCTCCCAATATATAGTCCACGTGGGCCCATTACTCACGAACTCTATTAGCGTATGGAATTTTTTTCGTCTTTGATTATAATAAGGAAGCGTAAACTTTTGCTTCAACTATAATCTCACCTGACGAACGCCTAGCTGAACAGTTACGGGATCTAATTTTTTTTTTTGTGATAGGAAGGCAAACGAGCAGGCGTGGTACGCATACGCACGCCTGGTAAAAAGCAATCAACGCCGCCGCAACGTTTAAGAAAAGTGTAAGCTTGTGTTTTGAAGGCCCCAATGTCGTATCGATTCGGTAAAACCGCTGGAGGTAGCTGGTACCACAGGGTAATGGTGCGTGGAAAGATGTTTCTAGAAAAACGGACTACACTTGATCGTAACTCATCTGGCTCACTGGCGCAATCGGAAGTCAGCATCTGAAATTTTCATTCGAATCGAAAAAGTTTTCCGTTCGACACATTGTTTTTTAAATAAAATTAAAATAAGTGCACCTAACGCATTAATACTAAATTTCAGTTTATAATGAGATTGGTTTTAATAAATCCAATCAATATTTATATATCAGTTTGGACGAAATAACGTTATGACGCCATGCAGCGACATTTCATTTCATTTATTACAGCGGTTTTGTACAGAGCTAGTTATGAAACTTCTATTTACTTATTGCATATCAATGGGAATATTAAAAAATTAATAGGGCTGTAAAAAGGAACATTGCAATTTTATAGGGGGTATTTATCGGACATTTTTTTACCATAATAAGAGTGTATACTATGTATGTAAGAACAATTTTCGCTAAATTACACTGTAATTCAGGGGTCTTACGGTGTAATTTAGCAAAATAAAATTGCAATGTTCCTTTTTACAGCCCGATTAAATTTTTATATTCCCTACTTCATTCCCTTTACCTACTTTATATTTATTCCCATTTACTTCATTCCCTAATGAAGTGATCAAATCTGCTTTAATAATAATGAATTATTAGAAGAAGAAAAGTCGTGCAGTGGTCACCTATATCGTTTACAGTATATAAAAAAGAGCAGAAATGAAAGAACAAGGAAACTTTATCAGATATCGATCGACATTAAACTTTGCGTTGCTCCTCTTGATGATTCATTTCCAGGTACATATGTATTTCGTGTTACTGTGCACCTTGAATGGATATAAATGAATTTAAAATATTTATGAGGTTGGCAAATCCATATACGTTATAACGAGGTTTTTCCCCTGTTTTGCTTGCGATTATAATTTTATTTTTTCAGTTTTCATATAAGATCTCTTGCGGCATTTGGCCATGGGTGTCGATAAACATTTATTATCAATTGACGTGCTCTTTTGCCTGCTTTGAAATAAAAAAGTCTTTGGTTCCTCCAATCTTATACTAAACAAAAAGCGACAGACGGATATTTAGTTTGACTTATTTTTTTTATATTTTCACGCCTATCTCCTGTAGGGGTTGGCAGAGACCACAGAGCTCCATCCTCTACCATTCATCGCAGCGAAACGGCTCTCGATTGGTCACTTCTCGCCTTCAGGACGTGACGGGTGGCGAACCAAGTCGCCGTCATTTTTTCAACAATTTTTTTTTATCAGCCCATATATGTGCCTGCTGAGCACGAGCCTCTCCATTGCTGGAGGAACGGACGTTAAACTACCACGCTTGTTCAATGCGGATTGGCGGGGATTTAGAATTTTAACAAATTAGGTACATTAAATTCGTCTTAGTGAATCCCACGAGCCGCAAGGGAGGATGGAGGTCAGCCCCAGTAGAGCCCTGCATGCTGAGGTAAGGCACCATAGCACCCGGGGGAGCCCGATCCCGGGAAGATCGGCACGCTTGCGACTAAGCTCGCCCTTAGCCATGCATCCTTTGGCACGGCAGACCGTGAATTGGCGGAGAGGAAGGGAAAGGATAGAGAAGAAAGGAAGCGGCAGAAACGGATATGCGGATTGGGGGAGTTACCAGACCCGGAATAAATATTTATAAATCCATATATATATATTTATTCCGATGCGGGAATCGAACCCGCGACCATTGACTTCGTGGGCGAGGGGTCGTGCCAGTAAGCCAATAGGTCGTCTTGACGTCGTAGTTTGACTTAATTAGCGGGAGAGATTAGAATTTGTTACAGTAAATTACTATTCAGTCACTTAAAAATAAAAGCGGAAACGCCTTTAAAATTACACTATAATTTTTGGTTTTTCAACATCAATTTTGGAGGCTGGGTACATCGTAACAGTTCTCGCTAGTAATTATTTTTTTTAGTATCTTTATCGTGGAGAGCGATTATTATGGTGAAAGTTATACTTTAAGTGATGTACTACTCTCCTTCACTTTTCGATTTAGGTTACTGGCAAAATTATATTAGACCAAATTGGTTCATTTTTTTCTTAATGTGTCTGCATGTTGTATAATTAATTAAATTTTTCAAAAGATGTTAATGATAAAGAATAAACGAGTATATTATTTTATTGCCCATTGCGAAAACATCAGACTACGACAGTCTAATTCTGGACATAGGCCTCCCCCAAGACTCACAACCCCATATCATTTTTCCTATCTTTCTATCTTTAAGGCATTAATTTTTCCCACGTGATTACGACATAGGGCTTGCGCTCGTTTAAGGCCGGAAAGGCATCTGCGACGCTTTCAGCGTTGCGGTTGCGTTACCCGCATGCTCGTTTGCCTGCTATAAAATATATAATAAATAAATTTATTAATAGGATTTAGAAACATGCCTTTCAAGAAATGATATTGCTAAGGAAATACATGATTTTGAATTGATTTTTTTTTTAATTTTTATTAAAAACTATGAAATAAATCCTTTCATCAATTTTAATAAACAATTAGTAGAGAACTTAGGAAGGAGGAAGCCCCGCATGTGGGCGCAAGGTTAGGGCAAGCAGTTAGCGTTCGCCTTGATTTAATATCGTACAATTCTTTACTGTTATATTGTCATAGTAATTAATATATAAAAAATCAATATCCATGCGTGTACGTATAAGTATACAGATAAAATTATTAAAAGAAGTCTATCAGGTCATCTAGGTCTCTTATTTAAAAGAAGTCTATCAATGTTTTTAATATTACTACTAGATTTTTTTTAACCATTTCAGCTAAACTTATAATGCTTGTGTCAGGAAATGTTTCTCATCAACAGCCCAATGCAGGATACGAACTCATAACATTAGATCGTAGGTTCGACCCTAAACAAATTGCAAACTTACAGTTTAACATTCTAAAACATTACTAGCGATATATTACCTGCGTTGATATTAGGTATACGTCGAAATTTGTTTATTTTTTTATGTACAAATACGATACGAAATACAAATACGAAATTGTTACGACTTCGGATAGATTAACGTGAAATTCTAGTGGTAGAGCCACGCTGCAGACGAATACTTTGTCAAGAATGGCATATTATTTGTCTGTAGCATGAATGGGCCGGCTCGCCCGGGGAAGTACCACACTCCCGCAGAAAACCGGCGTCTGAGCGGTAGCTAGTCTACCGCGCTTCGTACGGTGAGCGGTCTGAGCTCCGGAGGTCCAACGCCCTCCCCTTCCCACTCCCATTATCTTCCTACTCCCACTCCCCCTCCGATTCCCACTCCCCCACCCACTCCCATAATTTCACTTTCCTTTAAGGTCGGCAACGCTTCTGCACTGCCTATGGCGTTGCGGATGTCTATGGGCGGCGTTGGTTGCTTTCCATCAGGTGACAAGTCTGCTCGTTTGCCTTCCTGTGCCATAAAAAAAAACCCATTTTGCGGACTGGGGACGACGATGAAACTCAGCGAACATCGCCGAAAGTCGACTACATCTCGGCAGCTTGGATATTCCTATTTACAGGTCTCCACCGTAAATCAGCTTATTAATACGGTCAAATTTCTATCTATTAATAAAATGTTTTTAAAAGTAAAACTTGATCGTCATCAGCTTATGTCATTCTATTACATAATCTTCATTCGGTCTACAAGTCATCGGTCTTTCGGGGGGGGGGGGAGTACACATATAACACTAGATTATATTAAAGATTTTCAATTTACAATGGTTGAAGGCATTGATCTCATTTTTACTTAATAACGTCGAAATTCTATTATACACGTTAAAAGATTTTACGTTGCCCTATAACACTATGAATCTATTTATAACCGCTAGATACTTTTGTATTGTTATTAGCCTATTGTTTTCCTGTTTTATATTTTAATGTCCTAGCGTTAACAACAACAGTGAAATCAATATTTAGTACGTATAGTAGTGTCGCATCACAGGAGTAGCCGAAATGAGATGATTTGTGCAGAAGTGGTGGTCAAATGATATGGTGTCGTTCTCATTATTCTAATCTCATTCAAACATGCTCGATTAATTTTCTTTCGTTGGAGTAGACGAGTGCTACATTAAGCCTAAATCCACAGACCACAGAAACCATTTTTAATAATAAATGAAAGAGCCTAACGCAAGAACAGCTAAGTGAAGCCTGGTGATCGCGATCTTCAGACATGAAGATTTTTATACACATTATCTCGCACGTTACTGATCTGTAACTATTTGCGGCTAGCTTCTAGTATGATTCTCCGACTTCTAAGATGATCAGCTAGTCACATTTTCATTTGTAACATTGATGTTAGATTGACTGTTCAGGCAGCGACATGTATTTTTGATTTGAAACATCTAATCGCAGTGTATGGGAGTAAAATCCTAGACCGAGACGTCTTCTCGATTCAGGCTACGCTCCCCTCTACTCGACATTATAGTGGGTCACTTACACGTGGCCGTAAGCATACGGTGGTCGTCCGTCAGAGAGAGAGAAACCGAGCCATCGTCAACGTCTCACATCTGCCGAGCGTCCTATGACGCCACTCTTTTTTTTATAGCAGAGTAAACTAACGAACATACAGACTACCTGATGGTAGGTGATCACCGCTGCTCATATTAATCCGCAACGTCAGAGGTGTCACGAATGCGTTGCCGGCCTTTCATGGACAGAGAGAGACGTGTGTAGTCTCTGGAATACCCCAACGTTGTGTTTGTTTGAGAAAATCGCTGGTAGATCCTTCCACAGTTGCAAAGTGGAAGAAGATTGCGAGAAAATTGCGTATCATATTTTATCTGCTGTGCACGCCTTGACGTTAAAAATGTTTTCCGCCTGCAAAGAGCTTGCTATGAATCTAATTTGAAAAGCGGAAAATTTAGCTTTAATCGTCTCACAAGATGGAAATTGTTCAAACATATGTAATCTTATCTCTAAGTGTCTACTTGAGATTTATCATCTTGTTGTTAAAGGACGTTGCTCCGATAACTTTATTAATAATTTATCTTTGGTTTTAATAAATAATATTTATAATTATTTAAATCGGGTACTTGGAAATAATATTGGGTGTTTGATTCGCCATAACAAGTTTATTTTAAACATCATAGAGAGAACAAAAGGAGGAAGACCACGAATAAAGTTTACTAACCAAGGAAGGGAGGAATGGCCAGTAGTGTATATTTACAAGGAAATAAATATACACTACCGGCCATTCCTTCTTTTTTTTTGTAGTAGAGCAGGCAAACGAGCATGCGGGTCGCTTGGTGCTAAGCTATCACCGCCGCCCATAGACATCCGCAACGCCAGAGGCGCCGTAGGTGCGTTGCCGGCCTTTAACGATCACATACGCTCTTTTCTTGAATGCCCCTATGTCGTAATCACGTAGAAAAACACCGCAGGTTGTGAATTTTTTCTCATTTGCACAGTTCGTGGCAGAAAACTGCGACTAAATCGCACGGTGGTAAACTGCCAGCCATCCAGGTGATGGGGAGGGAAACTTTTTTTGTGGCGCGCGTGTGTGTGTGTGTGTAACTTTTGCCCGCGGCTTCGCTCGCATGGAATTTGGTCTGCCACATTATGTTTCGTGACAGATCATTTTAAATAAATATATTTTTATTTCACTTAATTTATGCTTCACAATTTTCATATGGTCATAGTGGCTTCCACATAAAAGGTAGATATATGCTGTTGCGGACTTTTATTTAGAACTATTCAAGACAAAGATAATCCTACGGTAAAAGAAAATCCTACGGTACATCATCTTTGTGTAACTCCAATGGTTTAGGCAGCGTACGCTAAGATAGCTCTTAGAGGCCAGATTTTTTTCCGACTTAATTGACATGTATCGTTATATTACGACCAAAATTACATTAAATCATTACAAATTGTAGCCTATATGTTATTCCGATGTGTAACCTATATTACTGTAAAGTTCCATCCGAATCCGTCCAGTAGTTTTTTCGGGAAAGAGTAACAAACATACATCCATACTCACAAACTTTCGCATTTATAATAGTAAGTACAATTAGTAGGAAGTAGGAAGGACTAGTAGGATAGGATTGACGGGACAAAAAAAGAATTAAAAAAGTACCGCATCGACAAGTTCTAAACATTATGGATAGGATAGAACTACATAAAACTAACACATCATTTTGTTTTCATTTATTTCACTCAAATATTATCTGTCGAAATCAGCGGCAGCGTACACAACCGTTAAGGTATCAATGGAAATCTTGAAGAAGCAATTCTTTTGCCTAGTGAGCGTCGTGTTCGGACATGGTGCGATGCCCATCACCATGCGTAAGCGCAGGGTGGGGGAAACACGCCACTTGGTGAAAGGCGGCGCTATTCATCCTTGTTACAAATAACACACTTTTGCGTAACCGTTTCTTATTATTCAATTCGATGCGGCGGTCCATTACAAATATTCTAAATCCTAAGATGAAAAAAAACACAATATATATATATACATATACACTTAAGGTTGTCTATATTTAGTGTCTGCCTTACGTGGATTATCACTTCACCTCATCGGAAGATATCCAAGAGACATGCAAATCGTACATACATACGTCGTACACTAAAAAAATATTTACAATGAGTTAAAAACAAAATTAATACAATTATAAAACTAATTAATCATACAAACCTTGACCACGTGGCAGAGTGCCAAGAATGCTAGCTGTGTTTCCTCGCTGAAAATCTAAATATATGACAAACCAAATGGCACGCTCGCGAACGGTCCACTTTCAAATTCGAGGGTTGCCGTTTCGATTCTCGCATGGGAACCGTATCTCTCCAATGTTTGGATGTTTTCCATGCGATGTTTGTATTTAAATCACACCATAGTGAGTTATAGGAGTTATTTATTTAGTTATAATGGGTCTCTGGTGGCAGAATTAGGTTTTGAACCTTAACTATATTCAAACAAGGAATATTCAACCATATTTATACTAGGTTATATGTCGAATAATCCTTGTTTGAAATCAGTAATCACATCATAACATTCTTTATGTCAATAAAGCATCCGCAATTTTTCTTGGATTAAGATACATACATATATATCGTCACGCCTGTTTCCCGTAGGGGTCGGCAGAGACCACAGATCTGCATCCGCTACGGTCCCGGCACACCTTCCTTGTTTCCTCCAACACTTATCCATCTTCATCCATCCTTCCTCTCACATTCATCGCAGCGAAACGGCTTTATGTTTGTCGCTTCTCGCCCTCGTGGGAATCAGGACGATGGATTTACCTTATTTAATTAAGTACTATACCTATTGATAGATTTAACTGATTTAATTTTTGTACCTAAATAATATCTTTTCTATTAACTCAAAGGTTGCCAGTCAACCTTTAGAGAGAATGCTTTTCGGCATTAAGTCCCGCCTCAATACTTAATTTGTACAAAAAGAATAAATAAATAATTGGACCTCCACTTTCGCTTATAATTTAGATTCGATACTCGTAATTTAATATATTATATACGTAACGTAAATTTATAAATATAGGCAATTTTGACATTAAAAATAAATCCTCTACACATTTCAATATGTACCAAAGAGTGTTTTATTTTTGAGCTTATTAACTACATTTAATTACAATATAACTTTTAATCTTGAATCGAAGCAACCGCCGCGGTGAGATAACGTGTTTACGTTGTGCAGATGCATTCGCGTTATACGTTGTTGTAAAATATAGTGATAAACGAACAAAGAGCCATCAACTCGGGCGGGCAAGCAGTAAATTATTTATTGACAATGAAACTACTCAACATTCTCTCATTAACATAGTGATTGTATTTTTATGATGATATCATCTTAACGGATTCGATTCAAGACGATCTTCAAAGCTGAACTATATATTCACAGATTACGTGTGTCCTGTCTGTACTCTCTTACGGCGCCGATAAGTGGACGCTGACAGTCAGTCTGCTTCACAAACTCAGAGTCGCTCAGAGAACTATGCTCGGAGTTTCTCTGGTAGATTTTTTTATGGGATAGGACGGCAAACGAGCAAGCGTGTCGCCTGATGGAAAGCAATCAAGACCGCCCATAGACAACCGCGACACCGCAGGAGTCGCGGAAGCGTTGCCGGCCTTTAAGGTATGTGTAGGATGTTTTTTGAAGGTGCCAATGTCGTTTCGGATTGTCGATATGATTTGGAATGAACAAATCTGCCAGAGAACTAAAGTCATCAACATAAACTTTCGAATTGGCAAACTAAAGTGGCAATGGGCTCGTCACGCTTGTCTGTGGGCTAGATGTTGCTACAATTTGCGTAGAGCGGCTCGCAGAAACTGGATGCGTGAAGCCGAAGATCGGGTACGGTGACGCTTCATGGGGGCGGCCTATGTCCAGCAGTGGACCGCCGCAGGCTGTTGATTGATTAATTGTGTTAATAATTTAATATATGATACGTATTGTTGTGTCCGTTTATATTGTCCCTAAGCCCATTACATGTTAGTTGGAAGGATTCTTTAGTATCAGGTCAGGAAGTTGAGCACTCACGGCAACGACGACGATGATGTCTTAGCGACGATAGAAACGCCTCCTGGACTACACTAACATGATGGAAGAAAAATAATATTGAATTATTTTCTTGAAGTTGCGCAATCTTGAGTTCTATTAAGCTGACCCCGTGATTGTCATTAATCTTTTCCTTACGGCAGACCGCAGAATTTTGCACATTGTACTTCGTTACTCATTGTACTTCACACTAATGTCTTTCAGCCCCACTATGTGATTATCTTGTATGTATTCGAGTCAGTACCCAAAACATAGATCGTTCACGAGAATGCCTATTATAGTCGGCACCCTTACACACAGGTCGCCTCGCAGCCGCCGACTGTAGTCAGCAACCGTAACGACAGTGTTAAACGTTTTTTTAATCCTAGCTCGTAAACTTCAATAACTTAACAAGCGTAATCCTTTTTATTGCATAGGAAGGCAAACGAGCAAAAGTTTCGTCTGATGAAAAGCGATCGACGATGACCATACATTTACAACTTTAAGTAATGTAATAGAAAGTATTGCCAGCCATGGTTTTAAGCTTGTTTGAACGTTCCAATATCATGTTTGAAAATATCTCTGAAGGTAGCTGGATCCACAAGTGGTGGTGGATGGAAAGTTTCAGTGAAAATGCACCATAATGGATCACTATTCATTTAGATGAAAGGGATTTGCCTGGGTTCCATTGATATGTAGTATATAATACATTTTAATATTGTAAATCAATTTACATGATACCGTTTGCCCTTTTTGGACCCTATTAGACATCTAAAAGGATCCTCTAACGATTTCCAAGATTAAAAGGATTTGAGCCTTTGCTTTTTTTATACTCATTTGAATAATTGATTTAGGAAAATGCCAAGTTTCAGTTTCCTCTTAATAACTTCAGGCATGAGGTATGAATTAAATTTTCTTTGAGACCCTTTTACCCGAGGAACATGCTGAATAATTTTGTATAGGAGGTGCTTTCGTTTTTATTTACTCTTTATATTTAAAGCAAGATATTTTTGTGGTTTATTTTTATTTTATATTGATAGGTGTTAAAGGTGTTGGAAGTACGTTAAAAATGTATTTTCACAGCCCACTTCTGGGCATAAGAGTTCCCACGATTTCTAGAATAGCACGTATAGACCTATCGATCGGATCGGAAATGCCACACTCCCTACAGAATATCGACGATAAATGGGAGCATTTTATTGTGTTACCGCATTTCGTACGGTGAATGTAAGGATCTGAAGGCCCAATTCCTTGCTTCTTTTATGTTCTTTCCTCCCTCCCATTATTCACATCCTTGCTTTAGGCTTAGGCAACGATTTTGTAGTGCTCTTTGATGATGAAAATGTCAAGGGGCGGCGACAGTTACTTAGTCATTGCTTGTTTGTTTACCTTATGGAGTTATTAAAAAGTATTTTACCCCATTTATTATAATACATTGATTAAGAATGATAATTTCACTTTGTAATATTAAGTAAACTATTTTTACGTGTCGACGTCGAGAGTCGATAACTTTGTTAGCCATGTAGAGTTCGCAATCGCAATCCTTTGATGTGTCGTATAACACCGATTATGATTCTATGGGTATTTTTCAGCGACGGAATACGGAGAATGCTGACGGTGGCGTCTGCGTTGTCACCTTGCGGTGAAATATTGTTAGGGCTACTACTTTTCTATTAATATAAAAAAAATATATTTGTATTTTCAGAACCAAACTCACCAACTTAGCTCTTTGAGTTTTCAAACCGAATTGGCAATGGACTGGTCACATTTTTCTCATTTATTTATTTGGTGGTAATTTAACAGCATATTCTAAGATATGAGTTGATAATATTATTACGATGCAAATTAGCCAAAATTTTCAAAAAACTATAATATCAAATATATACTGGATTATGAAATTGTTTTTTTAATGGAATAGGAAGGCAAATAAGTAGGCGTGTCACCTGATGGAAAATAAACATGGCCGTCCATATACATTCGCAGCGCCACAGGAAGTGCAGAAGCGTTACCGGTCTTTAAGGAAGGCCTTTGAGCCTGCAGGTTCTTTGAGCCTCCGAAACTCAACCGCTCACCGGACAAAGCGCGGTAGCTAAGCTACCACTCAGATGCCGGCTTCCCGCGGGAGTGTAGTGCTTACCCGGGCGAGCTGACCCACTTATATAACACATATATATTATTTATATGCAATTCTTGACAAAGTGTTCATCTGCAGCGTGACTTTACCACTCTGAAAATCATTGATTTGATTCGTCGTAGAACAGATAACCGTTGGACCAGACTTGACAAAATCCATATCATGACGGTTTATGGAATACGAGGGCATACGAGCAAGCGTGTCACTTGATGTAAAGCATTCAAAGCCGCCCATAGACATCCGTAACACCGTGGGTATTATAGAAGCTTTGCCGGCCCGAAACCGTTCCGTTGATAAATGTTGAAAGTTTTTAGGGCCTACAAAGAAGTTGTTCTGAGACTGAGTATTTTTCTTAGTTACTTGTATGATGCGGTCATACATCGCGATTAGAGGCGAATTTGCACTGTGTAACTAGGGCATAAACAAACATAAATCTTACTAGCCAAGTAATTTCTACAGGGAATTCTAATAGAGACCTACGAGCGTAAACAATTTTTAATATTATTTTGTATACAAGTGACAACCCTATTCGCTTGTCTGGTATTGCGATCGCCAGTGTGTCTGCGAAACATGGCGGCAGACTGTACAGACGGTGTGAAACAGGGCGGTGTTAGATTCGAGTTACACATATCCTTTTACGATGTCTGGATGCCTTTTAAACTGTAAGAAATTTTTTAAGCCTTTATTATAGATAATCTTAGTAGTGGTTAAACGACATCGTAGAAAAAAATCGTTAATCTGCATCGAAATTGCCGATTAAATTGCCTCTTTTTCGATAATCGACATCGTATTAATATCGATCGCTTGATCAGAATTCGTAACTCCAAAACAAAACGTTTTTTTCTACTGTCCCTTTTGATGCTATTTAACGAATAATTATTATCCATTTATAAAGCGTGTCTACCTCAAAAATACCTCTTTTTATACCTGAAATAAGAAAGATTTCATAAGTATTTTGCGAACTATGAAAGCAAATCAGTGTTTTGTTGTTCCTGTAAAATTTACTGATATGAACTTTTATTGTTGCTTATTGAAAAAAAAAGAGGTTTTTTTTTTCAATGAACATGTCTACAAATTATGTCACAATTATAAATATATAAATATAAAATATATATATATATATATATATATATATATATATATATATATATATATATATATATATATATATATATATATATATATATATATATATATATATATATATATATATAATATAAATAAATAATTATTAACATGTCTACAATTACAAATTATGATAACAATACCTACAAATTATGTCTATATAGTTAATACAGTGGACCCGTGGTAATCCGACAAACGTTTTGTAGGGCGATGTCGGATTTGTCGGATTATATGTAGTCCGCAATTTTTTCTATGAGAGTACCATGTAATCTGCAAAATTACAAATCAAAGAATCTATATGAACTACATAGCTATGTACATATATAATATGAATTTGGAATTTAGTAAATGAAACATGACATTGGAGCGCTAATATTTCATTATAAAACTAACATCATCAGTGCTATAGAAAATACAAAAAAAATAGTGGTGGTGATACAAACTATCCAATCATGCATTATATTAGTGGACATTTGCCAAAATTTTTATGTATAATCAACGCTGATAGGCGTGTTGGATTACAGGGGGCGCTGGATTGGACAGAGTTCGAATTATCGCGGGTCCACTGTATTAGCCCATCGTTTCCTGGTGCCTACTCTTACCACTTCATATAGCATCATAGCTGAGAGCGGACAGGCCAATATACTAAATACAGATATCCTCGCTAAAACGACTTACATTTAATGTGTTGAAAATGTAAAATTTCTCTCCCTCATTTCTATAGCATTACTCATATGGACTTACTGTAGTGATACATTGATAAATGCATCACTAATATGTTAAATTTTTATTTGAATATAATAAATCCTTTTATATTATATTCTTCTTCTTATGGTCCTATGTCCCCGAGGTGGGGCAGAGGGCGTCCAAGTGCTTCTCCATTGGGATCGGTCTTGAGCAACGCGCTTCACTTCAAATCTTCATATTACATTAGTTCCAAAATTAATTCTAAAATTTAAAATTAAAAAGAAGTAAAATGTTTTATATAAAAACAATAATATTAGATCGATTGACGTCTCGGATTCAATATATCGACTTTCCTTACACTAGTTAATAATATTGATAAAGTATAAATAAGATATAAATGTCCAGTGAATAGAAAAATAAATTGATTTCACTGGGAATAATTTGAAACGACCGATTGGCTCAGTGGCGGGGCCCTTCGCCCGCGGAGTCAATGATCGCGGGTTCGATTCCCGCATCGGAATAAATATTTATATGGATTTATAAATGTTTATTCCGCGTCTGGTAACCCCCCCAATCCGCATTTCCTTTCCTGCCCCTTCCTTTCTTCTCTATCCTTTCCCTTCCTCTCCGCCAATCCACGGTCTGCCGTGGCAATGGATGCGTGGCTAGGGGCGAGCCTAGTCGAAAGCGTGCCGATCGCCTCGGGGTCGAGGTCCCCCGGGGACTATGGTACTTTACCTCAGCATGCAGGGCTCTGCTGGGGCTGACCTCCATCCTCCCTTGCGGCTCGTGGGATTCGCTAAGACGAATTTAATATTTGTCGAAAATGACGGCGACGTGGTTCGCCACCCGTCACGTCCTGATTCTCACGAGGGCGAAAAGCGACCAATGACGAGCCGTTTCACTGTGGTGAATGGCAGCGGATAGAGCTCTATGGTCTCTGCCAACCCCTGCGGGGGATAGGCGTGAATATATAATAATAATAATTTCATTTTATTATCGAAGATAAAACCCCCTAAAGATCCCGTGTGTCGCCGTAAGCAGTACGGCTGGCACGTTGTACATACTCATTGGATCATAATTAGATCGACGTAATGATTGTCGTATCACCACCTTATATGTTTTGTTTTATACCACCTAACTTGTACCACGTATGACATGTATTCTCTCATTGAACGTAACTCACGAATGCGGTTAGAAATTAGTCATGCGGCCACAATGTGCCTCGTCTTTGCGCCATTCGCTACAATCTCACGTATCTAAGATTCTTAGTGAACAATTATACTTATTCATATATATATATTTATTTATGTATGTATGTGTGTCAGTTGTTCGTTATAACGTGTTTTGTATGCCCTTCCGTTAATGTGTGTTGTTTACGAGAAAATTGAATCGTAATACCTTGTTATAGCTCACGTTTTATAATTAATAATTAATTAAGTATTAATTGAGACCTTCATTTCCCACTTTTTTAAAGAAAAAGGAGGTGAACAAGCAAGCAGGTGTACGCGTGCACTATCAGGGGGACTGCACATGTGTTGTTGTCAAACGTGTAGGATGGTGGAAGCTCAAAATGAGGGATATTCAGTTCTCACTCCCATTTGAAAGAGTGGTTTAAAAAAGCTACTACCCAGAAATTGGTTTTTGTAAGAATGCGATACTTTCCCGAACAAAGTGCACGGTTCAATTTGTTTTTACTGTTTTGTATGCTAATTAAATTCAAATTTCGCTTAACCCTTTCGCTACGGCGGGCCTTGTCGCGGACGGAGTCGTTAAGAACAGAGCGCCATGCCAAAAGTGAGAATGTTAAACGCACGCAGTCTTCAGCATTCGGGGCCAAGATTTATGTCTCAAAAACGACTGTATGACATTACTTTTGATTTGTTTTTTTGATGAGATAGGAGAGCAAACACACAGGCGTGTCACCTGATGGAAAGCAATCAAAGCCGCCCATAAACTTCTGCAGTTCCATGGGTATTATGGAAGGTTTTTGAAGGTTCCAATGTAGTATCGGTTCGAAAATACCGCTGGAGGTAGTTTGTTCCACAGGGTAGTGGTGCGTTTAAAAAGTTTCGAGAAAAACGTACCGTACTTGAGCGCTATTCATTCAGATGGATGATTGTTATTGGACCGAGTGATTATAGTCACACGTCGTGTATAGGTGGCATTTTGAAGCCTGTGACTATAGTCACTCGTGGTGTGCGAGTCTTGTTTTGTGGCTGGTGACTATAGTAACCAGTAGTTGCTAAAGGGTTAACATTTTTTATGTGATAAAAAGGCAAACGAGAATTTTTAAATATAACAAATTGGTAATTAAAACATGTTAAAAATTTATTTGAGTAAATAAAATTTTATTTGATTATTTGTATATACAAAGAAATAGTAAAAGTAACACTAGTTAGTATATATGAGAAAATGGCAAAAGAGATGATGGCAAATGGTGAATCGGGAAAAATGCTGAAATCGAGGATTTGGTGACTCAAACTAATAAATCGGAGATTATTAGACACTACGACTTCGTTGGCTCGACCATGTTGAAAGAATGGAAGAGGATCGCGCAGTCAAAAGAGCGTATACATACGGACCACGCCCACGCATTCCGCCGTCCTATTGGGCGCCCCAGGGACCGCTGGAGAAACATGCTGGAAGCTGCCCTACGCAACCTTCATGTCATGATAAGACAAGGCATGGTGGTGTAAGATCGTTTCGGACGGCAACATCCATTTTGAGTCTCTGAGAGTCAATAAAGTTAGTTAACAGTAGTATGCACTGTAACTATTTGTTTTTCGTTCGAGATGCGATAATGAGGAAAAGTATTATTTTTAGAATGTAATTGTGGCGAGTATTCGTGGCCCTCATTTTCGCCCGTGAATTATCACCGGTGACACGCTCGGAACGCGCTCTGAGTCGTCGCTTTGGACGCGTTTCAGTGTCATCAGTTTTTCCTCCATTGTTTCAGCGTATCTTCTCACTTTGAAGTATCAGTTCTGCGATTTGTGGACTGATTCATTTGATTACATTTATCCGAAAATATTCTAGATTTTCCTTTATATAAACAGGTTTTTCTTAGATTTGTTGCGAGTACCAGGATGCGTACTGTGCAGTTAGTCATTGAATCTCGAATCGAGATTAAAATGAAATTGTGTTAACCTTTCCGAAAAAGATTTCCAAGAGAAGAAACTTCTAGTCGCAGAACGAAGTCCTCCGAAAGATCCTAGGCCCAACTAAAAGAGATAATGGTGGTTGGCGAAATCGAAAAAATGCCGAAATCGAGTATCTGGTGGTCCAATCCAATGTAATCGGAAAGACTTAGGCTCACCGACTTCGTTGGTTGGGCCACGTTGATCGTGCAGTCAAGAGAGCGTACGTGGGTCGCCCAACTGGACGACGTCCTGTGGGGTGCCCCAGGTAGAGACATGGTGGAGGATGACTTACGCAACCTTCAAGTCTGCAACTGGCAGGAGGTGGTGTAGGACAGGGCACAGTGGCGATCTTTATGGAGGCCGAGATCCATTTTGGGCGCATCTCTGCGCCAAAAAAGTTAGTTTTAGTTAGTTAACCTTTCCATTGTAGATCGTTGATCAAGTTTTGTATGAAAAGCCTTCAAATAAAATATAAAACGCTTTACACTTATAACCCCAACACAAATGACGAAGTTAATAACTCACTAATATTTATACTCTAATATTGTTTCCTATCTTTTTCTTTATATTGACACAATACAATAAACACTTATATAATTCTCGTACCTGCTTACGTACGTTGATAAACATCAATCCTCTTTTTATATCTTGGTGGTAAAAAATAAAGATTTCGAGAAGTAAACAAAAATGTTGCCTGCACAGATTCCTTCGCCGTTTCTTCTCCGGACAGATGACCATCTTTACTATAAGGGAGTAGAAATTTGATTAGTATTGTCATAATATATTGACATTCGATAAAACTCCGTATTTGTGTTAAAGCCGTAGACAGGCAAGTTTTGGACATAAAAGTTAAGTTAATCACATGTTTTCTAGACTACCGTTAGTCTTCCGTATCATCTGCTATACGAGACACACTCGTACATGAAGACGAAACACGAGGCATCTTCGGCGGTTGAATGGATTAATGGATGAATCGTTTATTAACCCTTTTAGTGCTACTGTTTTTTACTCATATATACTTAGAAATACCAAAGAAATGTTTTGTTTTTGATGTCATTTACTCTTGTCACAAATAGTTAATAGCCCCCTTGTGATGCTCATTTCAGTATTGAGGCAATAAATCCGCTCATTTCTGTGATGGTGACTGGCTTCCACAATTTTGCAAGAGATTGGGGTTTGAAATTTGGATGATTGTGCAAAAACTGTGGCAAATTTATTCTACTTCACACGCGCATACATCATAACTCCAAATCCGCCATAATTCTTTTTCTTTAACAAAAGAATTAGCACGCTTTATTTTAAACAACATATTATCCCGTTCACACATCCCTTCTGTGCTAATAAACTTTCTCATTCAGACTTCTCTGCGTTCCATTCCATAGCATACATTCATATTACTCTTTCACGAGCTGTAACGCCATCGATCACGTTAGAATAGTTAGTGTATTGGATAACAGTGCCATCTGTCAGTCGTTATGTGAAATCAATGCACACACGTTGTGTTGTGTGTAACGAGTCGGGTATGTTTAATTGCGCCGCGTTACCGCCGACCGACCTCGGTAGATGTCAGCCGTGTGAAACGGACCAGCTGCGCACGCGCCGATTTGCATCCGTTCAAAAAACGCGTCGTATTAACCGCTTGCGCTATAAAGACGTGTCACGCACGTCGAGATGCTTTTGTTCCAAAACCACCAGCGAGTATACACGAACGTGGTATACACCACGTCGATAGGCTTTTGTCGTAAAGACAAAAAACGACGTGTCCGCCACATCGGCCAACAGTTGGATCTTATTCGAGCTACAGGTCAAGAGTTAACGCTTTTCTGCGTGTTATAGCGAAAATAGAAAGTTAAATTATAGCGCAAGTGGTTAAGGCATATAAGGCAATAATGCCTTATTGTCGGACTATTAATATATATATTCTTTATCGGCAAACGAGCAAGCGTGCCACCTGATGAAAAGTAATCAACGCCGACAACAGACATCCGCAACACCATAAACATTGCAAATACGTTGTCGGCTTTTGAAATAAATGTTTAGGCTTGTTTTTTAAAGCTTCGAATATACATACATACATACATACTTACATACATACGTACATATCGTCACGCCTGTCTCCCGTAGGGGTAGGCAGAGACCACAGATCTCCATCTGCTGCGATCTCGGCATACTTTCCTTGCTTCCTTCACACTCATTATTCTCCTCATGCAAGTCCGCCGGTTAAGGGTGGCCTCACTTAAAAAATTCAGCAATTTGGTTAAGGTATGTTTTCCGTCCCAGATCGTCCCTCCTGCTAGATGAAGCGACGATCTGCGCAAGGCGGCTGGCAGAGACTGGATGCGTGTAGCCGAAGATCAGGCTAGGTGGCGCGCCTTGGGTGAGGCCTATGTCCAGCAATGCAATGCAATGCAAACTGCCACGGGCTGATATTGATATTGGTTGATTCCGTGGTCTTCCCCTAGCAATCCTTCCATCCACATTCGCAACGTAAACTAAGTAAGCAAACATCGAATATCGTATCGGTCTAGAAATGCTGCCGAAGATACTTGGTTACATTGTTAATTAACCGTGATTCCTTAACCATGATAAATGACAGATGTTTTGCCTCACCGGTCATTGCCTTCTCTGACAATGACTTATGAACATGTGCAACGGTTGTAATCTTGGAAAGACTACGAGATCTGAAAGTTGTGCAAGCATTAGTGTTATTGACCTGTAGTGGATTTCATGAAGAAAATGGAGATAACCTATTTAATCGCTAGCTACGCACGTTTGTGAGTAATGTGATATCTTTTTTGATTCATACATTAATCAGTCATTATCAATACAGCCGTGATATTTTACTGTTGGGTTTAAACTAGGCTTGGGCACCTTCAAAATTGATGAGAGTTGCCATAAAGTGTTTTGTCTGAGAGTCTCCAAAGTGTTTTATTTAGCGTTGTACCGTATATTTGTTTGTTTTAACAACATTTACTAAATCGCTTCTTCTGAAACGTTGCCTAATTCGATAAGTTCTGTTCGGTTTCTTTGGCTTGTTTTTCCTGGTTTTTCATTTGCACAAGTTCCCAATTTTTGGAGGAGTGGACATAACCTATTGTTGTTGCTGTTGTCCAAGGCGGATTGGCGAGCTACCTAAATTAATTTTGAATCCTTTATCCCGAGACATTACATATAGAAATCCTCATGGCTAGAGGCGTTGCAGAAGCATTGCTGGCCTTTAATAATATGTACGCTTCTTTTATGAACGTTCCAATGTCGTATTAGTTCAAAAATACTGCTGGCATTAGCTACCTGATTTGACAGAGTGGTAATGCGTGGAAAGAAGTTTTGGGAAAAACGCACCGAAATTGAGCGCTCTTCATCCGGATCATTTTTTGGAGCGGGTGACTATAGTCACCCGTCGTGTATAGATGCTATAAACGTTTAACAAGTTAAAAAATCTAAAATGAAAACTACTACTTTAAATTTCAATTGATAAACAGATATACCCACTTCACATTTTAACAGTGAGCAATAACACTGACGATGTAAATATTTATATTGTCAATTTTCACAAACGTGCGCGTTGTGATTCTACAATTATAATAAAAAAGAGTTTAAATATAACTCGTGCAGTAATCGCGGTGAGACCGCCGGGACTGCAGTTAGATAACCTCGTCTTATCGTTTGTTGTTTGACTTAACACGCCGACGTTAGACCGTGGTGTAAGAGGCCCGCGAGGTACATTTTTTTTATTACACTAGGTACTGGCCTCACAACACTTTAAAATGCCAATTATCGGCTATATTCTGAATCGATAATATTCTCTAATTAAACATAAATAATAATTAATAGATATATGTATATTTTTTTATATATATAAATCTGGCATAGGCAGTGCAGAAACGTTGCCGGCCTTTGAGGAAAGTGTCATGGGAGGGGGGAGGGGGGAGGGGTGTGAGCCTCCGGAAATCAACATCTCACCGAACGAAGCGCGGTAGCTAATGCACCACATAGACGCCGGTTTCCTATGGGAGTGGGTACTTTGCCAGGCGAGCCGGCCCATTCATCGGCTATCTATAGCCGATGAATGGGCCGGCTCGCCTAATAATATGCCATTCTCGACAAAGTATTCGTCCGCAGCGTGGCTCTACCACTAGAATAACTACTGCAATTGCATCAGCATTCGCCTCGAGAAGGTCGTCGCAAGTGCAGGAGTTAGGGCACAATATGCGGTTGAGTAGATGCTCCACAGATTGGCTAGCGACCCCACAATCGCATCCTCCACATTGCGGTTCGATATAGCCCCCATATATACGTATTACTTACACGTAATATTATATCAGTGTAATTGTGTCCATGATTACATTTTCTTTCAATTCAAGATAATTAATTATTAATCCCTTTTCAAAGGTCGTACTATTAATTCCTATTAATTCGCAAGATAAGTATCACATTGTAGAATTAACACAACTTGATTGAATACAGCCGAAGTACTGAGTTTTGGATAATATATGTACATATAAGTCGACGTGAATCATTTGCATTGTTTTCGATATGTTTTGCTAATTTGACTTCTTATTACGTAACAATAAATACTTTCCTTTTTTTATGTGATAAAAGGGCAAACGAGCAAGCGTGCCGCCTGATGGAAAGCGATCAACGCCGCCCATAGACAACCGCGACACCGCAGGAGTCGCGGAAGCGTTGCCGGCCTTTCCTTGTTTTGAACGTATTTATTGTTACATACCATGTTATTTCTGTTTTTTTTTCGTGTAATAATAAGAACTTATCGTAACGATATTAAAACCTCGTAGCAACCGGCAACGTTTCTGTAATGCAGATGTCTATAGGCGGTTTTGATTAGTGTCTCATTTTTAAGATTAAATCCGCAGTGCTTTCGGCCTTGGACAAGCGTGCTGGTTTCATGTCCTTCCCTCTAGAAATGAGGGAGGCCCCTTGCCCAGCATTAGGACACAAATGCAACTGAAAAGTTTTTTGCTATGGATATCTTGAGTAATAAACACATAAACTAAACATACTTATGTTTAAGGCTACTTACTGTCCCCAATTATAAATATAAGATTACTAATATAATAGTATATGGACAGTCAAAAGTTTTACTTAGCTAAGATCCGCGACAAGCAAAACAATAACAGAAAATTAATAATGTGTGTTTTTCTGTTGGATTAAGTGTATTTATTTGGAACTTAAACTAAAAACTTACCGAAAATCGGCCATCAATTCTCCACCTACCAACCACTATACACAACACCAAACACACATTACCACTTTTCCATCTTGTAAACGACACGTGTTTCGCCCCAACACGAGGCATCTTCAGGTATAGTAGACTCTACGGAAGAACGGTATCTCCGTCGGTGCCATCCGTCGGTATCAAAAGTATTCCGTCCGATTTACCGTTTGAGGGGTTCTAGTGACCACGATCCTCAGTAATGAGAAACCGTTTAAAGAAAAAGAGGTTATTTAATACATTCGTGACGGGGTCCGAATTCACTGGCTTCAAAGGCTTTATTCAGTTGGAGGAGGCCTTTTAATTACAATAATCACCTTTTTATTTGATTGAAAGTGGCTTGTACCACCGGTGGCTCATCCCGCCAAATGGGAAATTTGTGTATCACCGGTGTTACACCCCGTCGAGAACGTGTCAAATAATGCAATCCCGAGCCAAGTAAAACAGTGATGACGTAGGATGTAAATGTTACAGATCTTTATTTGAACATATTTCTAGAACAACATTCAACAATACGACAGAGCTATTTACATTTGCAACACAATTTTCAAAATAAATCCCACCGATTTATGCTCAAAATTGCACACTCTCACACACACAAGCACCTACAATGAGATCGCGCCGCTGGCTCCTCTCCAGCTATCAGCGGGCCTTTTTGCAGAGAATTGACGACTATTTTTGTTGTTGTTCGCTTTTCATGTTGATATCCAGATTTTGTTTATACAGCACTGTCGTATCACTGTTTCCGCTGACTCGTACGCGTCGTTAGATAATGCGACGTAATTGGAATAATACGCGATCTCGACGACCTCGTACATGCTAGCAAAGGGAGCCGATTGTATTGCCAGTCATATATATTTTTTTCAAAGCGTATGTACCTCCGCTGGCTTCCCCATTTCTAAAGAAACGGACGTTAACCCACCACGTTTATCCAATGCGTATTGGTGGCGTTACTAAACTCGGAATAAATATTCGTAAACCATATATATATATATATATATATATATATATATATTTATTTCAATGCGGAAATCTAATCCGCGACTAATGACTCAGTAGACGGGGGCCTCGCCACTGAGCCAATAGGTCGTCGTATATTATGTGTCTACAAGTATTATATATAATACTAGCTTTTGTCCGCGGCTTCGCTCGCGTGGAATTTGGTCTGCCTGATTAAGTTTCGTGGCAGATCATTTTAAATAAATATATATTTTTTTACTTAATTTATGGTTCATAATTTTTGTCATAGTGGCTTCCACATAAAAGGTAGATATATGCTGTCGCGGATTTTTATTTAGAACTATTCAAGACAAACAATTCTACGGTAACATCATCTTTGTGTAACTCCAATGGTTTAGGCAGCGTACGCCAAGATAGCTCTCAGAGGCCACATTTTTTTCCGACTTAATTGACACGTATCGTTATATTATGACCAAAAAAATTAATTAAAATCATTACAAATTGTAGCCTATATGTTATTCCGATGTATAATCTATATTACTGTAAAGTTTCATCCAAATCCGTTCAGTAGTTTTTTCGTGAAAGAGTAACAAACGTACATGCATACTCACAAACTTTCGTATTTATAACATTAAGTAGGAAGTAGGATTTAATTGTTGTTCACTTTTATATCTTTGTTTCTCTCTTTCTCAATTCAATATATAGGACTATTGACGTAAATTAAATTTTCTTGAAGTCCACGAATGCCGGAGTGGAGACCGCGTCTTGGCAAACAATGTGGGGCGCTCTCAGGCTCGATATTGCAACGTTCAGCGTAGGGTAGATTGCATAAACTGAATGCGTGAAACCGAGGATCGGGCTAGATGGCGTGTCTTGAGTGAGGTCTATGTACTATTACAGGCTGTTGATGACAAGTTTTACTAGCTTAGTTGGAATGGTTAAAAAAAGTTCTAGCAATATTAAAAATATTGTTATCATTTTTTAAAATATATATCAATGCATATCGACGTAAAAAAGGTGAAAACGTAGTAAACCGAAAAATTAAAATTTACCTTTAGAGCCAAAAACATAAGATTTCAGAAAAATATATATCTGATCATTCAATAACAGTCGTAGAGTTCTGAGACTCATAACCATTCGACGCAGTATTTTTTTTATTCGAATATGCAATAATTAAAAAAAAAAATTAATGACATTTGTGTCATTTACATCGTTTTCGCTGTCCACAGCGTCGATGACGTAACGTTTGTTTAATTATGATCTTCCTACGTTAGATTAAATTGTTTTTTAAAGAACGTTCAGAAACTTAGTGCTCTTTATGCGCAAGAGAGATGGAGATAATGGAAACGCGTTCGGTCTAAAGGAAGGACCGCGCTGCGCCGTCAGATAAACAATCGAAGTGTGACAGCGCGGCGCTATCGCATTTTCCGGAGGCTGGCGAATAGCGGCCGGCAGTGGCGCATGCGCGCGCGCAACGACAGCATGTGCGATGCGAACCGACCAGTGCGATGTACATAGAACCGGCCGCGTTCCGCGCCCCCAGCGCCGACTCCCTGGCAAACAACGCCGAACCGACGGCGATATGGACGCAGTGCTTACCCACACCCTTATTCGCAGGCAAGAAGGCACCGCTCAAGACGTACGACGAAGTCCAACCGCTGCTGCAACAGGGCCGCAAGCGCGAGCTGAAGCTCCTCATCCGCGAGAACTCGTGGCCCATCAACAGCCCAGTACGCGCGTCCCTCTGGCCCGCCCTCTGCCGGCAGCATCAACATGGCAAGTCGATGCTCGACGGCTTCTACTGGGACATGGTTACGCAGGTCAGTGACTCGTTATGCAACTTTTGACTCTTCGCTCGTGAAAGAGAATTTTTGTTCGGTGAACGTGTTTACGATAAGGGGTTTTATCTCGCGAAAACGTGTACTTAATGCTGTTAAGGTCACGTGTATTTACTTTATTCGTAGCCGCCTAAATGTTTGTGATATATCGCGCCCCATGATAACAAGTTTTTACCGTTCTCTCCAAGGTCGTGGAAAACATTCAGCCAGGTGTTTTCCATCAGGCGACACGCTTGCTCCTTTTGCCTTCTTATCCCATATAACTCCGTGTTATACAGTCGCGCCGGTGTACCATTACCAGGCGATGATCTTTGTTAATATAGGGTATACGATAACGTGAGATTAGTGTAGTGTAGTACGTGACTATTAGTTTAAGAACTTGCACCATAAATGACCACTGTAACGTCATTCCTTCGACACTCCCATGTAACAGCCGAATTTTTATTGCTCTTTCATATTAGTCGATACTAATGAGTTTAATTTCAAAGAAACCTATGAGTCGTAACAAATAGTTTAATGAGATAAGATTGCACTAGTATGATGGATGACTCATTTGTCTTCATTCCATCTCTCCGTGCACGTACGCTGGTGATTTTAAGTGTTTACATGCGTCACAGATCTATATTTAAAAATTTCAAAATGACTTGGAAATCGCTTTGGAAATTTTTTAAATCTTGACAAAACATATATTTTTAATCTTTACAAAATAACGTTGCGTTACACTTTGCCTTTTAGATATACCTTATATAAGTTTTTGTAATGTATACAAAAAATGTATAAAATGCGGATTTGATTTTTTTATGCGGCCAATAAAAATACCACTATTGGGCACAGGACCTCTCCATTTCTGGAGAAATTAACTCACCAAACTTGTCCAAGAAGCCTTTTTTAAACTCTGAATCTGAATTAAAAAAGTATGAATTGACTTTAATTTTTTTTATATCACTTGTTTTAATAAGATTATTTAATCTTTTTAAAACAAGTGATATAAAAAAAAAATAAAGTACTAGTCGTCGATCCCAGTTTTCTAGTTACGTAAGCCGCGCGCAGCTGTCGGTGGATCCTTGTGTACGACATCAACGTGCGCTCGCGCATCCTCTTCGCTGCGTGTTGCTAGCATCATAATTATTAGCGCTCTCATTAGGGTCCCGTCTCACGCCGGATCGATACCATTTCTCCGAGTAAATCGATCGTAGAAAACTATTCTATTTTTTCTATGGCACTGGGAAGCAAATAGGCAAGCGTGTATCCTGAAAGAAAGCAATAAACGCCGCCCATAGGTATTTGCAACACCCTAGGCACCACAAATGTATTGCCGGCCTTTAAGAAGAGTAGGCTTGGGCTATGGATTCAGTCGTTACTTTGCGGAAATCCATTACAAAAAAAACGGCTGACTTACGAAGGACAACCGTATAGTCTGACGGTTGTTTTTCGTAGAGTCTACTTCACCTGAAGATGCCTTGTATCGAAGCTGAACGCGTTGTGTTTGTAGTGAAAAATGATATTGTGTGTTTCACGTTATCAACGATGGTGGCCGTGGCGATGTATTGGAGGATTAGCTAACGGCCGTTACTCTACTACACTCTACACTAGTTCGCAAACACACAACATAATTTTTCTGATATTTGTTCGCGGATCTTAGCAAAGTAAGTTTTACTGTCCATCTTTGAAAACTATTCTAATTTATATATTGTTATATAGACTTTTTTTAATCTACACAGACTAAAAAAGTATATAAGAAAAATATTCCAAACTCCTGATTCTCACGAAGGCGAGAAGCGACCAATGGAGAGCCGTTTCGCTGCGATGAATGGTAGCGGATGGAGCTCTGTGGTCTCTGTCAACCCTTGCAGGGGATAGGCGTGAATATATAAAAATAAAATATTCCAAACTCGCAAAATTATAATCTATCTAAACAATATGGAATGCCGTATAATAATATAAAAAAAAATAAAAACAATGTAGTTATAATAAATAAATACATATAACATCTTCATTTGACAAAAGAATTTAGCTTAACTTTTGCGATGTTATAAATTAATTTATCCTTGAAATGATCTTGTATTGATCCGTGATCTTTTATTTATTAATTTGCAGCTTAAATATCCAGCTACAAAATGTCAAACATTCTCAAAGGATACTTTATTTTAATTTTTTTTTCAAAATAAACGTATGTTTATCGATTTTTATTCGCGATTTATTTATCATACAAGGGCGATAAGTAAAAAAAGTCAGGATTCATGTGAAAAAGATATTCCAATAACAAGTCAATTATTTTTAATTTTACAATTCATTTAAAAAATAAATTAATTTTAAAAATACAAGTAATAGTAATCATTACTTACAAAAATCTCGTGCACGAGAGTCCTAATAACTTCTTAAGTTATGTGGAAAATGCGGACCGATTCGTCATATCATTGTTTTCAAGCGATGTCAGGGACATCGTTTATTATTTTGGGCGTTGCGACCTCAAAATATTTATTGTTTAACTTTTCTTTGAATGTGTGCATATTTAAAAAACTAACCCTACCATCAATGATCAACTCCACCATCTGGATGAGCAGCGATCTAGACATTCCAATCACCACGGAAACACCGCTGACGGTAGTCGTTCAACAGAGTGCCGTTGAATCAACTAACTTCAGCAGGTATTTCCGACATTGGAACCTTCAGATACTTTTTAATACTTAATACTTTTCAAAGGCCGGAAACGCTGCTACAGTGCCTATGGTGTTGAAGATATATATATGGGCGTATATTGTTTTATACCAGGTTGTTTTATATGTAGATTGCTTTATACCAGGTGACACTTTAAAACACGCTTGCCTTTCATACGACCAATTGGCTCAGTGGCTGGGGCTCCCGACCACGTAGCCAATGGTAGCGGGTTCAATCCCCGCATCGGATAAATATAATATGTATGGCCTACAGATGTTTATTCCGAGTGTGGTAACCCCGCCAATCCGCATTGGACAAGCGTGGTGGGTTAAAGTCCGTTCATCCAAAAATGGAGAGGTCCGTGCTCAACAGTGTCGCAGTCAAATGTTGAATTAATAAGGTACAATAAGGTTTGACTAAAAAAGTTTGTTTTGTCTCTTCCGAGAGATTACCTTTTCACGCTGTTATTTATGCTCGTAGAATGACGCACGACTATCAATGGGAATTTAAATCTGCCTCCTTATGAGACAGGATACTTAACTTGCTCCCTTTGTGTGGGCGAATTTATCGTTTCCGTTTTCCGATTGGCCGTTAACATTGAAAAATCATTTGGTGAGTCAGGTGTGTAAGGGCATATAAAAGTATTACTGCAATAAAAGTATAGTGCGTTTGGCGTTATAAATATAACGTATCACATCTTGCATGCATCTTACAGAAATATTTGAACATAAAATTATTTAAAGGATTATATAATATTCTAGGGATAATATATAATATTATAGGCATTGATAGGTAGTGTAGCATGCCAGCCGGACTGCTTACGACGACACGGGATTTTTAGTGGAATTTATTTTCTATATAATTAACCTTTTCCAAATGAAATTAATTTATGAATGTATCATTGTATATTTTATATTAGTTATATACTTTAATAATATTTTTATATTTTATATTAATGAATTTCACTTTTCACCTTACATTTTATATATTTAATCTCAATTTCTTATGCCGGACAGGTGACATGCCTATCGAAAGACGTCAGTCGAACTAATCTTATTGTTTTCATAAAACAATTTATTTCATTTTTATTTTTATATTTTAAAATTACGAATGTTAAAAATAGTAATATATGTAGGAGTATGAAAGGTTTTATTATATTCGAATAAAAATTTTTAATACATTAACCATACATTTATCAATGTATCACTACATTAGATAGGTCGCGTAACTCTATCTACTATCTATTTAAATGCAGGTTGTGCGAGTTGCCTTGACTTATCCGAAACAACATTTGGATCGTTGAGTGCTGCAAAAGATACGGCGGAAATTTCACTCCGTAATAATTTTAGCGGCTTAGTGTTTTGGGCAGCGGAGTGCATTATGTGCCCGTTGTTATTTCGCCGAGGTATTGGCACGGCGTCAACTGAGCGCGGCGCGATCACCTTCGCCTTTGCGCGCAAAATCATCGAAAACAGACGCATATAATGTCTATACGTGTGTTTGTTTTGTTACGATCGTGCGCGTGATTCGATTTTGAACCGTGTTCGCTCGTTAATCGATATAAAATAACAAATACAACTCGTTTGATATTTTTTTTTCGCAGGCGAAGCGTATACATACATTCGGCTGATAGGGATTTTTTTCCTTTATATCTTACATTCACCAAGCTTGTCAAAGGCGGATTCGTGGAGCGTTCGACCCTTTCAGGCCCTCTTTAAGCTGTTGATGGTGATAATAAATATAGGAGGTGATCAACTAATTGAGAAGCCCTTTTTTACCGTTACACTTGTTGCTGTTTATGGGAATTCCATGTGTTATGACACACAGACAAGAAGAAAAATGTATGGCAACTCTAAAACTTTGTTTTGATACCGTAATCGATGGATTTCGGGATTAGGAAATGACCTGCGATCACAGGCTTTTTGTTATCTAAGTACAAACTAAATGTATGAAATGGTAATTTTCTTGTAAATGATAACGTGATATATTTTATGTATACGGATGTTAACATTGTAATGCACGATTTCTAAGCGTTAATTTTCGTGTTTAAATCCCGGAAGAAACTTGTAAATTTACTTGACTTATCTGTTGCTATGTACAAACGTTTATTGAAACAGAAATATATATATGTGCAAGTACAAACCAACCGAAAGTGTTTGCTCCGATCTATATTTAATCAAAGGTCGGTCGAGATAAAAAACCGCGAAATTCATGCACTCCAGAGCACGTAGTCTATAAAAACTGCACACGCCACCATGTTTACCCACACTAAAGCAATGTAAAGGGATGTTCGTAGTCTATATCAACCTAAATATCGATGTTTAAGTTCTTAGTTACAAATGATCAAAATTTGTATTGAAAAAAAAAAGGCTTGTAAAAAAACTTTTCTTTACTAAAAAGGCTGTGAGAAAATGGATGCGTAAAATCCAAGATCGGGTTATTCTCCAGTTATCTAATCCTGCTATTTGTGAGCATTCAAAAAGTATCTCCGAATAATACATAACCTACCCGAAAATACCCTAAAATAATAATAAAAAGCAAGATATATGTTAAGTTCATACGTCGTTTTTCTCTCCGAATCGAAAAACTTCTCGAAATGGTGGAATAGTCTGACGTTTGACAAACAAAAATTAGGTATTCAAGATATAAAGGATTTTTATTTAGGATGACTAATGGAGTCGGGCGTTACTTTGCGGAAATCCATTACTATGTGGACAGTTTAGAACTTTTACTTAGCTAAGATCCGCGACAAGCAAACAAAAACAGAAAATATTATTTTGAACCGCTTAGTTATACTGAGCTGTTCTTTTATTGATGATATTCCAAATGTAGTAAAAATTCATAAATGTTACATTTTTGTTTATTAAAACTAATTCTTGACTTTTTTATAACGGAGAAACGAGAAAACATTGATGGAAAAGAGTTATCGTTACAGATTGCAGAAGTTTTGTATGCTTATGAGAAAAATGTAAACCTCAAGGTTTTCTTATAGTTTTCAATGTTGTTTCAATTTAAATTTATTTTATGTCGAAAATGTTAAATTATTATAAAATTATCGATAACCGTTAACCGAAACCGTTGTAGCTCAAGACTGGTTTTTTATTATTTACATCAATTCGCATCTACGTATTTGTACGTTATCTAAATCCACTGAACCGTTGGATTACGATGTGTTTGTCGACAAAGATGGTTTGTTTACGTTTAACTTATTGAACTGGGAACGAGATATCGCGATTCCCAAGCGACAAGAGGCGCTTACTTGCTCTTCCTCATATATGTATATATATATATTTTTTCTTATGAAGACTAGGTTGTTATTATTATTTTAGAAACAAAGTCCTCACATAAACACCAACTTACAAACGCACGCGATGAATCAACAGAAGGATTCGGCCACGTGTCAGGCGCAAGGTGATTGAGGCACTCGCCAAAATTCCGGATTTCTCAGAAGCGTTGAAGAATGCTACTCTCAAAATATCCGCTTCCATTACCGTAGTAGGGGGTGATGTCATCATCGTTTCCTGTTCGCGAATACCGCCGTATGTCGACTTCCGATCTTACTATTCATATCACTCGATGAGTGTTTGTCATTGTTATTTGGGATGTCTTCCAATTTTATCATTGTTTATTGAACAAAAGTTTTTAGGTAATTTAAAATTGTTTTAAAACGAAGTGGACCAATATTAATAGCAGCAATATAGTTCTCTTGCCAATGGAGAAGCACTGTGGACGCCCTCTGCCCCACCTCGAACATAGGACCATAAGAGAATATAGTTCTCTTTATGGGGTAAGAAGGCAAGCGATCGCTCCTTATTTCTGATTCAATTACGCATTAGTAATGGAATCCTTCATAAAATAAGTCTACATATTTCTCAAATCCCGAGATCATATCGCTTGCTTTAACTGCTTTCAATCAGGCAACACGCTTTGATACGCGACAAACAACACAGCCGTAACAATGTATCAGGAAGTGGCTTCCCACACAAATGAAGGACGTAGCTGTTGTTCTAGCTTACCTCCCAATATAAAGTGGATGTAAGTTGTCAAAGCCTTGACAAGCCTTGTCAAGACACGTTGAATCCCACGCACAATTTCACAAGGATATTCCGTAGCGCCACGATGAATTTTCTATTAAGCGATACATATAATGGTGGATAATGTTCCATCATTATATTTATCTAATATAATGATGGATAATATTTAATCATTATATGTATCTTACCTTCAAAAGATAAGTTACAGTGTATAACCATGTTTGACATGTTAATTGAGTCGGGGGGGGGGGGGGTATCACTGGTGACTCCCGTCGCAATTAAAATGTCAAACTAATCGAATCAAACTGGGCGCGCCGGTCACCGGTGGCCCCCATGGCGTCACAGTCAAGTTGAATGCCGGTCATCGGTAGTCCCCATGGCATTCAACGTGTTGAAATTTAAATCGCCGGTCGGCTTAGGGCGCGAACTGCACCGCAGTTGTATTACACATTATCTGAAAGTCAAAATCACGTTTTACTCGACATCCTAATTTATTGTTATTATGTATTTGGCTAGGTTTCCGAGCACGAGCGAACCATTTGAAAGAAAAACAAGCTTTTCGGCGAGAATAAACACCAGGCCTAGAAACTCGAGGGAACGTTCTCCGTGTATAAATAGTAGCAATTTAGCGGGCGAATAAAAAAGTACATATCTCGCCAAGTGCGTGTCAAATACTCATTACATCAGGGCTCCACTATGTTTTTAAAATGTTAGTAGTATGTATGAAAAAGCGGTAGATAATAATTGACCACCCAAAAAAAAAAAATTAAATCGTTCAATTATTCGTAAAAATTATTTTTTTTTGTATTGCCTGCCAGTTAATGTTTTCTTATGCTTTGCACACTTACCATGTAGATATTATAGAGACCTAGAGTTTAATCATGAACACGAATAGAAGATAAAAGGCTATTTGTTTGTTTTTGTAATAATATAATCTTCTTAAAACACGGAAGAAGATATTACCGACTTGCTTTAATCTCTACGTATATTTATTTTTCAAAACAACGACCTATTTTTTTGTATCATCATAAAAAAGGTTTTATTTTTATTTTAGTATTAATATTCGGCCAGTTATTTTTCATATGTGTTAAATTGTTATCTGGAGTTATTAAGAACCTTTAAAAGTAGCAGTAGTTGTTTATATATATATATATATATATATAAATAAATATGTATCTTTTATTTTAATAGGATAGGAAGGTAAACGAGCAGGCGTGTCACCTGATAGAAAGCAATCAACGCCAACCATCCGCATCAACATCATCCGCCGACATCCGCAGTTCAAAAGCGTTGCCGGTCTTTAAGGAAAGTGTCATTATGGGAGGAGGGAGAGACCATCGGACGAAGCGCGGTAGCTAAGCTACCACACAGTCCCCGGTTGAGTGTGGTACTTACCTGGCCGAGCCGGCCCACTCATGCTACAGACAAATAATATGCTATTCTTGACAAAGTAAAGTATTCGGCGTGGCTCTACCACTTTCATATACGTTATATAATACTTTTATCTTATACACGTTATGTATACATTTATAACTTATTATCAATATAACTTATCATAAAAGTCAAAAAAGTACATTTATAATTTTTTTACGACCGATTGGTTCAATGGCGGGGCCCTCCGCCCACGGAGTCAATGGTCGCGGGTTCGATTCCCGCATCGGAATAAATATTTATATGGATTTATAAATGTTTATTCCGAGTCTGGTAACCCCCCCAATCCTTATTTCCTTTCCTGCCCCTTCCTTTCTTCTCTGTCCTTCCTTTCCTTTCCGCCAATCCATGGTCTGCCGTGCCAATGGATGCATGGCTAGGGGCGAGCCTAGTCGCAAGTGTGCCGATCGTCTCGGGATCGGGGTCCCCCGGGTACTATGGTGCCTTACCTCAGCATACAGGCCTCTGCTGGGGCTGACCTCCATCCTCCCTTGCGGCTCGTGGGATTCACTAAGACGAATTTAATATACCTAATTTGTCGAAAATGACGGCGACGTGGTTCGCCACCCGTCACGTCCTGATTCTCACGAGGGCGAAAAGCGACCAATGACGAGCCGTTTCGCTGCGATGAATGACAGCGGATGGAGCTCTGTGGTCTCTGCCAACCCCTGCGGGGGATAGGCGTGAATATATATATAAAAAAAAATAACTTTTTTAAAGTTTTCCATCTTTTCGCAAAAACCCTTCACGTAGAAGAATCATATGGGACAAAAGTCCATTTTGTCTTTTAAACATAATCATAAATAGCAATTCATTTAAATTTTATTTTATTTTATTTATTTTATTTATTAGGCACAAAAACAAGTAACAGTCTTAAAGAATACGATATTGTTGAATACGATTTGAATGCATTTAAATATAATATTATAAAAAGTTAATCAATAATCTTAAGAGATAAAATCACTCTTAATACAATATCAAATCGATATTATTGTTTTTCATATAATTATTTATGATATTTTTTCTAAATATTAAAATATATTGTATTTTTCGTATTACGTAGACACATGATCTACGATATATTGATACTAGATAGCTGCCCGTATCGCTATAAATAATATATCGTAGATTTAACATAAAATTATGTAGCATAAAAATATTAAGTATATTGTTGTTTTTATGACAATATGTTTTTATCACAAAAACATATTGTTCGAAAGCTAAGAAAAAGTTCTACAATGTTTTTTATTAATAATTTAACATTTTTAAGATAAAATAAATTTAAAACGATACAACACCGGAAACTACAAGAAAAACCTTGAGATCTACACTTTCCTGCAATCTCTCTGGTGTTGCACCTGTAACGATAATTGCTCTTCACAAAACGATATGCTTTGCTCTCCTTTATAAAAATAATATTATTAAACAAAAATGTAACTGTAACAAAATTTTACTGCATTTGAAATATTATCAACAAAATTGTTTGATCACTTCCACAACAACGTTAGGCATGTATCGATGTGACGCGGAGGCGTCTCAATCAGTTAGTTGTCTGAACCGTCATGGAACTGGTGCGGTGCCAACGACTTCCGCGCCTTGACCTCGCGTGTCGAACGCTGCCATTCGGCCCCTACTAATGGGTCCGGGCACCGATGACATGTTTGCGATTTTGAACGCAGATAGAACAGATCTCACGGTCGATGATAACGGTAACCTCGCGGTTCTTACCTAAACAATTCTATGTATAGGATGTCCGGTGATAGAATTAGGTTTTCAAACATATATAATAATAAAAAGCCGTTGTAGCAGCCGTTTCGCTGCGATGAATGGTAGCGGATGAACTTCTTTGGTCTCTGTCAACCCTTACGGGGGATAGGCGTGAATATATAAAAAAAACTACATAGGATATAAATAAAACTCAATTTTAACTTTTACGAAGGAAAGAAGAGCGGATTTTATTGTTTGAAAATTGTTTCGTCTAAATTTTTTTCGCGACGTCGGGTACACTCTCTTCTATTATTCTGTGCAACTGCTGCAGTGGTGACATCGGGATGCTGTTAACCACGGACGATATTTTATTTTGATGCTGAGATTGTCGTCGGGTTTGTTTTTGTTTCTTAGGCTTTACTTTTGAGGTATCCCCACAGAGATAAGTCTATAGGGGTGAGATATGGCGACCTGGCTGGATAGGGGATATCGCCGCAATATCTAAAATTAATTAATTTGTTAGGGAAGAAATCAAGAAGAAGCTTCATGGTCTCTTTAGCTACGGCAACGCTTCTGCAGCGTCTATGACACTGCGGGTATCTATGAGCGGCGTTGAATGCTTTCCATCAGATGACACGCTTGCTCGTTTGCCTTGCTATTCCATTTCAAATAGAATCTGCGTATTATAGCTTTAACATTTACGTATAAAAGAACATGCCGCCCGATTAACTCAAGTCAGAAGAAACGAGGGTTCTAAACGATTGAATGCCGACATCACTGAGCCGGCTTACGTCTGCGGATCCTATAATCTTGTTAGTGTAAATCCAACGCCGGGGGAGAAACGTATCGTCGGTGCCTCTATATAACATTGTGTGTACGATTCAACCCTCGGCAAGATTGCGTAGTCCAAGCTAATGCTAATAAAACTTATATCCCGAACGCTTCCTTTGTGATTTATCGTTTTATACGTTTTTAAAAACACCGTGCCTAACGTCATTAAATTTTTCATATTAACGCAACAAAAAAGCGAAAACGTAGTAAACCGCAAAATGAAGACTTACCACCAGAACTACAAGAACTTTTAAGAATTCTAGAAAAAATTGTATTTGATCACTCAAAAACAGTTTCGACGCTGTACTAAATTTTATATTGGTCGTATTTTATTCTGTAGTAGTGTTTTTCTCATCCGAATCCTGATTTTCTGTTCAAGTTGGATGTTTATTATTTCTTCCCATTGATTCTTTGTAGGACACCAACGGGAAAAGAATGATGTGGCCTTATTCCAGGCCCTTAACTACCATCGAGATTATTTACATTTATTTTTTTAATGGATTTCATTGAACCTTACATTCGATTGCTCGTCCAGTTGACTTGTGTTTGACCGCTATATTACCTTAAGCCCGTAACCGAGACTATTTTGTAATAATGAGCAAACATTACCGTGTTTAAAATATGATGTAATTAACGTTTGTAAGTAATGCTTGGACAAATATGCTTATGGTAATATCCATCTCATTATCTCAGACAAAGATATACTGATATATACTAATAAGTGTGTTTGCTTTGACACGATTTTTTTAAATCGTTAACTCTTGCCAAGAATCTGTCTATTCCAGCGGTTGTCGGTTCCACGGTAAACTTGATTAGTTCATTGTCACTTTAGATTGTTAACTAGAAGAGCTATGTCTAGATTGTTAACTTGAAGAGTTATGTCTAGCGTTAACTTGAAGAGCTATGTATATTGTTAACTTGAAGAGCTATGTCCATAACTTTGCTTCTCTGGCGGATTTAGTCATTTCGAATCTTCTTGTTTACTCCAATGCTTGTTGATCCTCGACAAATGTGACCACCCTATTGCCACTTCAAATCGCTAACTCAAAGAGTTTATGTCGGTGACTTTGGTTCTTCGCCAGATTCTAAGTATCTAATCATATTCACTACATAACTTGTGAGCATAGCCCTCTCAACAGTTCTGAGCGAATTTGAACTTGTCAAGCAGACTGACCGCCAGTATTGCGGATATCTCACGTTTGCCTGTTACAGCTGAACATAAAATTCCCGCCTGCTTGTGTCCACCTTTTTGTACTTCAGTAAAGTCTTCAAGTTCCACAGTATATATGTATATAGAAAAATAACAATAAAAATGAATGAAAATAACAACGATTCAAGTATGCTGGGATACAAATCCAACGCAACTAAGAGATCCTAGTCTATATAAGAATATGTAAATATTTAAATCTTTTTTCATTATTAATTCCTCCGACATCAGCTTTAAACAAATATTAAGGTGTGGTGCTCTAATTTATGCTCGCAAATGAATGCACTGATTGTGTATTTACCCTACGAATGCCTGGCCTAGCACAATTTTCGCTGCTCAGTTTTCCTTTTGCTTTTAAATGCTTGCATTTATTTTTTGCCACAGTGCGTTATTTGCAACGCGGGAGTCTGTCGCAGGCATAAAAATTGTCTCGCATCATATGTCTATACTCTTTAAATTTCTATATTTATTATATGGTTGGCTATATAGAGTCGCCTCTTACCAAAAGAAGAAATCATCATCATCATAGATCCTACTGTCACGGGTAGGTGGGCTTTGGATACAGAACATCTCTTTAGTCCAGAGCCAGCCAGTTTATTGAATGGTAAACGGTGGGTGCTCTAGTTTCATCCATTCTTTCCACATGTTCTGCCCACCGTAAGCGTCCAATTTTAAGTTTTAATGACATTAGGACACTTCACACTGGAATAAGAATACTTGTCATGTTTAGTAATAATAAATCTGGTATTGTTTTCTTTAATGTCATTATGAAATATTTCCGTCTGCAAGGCAATTCGTCACCTGGCATGAAATTGGTAACAAAAGCCAAAAACACCATGGTTCAAAAATCGCGAGAAGCAATAACTGACTTACATAGGTAAGTGCGGAGAGCGCAGTGCTGTGGCCGAATGCCAAATCCAAAAATAGACGAACACTTCGCTTTTCCCACCTCCCGCTATATTGTGGTCACGTGCGTCGCGTGTGTTTGTCTTGATGCTTTTGAATATTGTATTACCTGTGTCCATTCTATGTATTTAAGAAGCTTTTAACGTATTTATCCCTCTTCGAAGCATTATATTTTGCTATCAACAACACCTGCTTGTAGTAAAATGTTCGTAGTGATAATAAATAAATCTAAGAACAATATTCATGTTTATTGAAGGATGAGTATATCAGAGCAGGCAAACATACATGCTTACCATAACTATATACAGCATAACTTACCATCAAGTGACCCACTTGATGGTAAGTTATCACTGATGCTCATCGACATCCTGTTTACTACGGCATATTCGTTATCTGTCGTAGGGTAACACGTGAATAATAAGACGGTAGAGGGAGGTAAGGAAAGGGAAAAATCCTGGCGCTCCCGGCCCCAAGGGAGGTCATGGATTAGAGACAGGCCCGGCAATGATGGGCCCATCTTTAGATGGTGTGAAAGTAAGCGCTGCACGTCTGAATCCGCCACTTATATAAGAATTTAGGTCCGTGCAGGAGCGTTTATCCCCGAATCATGTTCCTGCACCTTCCAAATCGAGCTCTCGCTGTCAGTACGTGGGTATGAGGGAAAAACGAATGGGAACCCTCATTTACCGTAGGTACTAAACGCGGTAATAGAAAAATGACATCACTAAGAGGACATAAATTACGTCACGTTAAAGGGGAGGTTACATCAACAAAGTGGGACATCGTGAGACTAACATGTGGGACATCGATGAGACATAAGCTTCGTGACGGCACATGTATAAGTGTAAATCGTTAAAAACGATAAAAAAGAACTTTAAAATATTACTAATTCTATCTATATTTAACAAACTGTGTAAATAATGTTGGAAGTACTGTTACAGGGTATATGCAGGGTTATAACATCACTTGCTGGCACTTATGTGTGTGTATTGTGTTTTGTATGTATGTACTTATTTAAGTGTATTTATATATGTATTCCAAATTTGAATAATGACCGAATCGGAAGGTCTCAGCACGGGCCTGTCTAGTGAGACCTACTAAGCTCCATCCAACTTCATCTGTAAATTTTCATATATAAAATAAATAAATAAATAAATCTTTCGATCAGGTTCAAGATTATATACTGTATTGTAGAATACGGTTCTAGATTGCAGACGTTTATGGCAGTCACCGAAAACAATATCGCAAGTTACTCGTCTTCGCGAATCTTCCTGACAAAGTTGTAAAAGTCCCAGGGACAACAGCGCCATTGCACCAAAAAAAGTAAAGTTCCGTGTTATAACGGTAGTTTTATGCAGCAAGTGGCACGCCCTTTGTTTATTTTGGACTACTAACTGCTATTCATAAGAAGTTCTCAATCTGCGAAACGTGCATACAATATACTTGCAAGTGCATGAACGAGGTGAATTTTAGGACAGGGAGAGTTATGCATTCCAAATTACCGACCGAATGAACTACTACGTTTATACAATACTAGCCTTTGCCCGCGGCTTCGCTCGCGTGGAATTTGGTTTGCCACATTAAGTTTCGTGACAGATCATTTTAATATATGGACAGTCAAAAGTTTTACTTAGCTAAGATCCGCGACAAGCAAAACAACAACAGAAAATTAATAATGTGTGTTTTTCCGTTGGGTTTAGTGGATTTATTTGGAACTTAAACCAAAAACTTACCGAAAATCGGCCATCAACTCTCCACCCACCAACCACTATACACAACGCCAAACACACACTATCACTTTTCCATCTTGTACACGACACATGTTTCGCCCCAACACGAGGCATCTTCAGGTATAGTAGACTCTACGGAAGACAACCGAAAAGTGACCCGCCATTACAACGGGCGCCTTATATAAACAACCCCCACCCACAATGTAAGAAACCAACATGTGGGCGATACAGGTGTGTCAAAACTTACGTCACCACTTATTATTTAGTAAATATGACAATTCATTTTATTGTATTAAACGAATTTCAAACTTTTTTAAGAGAATATATTCAAAAGAGGGGAATTTACAATATTTATTTGATCGTTTAGTATCTGGGACGAACTTTTCTTGTTCTTTAAGATCTCCAGCTGCTCCAATACACCCAGTCTCAAACCCTTTTTACACATGTGTAAAATATTTGGCGAATGATTGTCGGACAGAGAGTGCCCACAGGTTAGCAGATGGTTGGCAAAATGGGACTTATCGGGATGTTTGTTTCTAAATGCGGCTATATGTTAAGCTACGGCCAGTTTGACCAATATCATTTTAAATAAATATCCATTTTTTTACTTAATTTATGGTTCACAATTTTAGTCATAATGGCTTCCACATAAAAGGTAGATATATGCTGTCGCGGACTTTTATTAAGAACTACTCAAAACCAACAATCCTACGGTACATCATCTTTGTGTAACTCGTTGTTTCGGCAGCGTACGCCAAGATAGCTCTAAGAGGCCAGATTTTTTTCCGACTTAATTGACACGTATCGTTATATTACGCCCATAAAAATTACATAAAATCATTACAAATTGTAGCCTATATGTTATTCCGACGTATAACCTGTACAGTTTCATCCAAATCCGTCCAGTAGTTTTTTCGTGAAAGAGTAACAAACATACATACTCACAAACTTTCGCATTTATAATATTAGTAGGATAGTAGGAAGTAGGATACTAATAGAGGTTGAGTATTCGTATGTTTTTTTGATTGAATGTTAAAAATACATTTTTTATTGACGGACGAGTTAACTAAACAAGTGGGTTACTTAGTTAAGAAGAAAAGTTTCATCTCTACCATCGTATGAGTGCCTATCCAATACGGTGTATTAAAATCACTCGTAGCTTTATATTTGATCTTATGTGTGCGTGTTTATATTATCATCATAAAATCTATTCTGTATATTATCTTCTTTTTGTTTTCCTTCTTATCAATAAATGTAGTGGTAGAGTCTCGCTGCATACGAATACTTTGTCAAGAATGGCATATTTGTCCGTACCATGAATGAGTCCGCTCGCCGGGGAAGTACCACACTCCCGCAGAAAACCAGCGTCTTGAGTGGTAGCTAACTACTGCGACTCGTCCGGTGAGCAGTTGAGTTCCGGAGGCCCAACACCCCATTATGACACTTTCTTTAAAGGCCGGCTACGATTCTGCAGTGCCATAGGCCATGCTTGGGCAGCGTTGATTGCTTTCCATCAGGTGATACGCCTGCTTGTTTGCCTTCCTATGCGTAACTAGACCATTCATCCGATTTTGATAAAACTTTGACGAGTTGTTCTGGGTACGCCGGCGAATGTGTCCGGCGTCCGTAAAATTATCTTTGCAGTAAAAAAATAACTAGTAGGTAATATTTATTTGTAAAAGTCGGATAACGTGACGGCATTCAGCATAAGAAATGTTTTGTATGTCAGTTAAAATCAATAGTCGGGAAGCTGAATTTGAAACAAATTTTACGCTCCAGCTAGCGCGTCCTTGTGGTCGAGTCAGATGATTTGATTGCACCTAGACCTCGGTTGAGGGGGAGTCCTGACCGCTGTCGACTGAACGCTAGGGTTGTAATATTGTATACTAGTAGACATAAAGAAAAAAAACTGGTTTATATAATATTATTTTTGTATACATATAGTTTAATTGTCCAAACATTTCTTATAATAAATAATGTAAAGAAACAAGAAAATTGGAAAATCTTTATTATATGTGTGTGAATGTATTATATAAATTATTATGTGTGCAAACACAAAAAAAAATAAAACAAGCTTGTTTGCCTTCCTATCTTCTATAAAAAATAAGTCTCAAGAAAATATTCTAAAAATTTACAAATATAGAAAAACACCCGACCAACACAATGACCTCATTTGTATAAGGCATGTTATAGTGTTAACATTTGTTTCGGAGTAGCATCTTTACAACATACAATATATGCTTATATAAGTATATAATATTTAATTGTACATAGAAATATTATATAAAATGCATTTGATGAACTAAATAAAAAATTGTACAATTTTATTTAATGTATGATACATTTTGATTATAAAGATTGATTTTTTACAGAGTGATTGATTACAAAAAGACGAATTTAAAAAAATATATTGATTCAAATTAGGTGTATACATACACTAAATTTTCCACATCTTTTACGTATATACTTATTTAAATTTTATTTTTATACTTACAAAATGTATTTTTTAAGTATAATAATATAATTTAACATAGATAAAGAATAAAGTGTAATTATTTTTTTTTAATACGTAAAATATATTTGGCAATGAAGCAAATTTGTTGAGCCATAGCGAGCGATGTATCGATGACAGGAAGTGAGATAAAGGATTCGCCAGACAGCGCGTTTCTGCACTTGTAAGGTATCGCCCACACTTCCCGACGCCCTTGATTCGATTGTTTTACACCGGCACTCGTGGGGGTGGTATAATGAGCATGTATTTATTATATGGTTGTTTATGTATGCGTTACTTTTTAAAATAGTTGATAAAATATATTTTTTAATTTATTTCTTTTATCATTTGCATTATAATGCAATTAATAAAATGTTTTAAACATGTTATGGTGAAAATTGTAGTTAAGATGTGAAAATATATTATCAGTCGGTTTTGTGTATAGTGGTTGGTGGGTGGAGAATTGATGGCCGATTTTCGGTAAGTTTTTGGTTTAAGTTCCAAATAAATCCACTTAATCCAACAGAAAAACACACATTATTAATTTTCTGTTATTGTTTTGCTTGTCGCGGATCTTAGCTAAGTAAAACTTTTGACTGTCCACATAGTGATGGATTTCCGCAAAGTAACGCCTGACTCCATTAATAATAACGGTAGATGGTAAACAATAAAACTGAAGTTGGCCTCCTTTGCATGTCATTTCCATTTTATTTTGTGGCTACAGACTAAAAAATGATTTTAATTGCTTTTTCACCTCGTGTCATTAGGAAATTCATGTTTTTCATTTCATGATCACTTTGTATATAATTTGCAATGAAAGTTTCATTCATTTTCTTGAACAATGTAGTTCTTTACGCAATACTCATTGTTTTGATACTGATGAATAACTCAGTAAGTTTATCGTTTGCAATGCAAATTTATCGATTCACGTTAATTCCATACTTTATAACAATCATGCAAGAAATTATCCAGTTGTGTAAATACAGTAAAGTTGTATTAAACTCTCGGGTTCTCGGTTCTCGGGTTGTTTAGATGATACTGTCGTGCTTCCTGGACGAATGGTCATTAACCCACCACGCTTATCCAACGCTAATTTGTGGCAAATCCGCAACCTTGTCATTACGGTACCATAACTTGAATACTGATCCAAAGCGTCGATATCTATGGAGAGGGCTCTGTATATACGCGTATATACGCCTACTATTCTTATCCACCGGAGAAACATTTGTTTTTTCGAAAACGATGGGATAATTACATAGATGTAATTATTATACATTATTATTGAGATTCGAAATAGACATCCGCTTATAAATGAAAGTATTCAAATTGTCTAAAAAGACCTTTCGAGGGTAAACTGAAGTGCCAATGGACTAGTCACATTTTTGGGACAGGTCTGCGTCCAAGGGAATCTACTAAAAATTTTTTTTGTTTAATCCACGGGAATAAGGTGATCGCTCTGAGTTATTTTATTATGAGGAAATAGCTACTATAAAGCTTTCATTTATTAAAAAAAGCGCCCACAATTTTTCTTGCGTTCTTAGTGAGTGGCAAAATTCCAAGCAGTTGGTAAACAGTTTGAAATAACCTGCATTGAATTGAAAAATTCGTATCTGTTTCGTTGTAATTGGACTGGCAAAAACCGTGTTACAGAAATGATCGCGGCTTTAATACTGGCAGGCAGCCATTAAACTTTCCTAAAAAAGCAGTCATTACTGGTAGCTATGCCATTAGGCGTAGGGCACACCGGGAACGAAGCGAAACTCTACCAAGTTCGTTTAGGTACGCTCGTGTCGCCCGATTATGTGAGCTAAGCGAGCTAAACGTATTGGGTCCACACCGACAATAAAGGTTCAAACAACAACACTGTATTAATCGCATCGCTAGAGTAGTATAGTTTGTAGTATGAAAGGGAACGAAGTCTAAACTAACTCAGCTTCGTTTCACTTTATTCCCGGTATGGCCTGTGCCTTAAACTTTCCTAAAAAGCCCTGTACACAGATAATAATTACCGCAGTGCACAAATAGGCGTGATCGCTGAGGCAACGGAGTGGGCTGACGCGCGTAATCTCCCGTCTACCGCAGATCGTGCGAAACCGCACGGACCTAATCGAGTTTGCGCAATAAAATTATGACTAATTAAACCGTGTTTGTTCCACTACGTCGCGGCCGATTGCCACCGCGCCCCACGCGATAATTATATCTTTACTAAATGGACTATAACGGTAAACTGTGTGTGTTCACGGCCTTATGATTGTTCAATCGGTTTTTCCTCGATTTTATAACGCTTTATCATTCCTAGATATCGATTATTGTGTTAACTATAATTACCTTTTATTTTTTTTTGCATCCCATATATTATATGTTCCACTGCTGGGCACGTGCCTCCCCGTTTCAAGCACAATAGGTATTAACCAACTAAGCTCATCCTAAGCAGATTGGCGGGACTTGGGTATCGCGCGGAATAAATGCTTTAGACTATACATACATACACATTTATCCCGAAGCGTCATTTTGTAACAATTTATTGCTACTAAATGTATAATATATAACAGTAATCATTGATTTTTATAAACGCAATATACAATATAATATAATTATTGTAGTTATAAAACTATGATTATATATAATATGATTATAGATATAATAAATATAACTCAATGATTATAATAATCGAATTTTATGATTAAAAAGATTATTAATTATATATTAATAAAGGTTATATACTAATAGCATATATTTTATAATAAAATGGGAGACATTTTATAAGAACATAAGACTCAATTATATAATAATATATAATATTATCCGTCTAAGAACGCTTGACTGAAAGAGGTCCCTCTATGGGATAACTGCCGGCATTGTAAAATCGGACGAATCGTTCGTAATAGTTCCTGCCGCTAAATTCCATTACTGCACAACTCGCCAAAAATAAAAGTTTCATCGCCAATCTCTGGATGAATGGCGATGGCGGTGCATTTTCTCGAAAATTTTTTCCGCGCACCACCATTCTGTGAAAGGTCTTTCAGCGGTGTTTCCAAACCGATCCGACATTGGAACCTTCAAAAAACAAATCTACTCATATCTCAAAGGCCAGTAATATATCTGTAATGCCTTTGGTGTTTCGGATATCTATGTGAGAAAAGTAACGCTTGCTCGTTCGCTTCATTACCGCATAAAAAAGCAATTTTAAATCATATATTGCACATACAAAATAAATAAAAACTGTCAAATGATACTTTATTTTTTTTTATTCGATTGAGGTAATAGTACATTTGCCGATGTGATTTACCTCAAAAGTTTAATGGCAGGTATTAATGTTAAAAATCTTAAAATTACGTTACCTATTTGTGATTGTAACATATTTAGTGAACATTTGAATATGTATGATGTCTTTCAAAAGTTAAAGTTAGTAAAGGTGACTAAGGTAGATTTTTGAAAAAATTGTTCTCCGACGCTGATACTGACGAAGCACCTAAGACAACAAATATAACATTTATATTATCTAATGATTAATGGAGTCAGGCATTACTTTGTGGAAATCCATTACTATGTGGACTGTTACAAGTTTTACTTAGCTAAGATCCGCGACAAGCAAACAAAAACAGAAAAAAATACTTAACGGTTGTCTTCCGTAGAGTCTACTATAACTGGTGATTTTTCGTGTTGAGGCGAAACACGTGTCGTGTGCAGTGTGGAAAAGTGGTAGTGTGTTGGTGTTTGGTGTTGATGATAGTTGTTAGGAGGTAGCTGACGGCCGTTTTTACGGTAAGATTTAGTTTAACTTCTTCATAAATCCATTTCTTCCAGTAGAAAACACAGATTATTGTTTTTCTATAATATTATATTTTTGATTGCTTGTCGCGGATCTTAGCCAAGTAAAAAGTTCTACCTTTCCACATCTATATTATCGTTTTACAATCACATTTCCTATATGATCACCGTTTTAGCTTGACTTCTTAAGTTATTATATCTGTACAGCAATAGTAGAGAACTGATTTCACAATACTGCAAGCTATTTCTTGTGGTCGTGATACGCAGAGATCAGTGATATCCATTTGTTACGATCCAGACATGTTGCTTTTACTTTGCATCATAAAATATTACATTGATGATTGTCGATATAATGGAGCATGCTGCGATAAATAGATATACGAATTTGCATTGCTTGAATATTCGTTGCAGATTAAAATAGTCTAGTTGTATTGAATATTGGATTTAAAACGATAGTAACACTGTAAAAAGTCACTCAAAATATTAAATAAAATCCAAGTTTCAAATTCCAATGTCGTACATATATATGCTTATTTTTTTTTATATACTCACGCCTATCCCCCGCAGGGGTTGGCAGAGACCACTGAGCTTCATCCGCTTCCATTCATCGCAGCGAAACGGTTCTTCATTGGTCGCTTCACGCCCTTGTGAGAATCAGGACGTGACGAGTGGCGAACCACGTCGCCGTCATTTTTCAACAAATTAGATATATTAAATTCGTGTTAGTGAATCTCACGAGCCGCAAGGGAGGATGGAGGTCAGCCCCAGCAGAGCCCTGCATGCTGAGGTAAGGCACCATAGTACCCGAGCGGTACATGCTTAAATAATTGCAACATAACTATAGGGATGTTATATAATTATAGGAGTGCTCGAGTGGATACCGCGTCTTGGCAAACGTAGTGTGTGATGCCTCCCGACTGAATAGTGTCACGATCTGCGCAGGGCGGCTGGCAGAGACTGGATGCGTGAAGCCGAAGATAGGGCTAGGTGGCGCTTTTTGGCGGAAACATATGTCAAGCAGTGGACTTCCGCACTATAATTATGATGATTATAGGGATGTTTAAAAACTGCTTATGTAACATGTGCCAAAGCGTGCCAATTTTTTTTTCGCCGTCATTTCTTTCCGAACAATATTAATGTATCTATTATTACCCTTTAATAACCGACCTAGCCTAATCGATCTTTTCAACTGCGCACGCGCACATTAGCGATGTGTAAACGCTTTATTGCCAGTTATGTATCGCGTACTGTTACTCATTAAGACAAGTTTAACTGCGTAGTTATTACTTTAGATATATATGATTGATATTGTGATTTTAATAGAATTTACTAACGGTTTGTGCACAATATAAATATATCATTCGCTGTGAGATTTCCAATGTTTTAACTTTAACACAAGGTAAGAGACAGTCTTCTTAAGTTTACGCATATAAATGACTTTACATTCTATCTAATGCAATATCATCTTTGTAGACAGGCTGGTAACGTTTTTTTATTACTACACTTATTATTAACCATTCCAAGGAAGCTAATATTGCTTTTGGTAGAAAAATGTGTTTCACGTCAATGTACCGTAAGGCTTCAGATTCATCTATAAAGATTGAGTTATTTTTTCTTTTCATTAGTTCCTCCACCGATGGAGGCGTATTGTGGTTAAATTCACATTCCCTAAAAATAAGGAAGCACGTGCCTAACAGTGGAACGTTTATGGATTGTAGAAAAAAAGGACCTCTTATTGGAAATCTCGAAAATGTTACCTGCGTTTATTATGTATTTAAAGACTTTTACTACGCAGTTATAGATAAAGCACACGCATTATTTCTTATCGTCTAAAAAAATCTACTTCAAAAATTCGCCAAAAAACGAAATTTGTGTGAATTAATGAAATTTGTTAAAATTATGTTCATTGTTATTTATACAAGGTACAAACATAAAAGGGTTGACGGAATTCTAAAAACGTCTTGATAATATTGCAACATTAAATTAAAAAAGTATCTTCTTTCTCGATTTTATCTCCATTCATAAATAATACCGGGTACTTAATGTGCAATCACCGCATGTTATGGTAATTTAACAATAGTCAGTTGGAACGATGCTGTCGGTTAATTAATTTATAAATAATTGTCTTGAAAGGTCTTCGAACCCGCCTTAGGTCACGATTTTAATACTATCTTGAGTTGTGTTGATGCGTTCCCTTGTTATATATGTTATTTATTGTGTGACGTATCGCTGTTAATTTTACTTCGATGTTGGAAATGAAGATAGCGTTTTGAATTTTCCTCTTTCATTATTCTTACTCAAAATTTTTAGCGCTCTTTGATCAAGCGGGTTTTTTGTATTTCATTAGGTCGTGGACGGGTGACTATGTGTCAAAAATTAACCAGTATTTTTAACCCTTTTCTTGATAATGTATCTGTAGAGATACATCAGAATTAAAAACGTAATATATCTATCAATGCTTTTGGCCATGTGGATACATTGCCAAAAGCATTGATAAATATACATGTGATTTTTTTAAACTACCCTCATGAATTTTTTTTAAGTTTTTTTTTTCTAGACACCTTGGGTCATTAGGGTTAAGTGCTTTATATATTATTTTGATATTTAAAAAAATAAGTCTGCCAAGTTAAGGGTTAAAGGCACGTTAAGCCATCAATCCTTGCGAATAGTTGTTGTTTAAAATAGTGGTTTGAAATTTACCATCGGGGTTAAACGACTACGGGTTTAATTTAAAATAATAATAAATAATAAAATAAAACACTTTACAGTTACAATCTTTTTGGGGACTAAAGTCACTCCTTACTCAGATCCATAAAGATACTTTCTCTTAATATCCATTAAACATCGAATCGAAATCGATATAAATAAATTCACTAGTTTAAAAGCACTCATTATTTAGATGTTACGTTTAACGCTACCTAGATTTGATAATTTAGTTATTACTTTAATGTGTTTATCGCAACGGCTAATAGCCTATTTATATTCTAATAATAATATTAAATAATCTTTAAACTATGTCATATATATTTCTTTTGTATATTCAAGTATTTAAATTAACACTATTTTGTATCATCGAAGAAGTATTGGTGTGCATATAAACATAGTATAATTTCATCCTGTCTGCTTAGAGGCCTCTTCGACTAGCGAACCAAGCTCTAGTCAATTTCATGTTATAATAGTCAGCAGTCAATAATTCTTGCCGTAAAGTCACAAATCTTTATAAAATGATTACATGCTCAGTGCATTACAATTTGAGTGTTTGGATATTTCGTTGCTACACCAGATAAATTTAATGATGCATTTTGCAAGGCTCTCGCGATCAACCAAGCGTTCGAGGCAGTTTATTCTAATGCATGCCCATTGTGTAACTATCCCTGGAGTAACACATCCGCGTCGGAGCAATGTTGCTCAATGGCGCTATACAGTCGCCTTCATTTTATTGGGTCGATCTATTCTCGTGTGTGATCGTTTCAGTTTCGCCAATATTTTTATAGCCGCGAGCGGAAAATATCGGCGGCCTTATGGTCGCTACAGGTTCGTTTTATCGTGAGTCATTGCCCGCTTTTTCGATCCCTACATCTTTTGTCGTTGACATTCAAATTGAGACCCTCTTATACGTGTTTCATATAGAATTTTTCGAAATTACCAGATCAAACGACACTTCTATCCTGCTCCTATCACTGGTTAACTTGTGTTTCTGTGTATGTTGCCACAGGTTCGTGATTTCAGGGGGACTTTCTATTACTACCACGCTTGCCCGAGTCAGATTAACAGGATATCCAGTTCTCGAAATAAATATATTTATGAGAATTGATCCTGCGAACTTCAACTTTTGAAGCGGTAACGGAGCCTTAAATGGCTCCGTTACCGCTTTAGAAGTTGAAGTTCGTTCGAACGAACATTATTAAAACCAAATTCATATAACGAACCAAACAAATAGAACAAAATCTTTAAAAATATCTTCGGACTAATTATCATTATCAGTAATTCCATATAAGTAAATTTTACAGGAACAAGAAAAAATGTATATATTTTCTGTTATGGTTTGAGAAATTTTACAAAACCATTCTTACTTTACGTATAGAAAGATATAAGAGAGATTTTAGGTTAATCTAAATAACAAGTATTTCATCAGATATGTTTTAAGATTATCCCATTTGATAACATCAAAAGTGTGAAGTGAGAAAATTAAATGAACTCCGATAATAAGGCCGACGATACATCAGAACTAAATACTGCGACAAGTATTGAAATCTTATAACTATTACAGATGCCCTCTGGGTCAACTTGTATCGTGTTCATATCACGCTATCAATCAAACTAGGTAGAGTAAACAAGTCTGACTCCTGAGGTTATCGTATCGACTCTGTTTACTGTGCAAATTGCATTGGTGCGAATATTGTCTTTTCTAGTTCTAGAATCTTTATTAAACATTGCATCAATATGGATCGCGGAAATTGCCTAGTACAAATTTACCGTTTAGTACCTTATTACATTATTTTGTGACTTTCTTTATTAAAGTTCGTTACGTTCTTATGCAATGGGCTGGTCACGTTTTCGGGGAACCACCAACCACTGGGGATGGCTAGTGTTGTTGTAAAGACCGCTTTTTGACAAAACTAGTATAGGGTTAGGTAGATAATCGAGCAAGCGTGTCGCCTGATGGAAAGTAATTAACGCCGCCCATGGACATCCGCAACACCATAGGCATTACATATGCGTTGTTAGCCTTTTAAGTAAAAGTAGGCATATATATGAATATCATCTCATTATTTTCTTCGCCTGTAAAGATTTTTAAATATTTTATGTCTCTAAGAATCTTTTTCATGTCATTTTCATTGAAGCAGTTATATCTGAATTTTGATAATTTTATTTTATACACAGCATTACAACTACTTCTTTCAATAGTATGGGCTAATTCATTTATTATTTGTCGGACTAGTTAGTAGTCGCCCGTGAGTTAAAATTCGGCCGTAATTCATTATTTTTTTATCTGTAAGAACTCCTTCTCTATGTGAATTTTAACTATGCCAAATCACTCACACTCCAGCGTGCGTGTAATGAGCTTAAAAAGAGATACAAAGTTTTTTTTTTGCGCTCATTAATATTAATATAAATTTCAACTCGTTAAATATCACACCGTTGTTGTAACTCAGCTCCTGTTGCCTATTCAACTGTCACTCACAGTCGATTATTTCAAGTGGACCGAGAGCGTTAGAAACTCTAGTTTGCTTACTTAGAATTTCTAACAACTTCAGTTTCGCATGTAGTTATTTCGACAGGTTACATTTTCAAATGTGCATTTTGATTACCTTTGCTATATATTCCACTATCATTTACGACTTGAACTAAGCTCTTTGACGTAATAAAATTACTTTGGCCACTGGGATAACTGGAGTGTTTTTCACAATCGACTTATCGCCGCGAAAGATTTACAGTGGAGCACTGTGTGATGGTAAAACACGAAGTTATTTCCGACGGAATCCGCCTTGTGGATTCGCTTCGCCGAAAATAGTATCATCGATCTTATTTGCGAGGGAGAACAACGTCGGCAACGTATTTATTTTTCCAACATTATTTCGGATTACTTGGTGTGTTTCCGTTTATCTGTTTATATTATTTGTATTATTATATAATTTTCAATCAGTATATTAACTACTTTATACGCACCCAATAGACGACGACATACACCGTAATAAATATACATGTTTGTCATACATGTGTTTTGTGTCTGGGTGCCTAGTTATCTCGCCTTGGATCCCTTTCTCTCGTGTCCCTTTCTCCCGAAATGAGGAGACCCCGTGATAAAAAAATACTTCAGAAGTACCAAATTTGTAATTTCGCACGTGTCGGCTTACTTTATTCAATTAACCGCTAATTGTTGGTGGCAGAGGTCGCGTTGAGGTTGGATCTGCACTAATTAGGGCCTTAGCGCTTCGCCCACGCGCCCATTGTCCATTCTGGAGCCATATTATCTGACTCGCTCTGCGCGTACTTTGTTGCTATTGTACCCACTGTCAATTGTTGCCTCTCGTGTAGTTATAATGTTATTGGAATATTCAATTTGCCGACCATGACTTCAATATCGCACCGACTCTTATGCCCTTCCATTATATTATCTAAATCGCTCCTTACGTCATAATATTATTCTTTGAGGAAACTCGTAAGTGGTGCGCGATGTGTTTTAGTATAGTTTAGACACATCGTCCACTATCTGTTACGGACCTTAGATGTCAAAACACTGTCTTGTCTGTCTGTCGATCTCCCCAAAACTAATCGCAAACACCCACGACGCCAGAAATATCATTTTGCTTGTGGATTGAAGACCATTGCAATAACAAAATTACACGTACAAGATATTTTGATCATTCTAATAGTCTTTAATCCATCAGAAAAATCTTCTGGTATTAATTGATTTCCCGAATCCAGTTTCTGCTGCACAGATCATGGTACCATCTAAAACAGCGAGTGTGCCATACTACGTTTGTGAAGACGTGGTCTCTACCCCAACACTCGTCTACTGCAACGGTTGACAGTTCTACGAAAAACGTGGCCAACCGATTGTCATTACAGGTTGCTAACTCGTATAGTTTTTCACCAATATTTCTCTTCGAGTTTGGTTCTCCGGCGAATTTCTTCATATCGAATCATATTCAATAGATAAAATTTGAGCTGAGTCATCTCCATAGCAATTATATTTGTCTCTGGTCGATCCCTAATGACTGTGTCACATGATCTGGCTGATCAGCAGTTCCGCACATATGAAGACATCGAAAAATAGCTTGATTCGTGGATAGCCTCAAAAACACTTTTATTGTAACGGTATTCGAGCTCTGCCAGAAAGATGGGTAAAAGTTGTAGTTAGCGATGGGCAATATTTTGAATACTATATATGTAAACATTTTTGCTCACTTAAGTTATATTTTTATAAAAAAAAACAGCGAGAACTTTGTTGCGCAACTAATAATTATATTAATTTTCAACAACATTTCATTAGTCTTGCAATCATGAATGCTATATTGCGTGATATGTGCATATTAATTTTAACCTTGTTCAAATACATTTGATAAGATCGTCTGAAACACTAAACTTAAACAGTTTACTTACCTTATATCGATTTCTGTGATCAGTAGTACAGTTTATTGAACAATAAAATAAAGCTCGCGTTAACTTTCCATTATATTAAATTATTATTTTTATGCACCCATTGTAGTTGCGATACCTTGTTTACGTTTCGCTCGGATGCTCACTTTTCCGCCAACTCGATTTGAATATTTATTACAAGCAGCAGTTTTAATGTTTTTATCTCGAGGCGTGCGGATTTTATTGTGTTTGAATAGAAGTGGGGTTTAAATATTTCTTTGGTGAGCGTTGGATGTTTGTGAGATACGTTCGCGTGTTGTACGTGTGGGCGGCCTTGACTGAACGAAGGACGACCGGTACCGCGAACGGGCAGGGGGCTCGGCACGCACGCAACGCTATATCACGTTTTTTATGTCGTCTGCACGCTCTGTTATGTCATTTCTCAAGAAATATCGTAATTGCGTGCAGTCTACGCATTTTTTATGCGTTTTTTATTTTCTTCTTTTTATATTTTTTCTTCTTTTTCGTATCTTTTTCGTACGTAATGTCGTAATGAAAAATGTTTTACCCTTTCGTTTGAGTTTGAGATTTTTTTTTCTTTTGTTTTCTTAAGTCCTTAAAACGAAGCAAAGAAACTTTTAAAAAAGCGTTTTTCATTCTCTTCTTTTTATATTTTCTATTTTTATTTGACAAACATTTTTCATTACGTAATGACGTGAAACACCCTTTCGTTTGAGTTTGAGATTTTTTCCTTTCCTTTTCTAGAGTCCTTAAAATGAAGCAAAGGACTTTTTTTTGAATCTCTATTTTCATTACAAAAAAACTTAGTAAATTTACACACACACACACACAACTTATAACGCAATTGGTAGTGCCAATTCCATTCCAATAAACACAACAGGATTTTTCGTTTATGAAGATATTACTTTATTATACGTGAATGAATGGTTTTATGTACATTAACGAGAAAATATCCGTCGGTAAGTTACCTAATTCTTGTTTCATATAAAAACTTCAAAGGAAATATCTCAGTTTAGTGTATAACAATAGAAAAAGCAAGTGCGCCACAATAACTCAAAATGTTGTTTACGTAGAACGCCGCATCTGAGCCACGACTTGCTCGGAGTGTGTGAGCGTGTTAATTTGTTGTGTAAATTAACATGCATGCATCTGCTACAACTTCATCGCTCCGGCGCACGGTATCGTTCTTTTTTTAAAAAAAAAATAGATTTTCTTCTTAAAAAAAAAAAGACTTTCGAGCCATTAACAGCCATTAACATTTGCGAGCCATTAACAATTTAATAATAATTTGTTTTTGGAACAAAAGATTCGAACATATCATGTAACGAAAGTTACATGATATATTCGAAACAAGAATTTCCATATTTTTCTCTGTGTTTAAGTTTGGTTACTTTGTTGCATGCCATCCTTGCCATGGCTTTAATGGAGAACGCTCATATGTCAATTGAATATCTCGTAAATTACCCAATTTATGATCATTCCCATGCAAATAAAGAAATTATTTTGATATAACATTTTTTCAGGTGAGGCTCGTTTGTATGTGGCTTCTATATAAGAAAAAACTAAGCTTATAATACTTTTCTAGGAATATATTGCGCGCGTGGTAGAATTGAACGAATTAAGGTCCATGGCATTAGGTAGTAAGTTCAATTCTATCTAATTGAGATGTTGCCGTATGTTTTTTTTTACACGACTCTGGTCTTTGATGTATGTTTGTACGACTTTGTACGACTAGTATGATTAAATTCCTCTAGTAACCGAAGATAAATGTCACAGAAGTCTACAAATAAAAAGTTAAAGTTTGAGAGATAGAACCAGGTGTGTTCGGATGGAATGTAGGAAGAGGAAAATATTTTTGTCGTGATCTTGGATTGATTGAGAGCTCTATTAAACTCAGTTTCTTAACGTCAAACACACGTTAGCGAACTGTTGACAATCTAAATATAGTGGAGGTAACGCGCGCCCGGTTTCAGTCGAGATTGTGTCGTCTTGACAAACTGTTATTGCCCATGCTTACGTTGGTTTATCATTGGCCGCGTATGCAAACAATACTGAGGTCATTGCTCTTATCGCGGTGAAGCTTTTAAGCTCGCGTTAATTGTTCGTTATTTATTGACGTACAGACGGTAACGACACGACAGTTTTCGTTTAGATTGTATCCGCGAAAATCTTTGTAAGCAAACGACACTAAAAATATACAAAAAATAGTGTTTTGTATATTTTTAGTGCTTAGTTTAGGGCGGATACAAACTGTGTTCTAACGGAACGGAATGATGATAGAACAGAATTGGGTTATAGATATCTATGAAATCATGTGTGTGTGTGTGTGTGTATACATATATATTTTTTCTTCTACACATATCCACTTTCTGCTAGCTGTCCTCTTTTTTACACCAATTTGACAGTCAATTCATGTCATGTCATGTCAATTAAATCCAATTTATCAGAAAACTCCTCATCTTACGTTACGTTTGCCTTGATGCTGTATCAATTCTAGCAGTCGTTTATTTCAACAGTTGTCTGTTCTCCATAACGTTATCTACCCATTGTCAATTCAGTTTGTTAATTCAGAAAGCATTATCAGTGTCTGTTTCTCTGGCGGATTCCTTTATTTACAGTCTTATCACTGGGCGGACTTCCAATATGGATCTTTTCTTCTCTCTCTGTGTGTGTCTTTCTCTCTAAATATTCATCATCATCAAGGCATTACAGCCGTGGGTGGGCCTTCGCCTGGTTCAGTGAATTTTTCCAGTCCGATCTTAGTTTGACTTGTTCTTTCCAGCTCCTTATACCGGTTGTCTTTAAGTCGTCTTCAACTCCATCTAGCTATCTGATTTTAGGCCTTCCGCGGCTTCTAAGACCATCTGGTTTGCCGTCTATTAGTAGTTTGGGTACTCTAGCGTCATCCATCCATATTACGGATACGTGCTCAGCCCTCTACAAACTTGGAGACGCATGCATTCCCGGCTCTAACAATAAGTGTTCGGGAACACTGTACGACGAACGAATTTACTAGAGGGGGGGGGAAGTAAATAATGAAAATCCGTGTAAAATTTAGCTGTTGGTTGGTAAATTTAGATCCATTGAAATGCAAAATATCAAAAAAATACACACTTATCCCCAAGAGGCACGTGAATCGGTTCGAATCGCTTCGCGCGCTAATTGGATAATCACGACGGGACGTGCGAATGTTTCGAGGAGGACAGCTAATATAAAATCTGTTTACTGAAACAATTTACGAAGACGTTGCTCACGATTTTGATAAAAAAAATTTGTTAATACTAATGTTAATGCGTAGAATCTTCCATGATATCATAACATAACATATGCCGACTGAAAAATCATAACATAAGGTGAAGTTTTCTAATATAAATAAAAAAAATGTGTTTAAGGCTCTAATATGGATTTGATTCATTCATATTATGTGTCTAAGACGCTAATATGGATTTGATTCATTCATATAATGTTAGAATGAAACATACTCTGTGGAACTTTAAGACTCTCTTACGGTCCAAAAAACGTCGGAACACAATTTTATTTGATGTTTTTTTCACATATCGTGAGTAACATTGCAGCTATGTTTTCTGTCGGTACACACACGAAACACGTTTGTTGTTTTTAATGTTTAATTAAGACTGTCTCATAAAGAACGCAGCTCTTTATTGCAAATTATGTGGTTCCAATGAATGCTTTTAATATTTTATACTCTTAACCGGTATATGAAATAAAATACGATTTCTGTAGTATGGTTGTTACGTCACAGGTGCGACTTCTGCATCGAAAATTTATACATACATAGATATCGTCACGCCTGTCTCCCGTAGGGATAGGTAGACGCCACATATCTCCATCCGCTACGCTACATGCACACGTTCCCTGCTTCCTTCGACCTCATCCATCCTTTAATCCTTTCTTCCTCTCACATTCAACTCTCCATTAGTAGCTTCTCGCCCTCGTGGATATCAGGACGAGACGGGTGGCGAATCACGTCGCTGTTATTTTTCAACAAATTAAATTTGTTAAAATTCGTTAGAGTGAATCCCACGAGCCGCAAGGGAGGATGGAGGTCAGCCTCACCAGAGCTCCGCACGCTGAGGGAAGGCACTATAGAACCCGGGGAAGCTCGATCCCGGGACGGTCGGTACGCTTGCGACTTAGCTCGCCCCTAGCCACGCATCCATTGGCACGGCAGACTATGGACTGGCGGAGAGGAAGGCCCCTGACTGACAATTTATACAGTTGTTTATATAGTTTTCTGATATATGGGATATCTTTATTCCGAGCCTGGATGTTTGTTCATATGTTTTTGTGTGTTTAGTAGCTCTCAGGACACAGAACCGCAGTACAATTTTAGTTGAGCTAAAATTGTAAAGATTTCTATTTTAAGAACGCGGCATCTATTGTATTATTGGAATAATATGTTGACACAAAACACTTACACTACCGACAATACATGCACAATTTAACATACGCACCCCTCATCACGACGGTATACGGAAAAACTTAATTTAAGTTTATGTATGCCGTATAATGTAAAAAGAAAAAATTATATAATAAATAATAAAAAAATAACGTATCAAATAATGAATTTTTTAACTTTACCTGCGGCCGGTAACTAGCAAGTACACTATTAGATATACATAGGCCTTTCCCAATTTGGGAAAATATGGGATACATTTCCATAGTTATCTGCTTGTAACTGTAACTCTAATCGTGCAAGAACTTTTTTCCTAACTCCTTTCGCATTTATTTACTTCTTTCTTCTCTTATTCACTTCCTCACCCAAGGTATGCAACGCATCTGCAGTACTCTTGATGTTGCAGGTGTTTGTTGGCACGCACGACCCGCTTACTCGTTTGTGTGTCTCAAAAATCAGTAGTTTTAAGAAGCAATCGAACATTCAAAAGTGTTTAAGTAATAATGATATCTTTTTCTCCAGGTCTTCGGCACAGTGGAGTTGCCGGACAAGCCGATCATGTTGCCGCCGTTCGTGGAGGCGACGCACTGCTTCGGCTACCACCTGACTCGCAAGGGCCGGGCCGTAGCCGATCGCGTTGTGTCCGTACTTGGCTACGCTTGTCCCGACATCACGTACAGTCCAACCCTGTACCCCATCACGGCAGCTTTGCTACACTTCATGCCTGGTAAGTCACTTTGAAAGTACATATATTTTTTTATATAATAACTTAAGAGATACTACATAAGATTTATTATAGTTTAGGCAGGTATAAAATATTTTTAACTTAATATATACTACTTACGAATATTATTGTTACCCTCACCATTGTAAATTGTAAGTATAATGCAGTTTCATTAAAAATTCTTCTTAGTCGGTCGCTCTTGTCAGAGTGGTCGTGGTTATGAGCCCTTGGGTCTTGTGTCGCCAGTCTCGCCAGTCTCGCCGTCATAAGCGCCTCGCGTTCCCTCTGTTCCTGGCTCCTTGTGAGCATTCATTGATTAAATGTGAGTGACGGACTTTATCCAGTTAGCCCATCTAGTTGGGAACCGGCTCCGCGATTCTTTTCCCTCAACTCTCCCTTTTGAACCGCGAGCCTTTCCATCGAGTTCTCTTTATGAATGACATGACCGAATAATTTCCTTTAATTTTCAGTTCTTTTATAATGGAGATGTTAAAAATATATATATGGACGCAAAAACGCGTAAATGACACAGATATAAAAAATATATTGCATATTCGGATCAGAAAATATACCATACTGAGTCGAATGGTTTGAGCCTCACAGCTAAACGACCAATAAAAAAAATTCTACAGAGTTCAAACTGAACTTTTTTGAGTGATCAGATAAAGTTTTTTTTCTCTCTGGAGGTAAGTTTTCATTTTGTGGTTTACTACGTTATCGCTTTTTTGTGTCCAAATGTACCCATGAATGTATACATAAATAAATTCTGTTCATCCGTTCATCCACAAGATTATTATTTCGCTTTGAAATCCGAGTCGTTTCGCAACCTTAGGTTTACATGTCGTTAATTTTAAAGCTCGTTTGGTTTATTTCATCAGCCCAACTGGCGCTCACGACTCGGATTGGAGCGGTTAATTTTATTACCTACGGTTCGCTTGGTTTATTAATTATGCCCACTTTAGATGATTGAATGAATGAATGATACCTTAATTAACGACACACATACACAAGATTCAGATTTAAAAAACCAATAAATACCTAAAACTTTGTACAATAATTTAAAAAACAAAAGAAATTAGTACTAGTAGAGCCTCGCTGCAGAAGAATACTTTGTCAAGAATGGCATATTATTTGTCTGTAGTATGAATGGGCCGACTCTCCCGGGGCAGAACCACACTCCCGCTGAAAACCGGCGCCTGAATGGTAGCTTAGCTACCGCGCTTCATACGAAGAGCGGCCTGAGTTCCGGAGGCTAAACACCCTCCCCCTCCAACTCTCATAATGTCACTTTCTATAATGGTCGGCAACGCTTCCGCACTACCTATGGCCATTCCATCAGGTGACACGCCTGCTCATTTGCCTTCCTATCCCATAAAAAAAAACAAACAAAATAAAAAATTACAATGTAATATACCTGTGTGACGTTATTAAAAGACTCACTCAGCATGGGCCGTGACGATCTATGTGGATAGATCACCAGGCGCTGATTTTGAGTGAGGTCCATTGAGTCACTCGTTAAGTGCGCTGTATGTTGTCATTAGTTTCTGTGGATATTTTTAATCATGAGAGATAAACAAGGAAATAAAGACTGAGAGAAAGTACAAAGGAATTGGGTCGCCGTATTCGTGCAACCGTGTGCGTCAAAACAGTAACAATAAAATGCTATCACTTGACGCCGATATACTATGAGGGTGTGGTTCCCGGGTCAAACCATTCATCCCACAGTAACTCTATAATTGCCAGACATGGCTCTATACCCAAGAAACGGCTCCAATTTTACTAGTTTTTATGCAATAGATTTTTTATTATCACAAACATTAAATATTTCTTTTTACCCGTTAACACGCCATATTTTTATTATTTGAGATAGGAGGACAAATGAACAAGCGTGTCGTCCAATGAGAAGCAATCAATGCCGCCCATAGACATGTGCTACACCATAGAGTTTGCGGATCATTTTCTTGTGGCAACCTTGCGTAGGTGGATGGAAGGGCCGGAAGAGGAAGACCACGAAAAACGTACCTTGACCAGATTGCTGAACTTTTTAAGAAAGGCCAGGTCAAGAGTACCCTCAACCGGCGGGCTTACATGAGGAGAATAATGAGTGTGGAGTATGTGAGTGGAAGTATGCCGAAATCGTAGCAGATGGAGATCTGTGGTATCTGCCTACCCTTACGGGAGACGGGCGTGACGATATGTAAACGTCGTATGGCTTGATGGATCAAAGATCCGCTCAGAGCAAAAACTGGATGTTTCCACTATAAGGGCGACCTATGTTCTGTTGAATAACGTAAGGTGTTCGTTGTACGGAATGAGGTTTTCAACTTTAACGATTATTTGACCTAGAACCTAATATAAATATGATCAAATATTCTTCTATGTTTGAAACTAGCAGTTAAGGTTGAAAATTTAATTCTGTCTCCGGCGATCCTACATGTGGACAAAGCCTTATAACATACTTTTATGTAATGAAATTATTCTACATATTTCACATTCAATGAAACTATAATGAAAATAACATTTGTACGTGCCCGAAAAAGGTTTACGAAATGCATTGTCAATTTTGTCTTCAGTTTACATTTGAAGTTTGAAATCCATATCATGGCTTTCAATTGCAAAGTACTCGATTTCTGCAAATAAGCTTTGCTGCATGAATGAAATGGAGTTTGAAATAACTACCAAAATTTCGGCGTATTGATAGTGGAATTATATTTTGGGTATGTGTAAATTGTTTTTAGACTGCAAAATCAATATTTCTTGTGCAAACCAATATTTATTTTAGAAGCAAGCATTTGTTTTGCAAATAAATACTGGTTTTTAGAGCTTGGGTGTTTATTTTTGTCCATTTCCAAATTTAATTCCGTTGTTTCATTCGTGACTGCTAGTTCTAAGTTCTTATTTAAAATAATTTCGAAATCTTTTGATTTGTTCTTCTTCCTATAGTGCCTTATAGGGAAAGTTGGCAGTCAATTCAGCACAACTATCTCTGTGTCTTGCGATGTGAATAGTTTGGCAGCTCTCGCAATCCCTGTCCATATTGCATGGCCAAGACTTCATTCTCCGATTAACCTTTCTTCTGTCCACTTTACTTTTCCCATCATGATAAGTTGAATCATGAAAAATTGGTACGTGTCATGTTTCTTAATATGCCGCAGATAAGCAACATTTTTGAAGGTCTGCAAAAGTTGAGTTATTTGCTTTACTCGTCGGAGAGTCATTTGTATTTGTGACAAGCGTGTTGTCACAACCGGTTACGTAAAACGTCCTTTTCAGTCCAGAGGAATTGCAGAGGCGTCACAAAATTTACAATCGCTATCGCCTTAATTCAGTAATGAGTGCGGGGGGGCGATAATTGAACACAGCAATAGGCAAATTGCCGAGCGGGTTCGCCTGTCTGTGTTGACAATGCCATTCAGACGATTTTGATCCATGGATGAAACTCGATAAAGTTTACTATTGTTTGTATTTGCAATGCTTCCCCGTTCAAGCTTATCAGATTCAAAATTGGACTCTCCCACTACAAAACAGAGCTCTCAATGCGATCACATTTGGTGTGACGAAGTGGATTTGATACGATAAATGGACGCCGTCATCTCACAGATTTGCATTGCGTCCGTCGTGCTGTCAATTCCTCGCGTCTCACTCTGAACGGTCACGTATAATTGGTAGGAATGTGACCAATATGGAACACGCTTATTTTAATATTGGAATAATTTTGGCGTGCGAACGTTTAACATGTCGGTGCGAAGTTTGCACAACAATAGAGAATTGGGACACCCGTTTGATTCACGGACGTATGTCTCTAACACGCCAAGCGGTGGTAATAGACTGTTTCAATTTGTTCGCCGGATGGCCCGGAAAGTGCCTATTTCCTTCTTACTACACCTCTACCTACCTATATGCGTTCTTTGTCTCGCTTTCGATCTGCCCACCTGACTATGGTTCAGGTACTGACAGTCAAACCTGTCAAAAGAGAGATGGTACATATGCTGACAAATCAAGCTTGTCTTAGGTAAGGTAGGATTAACATTAGATTAGTGTGTGTCCCTACTAACAAAATATATGTGAAGATTGAAATAAATGATTTTTATTTTCATTTTATTTAAAATTAATGATTCAATTCGAAAAAGACAAACGAGTTTCATATGATTTTGAACTTAAATTTATTTTAAGTTACAATGTATAACATAACAATTGATTATTCTCATGTGTTATTTCTTATTTTGCCTAAGGCAGACTGCCTTATATCCTATTACAGCTCAAGATACTGTGGGAATGGAATGTGCTTAATAAGTTTAGTGTGTAATTTATATATATATTCCCGACATGACTTCCGTTAGAGGTGATATAGACATTCAATTGACAATTATTGCGTACGTCGATGTCGTATGATGAATTGGCTCGACGCCATCGATCAATTGGACCGTATTATGCAAAAATGATCAATAAATTGATTATTTTGGTGCTGAAAAATGGAAAACATCTATATTCTTATGCAGTATTATACTATTACTTAGAGATGTCCTTCTGAAAAGAAGATTTTGTTATGTTGACTTAAAATACAAGTATGCAAAAATCTGATAGTGTGAGACTCAAAGTTCATTAAAAATAATAATAAAACAATGTTTCTTATAAATTATACATATATATATATATATATATATATATATATATAACATTATAAATATGGTTAATGACACTAGAAAGATTATTTTGTTTCAAATTGTAATAAATCCTGTTCGTAAATTTATACGATGGAACCTTTCTGCATGACACAGTCCTATTTTGTATGGTTGTTTTTAGGACAGAAATTGAATTATTGATGAAAGTTACATGTAAATATATCAATCGTTGCTTTTTCATATATTCCAATGACAATTTTCTCGATGCTTCTAATGGAAAAGTTCTGCGTGTCACAAATAAACGATACAAATTGTGCGTTTCCTGTACGATTGTCTCGTTATGAGAACCCATCTGCACCGGGGGATTTAGATACTTTATCATAATGAAGCTTTATATCCGGGCAAATATCTAGCTATGTTTACTTTGTGCATAGAGTTTCCATTGATTTATCATAAACTAATATTTATATTAGAATCTCTATTAAGTGCTTTTTAGTATCCTTTAAATTATGTCGACCCATAGACGTAGATTTGATTTGTCTGTGCATCGAATAAAGATATTTGCGGTTTATATTAATAACTAGTACGTATAACAGTCATTTAAGAACTTTTTATATTTACATCAATAGTTTCAACAACAGTCTATATATTAATAGTCATTTCAGGTACGAAATGAATCGTGACTTAATTTTTAGGTTCGAATATAGTTTTTCATTCATAGTTACATAATGGTAACTTTTTACTGTTACCACTTTTTATATGATGATTAATGGAGTCAGGCGTTACTTTGCCGAAATCCATTACTATGTGGACAGTTAGAATTTTTCACTTAACAATTACATAACTGATCCTGCCAGTTTCAAATACATGGGAATTTGTATTTTTTAAATAATATTTGAAGACTTAAAAATTTAATGTCAACCAGCCAATTCTTAGTTACGTAACGACAATTAAATAATTTTTCCTACCAGTTTCAAATAGATATGAATTGGTATTTTTTAAATTATGTTTGTATATTAGAATTTAATATCACTCAATCAGTACTGAATTAGGTGATGACAATTAAAATTATTTATCTCGTAATCTATTTGGATTTTTTTTTACTTCACTTCTGTGTCTTTTTTACGGCTCGGATAATGTACCTATCTGAAATGTTCTATTACCGACTGTACACGTTACTGGAAGAAGTGGATTTACGGGTAACTTAAACTAAATCTTACCGAAAAACGACGGTTGAAACACTTTTGACGGTTGATAAGTTCCAAGACAGTGGAACTAAACGGTTATCTCCAGAATCTACTATACCTGCTGATGCCTCGTGTTGAGGCGAAACACGTGTTGTGTACATTCTGGAACTGTGGTGGTGTGTGTTTGGTGTTGGTGTTGTTGATAATGGATCGGAATTAGAGACTTGCTGACGGCCGTTTTTCGGTAATTTAATTTAATTTTCCCGTAAATCAAGTTCTTCCAGTAAAACTCACATTATATTTCTATTTTTATTTGCTTTATGCGGATCTTAGCTAAGTAAAAATTCTGATTGTCTACTTTTTGTATGGTGAGTGAGTGCCTTTATTTCCTTCTTCCGCTTTGTTCATATAGTACCCTAAAGTAGGAAACGTATTTACAGTGTCCTTGGTATTCTGTTTTACCATAAGGTAATCCGGTTGTATGCCTATTATAATAATTATATATTCCATAAAAAAGACCCCCTACTCTTGTATTGAAATGATTCCGTGTCGTTCAGATACTTCACGTGCGCCATTCAAAACATTAAGATAGCTTTTGTCGCGTCGAAGTTGTGGTTTTATTGTTGGTCGCGTGTCAATGCCGTTCGGTTTATTATTTTCGAGTGGAGCGTCGAGCGCGTCCGTGACATTGCGTCTCTGTTAACGTTCGGTTAGAACTGTCTCAGATGGAATTTCTAATTCTAAGTCAACTGCTATCTCCAATTACCGTTATGAATTTTACTGTTAATTTTATAGAGGATGGTAATTAATCAGCTAGTTGGCGTACCTTTCGTCGTAATTACTGGTCTACACTATTGAATTGTACCTTGTATATAATGTGTATGATATGATAATAAAATCTACGTTAAGATAGCATTGCTTGATGTTACCGCGTTTCGTATGGAAAAAGTCCAGACACTCAATTACTGTCCCTTTCCGTTACTTTCCCCTTTTCCTCCCATTATCCTCCAATTTACTTTAAGATAGCATGACAGTGTGTTGCAGATGTCCAGGTGATTACTTACCAGTACATCAAACAGAATAAATGTTGTCAACAAGTGACTTAAATTTCCTTTGGATTGTGTGCCAATATAGGTAAAGCGCTATTTAGCTATGCCACACCATTGATTTTACAGAAGTGTAGTCGGCCTTTGAGATATGTGTAGGTTTATTTTTGAAGGATAGTGATTTCGCTAAGCAATTAATTTTTTGGCTACACGTGAGGCGGCCACAACGTCTCTCGGCTGTCCGTCACATAATATTTTGAAGCTTTGGCGCAGGCGATCGGTTCACGGGCCTCTGGTGTTTTACTGCTTGGCTCCTCGCCAGATAGCAATATCACCGTAGCACTACCTTTTGCACTTGGATCGGTTTGTTCGTGTTACCTTGTGTTGGTTTATATTAAAAGAAATGATTGTAGCAATGTTCTTTTTGTGAGATAGTAAAGCAATCGAGCAGACTTCTCTCCTGACAGAAAGCAATCAAGGCCGCTCATAGACTTCCGCGACACCATAGGAATTACCATATTTTGATGATACTAGAGTTCTTATTAACTGTTCCTACTAAGCTATTAGCTTTAGGAGAATATGATTCACATCAATAGTCCAATGGTACCTATTAGATTGCATTGCATGGCATTAGATCGTAAGCTCAATCCTCACCAATTGAGCTACCGTTACTTTAATATTGGGATTATTATCTCAAATATTGATCAAAATTTAAATTTGTTTTACAAACGAAAATTAAAGAAATTAAGGAGAAAAGAAATTTCTATTCATCGTCAAATTAAGCTTCTATTATCACATTCTAATGTAGTTACTCTGATAATATCGGAGATGAAAGGGCAAAAGAAATTTCACAGGTGGCTGGTTGTAAAGATTCAATTATATACAGTTTATATAATACCCACTCAGTGTATACTTCTTGAGTTACTAAGTCGTCGCTGTAGCAATATCAAAACACCATTATTATTGTTGCAAAATGGTTCCGTATGTCTGGACACTCGAACCAGATAAAGTTCATTGTGAATTTTATTGGTATTAAAATCCATGTGTGGTTTGCCTTTATGCTTTAGTTGAGTAATATTGTCGTATATTGGTGCTATCGTAAAACATACTACCCGATCCACGTGCCAACCTCTATTGAGTTTAACTATACCATAAAACGAACAAGTATTCACTATAATGCTTACAGCGTTGAAACCATTTAGCAGACGTTTAATATTTATCTTATTTTAATTGAATGTAATAAACTCCTCTGATAAATAAGAAAAGACAATCCTTAATGATAATGAATAATTTGATGATAATGACTGATTAAAAGTTAACTGAAGCGTTAAAGTCATACGGACTTTAGTCATAGTTTCAGTTAACTTTTAATTTTATAACTTGATCACTTACTTGTGTTAAATAATGTTTATATGGGTCCAACCCATATAAACATTATTTAACACAAGATTTAAAAAAAGACTATATGAATGTCTACTAGATGGCAATATTTATAATGCGAAGGACTTTTTTGCGTCAAACGATCGAATGTATGTTGTAGATAAATCAATTATAATTTTAATGACAATGTAACAGTTTGTTAATAATTTAATGCTTTGTAACCATAACCAGAAGCGATGTGTTTAGATCTCTATCTATGTAATAATTAATGAAATTTGTACGCCATAAGGTGGCAAATTGATGGAGCTTTTAAACTTCTTTTTTCATCTTGTTATACCTCACATTATACAAATAAAGAATTATTATTATGCTCATTTACTTAGTCTATATATAAAAAAAAACACGCACCCACACTAAAGAGGGTCATACTTTTCCCTTGTTTTTTCTCCTAATTAATATAAAGCTAATATTATGACAAATAAATAGTTAAGATTAACCCAACGTTGTAGGGCCTCGAGATAAAGACATTCGCTTATTTGTGGGGTCCACCAACAACACTACGTGGGTGTGTATGTTATTAATGATAAATAAATAAAAAAAATTATGAATTTGACAGTCATGACAACATTAACGGCTATAATAATCACGATTTTAGAACAGTTATATGAATAAAATATAAGTTTGCACCCTGGTTTTGTTTCATACAATCCCACAACAAAGGTCGAAAGCGTGAAACAAAAAGCTGAAAAAATAAAACTCATTGTATGCCGTCTGTACGAACTCGCGGTCGGTCGACCGAGACCGGTGGACTTCCTTTTCCGCTCTAGCACCGCGAACCTCTTATTCTACTGCCACATAGATAAAGCACACAACTTCCCCAGTTCAGCAATGCACGTCGACTGATAAAAAGTCCGCGAGGGTAATATTGAAGCGCTAAATATATATATATATACATATATATATATATATATATATATATATATATATATATATATATATATATATATATATATATATATATATGTATGTATATATATAAAGTGTGTGTGGGATTTCTGAATTTCAAGTAAAACCAAGTTCAGTACCAACCAAATATTATATTTTACACAATACACTTGTAGCCGTTGTTCGTCTTTTTTTCTCAAATATTCATGTGTTCTTCTTTATGGTTTATCTTTTAATCTATTCCTTCATATATAAGATTTTTTTCAATTATTAGATCCATCACAAGATATCTGAGCATAATAAACTTCTCCATAGCTTTGTGAGTGACTGTGAGCATGTGGAATCCGACCGTCGGTTTACAAGTTTCGGCACCATAAAAAAATTCTGTGGCAGAAGGATGCACTTGTCAAAGAATTTTTGGTATACTTTAACGAGATTTAAAATATTTTTTTAATTAAAACTTGAAAGATTTGTTTTTAAGTTAATAAAAGTTTTAAGATTTGTTTTAAACGTGGACCCAAACCTAAAACTAGGTTTAGTTTTAGGTTTGGGTCCAAGATGTGAACTAGATTAGTTACATGTTAAATTTTACTTAAACGGCATTGAGCACCCGAACACTGAAAACAGTGTAATTGTCTGATAAATGTAATGTCTCTGACAGTAATGTATATTCGTTTATTCAGTTTTTGATGTAAGACTTATTTGTGTGCACGAAGAAGGCGATTACTATGCGAAGAATGATAACGGATTGTAAAGCAAGCCACCATCACGAAAGACGATGACGACCCTGGCAAGAGTGAAAATGACAGAAGAAATATGACTTATTTACAGGTTGTCTAACGCTGGTGAAAATGCAGGTTACCAAAAATAAACCTTATGTTTAATATATCCAAAAAGTAACCAAATGCAGTATTTTAACTACAAATAAGGATAACTCATTTGTCAACCGAGACGACGGTATAATGATATTCCACAGACGTCCTACCCATATTTCTGTCGTCCGTAGCTGTAATAACTGCTATATTATCCGACTGGGACGACGTCTAACAAGTGTCGGATGACATAATTCCAGATCTAGGCTGCGAGACACGCCCAGCAGCTGAGGAAAGACAATTTGCATGAGACATATTATTTGTTTCTCGAGGGTAGGAAATAATATCTTGATACGTATATACGCTGACAGTATACGTTTTCCGTATTTAGAATATTAAGTTATTATAAGAATATTCCGATATAATATGATGCTTTTTCTGCTATTAAAATAGATACAAAGATATCTGTTTTACGTCCCGATAAGGCAGGATGATGTGACAAACAAATTATTCTACTAAAAACAACAAGAACTTAGTTTTAGTTACCTGATAACCTAACAACAAACGCGCGAAAGTAAGTAAGTAAAAAGTCACAAACTAAAAAAGGGATTATTTTTTAAACAACAAAAGCTTCGAGTTTGGAATTAATTTTTTTCATACCCTTTAATTTTTTTTTTCATACTCTTTATTAAGTGCCAGTAACATAGTTTAGCTATTAAAACCTCTTTAGAACTAAATTGTTACCAATATTGTACAAAAATTAAAACCGCCCGTTTTTTTTTTGCAAAGGGGTGTATTATGTTTACGACTTTTTAAGGTTTACTGGAAGCGATCGTCCTTTGAGATAAGCTTTCTCATTTTAATTCCGAAATGTCATTATTTATATAAAATAATTAATATGCAACAACAAGAGCTATTACATTTATTTAAAAATCACATTAACTATCATTTAAACGATTTATATTATAAACTTGTTTTTTTAAACGCGTGTTCGAAGTCAATAAACGAAGCAATCAATGCTCTTTGTGTTCTGTCGTTAACGAGTTGCTTCCTACGACAAAACAAAGAAAAAAGGCTACTGGAAAGCACACACACTTAGTATTCTCGTCGGTTTGTGCCGTGCGCTCAGGCGCATTGTTACGATACAAAACAACTTGTATCTCAAGGACACGTCTTCCTATGTTTTTTGTCATCTAGTTTTTGTTCCAGTTCAATTTCGCAATATACACTAGTGTCGTCGTTACACTGGACTTCACTTTGTAGTTCAACTTTATTTCCGGAATTTGGTATAGAACGAAACTTTACTTACCATTATATTTATTTTTTTTATATTCTATCTGTATTAGTAAGGTGAAGTTATCAAATATGCTCCATCAGGCATTATATTCTGAAATCCGGAGATCAGAAGCCTGCGGCAATCAGTTGCTGGGCATAAGCTTTTCGCAATAGGCCCCAACATCCTCCTACGTCCTATCATCTACGACATGCTCCCCTGTGTAAACCATCACTTAATGTAGTCGGGGGTTCTCACACAATCTCACACATCACGTGTTCTCATCTCCAGCACTCATCTTCTCCCACGCTTGTCTTTTCTCTGACAAATGTGACCAGCTCATTACCACTTCAGTTTGCTGATTCGAAGGACTATATCGGTAACTTGGTACTCCGTTGGATTTATTCATTACTGCAAACATATTTAGTGTGATTTTAGAACACCGATCTTTAGCATTTATATAATATTAAGTCTAATTTAAAATCTAAATACAATAGATTAAGTGATCTTGGTGATTGATAAGTTGGCTGATTTCGTGTTTACTTCTATCAAATCTTATAATTTGAATGATAAAAAAAACACATTTTATCATATCAAGATTAGTACTCTGATCAATTTATTTGCGTACGTTATATTTACGCATTCTTTACCGTATCAACTCAGTCTTCGATTAATGACTAAGTTTCATAGTAAGGAAAATTTCCTGTCATCAATTTTGCTACGGTTCCGCCGTACGTGATTTGATTTAATACCGCTATTTCTATTGTATTTGGTACTTTTTGATGTAACGATGACAAACTCATTCTTCTCTAAATCTTTTTTTGAAATATTCAATTTAGTGACAAGTTTATTCACTGCAGGCTTTCTTGTTATCACTGAACTAGGTCAATCCTTTGTTCGTCAGTCCATCAGTAGCTACATATTTATACTTTAGCTTCTTTGAACTCGAGTATTTTCATTTCGCATATATCCTTTTTAATATTCCGATTCACTTTTGTTGATGAGTGTATTTCTGTTATGATCTCATCAAGTACTTTAAATTTGGAGATATTTTATTTTTATAAATGTGATTTAACTTCTGATGTTTTCCATGATTATAATATTATATATGATTATTTATAAACTTCGATAAGCTTTGGCTCAAACTCCATTAAAAGTTTTAAACACTTTCCCTGGGGATATAGAGTTCGCTTAATTTTCATTTAGCGGGGCACGTTTATAATCCCGTCGAGTGCCGTTCGTTTGGGTCACTATATGGGTCACGACCTTTTTGATAACGAGAGTCTGCCCTCCTATCCTCTCTTCCCTTTGTATATTCTCAAGTGTCAAAGTCTTAGCTAACGAGATATTTATCTTTGCTTCGTCGACGTGTTTCTTTTTATTTAAGAAGGGGATACTTTTACTTACATTTAGTAAAGAAATATTATTAAACACCTCTTTAAATATGTCCGTTGTCTTTTTATTGTTAAAATATTGTGTTTGTAATAGTTCATTTTAGTTCTAGTGATATGAAAGATTTGTTTCCATCCAAGAATTGTTCATAATCATCATAATGTCAAATCCTTTGGAAAAATCGATTCCTTTATCTGTAGCAAGATGGACAGGCTTGTTCAATGTCCTCACTCTTCCAGGCATCTGCATTTAATGAAATCATAAAGACTCTTTGTGAAATTGATAACAATATAAACGCTTTTCCGCGCTTCGTCTTGGGGTGTTAGTGTAATCTGGACGTAGGCTACATACATACCAGCTTCATAGTCAACCTTGGAATTTAAAGTAACTGGTGCTACCAACAAAACAACATCGTCAGTGACCTTGTGTGAAACCAGTATGAAAAACAAGAGTGCGCCGTGCCTGTAAACATGTACGACGCATACCCCGCGGCACATCAAAAGCTTCAGTTTTACGAGCGCCGTGCTAACCGCGTATTGCGATTTTGTTTACCGTATGCAAGGTCGCCGTTGGTGATCTTTTAATTACACGTATCGATTTATTGCCATTACCTGTGTCCACTGGCGTCTTTGCGTATACATATTTAACTTGTCATAAAAGTTGGGTCAACATTAACTTGTTTGACGTTTGTGTATATAAAATTTTATATTTATCCGAATTCAAATTTACACATGTAACATTTTTTAGACGCTCTTCTTCACCTGTGAGTGAACTAATAGTCTTCAGTGAATATTGAATTTGTAATTTATTTATTAAAAAGTCACAAAATTAAACTCACTTGCTACGCCATACACAAAGGTTTTACTGTATACCATTTTTCCATTTTGTGATGTTGTATGTGTATATCACATATATAATTTTTATTATAATTTTTTAAAAATTTCTTTCCACGCACCACCGCTGTATGTAGACTTTTATGTACTGTATGTAGAGGGCTATTTCTGTGTAAGGTCTATGGTGTTGCAGATTTCTATGGTTGGCGTTGATTGCTACCATCAGGCGACACGCTTGCTCGTTCGCCTTCCTAATTACGATGCGTTATTGGAACCAAAAAACAAGACTACACTGTTTTTTAAAAATTCTGATGATGATTTTGCTTTTCTTAAAAAATCTGACTATACTGTCTGACTGACATACTGTCTCATTTCATTAATAATAACTAAAAGAGCTATCTCGGTGTCTGGTAATTATTATCTGTAACTGAGAATTGATGCCTAAAAGGCAGACAACGCTTTTGCTATGCCATGTGCCATGGGCGCTCTGCGGATATCTTTGGACGGCGTTGATTGCTTTCCATCAAGTGACACGTCTGCTCCTTTGCCTTCCTATCCCATAAAAAAAAAAGTTCCTAACCTAAAACATATAATTATATTATTCTTTATCTCAGTCGCTGATCACTTGTCTGTGGGATATTTTTTTATTTTAGGATGGTTATAATACTATCGGTCGATCGTGAGAATGTCGTCTGTGTATTTGTAGGAGGTACCACAACGAACATTGCAGGTTTATATTACCTGTTGTGTATACCTGCTTGAATGTCAATTGAATGTTATTGGAAATAGTATGGTGTGTGATTTTGTTAACCCAATAATGAATTCGTTCTTAATTTTAACGTGCGCAATCAAAAATATTTACACACATTAGATCATTCTCTACTGGTTTTTATCGTCTAATTTTACCGACGACCGTTTAATGTGAGTAGACTTTGAACATGAATATTACATGAAGCGTGTTGTGGTATTATTTTCAACATAAATCGAATAATAATTCGTTTATTTCCTTCTCTAACTCCCATTACTTCCTTCTTCCCTTATTAGTTACATTCTTATGCTAACGTAAAATCTGTATACGAGTTATCTATATATATTTAGGTACTTTTCGGGGCAAAACGGGCTACTTAGATAAAAACATACTATATTTTATTAAGAAACTATTATATATTATTAATGGAGTCAGGCGTTACTTTGCGGAAATCCATCACTATATGGACAGTCAAAAGTTTTACTTAGCTAAGATCCGCGACAAGCAAAACAATAACAGAAAATTAATAATGTGTGTTTTGCCGTTGGGTTTAGTGGATTTATTTGGAACTTAAACCAAAAACTTACCGAAAAATCGAAATACCGAAAAGTGAAGACTTATATTATATACCTGAAGATGCCTCGTGTTGGGGCAAAACACGTGTCGTGTACAAGATGGAAAAGTGATAGTGTGTGTTTGGCGTTGTGTATAGTGGTTGGTGGGTGGAGAGTTAATGGCCGATTTTTCGGTAAGTTTTTGGTTTGAGTTGCAAATAAATCCACTAAACCCAACGGAAAAATACACATTATTAATTTTCTGTTATTGTTTTGCTTGTCGCGGATCTTAGCTAAGTAAAACTTTTGACTGTCTGTCTGTTGATAATTTTGAATTTACCACAATAACTTTAAAAGCGTAACGTTTTTTTAAAGGTTTTAAGAGTGGCATTGTAATATGTTCCAGAATTGTGTAGACAACTGTAAATCAATGGACGTTGTAAATATCATGAATCATTGATACACACGTGATGTCGAGCGCTACTTGTACCAATGTAGGTGGTTGGCCTTAGTGGGCTCGGCCTATCAATGAACGATTACAAGGACTTTTGCTTCTAACGCCTTCGCTGCTTACTTTACACTCGTTTTATCACGTGCGTTTATGAGAGTGTGTTGTATATATATGTGGGCTGGGTTTTGAGGTATAATATATATATATATATATATATAAATGTATATTTATTAAGCCTCCTTATCGCCCCTACAAAATCGATTTTGTTAAATATTTAATTTAATTTTCAAAAAATATTTTTGATATTAACGTTACGTTGAAAGTTTTCTTTCTTCATGTTTTCCTCTTTCTGCATTAAATTCAAATTTTACATCTTTTAATTTTACGTTTCAGAATATTTTCATAAAAAATATTTATGGTATATAAAATCAATTGTAAAAACCATATATGCCGCCATATATTTTTTCTCTTAGTAACATAGTCACCGACACAGCTCTTCAAGTCAGGAAATTGAAGTGTCATTGGCCTGGTTGTGTTTGTCGGGGAACCAACAACCGTTGGAGTAAACGAGTGCTGGAGGAGTTGACTACATCTTGGCAGACATATGGGATACCTCCCGACCGAATGGAGCACCGATTTGTGCAAGGAGGTTGACAGGAAATGGATGCGTGAAGTCGAAATGAGAGCTAGGTGGCGCGTCTTAGAGAAGGACCATGCCATTTTATGAATGACACACTAATGAAATCATTTATCAGTATGTTTAATTGTGACAATATCGCTAGCATTTGTATAAGTCTGTTTATCAATTTTGATATTACTCTAAATAAGATTCTCGATTTATTTTGTATTCTAGTTCAAATCAAATTGTGCAGCTTCTCTGCGATATATATATATATATATATATATATATATATATATATATATATATATATATATATATATATATATATATATATATATATATATATATATATATATATATATATATATATATATATATATATATATATATATATATATATATATATATATATATATATATATATATATATATATATATATATATATATATATATATATATATATATATATATATATATATATATATATATATATATATATATATATATATATATATATGGTTAACTTTCGGTATAGTTATTTGCATAACGTATCTCAGTTTCGTATGATGCTAATTAATGTTAGTCTAATCTGTATTTTTTACATTTTGTAATGCGGCGGTCATTGACTCCGAGACTGACTAAAAAATGAAAAGTTTGTGGTTCACATTCTAATTTAGATTCAACCATCATAATTTTCTATTACCATTCTTTCTTCTATCAATCCAATATTACATTGACTGAAGGGGGGATATAATTGAAAAGAAAAAAAAAATTGGATTCCAACAACAAAAATACATTAATTTAAGCGATTGCTCCGTGATATCTTTGGTAGCCGAGATCACAAAATTATTGTTATGCTTCTTTTTAATTTTTTTTTTGTTTAATTGTATAGTATTTCATTATTAAATAAGTAACCCTATTATTAAATGTAGCCATGATGTGTGCAAATTTAAAGAGTTATAGTCCGGGCCTTGTTAAATTGATATTATATGGTATTCTTTAAGACTAACTTGTTTTTGTGCCAAATAAATAAATTCGTAATTCCACTTCCACGTGTCTATGACGTTAATTCCATTGATATAACTAATAATTTGTTTTGCTTTCTTCCCTTTTAATTTCACGATGTTTAGAAACCACGCATTATATTCTTCAGTTTTCAAATGGATGTATAGACGGCACGAGCACTAGACTGTCAACTTTAATAAAGTCATATAGTCGTTATAAGTTTACGACTTATTTGAACAACGGCTGAGCACTAAACTAGCTATTCTCTTTTATATATGATACCGCATTAAACTTATGATAGTTAATTTGATAGTTTAATTCATAGTCTAATTTTATCATACTCTAGCTATTAATAAAATGGATTAGAAAACTGCAAATTCCTATATAAAATTTTCTAAGGTACTGTGGCATGCCTACCGTACTGTTCACGGCGACACCCGGGATCTTTAGGGGGGTTCTTCTATAAATGAAATTCTTCCAATGGATATTAATTTATTTTTCTTGTTTCAATATCATATGTACATTTATATCATATTCATATTTATTCTTTAATATATTTTATTAACACTTCAATTAAATTTATATATATATATATATATATATATATATATATATATATATATATATATATATATATATATATATATATATATATATATATATATATATATATATATATATATATATATATATATCAATGTTTTAGGCCAAAAGGGTGACATGTCTATTCAAGAGACGTCAAACGAACTAATATTGTGTTTTTATAGAAATCAATATATTTCTTTTTTATTTCAAACTTTTAATAACGAATTTAAAAAGAAATAATATAAAAAGGTTTATTGCATTAGTGATACATTTATTAATGTATCACTACAGCACATAGAGCATTTGTCGGAGAACCGACAATCCTTGGAGTAGACGAGTAGACGTAATGTGGGACGCCCCCCTGCTAGATGGAGCGACGATCTGCGCAAGGCGGTCGGCAGAGACTGCATGCGTGTAGCCGAAGATCGGGCTAGGTGGAGCGCCTTCAGTGAGGCCTATTTCCGGCAGTGGACTGCCGTGGGTTGATATTGATATTGATAGAGCATTGTGCTCGTCGAACACTGCTCGTGCAGCGAGTCATTAGGGCAACCGCCCCCCGGTCCTAGGTGCCGCTGTTCCTAGCGGCTTTTGGGCGTCCTTTAACGACTTCTCGTCGTCGAGATGTGGCTGAACCTATTCCTACGTTCGGTCCGTTGCTGGCCCTCCATCCTCGCGGGAGCCAGGTGGCGACAAAAGGATTTCGCGTGGAACAAAAAAAAAAACTTGAAAAATGAAAAATTCTTTACTTCCTGTCAATAGATGGCTTTCGTGACGGCTTTATAGTTTAACGGACGTGTTGTCATATAAAACTGTTGTTTCTTTTGTGCGATTTGAAAAGTATTGCATACCTAAGTACTAACATTCCAGGAGAAGGTAAGCCTACAAGTAGATATCATTTTCGTTAATTTGAATTAAATAAATTGTTGGTGAAACAAAGTTTATTTGGTTATCTATTGTAGTTAAAGATAAATATTGCAATCAAGTCTGCATTTACTGAGAACTGAGAAGTCATACGTTACTACTTCTTGTATTCTGTGAACTTTTTCACCAGCTAAAGCACACATATCAATCCCATGTACATATATGAATACCAAGTCAGCAGTAATGTTTGTAAGTCTCGCGTGACTGTCACGTCAGAAACGGGCGGGGACAGAATCCACGCTAATAATTTAATGTGACTTCAAGTGTTCTCAATTGCATGCAGGTGCATACTAAACATGTCTGGCAATTTGTGTATAAAGCCTTACATATACATACATACATACATATCATCACGTCTGTTTCCCTTAGAGATAGACAGAGACCACAGATCTCCATCTGCTAAGATCTCGGCATACTTTCCTTGCTTCCTCCACACTCATCACTCTGTTCATAAAACTTCGCCGGTTAAAGATCCTTTTGACCTAGCCTTTCTTGAGGAAATACTGACATTCCTTAATAATAATGATACCATTTTAATAAGGGCCCTGGTCGCCATAATATCGCAACGCAGAACTAGAATATTCTAAGCTCTAGACTGCGATGATTATACCCTTACGGGCATCAGGTGTGATCATATGTATGTATGTACGTATTGTACTTTTCCACCGCAATAATTGGGCCACTTTCAGTGACCCAATTATTTTTAAAGGGTGTTTCAAATATCCATATTTATCATTAATTCAATTTATTTAATAAATAATAAAAGACTGTTTATATACTTCATACTTAGAAACAATAGAGTTATTTCATATAATAGATAATCTAATATAATACGTTTATATCCTATTTATGCATTCATTTTAATCGGCTATTTTTTTTATATATTTTGATTCCTTATTTTCTCAGTCAAATGTTTTATTTAGCTAGCTACGAGTTAAGATCCGCGACCGGCAAACAATAACAGAAAATTAATAATATGTGTTTTCCTGCTAGATGAAGTGGATTTATTTGGAACTTAAATAAAAAACTTACCGAAAAACGGCCAGCAACTCTCCACCCACCAACCACTATACACAATACCAAACACACACTACCACTTTTCTACCCAATCGGTAAATTATTCACCCGATTTAAACGCGCGCCCGAAAAGACGACGCCCGCGTAACGTGTTACACGATCCGGACGACGAAACAGCGTCGTTCGGATCCACTCACGACACCAACACTCACACGCACCCCGGCCCTAGCCGAGGACGTAGAGTAGGGAACACTTCTACACCGGCCGCTTACACGAGATTCTCTCACGTACCCGGTCGGTTTTCACCCCCTAGACCTTAGGGTCTATGGGACTAATAGGGACTATAGTTACTAAAGTTCAACCTCCCCTACATGTTTAACGTAGAATCATGACGAGTTTAAAATCAGCACACACACATATGTGTACCTCCGACACGGCATCAGGCCGATGGAGTCTGCGATTTGCGCAGATTCCCAATTATATTTTACTTGCCCGCGGGCTATCAGCCCGCGGGCCCTGAATACGATAAAGCTGTTAAAGCCAATAGGCTACCAGCATTAACATCTTCGAATCAATCCACTTTTCTACCTTGTAAACGAAACGTGTTTCGCCCCAACACGGGGCATCTTCAGGTATAGTAACACTCTACGGAAGACAACCGAAGAACCGAAAAGGCACTTTTCGGTTGTCTTCCATAGTGTCTACCGGAGAGTTGCTGGCCGATGGATTTCCGCAAAGTAACGCCTGACTCCATTAATAATTCTACCGTTATCGTTTATTTTCACAAGTTCACCATATAAATACGATGTCTATTGTATATGAAACTATTTTGTGATTCAGTGTGCAGTAATTAAATTACAGCAATTTACAAATAATGTGTCCAATTAATTGTCTTGCTGTTCAAGTTGTCTTGTTACGTTGCGTTCCGATTTAGCTACTGTGAAACATTAAATGTAATGAATGGAGCAATCAGACTTATTTATAGCGTTAGTTCCCGCGATTCCGATTCTCAACCGATCCTTATGGAACTGATAAACATCTTGCGCCGCGGTCATTCTTGCTTGCTGTGAAAATTATACATACATATATATGGTCACGCCTGTCTCTCGTAGGGGTAGGCAGAGACCACACATCTCCATCCGCTACGATCTCGGCATACTTTCCTTGTTACCTCCACACTCATTACTCTCCTCATGCAAGCCCGCCGGTTAAGGGTACTCTTGACCTGGCATTTCCTAAAAATGTCAGCAATTTGGTCAAGGTATGTTTTCCATGGTCTTCCCTTACTGACCCTTCCATCCATATTCGCAACGTGAAAATTATGTTGACTTTAATCGCTTGTAATGTTTTATATTTTTCTTTCTTTAATTTACTTTTCGTCTGTGAAGTTGGCATTCACAGACAGTTAATGGGCATTTTTGCATTTCATTTTTATTTCAGTTCAATCTGATTATTTCTAACTTCGTTACTTTGTTTTTTATGGGTTATGGATGTCATAGAATACGTATAAATTTGTTTCTGTGGGATAGGAATGTCACAGATAGAAGTGAGCAAGCGTATCACCTGATGGTAAGCTATCTATCCGCCCATAGGCAACTGTAACACAGTAATTAGCACAAATGCGTTGCAATTTCGTGGGTTTAAGTGTATAATCCAATTATATACATTAAAAACAGAGTATGCTTTATACAAACACATAATACACGCGCATATTCACACCGCTTCTACAGTAGATATGCGCGGAGCCAATGGTCGCGGGTTCGATCCCCGCATCGGAATAAATATATGTGTGATTTACAAATATTTATTCCGAGTCTGGTAACCCCGGCAAACCGCATTGGACAAGCGTGGTGGGCTAACGTCCGTTCCTCCAGAAATGGAGAGGCCCGTGCTCAGCAGTGGGACATATATGGGCTGTAAAAATAATATGGTGCACAGCAGGCGAACTTAGTTCACTACCAGTCAACCTGCAGCCGAAACATAGAAAACTCATTTGGAAGTGGTGCAGCTTTCAATGAAATAAATTAAAAACTACTATATATTTTTAGACACACTACATTTATATGTTGAGTTCGTCTAGTAAAATAGTTTTAATTTTAAATTTTTACAATACCGAAACACAATAAAACTATGTGATTTAACGATAGAACACTTGTGTCAATTGTAACGTTGCTAAACAAAAGATAAGATGGTGCTAATAGTTTGTAGTGCATACCAAAGATAACAACAATCAACAACTTTATCATATTCTGTACACACCGACTTTAAGGAAAAAATATACATCGTCTAATTATAGTCAAAGATTTCGGAGAAGAATCTCTAAAAATATGTCACAATAAAAAAATAATGGAGAAAATCCAACGTTTTTACTTACAGTCTAATCAATATTTCGTGGTCGCCGATTTTGCTAGTTTATGGATATTTCTAAACAGTTTATTTTTCTCTATAGTCATGAATATTTCCAAGCAAGAAACCTTTAAGTGTTCTCCTTCTTTTCTTAAATTATTTCAATCATTTCTCTACGGTTACATTACTTTGTCTCATCGAATGTCTTCCATAGAGTCTACTAGAGTCCTACCATAGAGTCTAAGATGCCTTGCGTCATGTGAAACACGTGTGACTTATTAGACATTTAGATATGTACCTTTTTTTTTTTGTGAAATTATTATTTTTATTTTTGGCCTTTAAAAGACCTTAATAACTTCGTAGAAAAGACTCAAAAACTAAAAAATAACTGGCAGAAAAGGCGACAGTAAGTCTTTAAAACTACAAAAATGTTATACATTTATAATAATACTAGACGGCCCGTTGAACTTCGTTTCACTTACAATTTATGTTCTCCTGTATTTAACTTCTTCTGGTATGTTAGTACTTAGGTATACAATAATTACTTACACACAAAAAAAAACTACAGTTTTTTTTATAACAATACGTCCGTTAGACGATAAAGTCGTCACGAACTACATCTATTGGAAGTAAAAGGACGAAAAAAATTTTTCATTTTCAAGCTGTTTTTTTGCTTTCCCTTTATTTTTTTATTCGTAATATTCTCTGTATTAAAGCGAAGAAAATAAAAAAATAATTATTCTAATCGGTCGAGTCGTTTTTGAGTTTTAACGAGACTCGAAGTAGCTCCCCATTTTTATGCATATAAAAGATAATATTATATGTTACAGTGAATACGAAGCTATATAAATATGGTTTAAATCAAAGGCATTTCCGAACTAATACGAATTGAAACCCTCAAAAAAAAACACTCTTAAAGTTGGGCAACACTTCTTCAATGCTTTGGTGTTGTATGTTTATGGACTGCCTTGATTGCTTTACATCAAGTGACACGCGCCCGCTCGTTTGTCTTCCCATCCTATATCATTGTTTGTGGCTTAATTTTCTTTTTACGATGGGTTTACATGAGCCAATCGTCGGAACGTCCTATCACAATAGGCACACTCGGCATATTCCTCTCTAGTTAGGCGACAAGTACATACATACGTACGTATTGATTGAAATGTCTGTGACATATTCCACTTTAATAATTGCAGCACATATTTCTGTTATCGCGTTCATCGGTCCGTTATCATCGCACGACATGAATCTATAAAAATTACGTAAACCAACCGCTGATATCTCAATTGCACCATTAAACTGCCGCTCTTTATTATATGTTCTAGACTTTTTGGTATATCGTTCAAATACATACATATCGTCGTCACGTCCAGTAGGGGTCTGCATAAGCTACTATCCCGGCACACCTTGCTTCTTCCACACTCATTCATCCGTCCTCTCACATCGTAGCGAAACGGCTCTCCGTTAGTCGCTTCTCGCCCTCGTGGGAATCAGGACCTGACGGGTGGCGAACCATGTCGCCGTCACTTTAAACAAATTAGGTTTATTAAAATTCGCTATAGTGAAACCCACGAGCCGCAAGGGAGGATGGACACTTTCCTTAAAAGACTGGCAACGCTTCTGCACTGCCTATGGCACTGGGGATGTTTATGGGCGGCGTTGATTGTTTTCCATCAGGTGACACGCCTGCTCGTTTGCTTTCCTATCCCATAAAAAGTCATAGATACATTATCATTATCATTAACAGCCTGCGGCAGTCCAAAGCCTTCTCCAATGAGATGAGAATGAATATAGGCCTTCTCCAATGAGTCCACCTAGTCCTACACTCCTGTTCAGATCGTCGCATCATCAAGCGGGAGATCGTCTCACACTACGTTTGCCGAGACGCGATCTCCACTCTAGCACTCGTTTATTCCAGCGGTTGTCGGATCTCTGACACATATAGCCAGACCATTGCCACTTCAGTTTACTAATTAAAAAAATTATTTCGGTGACTTTGGTTCTCTAGTGGATTTCTTCATTTCAAATCGGAGTTTCTCTGGTGGATATGCCACCAGAGAAACTCCGAGCATATCTCTTTCCGTAACTTTCTGAGCGATTCTGAACTTGTGAAGCAAACGGACTCTCAGTGTCCACGTTTCGGCGTCGTTACTAATACATACATCCTTTATTTCATTTATTATTATGGCGTTTTGTATACTCACTTAAAATAATTAAATATTGGAATTCTTCGGACGTCATAAATGGCTCGACTTGTAGAATATCACAATAAAACTATGTCTCTAAATTGTATATATAAATACCTATAATTAAATTTTAAATGTCGGCGCTGGGCATTGATCTTTGTGTTATTCCCACACCAGAACGTTATTCCTTGATAACCTAATCGCTTAGTGATGAAGCAACTGTTTTCGGTGTCAGTGGTCGCAACTTCGATTCTCGCATCGGGATACATATATTTTGGGCCTACAGATAAGTATATTAATTCCAAGTTTGGGTAACTCTTTGAACAAGCGTTGTGGGTTATCGCCCATTCATCTACAAATGGGGAGCCTTGTTCCCAGCAGTGGGAAAACGCAACGTTATTCTATCTCGTTCGCGACTGAACGTTTGAGCCTTTTTACATAAATCACGGCTTTACATCGCGATTTTATGTAATAAGACTCAAACGACTAAAGCAGATTTATCTGATCTTGTTTTCTGTAATTCATACGTATCTTCTCAGAACTGGTATAGTTTATGACCGGCACGTGTCTGTGAGATAAGTCTGCATAGTGTGAACTATCACGTAGTACGAAGGGCGACGTCATCACTAAATAATATAGGTACATTAGCACTGACGTCGAAGCACCAGCAGTCAATGCGTGATAACGAGTTATGTTGCAGGCAGGTTGTTGATTCGGGCAGTTCTCAAAACCTCTAATCGTAATGATTATGGATCGATTGACAAATACAGCAGAATTCGTATTATCCCTTATCACTACCAACTTTCATCGACGTAAATATAAACTCAAATTTAGTTTTATACACTCAAGTTTGACTTTATGATCGGTTGATTTGTGCGTCGTCCGGTTTGTATAGCTATATACATAATATATATCTGAAATAAATTTTTTTGAAATTGAAATCAGCGCGTAATGATCAAAACACATGGATCATCACAGCCCCTATGCTTAGTGAGAACTTTTAATTGACGTTACACTACTACACAGGTGTATTATTACATTGTATGCTTTTTCTTCTATTTTTTAAGCAGTTGTAAATTTTACTCAGTTGTTAGTTAATTTGTTTTTTTTTTCTCTACATTTTGAGTATGTGGGTCATTCATTCAAAATTTACAAATTTAATTTTTTTTTTTATATATATTCACGCCTATCCCCCGCAGGGGTTGGCAGAGACCACAGAGCTCCATCCGCTACCATTCTACGCAGCGAAACGGCTCTTCATTAGTCGCTTTACGCCCTCGTGCGAATCACAAATTATTTTACAAAATATTATCATAATTTCTTTATTTTTAAGACTTAAGGCAAACGAGCAGGCATGTGACCATGATGGAGAGAAATCAATGCCGCCCGTAGACATCCGTATTGATATAGGCATTGCAGATGCGCTGCCAGCCTTTGAGAAATGTGTACACTTTGTTTTTAGAAGATTCCGATGTCGTATATGTAAGTTCGGCAACACATCTGGCGCTAAAACCAATCCTTATCGACTTTGGTTTGTAATGACGTGAAAATACACACGTCACGCCGGCGATTAAATAAGATTTAGATAAACACTCTTGTCTGATAATATATCTAGATTATTCTATCTGTAAAATTTATCTATGTTAGTGTCATATATAAAATATTGTTGACTTTATCCATACTGTCTATAACTTAGTACATTATATACCAATTCTCGACGTAGCAATTTCTATTTTCTACGATCCTTTGCAAGCTCTAATTCTCTATACGTCTCTGCCTTGGCCTTTCTTTTACAACGCAGCAGTGAGGAGGTGTTGCTGACGGTCGCCATATTATTTTTCTGTTTTTGTTTGCCTTTCGCTAATCTTGGCTAAATGAAATTCAAACTGTTCATATAAAAAAGGATTAGTGAAGTCACGCCTGACGCCATTAATCATCGATAGCATTATATCTTGTTAGCGTTCCGTACGCTGAGTGCAGGAGTTCAGAAGTCCAATTCCTTTCCCCTCCCTTTATTTTCTTATGTCTTCCTATTAATTCTTGATTACCTTATTAACATCCTTACAATGAAGTATATCATCCATAGTTTCGCTTGCTCGTTTGGTTCTCTTTAGTATATAAAAAAAAAACTATATCTATGTGTCTTTTCAATCCCGTTATCACGCCCACAAAACTTGCTTGTATAAGTATCAATTCATCTAAAAATATATCAAAGACTACTACGACGCGTTAGAAGCAGTCGTCATTACTAAAAACAAACATGATATAAATAATATTTTGTATATTTATTTATAACGTCGCCCTTGTATCAGTTGTTTTGTCGTGTCGTTAGTCTACGTTTTCTGGAAGACCCAAACATTGCGATCGAATCAGCCAATGAGTCGTCAACTTTATCGGAGAGGTCAAAGAGCGAGAAGTATTCGGCTAGTACAGTACTATCTAGGGTTGGTAACTACATACTTTTTAGTAACACATATATATATATATATATATATATATATATATATATATATATATATATATATATATATATATATATATATATATATATATATATATACTATCGCAGCAGGGCCGTAGGCAGAGGAGGAATGCTTTTCAATATAACTTAACAATATAACCTTTGAGTTCAATTTAAAGTGATCGTTCACTGTTGGAAATTCGGCCATAACTCATTAAATTTGAACTCATAACTTTGAACAATATAACACATACATACACATATTCAAGTATATGTTACTACATATAGTTTATCTTTCTGCACTCCTTTTACATGTGTACTTTGACTGTGCCAAATTTCACACTCTTCAGAGTTCGCTTAAAAAGGTCTACAATTTTTTTCTTTACGTATTGATAAATCGTTTTGAATAAATATTATGCTTGTATTTAAATTCTGACAGTTTAAAAGGGTAACTGTCGATTTTCTTACTGCTTCATCAACTTTGCTAATTCACTGATAGATAAAAAATATTATCACTATTCACACGTACTTTTAAAGGAATTTTTATTTGATTCAAAACACTCACTTTGGCTAAGTTAAATGGCCATAAAAGCTTCGAACGGTGAACAGAAAAGACTTCAGAAAAAAGCCCAGCTGAAGACAGGGTTGTGCAATGGAAAATGAAACACTCTGTCCAAGCTAGGGGGAACTTCGTGTGTCGGCAACAGAAACTTCCGCCTGAGTTTCGATCTACATTGGCCTACTTGGAGATCTCTTAATAGACTCGTTAACAGGTCGTTGCTGACATAACGTGTACAAATGAGGCTATATCACACCGCAATGTGAGGGATGCGATTGTTGGATAGCAAGCCAATCTGTTGAACATCAACTGCTCATTGTGCTCTAACACCTGCATATTCAAAAACAATCCCGAAGCAAATGCTGCTGCAATTGCAGTCGCGAATTACTGAGCCCAAAAGATATAAATTTAACTACTTACTCGAAAGAAGATTTGATTCAAATACGTCCGTAATTTTGAATAACACTTTTTATTTCAGAATCGCTAGCAGCCCTAGTAACATCTGACTTGATATATTTGTAAATGTTAATTTTCACGTGACAAATGACGTAGCGGCGCTGTCGTGTTCGTAACGTCACCCGTTTATCGGACGTGCCGCTCGCGTATACTACGCTCCGGTATAATTGAGCATTTCATTTATTGTCGTGGTATTGTTTTTAGCATTATACATACATTTTGATAACAATGTAGCTATCGTCAAATCCGCTTGCTCATTTAGCTATCGGTTCTATTAAAAAAATATTTACACAATATTAATTTTGTTGTGTCTACAATGAGGTTAGAATGCTGAAGATGCTGTGTTACTTCAGTCTCCTTCAAACCAAACTAAACTAATAAGCGGTCTAGATTTATGAATTTTCTTATAAGAGTCTTCACACCTATAATTATTTTTTTTTATATATTCACGCCTATCCCCCGCAGGGGTTGGCAGAGACCACAGAGCTCCATCCGCTGCCATTCATCGCAGTGAAACGGCTCGTCATTGGTCGCTTTTCGCCCTCGTGAGAATCAGGACGTGACGGATGGCGAACCACGTCGCCGTCATTTTCGACAAATTAGGTATATTAAATTCGTCTTAGTGAATCCCACGAGCCGCAAGGGAGGATGGAGGTCAGCCCCAGCAGAGCCCTGTATGCTGAGGTAAGGCACCATAGTCCCCGGGGGAGCCCGACCCCGGGACGATCGGCACGTTTTACCTATAATTATAGAGAATTTTGTGATATTTTGTGTTCTAAAACTCGCTAAGCCACCTTCATTGTTAAATAAACAAATCATTTATTCTGTGGCCGATGAAAGCGATAGTGAGTTTCTTTATTTGGCCCAAGTTTTATGAGAGTCGTTAACTATGTGTATACGTAACTGCATCCATCTATGACCAATGCCGAGCAGGGAGTGTCAGCTCTTATCACAGAGGAATAAAGGCTATTTTTGCAAGGAGAATCTTGACAAATGACACAGATAGCTCTGTTGACGTCCGTACTAAAATGCTGATAACCAAAATTGGGTAGTTTCGCCAAGAGTTACGGCCGTTTGCAGTACGTTGACCTCGACTATTTTCGAAGTTCATTTTCCATACTATATTTAATCATAGTTTCTTTCTGTATCTTTATCTTCCAATTATCGGTCCAGCGATTGAAGTAAAGATAAAGATTGAATCGGCACAATATCACATAGCCGACATGCTGCTAATGAACGGTTTCTCATTGAAACTTTTATCGAATAATTGTTGTGTAGTTTCTGTCTGAAGGTCGAGGCGCTTTGCGGGCGTAGTTTTAACCTTATTTCAGTTTTTTTATTTGTCCTTATTTCATTCTTCGTTTCGTAAACAATACTTACTTTCTACGTTTTTGTTTTGATTCTTTCTATACATCTTTTATGGAGAAGCTCGTAGTCATTGGCGAAGTGGAAGCAAAGGGAGCCGTGGGTCGTAACCCAACAAGGTGTTTAAAATGCTTGTCTTGAAAATATTTGACGCAACAGATCACGCTGAAGACCAACAAGGATGGTAGCAGATTTGTTGCCGTGTAATACACGCAATCCAGACACCATAACGATACTCAGGCATGAGGAAACGAACCTAGGAAGAAGATACATATTTTAAGGCACTGTTAAGTCCAATTTTTTCCAAAGGAAGAGAGGAATTGTTTGAAATAGTTTCGATCGCTGAACTCCAGTACCGCACAACCCGTCACAATGAAGTTTCATCCCCACAATCTAGATGAATGGCAATCCAGTAACTTGCATTTTTCTCCAAATTTCTTTCACGCACCACTAGGGTAGTGATGGAGTGGTACCTCCAGCGGTATTAGAAATACCGCTGGAGATTGAAGAGAACCTATATGAGATTGAAGAGAACCTTAAAAAAACAAGTTTACACACTTCTCAAAGGCCGGCAACGCTTCCACAATGCCTATGGCACTACGGACGTTTATGGGTAGTGTTAATTGCTTTCCATCAGACGATACGCCTGCTCGTTTGCCTTCCTATCCCATAAAATTTATAGGAAATTCATTTGTACTAAACCAATAAGAAATCTTTTTCTGTAACTCAGTCATTACAGATTAAGTCGGTATATATACATTGCAGTACCTCATTCCCGTTTGTGTTCAAAGCAATAAACATTGCTGACACAGGCGATAAATGTCAGCTTTGTTTTATATACCTGGCGTCCCTCAGGACCCATTAATTGCCCATCCCATATTAACAGCTGACGTTATGTACCTGTTAAGCGTGCTGAGAATTTTAATCTCTATACTAAAATGTATGAACGCTAGTATAATATATATTATGAGCTGGTGAGAAAATTTAACTACTTGTTTATTAACCTGTTAACCGGGGAATACCCTTTTTAATTACACAGCCTATAACGGGCGCTCTTTCACTACGACGTGTCAGTACGTCTGCTCGGAGGATAGTAATAACCTATTTTTATTTGTTTATTTAAGCATAAAATACAGGTTTAAGCAAAAATATACAGTTAAACATCTACATAATGCCATTAAGTATTTTAGGGATATTTCTTTTAAATAAGGCCATTTCTTTTAATTTGTTAAACCAAAACATTTTCTTTTAATTTGATAAATTCCTCATCTAAAAACTTCCTAAAAAATTTCTTCTCCGCCTGTTCCTGGGCGCAACATATATTTCAAGGACGTATTCATATCTCTTACCCGTGTTTGATATTGCTTACGTTTGACGTATTTATTCGTCCCGCTCGGTTAACACTTTAAACTCTAATTAGTGAGCTAGGTTCGAACGTATTCGATCGTATTTGAGGACGAATAGTCATGAGAATTATGGTGTAAAAACGTGGTCCGCTCAGATGAACTACTTTATTACTTTCAGATGACTACGTTTACACATCAGTAGCAGATGCTACATAAGGTCAAAGACGCTTAAAGAGCTATGGAAAGGGGCTAGGTGTCGCGCCCTGGGGGAGGCCTACTTGAATTGAGTCTATCTGAGGAAGGCAGTATTGCGCCCGAACCCATTCTCCAATCGTGTCATGTGGAATTTAAAGGAGGAAATTCTTTCAGTGTTTGTTATTAAAATATCGTCATACATACATACATACATATCGTCACGCCTGTCTCCCGTACGAGTAGGCAGAGAGCACAGATCGCCATCTGCTAAAATCTCGGCATACTTTCCTTGCTTCCTCCACACTCATTACTCTCCTCGTGCAAGCCCCCCGGTTAAGGGAACTCTTGACCTGGCCTTTCTTAAAAACTTCAGCAATTTGGTTAAGGTATGTTTTTTGTGGTCTTCCCCTTTTTTTGCCACACGTCTTTCATCCATCCTCTCTATGTGCCCAAAACCATCTAAGCATCCCTTTCTCAACTTTTGTTGATGACACCTTCTTTTAGTTAAGAGTAAAACATACACTTTTGTATATTAAAACCCGGCCATAAATCTTTGCATCCCTATTTATTCAAATTGCGCACAGAACACTGAAATTTGTCATAGACATATTTAATATGGGTAAGTTCTAAAACATTATATTTGCATTGCGTTGCACACTCAATACGAATATAAAGTTTTAGAAAATATATTAAAAACTAATGTAAAAATTTAATAAATTACGGTCATATTTCGAGCATTGGGCGGTCACTAGTTCAAATAAATACTCTGTTATTAACAGAAAGATATACCTTTAGGATCTCAGATGTAGTCGTTACCCATATGGAGAATCGATAATTATATATTTTATAGAAACGCTATCGAAGCTTTTTACGTTTCATATTAGTCCGGAAATTGTACAGAGTTAAGTAGAGCCGAATAATGTCGTTACGACGCCCGCGACACAAAGTTGCTAAGTGATTCACACTCAGGGGGTGGCGGCTGCGAGAAAGGATAATCGTGTTAGGCACTGGGAGGAAAATTGATTGAGTATAATGAAATACATAGGCAATTGTGTCGTACAAAGTTGATATAAGATAGATAAAATTATAATTGCGTTATTTTACACCCATACTAATCTTAAACACAAAATACAATAATAGCTGCCTGTTGATGTGTATAAGCATCTACAACAATATACCTCATGAATTAAAACAATTGAATACAAGATTTTTTTTAAAAAGGACTATTTGAATGGTCAATAGATGGCAATATTTATAATACTCTAAGGACTTTGTGCTTTAGTTAGAATCGTTGTTAGATCGAATGTATGTAATAGATAAATCAATTATAATTTTAATGACAATGTAACAGTTTATTAATAACTTGATGCTTTGGCACCATAAGCGACTTATATATTTAGATCTCTGTGTATGTAATATTAATGATTTTGTTATAATAAGTGGCAGTGTGATGGAGCTTTTGAACGTCTTTTTCATCTTATACCTCACATTATGCAAATAAAGTATTATTATTATTATTACGGAGTTAAATGACTATTTCGCATCAGTTTTATGTCACACTGAAGTTGACGGACCGTATTGTATTGAAAAGAATACCCTTGCTTTTCAGATTAGATTTAAACGTTACCTTTTTATGGTATTAAGACGGCAAAAGAGCAAGCGTATCGCCTAACGCAAACCCACCAAAGCTGCCTATAGACATCTAGAACACTAGAGGCATTGCAGAAGTAATTTTTCTGAAAAACTTTTAAGATTTCGTAAATTTATCCATCTTGAACCATGACACCAAACCCGAGTTCGCTTATGAGGAAATACCTTTGTCAACTGCATGGCTTTCAAGTATGCACGTGCTATCGTTTACGGAAACCAATTAGTCCAATATAATTCCCGCGGCGGGTGCGTAATAAATACTCATCGGGCTGTTCTTGAATCTCTTCCTTGCCCGATGCAATCCTCGTTTAACAAGTAGTTTCGTGTAAACATATTTACGTTCTCTGAATAACAACACGGTCTTTTGACGAAACAGTTTCCTTTATAATAGACAAAGGAATTACTATTAGGTAAGAAAAAGTTACCTATGACGATGTATTAAAGGCTTTAAAAGATACTGCTAATCTTACAGCACGTTGAGAGTAACAAGGTGAAGTGTTTCACATTTGGTTTATCATAAAAAATTTCATTTGCTGAAGTTTTTAAGAAAGGCCAGGTCAAGAGTACCTTTAACCGGCGGGCTTGCGTGGGGAGAGTAATGAGTGTGGATGAAGCAAGGAAAGTATGCCGAGATCGTAGCAGATGGAGATCTGAGGTCTCTACCTACCCCTACAAGAGACAGGCGTGACGATATGTATGTATGTATGAAAAATTTATTTTCAATATCAAAAAAGGAAAAATTGAAGAGCGATAGACCAAGAAGAACTTTAACAGAGTGGACAATGAAAAGTTTTACTTAGCTAAGATCCGCGACAAACAAAACATAACAGAAAATTAATAATGTGTTTTTTCCTGTTGGATGAAGTGGATTTATTTGGAACTTAAACCAAAAACTTAGTGAGGGATTTCCGCAAAGTAACGCCTGACTCAATTAATCAACTTTAACAGACCTAGATAAATATACCTCTTGATATTTGTGAATACTTTCCGTAATATGACCCACTTTTTCGTTTGCTATCGAAGATATCATTAATTTTCATTTATTTCATCGTATAACACAGTATTATGCTCCCCGCACTTGATGCCAACGTCAGGACTTAGAACGTTTAACACGTCCGGGCTGGTTCAATCGTTCCCAACGAGCGCCCGCGGTAATTGGATCTATTCTCCCGAGATTGCTTACCTACATACACTACACCCAGCTGTGCATAGATTCAATTTTGTTTTCAGATAGCGTTCCATTTTTTGCCGTCCTTTTTTTTATTCGTTCTTAAGGGGTATCTTTTCCTATATAATAATGAATTAGGGCTTTTCGTTCCTCAAGTCTAGTTTATAACTAAGATTATAAGACAAGATTGACAAAATAATTTATTTAATATTTAATTTTTATTTATTTTTTTATGGCATAGGAAGGCAAACGAGCAGGCGTGTCACCTGATGGAAAGCAACCAATGCCGCCCATAGACATCCGCAATGCCATAGGCAGTGCGGAAGCGTTGCCGACCTAGAAGGAAAGTGAAATTATGGGAGTGGGAGTGGGAGGGAGAGTGGGAATCGGAGGGGGAGTGGGAGTGAAAATCGGAGTGGGAGTGGGAAGGGAGTGGGCCTCCAGAACTCAGACCGCTCACCGTACGAAGCGCGGTAAACAAGCTACCACTCAGACGTCGGTTTTCTGCGGGAGTGTGGTACTTCTCCGGGCGAGCCGACCCATTCATGCTACAGACAAATAATATGCCATTCTTCACAAAGTATTTGTGTGCAGCGTGGCTCTACCACTAGCAAATTTATTGTGTTTAGAGACACGTTGCGGAATTTTTTTCAAATCTCTTCCTACAAAGTAGTAGATTCTAGCAGCAGTCTGACTGAGATATAAAAATCAAACTCCTATTATACCCTTAACCGATCTTAAATAGAATTATTATATCACCGTCTAATCGTCAGGTTCCCCTTCTTTTATCATTGCAGTTGAAGTAGTTAGCTGATGTGACACGTGATTACCCCCTTATTTATCATCTAAATTACTACTTAAACTGTTTAAATTTCTAGAATTTTAGTAAACCATTCATTCGTTGAACTTCCAATGTTAAGGTAACAAGCCCCGTTATCAGTTAAGATTTTTAAAGGATTTAAATTTTACCTTTATATAATTTTTGTTTTCTTTTTGTTCCCAGAGGAAGAATGCTACCACTGCATGGCGAGTTTGGTGGCATCGAAGGAAAAGATGTTCATAACGCAGACGAAGCTTCACAACGAGGTCACGTGGAAGACGGTTATGCAGATAGCGAAGAAACATGCCGTAAGATCGCATTTTGATTTATCATCCGTTTTCATCTTTACTTGTTCCCGATTAGCAGATTCAATGTCAACTCTACCTCTATTGTATGCAGTTGACATTTCTGGGATTTCCAGCGCCGTAGCTGAATCGGATGGGGTAATATGGTCTATTGGACCACCGTTTATCCGTTTTCAAGAATCAACTTACCGCGCATAAATACTTTGTGGAAACAGCTACATCTCAACCAATACAACATTAAGAAAATATCACCATCACACACTAGACAGTCCATTGGAAGTTGGGGAGGCCGATTCTCAGAGGAGCAATGTTGCTGTAATTTCACACTTGTGAAGGGGATTGAGGATACTACCTATCCACTTTCATTTCTCGGAGGGTCCTCTCATGGGCAGGTCCTCTCATGTCGAGAGAATGGCTGATTTTACACCATCTATAATCAGTACAAACTGAACACCACCAGTGTCCAGTCCAGTAAACCCACACCGGGTTGTAGCGCCAAAGGAAGTCAGGAGTCCTCTCATACCAAACCTTTGGAAAGAAATGGGACGTTCTTATAGTGTCGAAAACTAGACGTCAACGATTCTGTAAATAACTCCTAGTTTTAAAGGCTTCTGAGTGTTTATTGAATTTCATCAGGTATTTACAATAAGCTCGTTTGCGCTCATGTGCCTTAAAAAAACTTTTTGTGCTTAATGTTTTGTCGACGAAAACTTTCTACACAAAAAAGTTTCTATTAAGTTTAATGCATTGCCGTTATGAAATATTTTTAGCACACATAAACTTGGCCGTAACAAAATCTTTATCAAATAATGGCCTCATAAACTGAAAGCGTTTTGGGGGATTTATTGCGCCGCGGCTGAGTTTGTTATCATGGCTGTATAAAAGTTTTATACTGGACGGCACGTTTTTATTTGCATGTAAGCGACTCAAGGAGTGTTCACACTGCTAACAAGATAATTTTACAATACATAAAAAGTGCCTAATTTCATCACGTGAAAACAATTTTTTTATCGTTTTCTTGATACTGGTATATTTCTTGATTTAATATATATATATATATATATATATATATATATATATATATATATATATATATATATATATATATATATATATATATTTTTTTTTATAATTTTTTTTGTTTTTTTTGTGTATAAAAACGTAATTATAAAATTTCCGACATATTTTTAGTTATAATAGATATAACCAAAAGAGATAAAAAACACAATGAATTAATACAAATACAAGTTTACTTTATAGTGTATAATAAGAAACAAAAAACGTCCTAACTTATTATAAATATCGTGTCGCTTAATTGAAAGCATTCAACGCTCCCCATAGACAACATCATAGGCATTACATAAGTGTTTTCGGCCTTTGAAAAATAAGTTCGCCCGTTTCATTATTTATGTATGCACGCGTACCATTTATCGTAAGATAGATGTACTATTTAAGAAACCTTTTCGGGAATGTACTCAACTACTTCACAAAGTTTCACGACGATCGGAAAACGGTGTAGTAATGCACAAGGGACAAACCGACAGATATACATATATTTGTTTCTTGTATCGACAGAATCGCGAGATGGTAAAATAAAATAGAATCGACAATGTTCAAGTCAAAATATCGGTCTCATCTGATCATTATTTTTTTGGCGATGATCTAGCATTCAACACTACAACTTCATTGAGTCATCCTCCTTTACGAAGTCATCGTTGTCATCATTCGTTCATAATTTACGGACTTGGAGGTCAAGGAGGAGATGGAGACAAGTCAAGCGCTTGTGTGTTTGTCTCTTTCTACTATATAAAATTAATAATTGTTTTATACTATAAAAGTTAAATAAGCTAGTTCTTTTATAATTATATAATAAAATATTCGTGTGTACATGACCTTATAAGAAGGAATTGCGTGACCGAGTAACAATGTATACCGTTATCGAATCTACCTCAACGAATATATAACACGCAAGTTGTGACTGTTAAGCTATTTATTTTATTTTTTTCTAATTTTTATGGAGCGTATTACGAGGTTATTTTTTCCTTCTCTAACAAAAACAAATGTTTCATGGTAATGAATGCATTTTAATGAACAATCTTCCGAAAGTCCGAAAGAATAATTGTGTCAAAAATATTTCATTCAATTTAATCACCACAAAATTTTTACGACCACAATGGCGAAGTGGTAAAGTGTGTGCTTTCTGAACACGGGGCCGTGAGTTCGATTCCCGTATCAAGATTAATATTTTTATATGTAAAATGCAGGACTTATTCTGACTGTTGTATAGAAATTGAGTATGTACATATCGGGCTAGGTTTGCGACCTCCCAGGTCAACAGTGAAGTGCCGCTGGCTATTCAAGAATAACGTCAGCAACACTCCACCACCTGCTGTCACTAACACCAACAACATCAAACACTACCACTTTTACACGTGTTTCGCCTCAACACGAGGCATCTTCAGGTATAATAGACCCTATGGAAGACTACCGTTAAGTCCTAATGTGCATCTTTAAATAAATCCTAAAATTCTGACCGTCCACACAAAATACTACCGCTTAAGACAGAGACACATAACGTCTTTCAATTACAGACTTATGTTTTGACGGCCGTATTTTTAGTAAGAACTACAATAGATTATTCATATGTTAATTTCCACTTTTAACGCACATTTTATACTTTGTATTTGTTTGTTTTTCGCGTATCTTAGCTAAGTAAAATTCTGACTGTCCACATAATAATGAATTTTCGCAAAGTAATCAAACAAAGCAGGTACCCAGCAATGGGACGCTTGTAAACCCATTACCAATACTATATAATAAAATGAGTCGTGAAAGGGCAAAAGGAAAATCGATATTCGTATAAAGTAAACAAATGAAATCGACCCAAACACTACCTTAAAAAGACGTAATCGCTCTCCATATTTGATGACGACGAAGGACCATGGGTCAAGGCACTGACCGCGGATATCGATTCATGCGCTCGGGTGAACGTCTCTGGAATTGGAAACCGATCAATTACCTTTGAACTTGGTCCATATTTCAAGACTGTATAAAAACAAAGTTATGTACGCTATTATGTCAGTCATTCGATAATATCTTCTTCTTCTTCTAAGAGTGGCTCTCCGACTTGCGAAGGTTGGCAGCCAATTCAGCACAACTCTACTCCTCCTTCGCGAGTACTCGCTACCCCGGTCCACTCCCTGACATTACGTAGCCAAGACTTTCGTTTTCGACCAACTTGTCTTTTTCCGGTGACTTTTCTCATCATGATCAGTTGCAACAACTTGTACCTGTCATGTCTCATGATATGAACCAGGTAAGCAACTTTTCTACCTTTGATGGTCTGCATAACTTCACGTTTTTGCTTGACTTGTCGGAGAACCTCGTCATCCGTCGCATCCGTATAGAAGAATGGGCCAGATGTAACAGTGGAGCTTTCTAATGTGCAAGGAAAGTTTAAGGCTGCGATTACAAATAACAATATTCGATAATATCAAAGATTTATAAATAAATATAACGCACTATATGCAAAATATATATAGAAAAAACTTATCATTAACTGCTATTTTAAAGTACGTGTAATTAAAAATATAGTATCTTAAAGATAAAAGCTGCAATAGCTCGGTTGGCAAGGCTTCGGGCTTACGATCTCTACTCCGTGAGTTCGTATCCTTCATTGGAATTTTGATGTGGACCATTACCTAGTACAAGCATTATAAGCTGAGTTGAAATAGATAACAAGAATTATACTAATATTTAAAAATATTGCTAGTCTTCTTTTAATTAAAAAAAAGTTTGTAATCAATTAGTAGTAACTTAGACTTAATAAATAAATTTAAAAAAAAAACCTGAATAAATGTTTTGGAAAAGTATAAAGATTAGTTTTTTTATACATATATATGTGTTCCACGTGTAATACACAATACGATAATTTTTTACGTTAATATTTAGAATTATTTTTAATTTGAGATTGAAATCTTTTGCTGAAACTATCTTTTGGCGGACCTGTAATTTTTCTTAAAATTAATATTCATAGAAAATAAATGTGTGGAGATATCCCAAAAAGAAATTGTACAGTAAACATCCACATCCATAACATACCTTGACAAAATCGCTGGTTACCAAAAAAGTTCAGGTCAAAAGTTCCGATAGTCAACGAGCTTGTAGAGAAAAAAGAGTGATGAGTGTGGATGACGCAAAGAAAGTGCTGGGATGCACATGAAAGAAAGCACATGGAGGTTTGTGGTCTGGTTAAGTTGTTCTTTTGAGAAAGTTCCTTTGTTTCTTCAACTGAGGACTTAATATCATGGAACAATTGATTTAAAAGGTTCTGTACTGTTAGCGTATCAAACGCAGTTTGATACGCTAACAGTTTCCGTACAGTGGGTGGAATTGGTTGCAGAAGTCGGCCGCCCAGCATCTCTCACGACTGTCCGGCGCCATTGGCCCTGAACGGATCTACGCCGATTGGCAGTGGTGGATTCTGGCTGCACTTCCGTTTCCCCATCTCGTTCGCGTGCTTGACTGTTTCTTTAACGAGGGAATTAAGGTAAATAATGTTATTTCTAATATGTTCATTATGTAGTTTCTGTTACAAATTGACTCAGTCGGGGCTCCGCTTACGGAGTCAATGATCAGTGGTTCGATCCCCGCATCATAATAAATATGTGTCTGGCCTACGGATATTTTTTCCGAGTCCGGTTACCCCACCAATCCGCATTGGACAAGCGTGGTGGGTCCGGTCCGTCAAAAATTTGGAAGTCCCTACACAACACTGGGATATATATGAGCCGTAAAAATGGTACTTCTTATTGTAAGCTTAATATTATATTTTTCTAGAATAATTTCAAAGGCGCTAGCTAGCCTTTGAGATTATTCTAAAATTCTTTAATCAAAAAATTCTAAATTCTAAAATCGTCTTTGTAATATCTAAGGTGTTGGAATTTATAGGTATTTATGGGTAGCATTGATTGCTTTCCATCATACGACGTGCTTACTCGTTTGCCTTCCTATCCCATAAAAAATCTTTGACTTCTTTTCTTTCAGGTGTTCTACAGGGTAGCGCTGGCGATCCTCATTCTATTTCACAAGCACTCAACTAATCAGAACTCGGAGTGGTACGCTGAAGCCACGAAGAACGGAGTCGACCATGCCATAGATAAGTTCTGCAGGAACATGCCATCATCCCCTACGAAGCTACTCAGAACTGCTTTTAGTATAAGAGCACTCAGGTCCGTATTGAATCAAAACTTCATCGGGAATTTTCTTAATATTTTTTTATAGATAATAATCTAGAATTAGTCAGAAAAAGAATACATTATAATAATGCCATGAGTTCAGAAACATCAAAAATTAATAGACACATTTCCTCAGTTCACAGTACATTTCACGAGTGTTCATAAAGACAGAGATGACACTCAAGTCGAAGCAGGTTATCACGGGATCCCGGCTCGTGAGGTCTAGGTCTTCCGACAATTTACCTACCAGCCAGTCACAAGTCAACATACAGATGATGTCCCACACGCTGACCATACGGGAGGTAAGCTCAAACACAATCTACATAATGTTTTAATTCTTACGCTATACAATAAGATAAATAATCTTTAAAATAAACCAAATAGACAGGTTGATAAACGATGAAAAATCTCTTGTCGATTCGAAAAAATGCTAGCGGAAGATAACATCTTATAATTCAAAGCATATAAAAAGCTTTGTACTCGTATTATTTGATATTTGCTGAGGCTGCCACCTTTCATCGATGAAAATATCTACTGTATTTCTCGTAAATTTACTATAATCAGGTTTTTGTAGAATATTAAATAAGAGTAAAGTATTAATTATTATGAAGGCTGGGATTAAATATAAAATAACTCCGTTTGTTTTTTTCGCGCTTATATTGTACAGGTTCACATGTTTGTTACATTACATTCAACAGAAGACTAATAATTTACTCTAGTAAAAGTCTATAAAGCGCTGCAGGTGGCAGCCCTAAGCTTTAGTATTCTAACTTCACGAGGTATTTTTTAAATGAACCACAAAGCACCAACACGCAGCATTTAGAACAAAAATAAAAATGTTATATTTATTGTATATTGGAAATTATTTTACTTGGTTTGCAGAGAATGTCTGAGGAAACGTGCAAACAAATGGTATCGTACACGACAGCATTAGGCGTGGCTTTGGCTTTTATTTATCATTCAATCATTTAATTACGATTCTAACAAAACTAACTTCAGTTACATCGAATTCGAATACAAATTCGATGAAAACATTGATCTGTGTGTACTTCACTTGTAAGATACGTCCTTTGTTCCCTTTTTTTGTCAATCCACGAAGTTTTATTATGTTTCAGTCTGTGTAGCGAGAGATGTGGATACTTATCGTGTTGTGATCTATCGGTGTAATCATTCAACTTCACACAGTTTCACGAAACTGAAAATATGATACATACCAACGAAACCTATAAAATCAACATGACGTTCATTTATTTCATCGGCTTTGAATGTCTGATTTATTATCATACTATTTTAGTGTTTTCTTCGTTGTTTTTCGTTGTCGTTTTGTGAGGTGACATCACTTGATTTATATGAAATAAACAAAAATTAATTTAAAGATTTTTAAAATTGCGTTGTGAAACTTGGCAACTTGGGCGTGTGCAATTATTGCAAAGTTTAAAAAGGTGCAAAATGTAATATATACTTTATTTTAGCAGCCAATGAACTAAGCTTGAAGTTATTAACTGCCGTGAATATGGCATCAATAATAGTGATGTGAAGGTGGCATGATATCGATTGTTTTGTGTGAGTGCTAACAGTGTGTCGATTTTCCTGTTAGGGCTCCCATTCACCGGGCCCGCGCGCCCTATCGATGGGCGTTTACCCCATCCAAGCGATCAAGTCGCAGATTCTAGACCAGAGCGAAGTAAGACTAAGTAATATTAAGTCACAACTCCTAAGTGTCGCTCAGTTGGTAGCTTGCGACATATATTGATGTTTAGATGCACCGCTTAACACTTAGGTGTATTTTTTTATTTCTTTTGAAGCCTCTAGCTTGAAGGATTCCTCGAAATAGACGTCGTCGCTTCGATATTTTTGTTTTTAATTTTTTATTTATTATTACATTAATTATATGTTGACTCTGGTTGATTTAAATTGGTTGTGAATATTAATTTATTTATATTTCCCTACTGCATAAGTATTGGTATAAAAATGGATAAATACTAAATAATTTTTATCAACCAAAGTTAATATTCCGCATGGTATATTTTCTTTCGTGTCTGTTTAATAGTAAATTATAATATCATTCTCAACAAAAACTCACAAATGCGTTAATGAATTCTCGTCTGTATATTTTTCATCTTCAGTAGGCGTTGTTTGCTACTAAGCCATGAGTATCCATCCATGAGCATCAACCCTTTAAACACGTGTATAAAATTAAAAATGTTAGATTTATTATTTTTTTCATTTACGTCAATTTTTTGGTTGTTCAATTAATTTTTCTCATCATTCATTAATTTTATTTTTCGTATTTTCCATTGTTATCGTGTCTTAAGGCTGACGTCAAGGAATGTCTTCACTGTCTTAAAATATTACAGCTTATTTATTATCACAGTAGTCAACAAAACATTACTTATTATCAATTATATCTAAAAATTTATTGTTTTTATAATATTTATTGATTTTTTGATTGACATTGAATTTTTTTAAAATTTTAATCTAGCACATTTAAAATTTGAGCCCCAGCTTAAACTGTAAAAATCGATAAACATTTTTAAACTATATAACAGTTTATTGATAGATACAATGAAAGGGGGACGATTAGATTTTTGTTATTGAACTTCTATATTTACAAGAAAATTAAAAAAAAAATGGATTTAATTACGATTCCTTGTGATTGAGCCCGCATTTTATCATGGATCCACGCTGAATTTTAAAATTTAGATAGCATTGGATAAATTTTATTTCCATTTTAAATTTTTTAACATACAGTATTTCATATAATTATTTTTATCAATTACATGCACTTAAAAGAGTTTGCAAAATTGTTTATTGTTTATTTGAAAATTATACTTTGTTACATCATTGCCCACATCATCATCTTCATTCGTTTAATCCACGTCATACACATATATTATTATTTCATTGTCGTCATCATCAAGTCGGGTGTTCACAGAGTCCAAGATCCTCTCACCTGGCCCTGTGGTTCCCATTCCCTAATGCGGTGTTCAAGGACCAGAGACAGCACTCGTCCGACTTGAGGCAGAAGGTTTGCCGGTCTAGGGTTGATGTTACTAATTGAGCTTGGAGATGTCGCGGTGACATAATTGACACTGATTTATTTTTCTTTCAATATTATTTAATGTTTAATTGCTCTGGATATTATTTTTATAGAAGAGGCAAACCAAAATGCAACCGAGTTACCCGATGACAATCAGTCAGTTGTCTATAGACATCTATAACACAAGGCATTGCAAATGCTTTTCCTATCTTTTCGAAAGATATCGTATACGTTTCGCAAAGATAGACAAAACGTTTGCATAATATGAAGTAAGAGAGAGAGAAGTAAAGAAAGGCCCTGAGGAAGTGAGAGATGGGGTGAAGGAAAGAAGAGTTAGTACTTTAGCTCTTAACGTTCACCAAACGAAGAACTGTAATAAAACTCCTATTTTAGTCAGCACTTTTATTATAGATTATAGATTGATGTAAGAGCAAAAAATCCACTTTCACCGGTGCTTGTTGCCGTCCATCTTCTCTAATGTACTTTATTAGAATAATTCTAAAAGGATTTTTGGAACTGTTTCTGCCAAAACGAAAATACTTCTTATTTTCCCTTTAGGTAATAAAAGTTTTAATCAAGTTGAGCTTCAGTTAAAATTCTAATGTTGGATTTATAAATAAAGATTTTTATGCGTTTATGTGTTAAATGCATTATATCCTCTTAAAATCTCAAATAAGCTCCCAATAAAGATTTTTCGAAATTTTGTTTATATTTCGAAATAATGTAAGAATACTCTATTAACTTTAAGATATACGAGAGAATGAGTGTGAGACGCTCCCCGGCTAGATAGACGCCGTTCGATCTCCGTAGTACGGCTGCTAGAAACTGATGCGTGTAGCCAAAGATCGTGAATGAGCTAGAATTTCAATACTGAACTGATGCTGGTGATACTACTGAAGGCTGATGCTGGTGATAATGAGAAATACACGAGGGATCATACGTTTAAATCATCAAATGACTACATTTTACAATATTACCCAAGTTTACATACATACATATCGTCACGCCTGTCTCCCGTAGGGGTAGGTAGAGACCACAGATCTCCATCTGCTACGATCTTGGCATACTTTCCTTGCTTCCTCCACACTTATTACTTTCCTTATGTATGCCTGCAGGTTAAGGGTACTCTTGACCTGAGTTTTCTTAAAAAATTTAGGAAATCCAAATTTAAATATTTGTTATGCTGCTCTCGATACTATAAGCATGTATTGTGAGTTTATATCAATGTAACGTTTGTCTACAGGTTATGTTATATCCATGTAATGGATAGATTATTACTAAAAAGCCGATTATTGTCTTTCCCTAACCTACGAAATATTTACTACGAATCACTGTGTATTTACTTCACTTGCATAATTATTTTTTGTTAATTCATCTATAGTTTTTGTTAGTTTTATAATTGTATATCTGATATGTCACCGCGACAAAAATCCACAGGTTATTTGCAATTTTAGACACTAAAGAAATCTCACAACTAGTTGTCACCGTATATTCTATAGATCTTCTTATTTACCATTATGTTTTATTTGCATTAGTAGTTTTTAATTATCCGATGTACTATTAAGATTTTGCATTCTGTATCTACACTCTACATGTAGTTTTACTTTTAAATATATCATGATATCATTTGAACCATTCGTACCAAGTTCAAGTAAATATCAATTCCTGGAAAATAGCAACGAAATTCCAGAAAATTAAAATTTTTAAATAATTATGAAAAGCTCATAATTTTATCCCTTATTTATAAATTATTGAGCTAATAAATTATATCCCATCCATTCATCCATAACATATATTATTGGGAGATATTATTGTATAAAGGGATCAAATTCTAATTTACTCATATTATTGGGTGCATCATTTAAAATATATTATAATTTTAGTAAATGCTAATATTAGTCTTTCTTAAACTCTTAGGCACAATGCGCTATTAGTGGCTTTCGCGGATGTGTTGTTTCTGAACGACGCGCCACTTTAGTTGCTTTCGCGGATGTGTTATTTCTGAACGACGCGCCACTATATTGCTTTCGTGGATGTGTTGTTTCTGAACGACGCGCCACTATAATGACTTTCGCTGATGTGTTGTTTCTGAATGACGCGCTACTATAGTGGCTTTAGGGGATGTGATCTTCCTGAGATATAGGCCACTATAATGGCGCACTCTAGTAGTATACTCGCTCACCGTTTAAATTAAATATTCATTTTCACATATTGATTCATAATTGTTTTGCCTTCACATATGCCGTACAGAGAAACGAAAAAAGATTCAGGCGTGCCTAAGAGGTTAATCTGTTCTATTACTTGAAAGGTATTTGGTTCAGTAGATTGTGTTCGATACTAAGCTATATTGTACAAAAGCGTATATGATCACATTTATGTTAATATTGCATGCAATTTTTGTGTATATGTCCAGTTCTTAAGATAGTTTTCTTAATGTTGTACCGTTAAGACGTTCACATAAGCACTAGCACCTGTAGTCATCAACTAATCTGACACGACTAATTTTGTTTCTTTATTTGTTATGTAGTGTCTTGTTTACGTTTTTTATTATTGTTTATCTAACGTAACAACATCATAAATTAATAGTATAGTTTTTTCTATTTTGAATATGATTATCATAAATGATTATTTATTAATTAAGTCTTCTATTTCTATATTTACGTTTCAAATGTTGTAACCTAAATTTACTTTTTTTATTGTTGTTATAGTTATTTAAATTACTGAATTATGATTGACGTCTTCTTAAATAAAGGAGTTCTCCATTGCTTTTTCAATAAATTATTTGTATGTTGATTCCAAAATTATTTCATATAAGCATAATAATGTAGAAATCGTTTTATTTATCAACGGACTCATCTATAGCATTAACGTAGCCACGATTATCATATCGTTGATTTTTGGTGTGTTGTATAATGTGATTTTTTAGTACATTTTTTGTCAAAGTGATATCTCAATCAGGCCAAGTAGTTGTAACGATAACGACTTGCGTTACAGTTGTTCACCCTGTGGTCGTGGCTGCCCGTACGCATCACCATGTATCAGCCGGTGTTGCTGTACACCACGGAGGAGCATGGTTGCTCGCTGACCACGTTTTACGTAAGAGTTGAGCATCACGAGCCGACCTTGCTGATGATTAAGACGTGCAACAATGAGGTAGGTTATACATTTTATCACTGCCAGATAGTGTAGTAGACTAGTAGATTTTTTCGAACCGGGGAAAAATTTGAGATTGGTGCCCTTTCTTTCTTTTTTTTAATGCAGCAGCAGTGTCACCTGATAGAAAGCAATCAACGCCGCCCATAGACATGCGCAGTCCCATAAGCATTGCAGAAGAGTTGCCGCCCTTTAAGAAATATATAAGCTTGTTTTTAAAGGTTCCAATGTCGTATCGGAAACATCGCAAGAGGTAGCTGTGTGTAAATAGAAGTTTCGAACTATTGAGATCTATGACTTGGTTTAATAAAAAAATAAAATTTTGACTGTAGTAGTAGCACTAGTATCTTGAGGTAATATGTATTTCACTATATGCGCTTTCGAAAAACTTCTTAATCTGCGTTTCAAAATCAAATTAACAATCGATAATACGGGGCGCCCCCGATAATAGGCGCTTTAGCTTTAACGTTTCTTTCAAACATGAATTTGGAGGTCCCTTTAATTGCCGCCCGGGGAAAGTGCCCCGGTTACTCCTTCCCCTAGGTCCAAATCGGCATATTATATATAAAAATAAATACTGGGACAATGATATGACAAAGGAATTTGTATGCATTCAAATTCCATCTACAGGTGTCCTCGTATCAATTCAAAACAGTTGTAGTTGTAACCCTTTGTAGTTGATCCCAAAAGCAAAGTTTACAAATTATCGTTATTGTAACTACCTGGGGAAAGAAATTTAATATTTGAATTGATGCGCCAGACCGCGTACAAACAAAAATATAATAATCGGTAAAAAATATAATAAAATATATTAATCGATAATAAGGTGTCGATATGTTTATTTAGTCAGGCGGTCTTTTAAAATATTTTTTTCATACAAACTAAATAATACTGTTCCGTACAATTACAAACGTGTGGATAATCTGTGTCATGTCGATACGTATCAATGAACCACACTATGCTTTTGTTTTGCAGAGGTCACTGAACCCTATACATATTATGTTAGCACGACGTAAATCTTTATTTTTATGGGTGATATTATTTTTATTTAATAAAAAAAATGTGTGAACAATGTTTTTAACCCTTTCAGACCTGAATTATTTTTTTGTGTCCAATGAATCTAAAAAAAATTTGAAGCTAGAGTAGAGTAAAAAGACTAAGGAAAACATTATGAAAAAAATCCTGGTTGTCAGGTTTGTGGACATATGAACACAAGCGTTCTCAATTGCACTTGTAGCGAAATAAATACCAAATTTTTTTTTATATTTTATGTGTACATTTGTGTACGCCAGGTCTGAAAGGGTTAAAATAACGATGACTCAAGATTTAAAAATTACCGCTAAAAGCTGAAAACACAAATTATGCGATGAAATTTATCATTTCCAGGTGTTCGGTGCGTATTGTTCGACGAGATGGTTCGAGCGAAATCAGAAGGACGAGCGTGGGAACAGGCAGGCGTACTTTGGGACTGGCGAGACATTCCTCTTCAGGTATCAGTCGACTTAAATCAAAAATAGATTTGTTAATTTCTTCTTTTGCTCTTCTCTATTTATTTATTTATAATACTAATAAAGGATTTAGTTTACCTACATAACTATAAAATCGCCTCACGGCTAGGAACTGCATTATATAATTCTTCCCTCCACACATGAATTGTTTTTTAATCTAGGATTTCTGCCGGCAATCCTTCGCAGTGTTAATGGCCCGGCTCTTCCAGGGAAGTAGAATAATCTCGCAGAAGACTGAAGTCTGAGTAGCTTTGACATTGCGAAGTTCAGTGAACACTGAAAAAACAAAGTTCAATACCTTCTCTTACAGAACTTCTTACTTTCCTTTCATAATCTTACTTCTTACTCCTCTTATCACCTTATATCTTTCTCAAGTCGGCTATTATTGCTGCATTGCCTTTGGTGTTAAAAAAGAATCATGGTGATTATTTAAAAGAGAAATATAAATAATGATAGGAACTTAGTAAAAAAGCCCCGCTTGTAAGTTAGGGTATTTCTTTGTTTAAAATAAGTGTAAATTTCTTGCACTGTAATATGTAATATTTACGTAGTAAACAGTAGTATGCATACTTTTCAGCATATTTTGTATTGCGATTTTTGAATTGAAAAGTCGCATACGTTATTTTCATAACAATTTATTGTGATTTTTTTTTGTTTTCTTCGACAGGTTTATTATTGCTTGTCTTTTTTAAACTTTTATCTTTTGCTTTCTTTACAGTTGAATTTATTCTATTTTACACTTTAATCCTGTATTTTATAGCTCTCATATAATCTGCTTGTATCATGTAGATTAAATATTTATTGTCATTTTAGTACAACGCTGTAGATTATCTATTTGATATTTAATTTCCGCCTTCCGCCGAATAACTGTTACATATATTTGTAAAACCTGAACTTGAGAATAAATATTTCAATATTATGAGCACTTTTATGATTATGGATTCCACGATACAGTTTTAATATTTATTCTGAAGTGTGCCAATAAAAAAAGCTTTCGGACAGATTTCTTTGATTGCTTGACATGTATTATTTATCTTAAACGAACAAATCAGAAATATTTTAAACAGTAATTACAATGTAAACACAGTTAATTATTATATCATTTATAGAATCCGTAAGAAAAAGAGGCATTGAAATGTAGTTATAATCTCTCAGCGCATCAATAAATTCTTCTTACAAACGTTCTACCATAGCGCTTTAGAGAAATACATTATTAAAATGCAAAAGTTGCCTGTTAACTTTTTTGTAACCACATTTGTTGAAGGTCTCTGTATAACTTGCTGTTCTTGTATTAAAATACGGTTATAATTATAATTGGAAGTGCATCATATGTCTTTCTACACGTAGATTATATAAAACAATACTATCACAAAATAAATGTTTGTTACTGCCGCTTGTCTATGCCTGTTTCTTTCACTAAGGAATAATCTGTCACTTAAGAGCTTTGTTATCTATGTAACTTGGGCGCTTCGGGTATTGCTTTTGTGTTATTCTTCAGCTGCAAATCTAGTTTCGAGCTTATTTTAGTATGAGCTGCTATTCATAATTTCTGCTTCACACATACTATTATACCATTAAAGTAGATAATTTTCATTTAAAATTACTTTTACTATTTGTATTTATAATAGAATAATTTCGTTTTACTTTCTATTTACCACTTGATTCTTTTAATTATAACATTTTACACATAGATGCGGGTTATAGCGCAATATAACAAAAATATATTTCTAAGGCATTGGCTGAAATAATTGCTTGTATTTAATAATTAATAATTGAGAAGGAACGAAATAAACGTTATCTTGAAGTAATGATTGAGGTCTATACTTGAACGTTGATCAATTCAAACCATATTGCTTTTTGTTTTGGTACCCGGTGTGATACGGTAATTTTATTATCTGTTGCAAAAATACGCAGGTTTTTTCCACACATACCTACACACGCACACACACGTGCGCACACACACGTGCGCACACACACGTGCGCACACACACGCGCACACACACACACGCACACACACACGCACACACACACACGCACAACTAGTAGGACCCAACGTTCTACATTTCCAGAATAAATTTTCATTATTTTTTTTCGATTACAATCAACTATAACTATTATACCAGTGTCAAGTAAAATGAAATCGAGTATCTTGAAATCTAATTTCAGCTTTTCACGGTACTTCTTGATAAAATTGTGACTGTTCTATCAAAACTTGGATTTATTTATTTCATTTCTCTCCACCTGCACACTTTAACAGAACTATATTGTACAATACGACACCATAATTTAAAAATATAACTAATGATATCATAAGATTATGAAAATAAAATAAAACACAACGTCAATTATGTAAATGCGCGGGAAAAGTCCCAAATCTTCACTAGTTGAAAAATGATTACATCATTAAACAGACGTCTATTTTAATTTATATGTATAGTAGATATGAATTATCTCATAACTTGCTAAGTGTTTGCGTAAAAAACTAGTCTTATTAAGAATAGTCTTATTTTTAATAAAGATAATAAAAGATTATTAACACTAAACACAAGGACAGTCGAAAGTTTCACTTAGCTAAGATCCGCGACAAGCAAAACAATAACAGAAAATAAATAATGTGTGTTTTTGTGTTGGGTTAAGTGGATTTATTTGGAACTTAAACGAAAAACTTACCGAAAATCGGCCATCAATTCTCCACCCACCAACTATTACACACAACACCAAACACACATTATCACTTTTCCATCTTGTAAACGACACGTGTTTCGGCCCAACACGAGGCATCTTTAGGTATAGTAGACTCTACGGAAGAACACCGAAAAGGCTTTCGACCGAAAAACTTTTGACTGTCCATATAGTGATGGATTTCCGCAAAGTAACGCCTGACTCCATTAATAACTAAACACAAGTATACACTTTGAAAAAAAAAAGTTGCGTATTTTTGTAATAGAAAACAGATTAACTGTCTTTTTCCCTCGCACTAAATTTCTCTTTGTTTACACATCTCACTTAGGATATATTGGAAATTTTGAAATGTAACTAAGACGTTTAGCTTATTAAAATTCCCACATGGTATTGAGAATTAGTTATGTCTCATGGCTTTAATGTTTCTTTTAATTTTTTATTAAGTAATTTTTTTGAATTTTTTAAAATTTCCTTATGTTTAACTTTTTTACGTTTATATTTTATTGAACTTTTTTTTTTAAAGTTTCCTTTTTTTGTTCCACTGATTGCACGAGTCAGTTCTATTTATCTACAAAAGAAACTCGGGGAAACTGCTAGCTTCAATTAATTAACGCTTTATTATCTTGCACTTACTGTAACTCGTCATCGGAACTTGTTTGTAATATTGAAACAATATTAGATTTCATAGAGTAATAATTAAAAAACAAACAAACAATTGTTATAATGTACCGATATCGTTTTCGTTTATTAAAGTTTTCCTTAGTGCTGTATCATAATAAGTAATGCCGTGTCCTGAAATTTCGAAATACATGGTAACCCTAGCTAGCTATACACACTCAGCGATGGATGTTTGCGTGATTGCGTGCGTGGTTGCAGCCTTTACCCGGAGCGCGCCAAGTATCCGTGGGTGGGTTGTTCGGCGGGGGGCGGGGACAAGGGCGAGGAGCAACGCGTCGCACACGGCTCCGAGCTCTTCATGGCCGCGGATTCCAAGATGATCACCATCGGAGGCGGGTCAGTGTTGTTATAATTTTACAGCTTACATCCTGTGTGCGCCAAGTACCCGTGGGTAGGGTGCCTGCAGGAGGGTGCGGAAGGCGATGGGGAGGGCGAGGCCAAGACGCCCCACGCCAACTCTCTGTTCATGGCAGCTGACAACACCATGATCACGATCGGAGGCGGGTCAGTAACTTAAATTCTCTACAGCTTGCATTGAGAACCAAAAACCACACAAAGAACCACGAAAAAGGTGCTAGTACGAGTTCTGTATACTTTCTGCTCCAATTTGATGACTGGAGAAAACTATCATCGTTGGCAAACGGTATAGCAAGTAACTGACGACCAATGGGCTTAGTAGCGGGGCCCCCGCCCATGGAGTCAGTGGTCGCGGATTCGATCTTCGTATCGGAATGAATATGTGCATCTCCGCCAATCCTCTATCATTGGAAAAACGTGGTCGAACGTACCTTCAGAAATGAAGAGGCCCGTGTTTAACAGTGGGACATATATGGGCTGTGAAAAACAATTATTAAGTAACGGTTTTATTGGAAAAACTTTTTTATATATTCAGTAAAAATATTTTTCCGCAATACATTTTTCACCATCAGTGGAACCAGTTAATTAATAGCGGCAAGCGAAATGTACCGATCGATGCCTCAATCAATGCCTCTGGTGTCGCAGTGGACTGCCGCAGGCTGCTGATGATGATATATATATATATATATATATATATATATATATATATATATATTACTGATCTAATTAGAATATTAAAGCATTGATAATCTTCTTTAAAAAACATTGTATCGTGCTAATAATATTTTTTTTCTTCAAATTGCAGGGACGGTCAAGCTATATGGATGGACGAAAATATAAGGTTTGGCAAGACTGACCGCTGTTCGACGTTCAACAACCCGCCCCTCTGCCCCAGTGGTGACTTCGAGATACGAGTGCTCGAAGTGTACGGTTTCTCGGGCGCATAAGGACTAGTCTGTACGGAGAATAATCTCGATATATTTTGAGTGTTGTTACGATATCACCCTCCTCTCCCCTTCCCTGTGATGTGTGGTGTATGTGTACTTCGATGTGTCACTTCAATATTACCATGTTTCCTCTGCAGGCTTTTAGCATACAATCTCGGTCCTTATTCAGGCTATGTATGTATGTATGTTGTAGGTTTGGTATTGTGTCGAAGTATACACAATCGCCGGTCGAGGTTGTCAATAGGTTTCATACAACTCTGAACATTTTCTCGGATCTCTCGACATATTTGATTCGTCTATCGCCCGCGGTGCTTGTCTGCAAAATTAAATTATTTATTCCGTTCTCCCTTTGGGAATATGAGCGATTTGTTTAGGTATAATATATCTACAAAATGTCGTGAGAAACGAGAGAAATCATATGCGATATATTGACCGCCCCTTGCCGTGTAAACAGACTGTGTAATTATATTCCTATATTTATTGTGCGACTCGTTAGTCCGTGTGGCCCCGTAGTGAACCCATAAACACGGCTGTCCGTTCAAGACAACGAAAACGGGGACTTAGGTTGTTTCTATATATTATATATAAATAAATAATCGTGTTTTAGTTATGTTCGTGTAAGTACAAAATGTATGTGTCGTACCTACTCGGATTGAATACGCTTACTCGAAAGCAATATACGGGGGCTTAGCCGTGACGGGACGTGAAACTATATGTTTGTGTAGATATGAACATTCCAGTGATAGCTTCAGTTGTGCGTAACGCATATGATCGTCAAGTTCTGAATCGAAGCAAAATGAAATCTATTTCGACGAACGTAAAGTTCTTTATATATTTTATCGGCGTTGACAGTATTTGGTATCATAACATAGCGTATTCTCACTCTCGCTTATAACGCTTGTCATTATGTCACTCTCAGTCCATAAACAATTTTGTCTTTGCTCACAAATACGTACCAAAGATGTCGTTAATAGTTGAAATGGAAGGCAACAATTTCCTGTTTCGAATGTTTTTTCAAGCATTGAATAAACGCACATATACTATTTTATATGACTATACTCTTGTTCTGTTGAATAGGACTTTATAAATATACATCTATATATAATATATATAACAAGTACATACGTATATTGTTAATAGTATAGAGTTTCAGTGTTTGAGTGAGTATTTGAAATGGGAAATTTTGATGGAAACCACATTGTGCTGTATTGCTCTAAATTTAAGGTCTAAATTGTATGGAAAGATATATTTGAGATGAAAATTGGGAGTTGAAAAATTGCGATGGAAACTGTTCCACGCGTCGCATAGTATTATTTACACGTAATTGGATGGTTATGTGCCAAATATGGACCATTTCGTGAAATTATATCGATTTAAATGGGTTTTTGGCGAACGATTATTGTTGATGGAGTTTCGCTTTCTCGATATAAAATAAGTATTCTAATGTATTTCCGCGTAGCAATATGTAATTTAACGACGAAACTAAATGTGGATATCAATTTTATCAAGTCATGCAATTTTAACGTTTTCTGATATTAATATACATAATCTTTGTGGTTAGAAACGAAGTAGATGAACTCTATGAATTATACATTACTCTGTGTGTCACAAACTATACAAAACATACATATCCCTGCCAGTACAAATGGGGGTTCAAGTGTTTTTCTTTTCTACATTTTCGTAGATATTCTATGATTTAGTATATCAGCCTGTCAGTTAATCTGCTTATTATTTTATTAACCACTTGGGCACGAATGAATTTTACACGGGGTTGTTCTCAAAACAAATGTAAAACAACTGTGAAAATGATTATTTAATTTAAATCGTGAGCTTGTTGTGTTACTAGTAACACACAAGCTCACCATTTAAATTCTCTAGAGTGCGCCACTATTGTGACGCATCTTTCAGGAAGATAACATCCACTACAACCATCTTATAGTGGCGCATTCGCGAAAGCCACTATAGTGGCTCGTCGGTCAGAAAGAGAACAGTCGCGAAAGCCACTATAGTGGCGCGTCGGTCAGGAAGAGAACAATCGCGAATATCGCAATAGTGGCGCGTCGGTTAGAAAGAGAACATTCGCGAAAGCAACTATAGTGGTGCGTCGGTCAGAAAGAGAACATTCGCGAAAGCCATTATAGTTGCGCGTCGGTCAGAAAGAGAACAGTCGCGAAAGCCACTATAGTGGCGCGTCGGTCAGGAAGAGAACAATCGTGAATATCGCAATAGTGGCGCGTCGGTTAGAAAGAGAACATTCGCGAAAGCAACTATAGTGGTGCGTCGGTCAGAAAGAGAACATTCGCGAAAGCCACTATAGTTTCGCATCGTGCCTAAGAGGTTAATATGACATACCGCCTCAGTACAAATATTTAAGCTTACGCAGAAAATATCAGACTGTGCAGAGTAGTTTTATTTATAGGACGGTGGGTGGTTTATTTGTGCCCAGTAAATATGTATTAAAAGTTAACAACTATAACTTCAGAGGTTTTAAAGGTGGCGCGAGTAGGATTTGTCACGGTACGCAACAAATAGTGAACGTTTATCGGATGCCTAAGATTTGTTTTAAATTCAGATTATTTATGTAATTTATTGAGTAGGTATCAAGTATGTTTTGTAATGTGTAAATGTATGAGATGCCTCTGCGGAAGTCGGTACGATTGGTCACATGTTACGTTTTAAGGATAGAGCTATATTGTTTGTTCGCTCAGTTATTTGAGCGTGCGCTGGCGACACATACGTTGTTCACGTTGTTATATCAATATTGCCAACCACGGTCGTATACACAAGTCCTGCATCGACAGTAGTAGGGATCAATATCAATATCAGCCCGCGGCAGTCCACTGCTGGACATAGGCCTCACCCAAGGCGCGCCACCTAGCCCGATCTTCGGCTACACGCATCCAGTCTCTGCCGGCCGCCTTGCGCAGATCGTGGCTCCATCTAGCAGGAGTAGTAGGGACGCTGGTATAATGATTGCGCTGGTTTTCTTTTTCAATTTACGGCCGCCAGAGGCTTGACGATAGACGAGTGTGCTGTGCAACGAAGACAGAATAACATTCTGTCTCTTTTGTGCGATAAACCCATATACAAGGATATTTTTAAACATAATAATTTCAATAGACATTTTTTTTTATATTTTCCGGAATTTCTTTCATTCTCCAAAACAATACTGCCGGCGTCGCATAGAAGAGAAACTGATTCTCCCTTCCATGCAATTTGGTCTACAGGAAACCGCGTAAAATGAAGTAAAGCTAAAAAATATGAACATGAGCCAGTATAAAATTATAGAGTGACTAATCATTACTGAGTGAAAAGTTTCTTTGTTTTCGTATCTTTAAATTTTTAAAGATAACCTTTTTTGTATCGTGTAAAAAATTTGTAATATATTCTTCGGTGTTGACGTGAAAGTAAAGTTATGACACGTTCGCACTAATCTCTCACCACTGAGAGGTGGGGCTTCGTTGCAAGACCTGCGTAAAAGACAGTGTCGCCAACATTCGTGTTCGAATGTCTGTGTTGCCAGTCGCAGCGCTTCGTGCGTTGTTTTTATTTTTAAGTTTAGTTGTACCCGCCGACCGCAGAGCGGCGCCACTCGCGATATGTTGCTGTTAGCCATTTTGTCGTTGATCAGTGTAAAGTCTAGTCTTTATTCTGTTTTTTATTCTATAACTATATATGTATATCTAAATATTTACGAATTGATATTTAAATTGTGCGCGTAGGCTAGTGGTTAGTTAGTGTATAAGTACATTTAATGTAAAATATACAATTATTAATCTCTGTTCTCCCTTTCAGTATTTGTGGTGTACGTTTTTTTTATGTGAGGAGCGAATGCGTTACGTGTGAGTTTCGAGAGTGATCTTTGTTACGGTGTACTGTTACATTCGAATAGTTTTAGTCCGTCGCACTCGCGGCGGTGTGAAACTCTTTTATGGTAATGTAAATGTTGCTTTATAATGTCTACAAAATATATAATCCCATATACATACCGTTATTTTATTTTATCTCTCCTCGTATCCCTTGGCAGTCGATCAAAACCTATACATATGTACGTAAGTAGTTCACACTTAATATCTTGCTATCTGTGCACTGTGTGTGCCTCAGCAGAGGACCTTATAATGGCATCGGATGTTGCGGTGTCGTTGAATCGATGAAGGAAATATATTTATATATCTTGTTCAAATTTGCAATCGTTAATAAAATTTTTTTCATTCATCCGCTCGAGTTCAAATACATTTTTTTTATCTTTAAGTGGACGACACAGGATATTAATACAGTTTTTTTCAAATTCATTCATTAATTAAATTTAAATTTTTTGCCGGAATTGTATTATTTATAAGAATGGAGAGGATTTATACAAATATCCTGCTGTGTGTAGTTCCTGCTGCTGCTAGAAAGGCCGTGTCCAAACGGTGACATGTTGATCGTGATGATGATACACATATTGCATACTAGTTACGTAAGTTAAAAAAAATTATAGATATTCTTTTAAAAAGAAGATGAGATACATTCTTATAAAAGATATTCGTACCTTGCATGATACTTGTAAGTTGTTTAAAAATATGCTTACAAATATTTTTTAAACATCAATGTCGTAGATGAGATAGAATACTCCATGCTGTTTTCATAAAATGTGAGAGAAAAAGGAAACTTGTACATTCATTTAGCTTAAAATCTTGTCACCGACTCTCCCTGCAAGTTCAAGTTAGTTTTATTCCAGAGCCACTGGGCTCTGAATATGGTCAAAGTTAAATTTTCAAATATTAGCACTTTTTTAAGTAGTCCAAACTTATACAGGACTATGAGACAATGAGGGCAGGACAAATTAGTACTAGTATTATACTAATTGGTGGGAAATCTCATCTTTAGAAGAAGATGCACAATGTGCAGGTGTGTTTTACAGGTGAGTTGAGGACATGCAGTTCACATCCTTTTTTTAAGGCAAACGAGCAAGCGTCTCACCTGATGGAAAACAATCAACGCCTTCCACATACATCCGTAGTATTCCATAGGCATTGCAAAAGCGTTGCCGGCCTTTAAGGATTATAGACTTGGGCTTTTAGGCTTGTTTTTGAAGGTTCCAATGTCGTATCGGTTCTGAAACACTGTTGGAGGTAGCTGGTTCCACAGGGTAGTGGTACGTGGAAAGGAGTTTCTAGCAAAACGCATATATATATATATATATATATATATATATATATATATATATATATATATATATATATATATCATGTTTATAATCACAGTTGTCAGGATTTAGCAGTTCCCTATTACATTTTAACCTCGACCAAACTGGGAGGATTTAATCATGAATCAGACTTTTACTAAGTGTAACAGCGCCATCTATTTCCTCCGTTTTGTATTACTAAATCAAAGCCCTTATACGCAACGGAATAGATGGCGCCTTTGCCCGACTACGAGTATTGTGTTTACTCTACCTTTTTCACAATTAGACGTTAACCAAGACGTACGCCATTCATTTCTCTGCCCCACGCTTTCATGAGAAGACATCACATTGCATACTAATTTTTTTTAAGGTATAAGTAGGCAAATGAGCAAGTTTACGAATATCTGTATTTTGGAGTCATAGTTTTTACTTAGCTAAGATTCGCGACAAGCAGAACTAAAATAGATGAAACATGTGTGTTTTTTACTGTTATCACCACTCCTCCACGATGTTCACGACACGTGTTTCGCCTCAACGCGAGGCATCATCAGGTATAGTAGATTCTACGGAAGACAATCGTTATTATAACCACAGATCTTAGCTAAGTAAAAATTCTGACTGTCCGCATAGTAAGGGATTTGCGCAAAGTAACGCCTCACTTCATTTATCATATCATCTATATTACTAAGGGCATTGTAGATTTGTTGCCTACCTTAGAGTTAGGATATGACTAATGGAGAAATATTGAGTGGGAAAGGAAATAAAGGAATGGGAGAGGAAATGGAGCCTGGAGCTCACTTCACAGCAACAATGCTGCTGCTTATCAGTAGCTTGTGATTATGCCAAGCTTTTAGAATGCACATCCCAATCACACTTTAGCATCTAAACTGTCAACCTCACCCACTAAACCATAGATGAGGTTCTAACAAACAGCTGATATAGTGGTCAGAAATTTGTCAATAGTCGGTACATCCAAAAACTGGAATCACATTACCAAATATTTTTTTTATAAATTTGTACAGTATATTTACAAGGAATATAATGGCATATACATCAAATCCACTTATAATATTCTCAGACTATGTTTTATATACAAGTTATACACACCAAGTATTAGTTATTGTAAATAATATTTTACTGTGAATCACAGTAAATTATTTGCAATGGATAAGCAGCAATTATAGTAATATGAAATAAATGTTACTAGTCTTATTTTAAAAAATAAATTAAGCTACACAATGCCTTAAAAAGAGGGATACAATATTTTTGCAGCATTTGTAAACATACAATATTTTTTACATACATAAATTATTTCTAGCAGGGTGTCACATTTTATATAAATAGTTCAATTATTATATGGTTCAATAGGTCCCAATATTTGTTTTTCTCACTCTGATGTTGGTATTTTTGTTTTCTGCTGCCAACCTAGCTTACTACCATTTATATTTTTTAATTTAGTGACTACAAACACTATTCTTTTTAATTAAGCACCAAAAGTTCATACTAAATTTTGGCCATGACCACAATTTTACAAAATGAAAATTTTTAACTGGAAATGATATAACTTAATATTGTCCATAACCACAATTTATAAATTTTTGTTTAGGAATGTACAGTTTCTCTTAATCTTGTCCAATAATCAGATGTCCTTTCCGAAACTACCCTTTTTATATCAGTATCTTCAATGGACTCAACAATAACCTCATAGTCATTACCAAGTTTATCTAAAACTTTTAACAAGTTTTCATTTGAACATTTTTCCATGTATGTACAAAGCAATGTACTTAATGGTGCATTCATAGTTTTAGCAAATTCTTGCATCTCTTCTTTATCTCCATCACCATTTTCAAAATTTTTTTCATTATTTTTCTCCTTAGAAATTGATTTTAATGCTGTCCACATACTATAACTCCTATCAAAGTATTTATCAGGTTCACAGCAATCACTAACTGAGACCATTTTGACAATTGTATTTGTAGATTCTATTACATCAACTAAATCTGTATCAACTTCTTTGTCTTCTATAAGTTTAGCTTCATAATATTTTAATACATTACTTATAATTGTTATTATATTTTCTTTACATCCATCATATTTTTCCACTGATTTATCAAATCCAATTAGATTCAGTGTAATCTGTAAGCTAATAACTAGTATTCTTTCCAATTCATCCCTAGTGCATGACTGCTTTTGATTAACTGTTACTTCGACAAATCCTGTAGTAACTGATTCAAGTGAATCTTTATTCACAAAATGTTCATAATACATTTTTCTACTTTTTTCTGTGTTACAATATGATGATATAGTATTGAAGTTTTCTAAAGCTGTGACTAAAAGTTCTTTATTGGAAGAATTTTTCAGGATGAAATATAGAGCAGTGGAATACCCTGCAGCAATGAATAGATTCATCCATTCAGATATGTCGTCATTATCTGCTAAAAACAAACAAGAGCTCACTAAACGCAGCAATTGTATCAGGATCAAACTGTCATCAATTTTAATGTAGTCCAAAAGAAAAGAAAGGAATGTGCTCATTTTAAAGAGTGCCGCCACTGCTTCTCGCTGACAGCACATGTTTCCGATAATACCAACTACAATTTCGATAAAACGTGGAGAATCAATAACTGGTAAAGCAAAATTGAAAATATTTAAAACATTATGCTTTAAAAGAAATAATACTACATCTCTTTCTGCAGTCATATCCCAAAGGGTACAAATATCGTCTTCAAACGATTTGTCATCGAACTCATCTTTTAGTGAATCCAAGTTAGCTAGTTTTAAAAGTATTTTTAAAACGAATCTTTCGCTGTAAGCAGTATCTCCGATTACATCTCCGGTAACATTTGGATCATCTATAGATTCTGTATCAGGCTTCATACTGATGGACTACAGTTTAAAAGTATGCAAAGAAATCAGCTTTATTTTTATTAAATGAAATAAGAAACAATGCACAAAAGTACAGTCGATTTGTTGACAATGATATTACATTGACATTTGGCCCACAGTGTTTTCACCTCGCAAAACAAGGCGTGATATGTGGTAGAACATATTTTTTATGCTTTTGTAACATAAACACGAGACATCGCAATTACTTTATATATTTAAGTAGATTGAAAGAATATTTTTCTTTTAGAATTTAATGAAAAATTAATTGTTCTTGGTAATTACGTATTTTTTCAATTCTTAGAGCGGTTATCCAAAACTTTATATCAAATATTTCTAAAATTGCTAATAACTTGTATCCCCTATATTTTTTCATACATATGAACCACCATTCCTCAGAACCAGTTACCTTCAACGGTATTTTCAAACGATTTCATATAATTTCCAAATATTTATTTATTAAACAAAATTGTTAGTTGGTTTCATTTTCAGGTTTAAATTATGTGTGGGTTTTTTAACTATTCTCAGCAAACCTTACCTTTTAAATAGTTGAATTACTCATACCTACAACAATATTTGCTTTTGGTTTTTCTTCTTTTTCTTTCCACCAAACCCAAAGTTCATCTTCACACATCCAGTTTTTGCCAGCCTCCTTGCGAAGATATTTATTCATCTAGCTGGGTCCTACACTACGTATGACCAGACGCAGTCCGAAAATGTACTATTCCAACGGTCGTCGGATCTCCAATGAATATGACCAGCCTATTCCAACTTCAAGCTTGCCGATCTAATAATACTTCGAAGATTTATTCATTTTTATATTATAAAAAGAGAAAATCCCCACAAATATCACTGTAAAATATAAATGAACTATAATGAAGATACATGTATGCAATTTTCACTTAATTTATATTAACTCCATTAAACTGTCTATTTCCTTCAAAAATCATGGTTATAATACAATCTATCATAGACAACTTTATTCTTTATGGTATTATTTCAGGTATTAGGTGAATAAATAAAAATGAAACAGTTTTAAAGGAGATAGTTTTAATAAACATTACAGTCTAAACATGTTGGATAATATAGAGGAACTTGGTTCCTTTACAATGTATTATTTTAAATTTACATATAGTACGTCCATATAAACGTCAAAAGATTACAACAATGTTGCTTATATATTGGCAATCAGTTGATTATTACAATTTCTTATAATACAAATATTTAGGTGTTATAGAAAACAGTAGATATTAGGTTATACAAAGACACAGTTGTTGCATGTAACTGTTTATTTTTATATTACAATAGTTTTAAAGCTTGCATATCGCAATCAATACAGAAACATTTTTGCTATCCACATCATTTACTGATAAATTTCGTAAAGATGTTTACAAGAATTATGTAATTTAAAATAACCTGTTTGTTATTTCACCGATAGTGGTGGGATATTTCTTTCTATTAAACAATCACTAAGGGCAAATCTGACACTTCCATTTTTGTTGGTAGAATGAGTGAAGGGTGGCTCATGAGGGAAAGTAACATTTCCTCACCTTTTTGCTAGTTTTGCTACTGTTCGTACAGTGAAGGCTAAAAACAAGGAACCCTAGCTTTCCTTCGATGATTTAATTTATAACAAACAGCTGTTTATTTTTGAACATTTAATGTAAGCAGATAATGAAAATATAAATCAGCAACTACATAATAACTTCGTACGCAAAATCATATGGATTTGCTACTTACACTGAATATAAAATAGAATAATGTATAAATTGTTTAATATATAGTATTGTCATTTTTTTTAAATAAAAAACCTTTGTGTCCTCCTTTTTTAAATCAATTAAAAAAAACACTCAGCTTGTTTGGCAGTAAACACTCGATATGTTTCACTTATGCATGAAAGTTAAAAATCAGCCTTTATTTGAAAGTGATGAAAAAATCAGCAAATTAAAAAAAGTTTAATTTAATTAAAAATGTCACATTACTTTAAATGTACTTAATAAGAAGATATCCAAAATGCAGCTATCTGTATTTCACTTATATCAATCTTAAACTCTACCTCTTGACTAACTGCTTGCCTTAACTTTGGAGGGAGGTGCTCCATCTTGCTGGTCCTGTTTCCTTTTTCTACCCTGTTTACCTTTATTGTGTTTACCCTTATTCGGTTTGAAATTTTTGCTATTTTTACGTCGCCTTGACATTTCTTCCTTAGTTTTATCTAAATATGCCTTTTCCTCTTCACCCTCCAGCACTTTGAATTCCACTTCCACTTCCTCAATTTTCACTTTTCCATCTGGGATTTTCTCAGCTAGTTCCTTGGCAGCATTCTCTTTTGTAAGACGCACCCAGCCCTCTTTATCACCTACATTAAAACTGATGAAAGCAATTTCTGCACCTGAAATGAAATTCATGATTGGTAAGCTAAAAGTGGCAATAGATAAATTTGTTACATTACCTACAGACTTTAGGGGTGTTACATTAAAGTTTCAACATGAGATGAGATCTTCATTTTTGTTCTCCAAAAAATTGGATTTGCTAAGTAGAAATTCAAGTCTAAGTTGGTAATCCGTCACTTTTTGCCAGTGAGAAAACAAGTGAAAGAAACCTTTGAACCTTTAGATAACTAACCTCCGGTTTATTAAGTTATTTTGATTGTTTATTATTATTTAAAATATTAAGAAATTCCATCAGTATATAGTTTTTTCTAAATAAATTTAAAAGGCAGTCAAAATGACTCCTTGGGCAATCTCGTGTTAACAGAGCTGTCAAATTAATTGGAGTTTGTAGATTGTAAGGTAGTGGATTCTATTTTATGTAACAATACATAGAATAGAATCTAATACCTACTAATGCTATAGATGTGAATCATAATTTTAGCCTCAACAGTCCATTTTTAGACATTAGCCATTCACAGAAGTGAGGGGTAAAGAAGAAAGCCCCATGTTTGGCGAGCGAATTAGGAATCAGATATTGGTTTTTATTTCTAAATTTGTTAGACATTGCGGCTTTGTCTCTCTGTTTCCATAATTGATAGAACTATATCTAGGGTAAGAAATGGAATGGAGGAACGCCAACAAAAGTAAAATATATTATTTTTTAACATTAAGATATAAAATATAGAATACATCTAACAAAGCTTGTGCCAAACTTAGCTAGCTCAGTTGTCAGAGTTTTCAAGCTGCTAAAGGGCCTTGACATTGATAAACCTGGTCATGTTTACCATTTGCAACAGTAGCCAAAGTAACTGCTTGACAATTTTCTCGTAACAGAAAACCGTCTAATAAAAACTTCAATAGGTTTGACCAAGAATTAAGTACTCACGAGAGACCATAAAGAGAAAAATAAAGTCACATACCTAAAGGTACCAAAGCCTCTTTGATGTTTTCCCTGGTTAGTTTTTCATGGGCTTCGCTGAAATGCAGCACTGTGCCTGTTGGCAGTGTGAATGTTTCTTTTTCTTCTTTCGTCTGTAATAAAATTAATTTCTTTAAAACATGCATTTGGGTTGTAGATTCCAGTTTACTTCAGGGAAGTACTAAACTCCCATAGAAGACTAATACCTTCTAACCAACAACGAATTCAGTTCTTTATTCAATCTTTTTCTAATTCATCTCATTCTAATTCGTTTTCTTAAGGTAGCCAATGCATGTAGTAGAGCTATACTCAACCTGCGGCACGCCGGGTTTTGTGGTTGGCCCATGGTGTTACTTTATTTTAAATCATTTTGAATATCTCGCCTATAAGAAAACTTAAGGGTAAATAGGTTCTACATACACTACCGCGCCGCGGTGTGCATTGCTATTATTGATACGGTAATTTGTCGTAATACACGGCCATTTATTTTTTATTTTAGCGCAAACGTTTGGTTGTATCACAGCAACATGACGTTTTTAGTTCCGTATTGAGCGAGTGAGACCACAGGAATCCCCTCTCCTTGGCTTCAATACTTCCATACGTATCGCTTTGTTTGCTGGTCCATGACTGGTTTTAAATTTATTTACATGACACAATTGTGTCAAAACCTAAGAAGCGATTAACATGTGTTTGTGATCAAAAGATTGAGTAACACTGATATAGTAGAAAATAATTGTATAATTAAAATAGGTAATGCTACAGATATTTATTCGTGTTAAGCAATGTGATTTATACAGGCTGTAGAAAAAAGTAGATGTAATAAAAAAAATATGTGATCTGTCCTGGAGTAAAAAATTGTTTGAAAAATAAGTAAAATAATACAATAGCCTGTGGTGGTAACACATATATCTAATACTAATACTAGCTGACCCGGCAAGTGTTTTGCCAAATAAATTATCTCTAAAATTTAGGGTTTTAAGTATTGTTTAATGCGAAATCATAAAATAAAATGAAAGAATATTTGTATAAAAAAAAAGTAGGGCAAGGCCATTCTTATTACATAGTGGTATAAAAAATAGTTTACAACCTATTCTCAGACCTACCAAATATACAAAAAAAAATACATAAAAATTAGAGAAGCCATTTCGGTGGAGATTGACAACAATTATATATTTGATGATATAAAATGTATTGTTGTCAGTATGAAAAATTATTTTTTTATGAAACAATTAAAACCTCATTTTGAATCTCAAAATTCTAGTCAAGCAAGCATGCCATGCTTGCTTGACTAGAACCTTGTACCTTTAAAAATAAATTGACCAGACATCCATTAATGCATGACAAAAACAGTTAATAGAAAATAGCTGCGCCCGGAAAAGAAACAGGCGATGTCTAGAAAAGACTACATTCTGATGGATCATTTTTCAATTTTGGAACTGCTAGAACTTTCGATCGTTTTACCAACATAAAGGTGCGATGTTGCGTCAAAGAGTTTAAAAGTTTAATATGGAAAAAAATAGTAGAAGAGAAGTGAAACTAGTGGCCGATTTCATTTTTCCCTGAACCCCAGTTCGTAACAGTACATAAATGGACATTTCAAATGAATGATTGAAGACTCACATCTTTTTGTTTGTTTTTCTTTTCCTTGTTTTCTTTCTTAGCCGCATACTCCTCTTGTTTTTGCTGGAAATAATTCTCTTGCCAAAGTATCAGTAGCTGATTGTCCTTATACTTTACATCTTTGTTATCTATGAACTTGTCAGCCTGAAACAATAGTAAAAATATCTTTATCACTTCATAAATATGCACAAGAATACAATTTCGCATTAGAAGAACTCAACAATAATAAATTAGGCAATATGTGTGAGATGACTTTTGCTAACAGAGGATGACATCATCCTTTGTTAGCAAAAGTCCGGAACAACATCATCTGTTAGTATAATTAATTTTATTTAGTATAATTCATTTTATCATAAGAATTCATTCTATTATTGCTCTGTTAGTATAATTTATTTTATTTTTAATGATCAGTGTTATAACACTAATCACTAAAAATAAAATGAATACAAAAACAGTTTCTTCAGGCCACTTGTTTAGAGTACCCGACTTCATAATCAAGGGTTATGGGTTGTAATCCCAGATGGAATTAAAGATGTTTTAAACATATAAATTAAAAATATTTTGTTTTGAACAAAGTGTATTATTTTGTTCCAATCCAATTCCAATGAAATGAAAATATTCCACAGGATAAGGGATTCCTATGAACCTTTGTTTGTGTACACACAGTAAAGTACATATAAAGTCAATTTAAGGTAACATGCCTGATTTTTAACAACTTATTGATATAGTATGACTGCTTTATTATATATTTATTCAGGTATCCTCATTCTAGCACAAAAAATAATTTTTAACATCTTTTTTATACAAAATTATAAATATTTTTCCATAAATTACAAACGTATGGTCATTCTTATAATGTTAACGCAGATTTGTATCAATGGATGACATAATGATGTCATCCATTGCATCAACTTTTCGTTACATTTATGGTGACACACTTTTATTTTTATTCATTTCAAATTATTTTGAATAAAAACTAATACATCAAATGCTATTGCTTCTAACTTAAACTATATCTATGTATTGTTATTTAAATCGAAACAAGGACACTGGTATATATAAAAATACCTTTAGCCTATTTTAGATTAAAAAGTTAGCAAATAAGCATGTGGGGCATTGGAACCATGCACTGTTAAAGTATTCATTGTCTGAGCCAGGGGTTGTGGGTTAGATTTCTAGATCAGGATAATTATTGGTATGATGAATAGCTCCAAGACCTTCTTAGTGTGAAGCTATGAGTGTTATAATTTAATTTTATTTGGTATAACATATATTATTTTTGCCTTGTCATATAACATACAGTACCTGTTCTTTAGTCTTAAATGTAGCGAAAACGGATCCCTTGAAAAGCTTTTTCTTTGTCTGCCGGTCCTGGTACCTCCTCATAATTACATTTTCGACCTCTTCAAATTCTTTGAAAAACTTTAGAATATCATCAAGGGTAGAATCCTTAGGAAAACCTTTTGCATAAATTGTTCGACTAGTCAACTCCTTACGGCGTTCTTCATTCATTTCAGGTATGGGTAATTCTGGATTTCTTCTTATTTTCTTATTGTCATCCGAGACCTAGAGTAGATACCAGTGCATGTATTATAAATTGATCTTCTATAATAATATCAACAGTAAAAATTAAAAAGTAAGGCCTCAAACTGAAGTGGCTATGGACAGGATATGTGTGATAAAAGGACAAAGCGTGGGACAATATTGGCAAACAAATTGGCCATGTAACAGATGGGAGAGTGACATACTTGAGACAGCATGGAGAAACCAGAGGAAGCTTACATTCAGAGTTGTCTAAATTAAAAAAATCCGAATCAAATTACAATAAATACTATCTATTACTAATATTTTAAATGTAAAACTTAAAATTTGGAAATGAAAGGCTTATTACTATTAGTGTTACTAATCATACCTCAAGTAGTCCAGAAGTGGACTTGGTAAGTGCATTCGCAATAACTTCAGTGTCCTTAGTTAGCTTAGCCAACCTGTTGAACTTAATGAGTATGTCAAGTGGCACCCATCCCTCATCTAAGGTAACTTGCTCCCGTAAAAACTTGTCTCGTGGAAGGTTAAGATCACCTGTGCAAAGTAGATTAATAGTATTCTAGATATCGACACAAAAAGAAAAAAAAAGCTATAAATGATACAGATGTCGAAAAAAATTTATTGCATATTCGGATCAGAAAAAATACTGCATCAAATAATCTGAGTCTCACAGCTCTATAGTTTTTGAGATGTCAGATACAATTTTTTCAGATATCTTAAAAGGTTTTTGGCTCTGATTGTTGCTTTCATGGGTCAAGATATATACATGTCCTCATATGTGTAAAAAATTAATATTTTACAAAACATGGTTTTTAAGACATATATGTATATTCAACATTAATACACCTTTATTTTAATGGATAATTTTTAATTTAAACAAAATGTGTTGATGATAATGATTTTAAGTTGCACATTGATAAGCGAGGCTGGTGATAAAAAATGGTTTACATTGGAGGAGGTCTGTCAAAAAAACCATACAGACAATGATGCCACAGTAAAACTAATCTAAAAATTATCAAGTCACTTTTCTGTTGTCTTCTGTAGAGTCTACTATACCTGAAGATGCCTCGTGTTGGGGCGAAACATGTGTCGTTTACAAGATGCAAAAGTGATAATGTGTGTTTGGTGTTGTGTATAGTGGTTGGTGGGTGGAGAATTGATGGCCGATTTAGCCGATATGGCGGTAAGTTTTTGGTTTAAGTTCCAAATAAATCCACTTAACCCAACAGAAAGACATACATTGTTAATTTTCTGTTATTGTTTTGCTTGTCGTGGATCTTAGCTAAGTAAAACTTTTGACTGTCCATACAGTTATATATACATATAGATGTATGTGTATGTATGAGTGTATAAATGTCGTCACTGTGGTCTGCGATCTGACGACATTGGTTCTTGCTGCTCGGCATATGCTGAGCAAGAACCATTTTATGACACTCTTTAGATTAAAATTATTTTCTTTCTGTTTTGTGTATTTATTTATATATAGAATATTATTAAGGATTTAATTTTAGTTATTATAAAAAAAAAGGTGTCATAAATAAAGTTTCTATTCTATATAAGTTTCATTGTATAATTAGATTGGAGAACAAGGAAAAATTTGAGAATTCATTCCTTGTAGCATTCCATACTTGTGCTGAGTAGTAATGAGCTCCTTTGACAACGATTATATTTTGTGCGCCATAGCGAAAAGGTTAAATTATTCATTATAATTAAGTGGATTAATAGTATCCAGAACTAATAAATTATTTATTTGTTACCCTATCAAATATTAAATTTAGAAGTAAGGTATAATGGTAAAAGGTATTCTAGTGTTCCTTAGAAATATGTGAGAACGCTAACCGAAATAATACTCCACTTGTCGAATGATTGCCGCTTCTAAATCAGTTTCTTCCTCAGAATTATTTTCTTTTCCATTTTCTTGCCCGTTGGTTTCAGTTGTAACTTCTTTTTCGTCAGTCATTTTATTAACAACTAAAAACAAAAAGAAAATTTATAAACATTGAGCATCAATTTTCTTTGACAACAAAAATTTTGCCATACTTCAATATCTTACCTTTAAATTTTCTTCAAAGTTCACCTGATGTCACACAATGTAAAAACTATAATTATGAATAAATTTAAATACAGATTGGCACAATTATTAAAACAACACGTGTTTTAATTTTCTACCACATGTAAAATTGCAAATGCCGGGCAGTGAATACAATTGACGGGCGCGTGGACGGTGGAGTAGATAAAATAGGTGTTGCGACACAGATTATTAAGGTAGTAGATATTGTAAGAGGTAGTATCTTAACTGTGAAGTGATGCAACAGGAGTCTGGTTTAATATTCCTTTTTTCTATACCAAGTGGACCTATTATATATACAACTGATGAATGGCGGGAGAAGAGTGCGGGGTGCGGGAGACGCGGTTGTGCCTGCACGTGTGCAGTAATAATGCGCGTTCCACGAATGCGGAGAATCAAAGCGCATTCCACGAATGCGGCGTAACAAAGCGCATTCTGCAAGTGCGTAGTAACAAAGCTTGTTCCGCGAATTTGTTCTTGAAGTTATATTCTGTAGCAGGTAGCTACAGTACTCCCCCTCAAGCGAAGCGTACTGGTAACTTGATAATTCGCCCACGACGCGTTGCTTGAACAGTAGTAGAAGTTGTAGGTATTGCTGGCGGCTGTAGCCCGTTCCTCGCAGTTGTAGTAGTAGTTGTAGGTTTTGCTGGCGGCTGTAGCGCGTTCCTCGCAGTTGTAGTAGTAGTTGTAGGTTTTGCTGGCGGCTGTAGCGCGTTCCTCGCAGTTGTAGTAGGTATAGACAATGGTATGTTGCTATGTAACGGGGATGTGTTGCTAGGCTGCTCGCTGCTTGTTGTTTCGTTGAGTGTGTACGCAGGTTTCAGTCGGTCGATGGAAATTGAGCTTTGTCGACCAGGGAGTTGTATTTTAAATATCTTTTCTGATCGTTCAAGTACAGGATAGGGTCCTTCGTATGCTGGTTGTAGAGGTTTCTTGACTGCGTCACAACGAATGAAAACTTGTTGGCAGGAGCGTAGGTCTGGATGGATGAATATTTTTCTTTGATTGCTGTGTGAGTGTGGTACTGGCTTAAGGTCGGAAATCGTCTGGTGCAGTTGTTCGACGTAGGAATAGTCGTATTTGTGAGTTGATGAATTTGTTTCGAAGAAATCTGCTGGGAGTCTAATGGATCTTCCGAAGGTGAGCTGCGCGGCGCTTACATCGTTATCGGAGCGATAAGCGGCGCGTAATCCGAGCATTATTGTAGGAATTTCTTCAATCCACGACTTGCTTGATAAGAGTCGTGCGGTTAGTGACGATTTCATAGAGCGATGCCAGCGTTCGACGATGCCGTTGCTTTGTGGGTGGTATGGCGTAGTACGTTGCCGTTTGATACCAAGTAGTTGCGATAGCGAAGTAAAGAGTTGGCTTTCAAATTGTCTGCCTTGGTCGGTTGTTATCAGCTGTGGGCAACCATAGCGTGATATCCATGTGTTGTAGAAAACTCTCGCTACGGTTTCGGCTGTAATGTCCTTCACCGGAGTTGCTTCGGGCCATCGAGTGCAACGGTCAACCATAGTCACACAGTAACGGTGTTCATCGGCAGTAGTAGGTAGGGGGCCAACGATATCGATGTGTATGTGATCGAATCGGCCAGCTGACGGCGGTGAAAATGTTGCTATCTCGCTCGACGTATGTCGTTGAACTTTAGATTTTTGGCAGGGAATGCAAGTTTTTGCCCATTTCCCGATATCTGCGTTCATATTTGGCCAAAAGAATCGCTTCTTTATGAGTGTGCGTGAAGTTCTTGCCCCAGGGTGACTCGTTCCGTGAACTGCGTTGAATGCTTGTTGACGAAACTCTGTAGGTATGTAGGGACGGATGTGTTGTGTAGAACATTTACAGTAGATCATCTGCGTAGAGCCAGGGAGAACGAATTGTTTAAAATGTAAGTTGTCTTGTTGAAGGAGAGAAGGTAGTTCGCTGTCTCTTTCTTGCGCTCTCGCAAGCTCGCCGTAGTCAATGCTAGTTGGGCAAGTTATCGCTTCGATGCGTGAAAGTGCGTCTGCGACTACATTTTCTGAACCACTTATGTGACGTATGTCGGTTGTAAATTCACTAACGAACATTATTTGTCGAGCTCTGCGTGGCGTCTCTGTACTGCAGTTGACTTTCTCGAACATGAATGTTAGCGGTTTGTGATCTGTGAATACGATCAGCTGTCTTCCTTCGAATGTTCTTCTGAAGTGTTTGACGGCCATGGAGATAGACAGTAATTCACGATCATAAGCGCTGTACTTAGTTTGGACTGCAGAAAGTCGCTTTGAAAAATAGCCGAGTGGTTGCCACATGTTGTTTACTCGTTGTTGGAGTACGGCGCCGACACAGGTGTTAGATGCGTCACACATAAGTGAGAGTGGGACAGAAAGATGTGGGTGAGCGAGAAGAGTAGCTTCTTCAATTGCGCGCTTGCAATCAGTAAATGCGTTTTCTGCATCTGGCATCCATTGAATTATAGTCTTATCCTTTTTCTTGGAATTTTTCATGTAGGCGTTCAATGGGGCTTGGATTAGAGCGGCGTTTGGTATGTGGTCACGGTAAAAGTTAATCATACCAAGAAAACGTCGGAGCTCTTCTATTGTTGTTGGTTTTGGATATTTATTTATGGCTTCAATCTTCTCATTAGGAGGTTTAATTCCATTGTTTGTGACTGTGTAGCCCAAAAACTTTACTTGTGATGCACCGAAAACACATTTGGCTGGGTTTATTGTTATGCCGTTTTCTTCGAAGCGTTGTAAAATGAAGCGTAAATGATTTCGATGTTGTTCTTCGTTTTCTGAGGCTATGAGTACGTCGTCTATGAATGGAAATACGAAGTCGAGTTCTCTTAGTACTTCGTGGATGAATCGTTGGAATGTTTGACCGGCGTTGCGTAGACCAGGGCACATACGGGGAAACTCGAACAAACCAAATGGAGTGATTATGGCTGTTTTCTCTACATCTTTCTCGTTCACTGTTATCTGTTGGTAGGCTCGGTTGAGATCGAGTGTAGAGAAAATTGTTTTCCCGTGCAAGAGATGCGTGAAGTCACGGAGTCGTGGTATGGGGTAGCGGTCTGGCTTGGTAATGTTGTTAAGCCTTCTATAATCTCCGCAGACACGTATATCTCCGTTTTTCTTCGGCACTACGTGTAGTGGGCTTGCCCATGGGCTTTTGCTCGGTCGACACAATCCTTGTTGCATCATTGTCTCGAACTCCTTTTTGGCTGCGATGTATCGGTGTGGGGGTAGTGGACGGGCGCGTGAGTAGATGGGCGGCCCAGTGGTTTCTATGTGATGTTCCACGTTGTGCTTTGATGTAAGATTCATCGCAGTTAGGCGTGTTGTTCCTGGGAATTCGGCAAGGATGTCGTGAAATGGCTGCTGGTTGTCGATGCTGCGAATGGTTGGTAGTGACAACCTACAGACTGGCGCGTTGACTGCCAAGTTTGTAGTGTTATCTATTAATTTTTTGTTCTTGACATCGACGAGAATGTTGTAGTGGTTGAGGAAGTCAGCACCGAGGATTGCCTTGTTGACGTCGGCCACGATGAATCGCCACTTGTAAGCGCGTCGTAAACCTAGGTTTAGCTCCAGGGTTTTCTCGCCATAGGTAGATATAACAGTGTTATTGGCGGCGTAGAGCTTGAATGACAGTGGCTTCGCGATTGCTCCTTTGTACTTAGGTATTACCGATATGTTTGCACCGGTATCTACCAACAGTTGGAGTTTCGTGTTCTTGTCGGTGACGAAAAGGCGGTGTGAAGGTGCTGCAACACTGGTTCCCGCCGCATCCAGTGCTTGCTTTAGTTTTCCGACTCGTTGGGCTTGAATGTGCAGGGAGTTGTGCACTTTTGTGCGCGGCTACCAAAACGGCGATGGTAATAGCATATCGACGATGTCGGTGTTGCGCTGCGGTTGCGGGACTGTGATCTGCGGTCTGAAGAGTAATGACGATGGCGGTTGCGGTGGTAGTTTGGGTTTGGGTAATGGTGCGATGTCTTCAGTGCGGCGATTACTAACTTTAGTTTTATTATTGCTTCTCGTAGAAGTGAGTTTTCTGTTTGTATCGCTGGTTGAGTAGCTGCCGTCTGCGGTCCAAAAGCTTCAGTATTTCCTGCAGTAGCCATTTTGTTCAACTCGGGGTCACCAATGTAAGAGGTCTTTATCACGTCGGTTTTGATCACGTCGGTTTTGATCACGTCGGGTTTGATCACGTCGGGTTTGATCACGTCGGGTTTGATCACGTCGGGGTCACCAATGTAAGAGGTAGTATCTTAACTGTGAAGTGATGCAACAGGAGTCTGGTTTAATATTCCTTTTTTCTATACCAAGTGGACCTATTATATATACAACTGATGAATGGCGGGAGAAGAGTGCGGGGTGCGGGAGACGCGGTTGTGCCTGCACGTGTGCAGTAATAATGCGCGTTCCACGAATGCGGAGAATCAAAGCGCATTCCACGAATGCGGCGTAACAAAGCGCATTCTGCAAGTGCGTAGTAACAAAGCTTGTTCCGCGAATTTGTTCTTGAAGTTATATTCTGTAGCAGGTAGCTACAATATCATAACATATAAAAATTTAGTAATATAATGTAATTTTTTTATAAAATGGATTTATTGTATTTTCTGATTATAAAATGAAAATTTAAAATAATATTAAACTTGTTCCAAAATTATCAATAGCGATATAATTATAACAATTACTTATTCTTTTACCTCAAATGTCAGTCAATGTCATCATAAATAAAATAATTACAAACATATACCTATTATAATAACTACGGGTAAGCCTTTAAATCTGTCAGAGCCTTCCAACTGTATTTATTTATGTAATTTAAAACTGTATTAAGTAACAATACGAATTTTTATAATTGTATAATTAAATATTGCCTTATGTTAAAAAGATTCCATAATAATTATTTTTTATATTGTGTGTAAATTTGAATAATACCGATTATATTTATATTCTGTCTATCAATAATAAGTTTGTGATCTGCTGTTCTTGTCAATGTCATATGACAGCAGCATCAACTGTATTATGTGTTGTATAAAAATATACTAACATAACCTATAACCACTGAAGTCTATGTTAAAGTAGTGTTCAGAATACTAAATATGTAAAATAGAAACCAATAAACTTAATAGACTTGTAATTTGAATAGATAGAAGTGCCAAAAACGAATGGAAACCGACTGTAAAAACAAATTATGTATTTGTTGTGTTATTGTACGATAAATAATAATTTGAAGAGCAAAATTAGCGTTTTTTAATATCTTATTATAGTGTAGTTCCCTAAATATATATTTTTTACTTAAGTATAATCCAAACTTGCACGAGTGGTGGAAAGAATTTTAAAAGAATGGGCGTCCGTGGATTAACAACCTATATAAATTGTAATCAGGATATCTTTTTACATTTTTATAACCATCATAATTCGAATCTTGTAATTGATGGAAATAGTCTATGTGCTCAATTATACCGATCATTAAATTGTTTCTCCGCTTTTGGTGGAGATTATGATAAATTTGCTTTGTATACAAAAACATTTTTTAAGAATTTAAGAAAATGTAAAATTACACCTTATGTACTTTTTGATGGCAGTTATGAAATCAGAAAGTTAAAGACCGCATATAACCGCCTTAAATCAAAGATTAATGGTGCTTCTCGGTTGGATCCAGTTACACAAAGTAGTTTACAAATATTTCCATTACTTCTTCGTGAAACTTTTAAAGAAGTTCTAGTACAGATGAAAATTATGTATACAGTTTGCGAATTTGAGGCTGATGATGAAATTGCTATTATGGCAAGGCACTTAGATTGCCCCGTACTTAGCTATGATTCTGATTTCTTTATATACAATGTATTGTATATTCCATTTAACACATTAGAAATGAAACCGAAATCTATTATTGTAAATCAGGAAAAAATATATGCTATGGAATGCAAAATTTATAGGGTAGAAAATTTGACGAAGAACTTTGGGGGATTAAATGAAGAATTATTGCCATTAATGGCAACATTACTTGGTAATGATTTTGTTGAAAAAAGTGTTTTTAGAAAATTTTTTTCACAATTGAAATTACAAAAAAGTAGGAAAAAAAGGAATGAACAACAAAGGAGCATCCATGCTTTATTTAAATGGCTACAAAATGAAAGCTTAGAATCTGCAATACGTAAAATATTAGGAAGGTTGGAAAAAAGTAAAAGAAAGAAAGTTTGTGCTATTATCAATAAAAGTATTAATGGTTATCAAAAAAAGCATTGTCAATCACTTAAATATTTTAATATTTCTGAGGAGATCACATCTGTTGCATATAATATAGATATGCCTGACAGCATTGATGATAATATTTTTATAGAAGATGAGAAATGCAGTACTGAAGAAGAGGATACCTCATCTGATGAGTCATCTGAAGAAAATGAAGATTCTTGTCTTGATGAAAGTAATATTGAGGAGGGTAATGTTAGTGGTTTAATATCTTGGTTTTCTGATGGCATTAGATGCAACCGTATACCACAAACATATATGAATCTTTATACGAATCGCTTATATTTCTGCTCACCACAAGCTGAAGATTATACTGATGATGATTCATTTATTTGCTCTTTGCCTATATTAAGATATGCTTTTGATATTCTCACAGATTTTTCTAATTCGAGTTTTGTATATGTTAGTAGAGAAAAAGATTGTAATTACCATAGGATGGTAATCACTGAAGAATATTCTGTTTCTAGACTATTTGATATATCATTCAATGATTTGTCTAGTGATCATTTGAAGAAATATTTCTATCATTTTCTTGAGCAAAAATTGCTATTAATAGACTTCAGTATTATAGATTTATTGCCCTCAAATTATTGTTTATTTATTATATCAGTTCTGTGGTGGGTCGCCCATTGTAATGTGCCTATTTCTCATATTCACAGTTTGATTATCAGTTATATATTTCTAGAAGTTATAGATGAGAGAACTGGATCTTTTAGAGGTCATATGTTTTTTAATAATAAGCATTCAAAGAAATTGGAAGAATTAAGAAAGAGACCTTTCATAGAGACATCAATAGAAGAATCTTTGTTTTTAAATAAGAACAAAGTACTGTATGAGGATTGTTTAATAGCTGCAAGTGTTCTACTGAAGCATTTCGAAATTGACGATAGTATAAGGAAAAAACCGAAGAGCTACAATGTTAAGAAAATCCATTCGTTTGCACAATTTCAATGTTGTTTACAACAATTGAATTGCTTAAACACTTTGTGTTCTAACCCATTTGAGAGTATTATATACTCGGAGTGTTACAATGGCACATTTATTTACAATATATCTCTCAAATTAGAAAATCAAACAGATCCTGTATCATTTATGGAGGAATATATAAAAGGTGCAACTACTGTTTTAATGTTCTACAAAAGTATTTGTTATATTTTAGATAAGTGCCTCAATGGTATGAATCTTACAACAGTTCAATGGAGTGTGAGAAAAAGGAAATCAAGACGTAAAAAGAATGTAAATAAAAATAATGATATTTCTTTCATTGTAGAAGGTTTTGAATCTAACGTTTTTATATAAATAATTTATTAAATGTTTGAAAATAAAATGTTTGAATATTTTTTTATGTAAACCATATAAAACAGTTTATATACAGTGGACCCATGGTAATCCGGACATGGTCTATCCCGGCGCCCTCTGTAACGCGACACACCTATCACTTGATTGTACATAAATTATCAGCAAATCTTCACTAATATATTGCATTATTGGAAAGGTTCTAACTTGTACGCACCATCATTATTATTTTTGTAAGCTCTATAGCACCGATGATGTTATTTCTATAATAAAATATTAGCTCTCTATTGTGATATTCAATTTACTAAATATTTTTTTATATATTAACGCCTATGACCCGCAGGGTTTGGCAGATCCCACAGAGCTCCATCCGCTACGATCCCGGCATACCCTCCCCGCTTCCTCCACATTCATCCATTCTTCCTCTTACATTCATCGCACCAAAACGACTCTCCATTAGTCGTTTCTCGCCCTCATGGGAAGCAGGTTGTGTCTGATGGCGAACCACGTCGCCGTCGTTTTTCAACAAATTAGGTATATTAAAAATTCGTCTTAGTGAGTCCTATGAGCTGCAATTCATAACTCAAAAAAGCATTTTTCTGACTTCTCGCTTTTGATTCCATCTAACACAATTTTACAGCGTATCCGACGAAAAACTTCGTATTTGCCTTAAAAAATACCTCTTTTATATCTAAAATCTTCTTTTCTTCTTTATCGAGTCAGCGGGCATTAGACGCTACCAGCAGGACCTTGGCACCACATCATCCGTTGCCATCATAAGGGCATCTCCTGAGCAAGTGACGGCAAAGAGAGCAAGATATCACGTGTGCCACTGTTTGTGTGGCTCTCCCACAGTCGCACAAGGGGTTTGTGGTTGAATAGTTACACTTCGCATGCTGCCTCTACTACGACCAGTCTGGGTGCACAGGCGTTTGAGGGACTTCCTGACTGGCCACGGCAAGTTGCTTCCGGCTGGCAGAGTCTGAGGTATCATTGATGCCTGGAGGCAATAAGTTCCTGTCAACCCAAAGTTTTTAAGCCTGAGCAGTTGAGGGATTGAGTGGACAGCTAAAAGCTCTTACGGCTCTTGAGGCGTATCGGTAGAAGCCGATGGTCACATCTAAAGTGAGAATAAGAATTTCCCGAACTATGAACACTTCCTGTAAAGTATCTTCAAAATTAGGATAGCCATTCTAAGCATCTGTTGCTTGATGGACTATAAAAACTTACATCACTAAAATCCGCGATAAACAAATCCACAAAAATAATCTTGTGTTTATCAAAGAAGTGTTTACAGAATCAATAGTCTAATTTTTATTGAAAAAACGTCTGTCAGAAGCAGAAGACAGGCGGACAAAAAATTTATAAATAGGTTTCTCTTTCACGAAAGTCCTAGAGAGCTAAAATAACAACAAAATGAAACTACGTAAATGAAGAAAATAATCTTATTATATATTTATATATTTACGCTCTTATAATTAAAAGAGCAAAATGACGTGATACGGGTGACTATAGTCACACGCCATAGTCACACTTACACAGACACACACACACGACAGTTTACTTTAGTTACCGGCTACAAAATATCACATGTAAATAACAAGTTATACGCCTTAATCTAACTATTCTAAACTATATTGTATAATACGCCACGAAACACAACGTCACGGGTGAAAATTGGCGGGAAAAGTCCATGATTAGATCTTATACGCCCTACAGTAAAGGTCGTCTTAAAGTGTTCACAAATTTTAAACGCACTTCCTGAGAGTTTTTTCAATACATTGAACCTGTTAAATAAAACAATATTTCGTTATACAAACTCATATGAATCTAACTCCATTGGCAAACTGGAGTGATGAGTAATACTTTATCACAAGTTTTAGGCAGTCATGCGCTAACCTTCAAGCGTTGTATATGTATGTATATATCCACCTACATATTTAAGATACGTTGCTCTCATCAAGTATTAAAAAGTTTTGCTAAATAGATTACAAGTTTATTTGGAATTACACAAATTTGACTGACGATTCGACAGTGTATCCTGCTTAGCTTATACAAAGCAATATTTTATAATAGAAACTGAAATTATACATTACTAGCATACTTGTTCCGGAGAAGTTATTTTAATATATTCACTGGGTATATTTAGCAGTGACCACAACGCTTAACACTTTGCAATTGTTGCTATGGGGCTTTTATTTTTTGGGTGAGTTTTATTTGCTCATGTTTTGTTTCAGACATTGTTGAAAACGATTGATTTTGTGTTGTGTTAACTGGGTAGTGTTGAATCTGGGGCTCTTACATCTTCGTAGATTCATGATCAAAAGAACCGCCGGCTGTCGCTATGTTGCTTGTAGGCAGCGCCTCTGTGTAAAAGTCTAAAGCGTCTCTTTTTTGTTGTAAATACAATATTTTTTTCCACCCACTCATAATTAACATAGCGACAGCCGCGAGTCTGTTTATTTTAGGGGGGAGCTCATAATTAATGTAAACTAAAATCCGAAACGTAAACATTGGGTAAGTTCAAATAATGTAAACTTAAAATCCAATAGGAAATGTTGTCTTGGATATTTGTACTTACTTATCGATATTCAACTGTTATTGTGTAAAACAAAATCTATTGGCGTTGGCAGTCATTAAGACGCAGGGGCTCCACTAGTGCTCTGGCGTCTGTGTGCACCAAACACTTCGCACACATGAGGGGTGGGGGGCGGCGGCCCTGGGAATGACGACAATACCTAGAAACACACAGTGGTCCTTACTTCTTCAATCCCACTGCAGTTAGACAGTTGGTATGAGGTCGTTAGACATTTGTTTGAATATCAAGTCCATACCTTCCTATTCGCCTTGAACAACCGGGGTAGGTCAAAATTTATATCTTTTGAAACGCAGAGGCTCTGTAGCCAACAATGTGACATGTATATATAGGCTGTCTTAAAATATACTTTATTTTTACATGGCTTTGCAGATAATTATGGGCGGTGGTACTTTTCTCAGAATAAAAAAAACAATCGGTTTATTCATGCTAAATACGAATATTCACAACGTTGGTCTGTTTCTATGTATTAAAACTGTCATTAAACAAGCTAAGTTGCTAACGTATTACGTTTTTTCTTTTCTTTGATGACAATTAGTTATTATGCCAGTGTCAAGTAAAATACAATAATATCTAATCTCTTGAAATGTAACTAGTCAGCTTATCACGTTGCATCTTGATAAAATGGTGGCTATTCTACCAAAACGTTCTATGGACTTTTTCAGTCAATTTAAAAAGTTACGATACACGCATTTATTTCACTTCACTTCACTTATACGCTTTAATCAAACTATATAATATAATACGCCACCACAATTAAACAATATAACTGATAATAATATAAGATTATGGAAATGAAATAAAAACAACGTCACTGATGTAAGTTAGCGGGTAAAGCCTAACATTTTACGTTATACAATGTTTGTTTTTATATATTTTTTTGGTTTTTGAAAGTCTCTGCCTACCCATATGGGAAACAGGCGTGATGTATGCGTGTGTGAAATGCAACAATATCGGCTATCTTTGTCGTTATTGTTATCTTTATTAGATTATCCCGGAGTCATACGTTATCAGTGTACATTTGTCATTCGTCAGAATATATTTCATAATTTATTGATCGCTTACTTTTTGTTATACTTTATAAATTTTGATCACCGGATCATACAATCATATTTAAGTTACCCTTTATTTTTATTTTGTTAATAGGCAATAAAATATATCTTGTAGTTACAACTAAAATGGAGGAAAGTTTTGCTGATGTGAACCCTATCATTCCTCCATCTAGTGCAAGGTAAGTTTTTTCTGGCGTTTTCTAATATTTATATAATTTCCAAAAATAACACAAATATTTTACCTGTGATACATGAATCTGTGATACATGATATATGAATGGTCTAATATCATCACCGGAGCATAGACTAGACTGGAATGGACATGCACTTTGGCGATTACCAAGCCTGGAATTTAAATACTTATTTCTTCAATACTAGAAAATACATTTTTATTTATTAACATTAGTAATTTATTAAAATTTAATAATTTCTTTTTTTAATGAGTATCAACGAAGAAAGAACGTGTAAACAAATTCCTTTTCGTCATCTTTTTCTTTATTACATTAAATTACAAGGTCGTGTTGTAATTAATCGTAAAAATATATCATTAATAGTGTGATCAATATAACTTACAAATATAAAAAAACATTAATAATAGTTAAAAAATCCATTGGCAATTAAAAAAAGTGTCGAATTTAGAATACTTAGTGTAACATGCTAAAAAGAATGCATACGCAGACACGAGCGAACCCACTTGCATGAGCAACAACTGTTCACAACTGGCAGTCATCTCTGTTTTTAACCATTTTATATAGAAGTGGAATACGTCGAATTTTTATTATTGATTTTTTTCTTTTGATATAACACATTATTTTATTATCATCATATAAAAATATATATATTTTTTTTGAATTTGGATAAAACTATTGATATCAAAAGCCTGTGGGATAGTTCAATCCTGGACATAGGCTTCTTTCAACACGTGTTACTTAGTCCGAGTTGGCAGAAACTGAATGCACATTGTCTCCTTGTCTGCCCAGAAGACGTCCCACGCTACGTTCACTAAGAGTCTTTACTCCAGCATTCGTCCACTCCATCCGATGTTGATTTACTTTCAAACGTGAACATCTACTTTAGTTTTCGCAAAACGAGAATTATTTCGTTCCGAATCAGTCAGTTTTTGTTCAGAAAAACTGTAAGTGTAGCCCAATCTAACTCATTGTTATTATTCTGTGATATTTTCATACTATGTCAATGCGGTATTTGTTACAGTATCAACGTACCAAGTGATTCTAATGCAATCCAGAGACCCCAACCTAACTTCGATCCCGATGATTTATTCTACGACATGTCCGGAGATAAATATCTTATCATATTGAATCACACAAAGTATAAAAATACTCGATATTTTAAGTAAGTATTCCACAATTTTTCATATATATTACAAACCATATGGTATATTTTTTTAATACAAGCTTAACAGTTCAATGCTGAAGACTATTCTGAGATGCCTATCAATATGTGAGAAGTATGGGCACGGAGAAGAAGTAAGAGTTTCACTCTAGATACATCTAGTTGTATTATAAAATAATACCTATTATAATTTCTGCATAGATCATTGCATTTGTGAAGGTAAATCCATAGACTTAGCAAAGTTGAGACGGCGACATTCTACAATATTTTTATTAACAATCGTGACCTTCAATTTCTTTTTAAGTAAATAGATTTTCATATACCTAGGATAAGTAGTAACGACGCGCGTAAGGTAGATCCATAGACTTAGTAAAGACATTCTATTTTTATTAACAATCGTGACCTTACAATAATGTGAACGACATTATCATTACACTAGCTTTATTACTTAGTTTGAATGGTTAACAAGAATTTTAGTAATACAAAAACGTTGCTGATCTTTTAGAAGTAAATATCTTCAATTTACAAAAAAAAAATTGAAAAATGGATAAAAAAATAATTCGTTCATTAAAATTCGAAACTTCTTTTCATGCACTACTATTCTGTGGAACTTTCAGTCTTCGGTAACATCTACACTCATATTTGTATCTGCTTTCTTCTCTCACAGTTACCGACAACCTTCTTCTCGCAACGGCACCGAAGCTGATGAAGAAGCTTTAAAGAAAGTATTTAAAAAGATAGGATACAAGATTCTAACATACCGAGACCTGGAACATGGGGAAATCCTAGATGTAGCTAGCAAAAGTAAGGGTTCATTTTTATAGAGGTGACTGGTGGCCAAATTAGTTTATAGGTAGAATAATTAGTAAACGTATGCTTACTGATTATTTTCTGCTAATTTTGAGAGAACATTCTGCCTTCACTTCACGCACATGGTTTCAACATAATGCCCCTACGCCTCACACAGCTAGAAAGACCATGGAGCTTCGTCTTTATTTTTTTTCTAATAAATTACTAAGCCTTTTTGGCGATACCCCGTGGCGATCCAGCACTTTTTTCTAGGGCGGTACCACAAAAGTAAACTCTATAAAATGAATCCGACGACCATCTCAGCACTAAAAGAAAATATCGTCCGCGAGGTTAACAGCATGCCGACAATCATACTACATTCTCTTTAATTTTCTTTTTATTTATTGATTTCTTTAGGTTTTAAAGAGGTCATTGATTCCTTTACTATTAGAGAGGTTATTCATCCCACTTTTAGTTTCACGTCATACGTTCGAGTTGTTGAGTTGAACGTTGGCACACCTTTTTTTATGGATGATTTAATTAATATAAATAAAATATTTAGAAAAGGTTTTTAAAGTAAATCATTGTACTCTAGTATATATGTACGTTTCTTCTTTTAACTTAAGCTTCATCCGTGTGTTGGTTTCATGCGAGAAAGAGAACACACGTATATCTAAAATACGTTATATGTGTATTTCAGTCAGTACAATGGACCATGGAACGACATCCTGTTTGTGTTTTGCGATTTTGACTCACGGAGACAAAGGCGGAGAGTTGTATGCTGCGGACAGACCCTACGTGTTCACTGATATCACAAAAATGCTGGAAAAGGGGGACCCCAGTCTAGTCAATAAGCCTAAGCTGTTCTTTATTCAAGTGAGTTTGTCTTTTTTATCGATTTTGATTGTTAAAATCCTCGTTTTTTTGTTAGGATTCTTAAAGTCTGATCTGCTGGTTACTTTAACTTTAATTTGTGTAAAGTAGGACCGATCTCGAAATGATTGAAATTAAATTTGTTAAGAATCATCATCTCAAGCTCAAGGGGACTTAGATATACGGCTTCACGCATTCAGTTTCAACCAGCCGCTATGCGCTAATGTTTAAGGATACAATATTTATTTTATTACATAGAAGATAGCCAAATTTCGGGAACGTTTAAGCCTTTTTGATATGTATAATTATTTTGATTTAAAATTCACTTATAATTAAAAGACTTATCTTATTAGGATGGGCGATGCAACGCGAACTTAAAATTAGACTGTTCGATATAGTGAAGTGCTTAAGACTAAGGGCCTAATTATATGCGTACGCGCAGCTCAGGATATCGGAAAGGTTTTTATTCTCAGGTAGACGCTGTTCATCTACTGATATTTGCTGAAAATTTCTCTTGGGAGTAATAATAATAGAGTGACAATATTCTATGCCGGGAACCGAATAGCGATGCTCGAAAAAAAAAATTACATTTTTTTTCCTAAAAACATGTCATGCAGTGTAAACAAATTTACAGGCTTGCCGAGGAGCTGACATAGACGACGGCCGAACCGTTCAGCTCGATGGCAACGGTGACACTACATTTCACGTTCCTTCTCACGCCGATTTTTTTGTGCTTACCTCGAGTGTCGAAGGTATGGGTTTTTTTACTTGTATATTTCACTCACCTTTTCTGCCTTCCAAAAACGCAACTCTAGGGGAAATTCATACGTGTGTGTCTTTATGAAACATGAAAAAGGTGTCCAGTGGCAGAATCTCTTCTTGTCTCAGGTCTTCAACCTTATCTAGATACTGTAGATATATCGATAACTGTATCACTAATGTATTAAAACTGTTTAATTAAATATAATAATTAATTTTTAAATTTAAAATAAAAAGAAATAAATTGTTTTATATAAAAAAAGATTCGATCGAGTGACGTCTTTCGAATAACCTTTCCTCGCATAAGAAATATTGATAAAGTGTAAATAAACTATCTAATTAATATAAAATGTAAAGTGATTCATTAATAAATAAATATCACTTGGGAGAGTTGAGTTAGGTGTTGGTGGTGTTGTTGATAGGGAAGAGTAAATCCACTTCTGCCGGGGAACTTAAAATAAATCTTACCGAAAAACTGCCGTCTGCAACTCTTCACTTCCCAACTACTATCAACAACACCAAACACACACTACCACTCTCCCACAATATACCAGACACGTGGCAGGCAGAAACATGAGGCGTCATCAGGTATAGTACTCTACAGAGTCCTACCTAGTCCTACCGTTAAGTCACTTAAAAACGCACATTATTATTTTTCTATTTTTGTTTGCTTGTCGCGGATCTTAGCCAAGTAAAAATTCTGAGTGTCCACATAGTAATGGATTTTCGCAAAGTAACGCCTGACTCCATTAATCATCATGAAATAGGGTAAAAGACAGTTGGAGAAGCTGGAGAAAGAGGAGAGGAGCTACAACTTATCAACGCCGAACGAAGCATTTTTTATATCAAATATTACATATCCGCCGCGGTCGGGCTCCCCCGGGGACTATGGTGCCTTACCTCAGCATGCAGGGCTCTGCTGGGGCTGACCTCCATCCTCCCTTGCGGCTCGTGGGATTCACTAAAGACGAATTTAATATACCTAATTTGTCGAAAATGACGGCGACGTGGTTCGCCACCCGTCACGTCCTGATTCTCACGAGGGCGAAAAGCGACCAATGACGAGCCGTTTCGCTGCGATGAATGGCAGCGGATGGAGCTCTGTGGTCTCTGCCAACCCCTGCGGGGGATAGGCGTGAATATATAATAATAAAAAAAAATATTATATATAATATAGCCACAGAATACGTTATTCATAATTATGGCTGAAAATAATGTTTTTTTACAGCCCTTGTATGTTTCATTGTTGAGAATGGGTGGCCCAATTTCTGGACGAATGGACATTAACCCATCAAGCTTGTCCAGTGCTGATTGGCGGGGTTACCTGACTCGGGATAAATATCTGTCGGCCATACATATATTCATTCCGATGCGAGGATCGAATCTGCGACCATTGACTTCGTGGACGAGGGGTTCCGCCACTGCGCCAATTGGTCGTAAAATAATGATAATACTATGTGAATGATTATTTAAAGTTCGAGGTCTTCCGTAAATACGTTTACATACACGGAGGAGAGAGATATAAATATCTGTCTTGGACAAGCGTGTTGTGTGTAACGTCCATTCTTCCAGAAATGGGGAAGTTCGGTTTGTGGGGACAAAAGTACTCGTATATGTTTTTATTTTTCTCTCTCTATTGTATTCTCATTTTTATTTTCTTTATTCTTTATGATTTTTATAAAATATATCAACATCTCAACAATATAATAAATATTGTTTCAGGTTATTTGTCGTACCGTAACGTTATGGGGTCGTTTATGATTCAAGAGCTATGTAAGGTGATCGAGAAGCACCACGAAACACTAGACATACTCCACATCGCCACTCTGGTCAACAGAAATGTTGCGTACGATTACAGCACGTACACGCCAAAAGATAAGACGACGCACAACAAGAAGCAAATGCCCGAGGCGCGATTTACGTTGACTAAATTATTCAAGTTTTAAGTTTGGGAGCCAGTGCAGTGCGTTTTTTCCCGAACTTCTCTTCAACCACCCACACACAACCACTCTATAACTTGTTGTCTTGCTGCGTTCTCCAATCGATACGACGATTAGCATAATCAGAGCGCTACAGCCACGGAATGCCCTTAGCCTAGTCCAGAACATCCCTTCCATCTATTCCTCGCTTTCTCCCTCCAATCCGTCATATTGAGTTTTGACGTCTTAGTCGTCTTCGTCTTGCTACCTGAGTTTTGGCCTGCCTTGGTTTCTTCGCTTGACCGGCTTACCGATTCAGAAATGTTTGGATGTTCTTGTTTCATCCATTCTTCCCACATGTCCAGCCCACCGTAAGCGTCTTTAGTTTTAATGAAATTAGGCTCCTTGTACATTGTGGTAAGCTCGTGGTTATAACGACTTTGCTATCTCTCATTTTCCAGCACTGCACGATAGTAGAACTTTCAAAAAACGAGTCTATACGTACCTCAAAGGCCGACAACGCATCTGCAAGACATAAAAAGATATCTATGAACGGCGTTGATTGCTTTATATCAAGTGACACGCCTGCTCGTTTGCCTTGCTATACCATAAAAAAATGTTCGTCAGAGATCGGGATTTTTAAAAAACTTGACCGGTTCATTTCTACCTATAAATGCAGTTCACTTAAAAATCATGCCGAACAGACAATGTTTTAAATTATTCTAGCCATAACAACTAGAATACCTTGCGGTATATTTTTCCGAGAAATATTTTATATATAATTCGTACAAAAACACAATCTTTGTATTCTCACGTGACTAACCGATATCCCTCGGAATGTCAGGCAAATTAACAACACATTTCCTATCCCATATGAACAATCAAAAGTTTTACTTACCTAAGATCCGCGACAAGCAAAACAATAACAGAAAATTAACAATGTGTGTTTTTTCTGTTGGGTTAAGTGGATTTATTTGGAACTTAAACCAAAAACTTACCGAAAGTCGACCATTTCGACTTTCGGTAAGTTTTTGGTTAGTTATTGATGGATTTCCGCAAAGTAACGCCTGACTCCATTAATAATTCCTATTTCATGTAAAACAGTAACCCCAGGTCTATCCTTCCCTTATCTACCCAAATATCTTCGCATACCTACCTGTTCACTTAAATTATTTTACATCTTTTCCACATGCATTTACAATGCCCTTGTAATGAATATGTCCATGGCATGGTGTTGGTTATAATCAGATCGCTCATCTACCTCATCAATGGTATTTATTTGTATAATAGTATTTATGTATAAGTTTAACTCTATGTTGTTTTGCTTTCAAGGTAATAACAGACGTTATGTGATGACTGACTGATTGTCTTTATGAAGCCTTAGTCATTTGGAATTTTAAAATTAGTCTTATAGTCACAATGAAGTCATATAAAATCATCGTCTTATGAAGAAATATATTTTATTAAAATCTTTCAAAATAAATTATTTTTTTTTATTTATCTTTTTTCTTCTCATTGATATCGAAAACGTAAAATACACAATATTTTATGAACAATGTGCTCGACACGGGTTTTGTATTGTATACTCCACGGAAGACAATCGATGGTTCATTTCCTACCATAGCATTGTTGTTATTTGACAGTCATATTCAGTAAGTATGAAGAATAGTATTTTGTGTATTTTATGGTAACTTTTTACCATAAAATACAGAAAGTGCCTGAATGGCGGGCAGAGCCAATGGTAGCGGGATCGATCCCTGCATCGGAATATATATCTATGGCCTACAGATATATTATACCTTTGATAATTATTGGACAAGCATGGTGGGTTTATGGGTGTATTCCTTCAGAAATGGAAACGCCTGTACACAACACATATTGGCTTTTAAAAAAAATACAGCACTAATATATATTTTTTTATTATTCACGAAAACAAATATGTAATTTAACAATATATTTGTTTAAATGGATCTTCGAAGTAACGCCAACTCTATTAATTAGGTATTTAAAATATCAAAAATAAAACATATTTAACGTTTGTAGTAATGTATTTATTATACAAAGCAATAAAAATTTATTCATTTAAAAGATAAAAATGTAATGTGACATGATTTGTAGTATTTTATATCTGTCACAAATAGCAGCCGTATCAGGTAGAAATTGCGTATTTCTGTCCAAGATAATATTAATTTCTTTAATTTATGAAATAACTTCCCCATTACAACAATTATTACCATTGCCATTCTCGGTGCAAATAAATATCACTTGAATATTTATAGAATTAGGTGACGTGGGCGGTATTAATAGTTTTTTCGAAGAAGGATATCTATCTAGCCCTATCATTGATCTTAAATAAAGTGTTCGCGCTGTGTCGAGACATTTCAGTTTGAGCAATATACGCAATCATTTCGGTATCATGTCTCATCAATCATTAAGTTTATATGTATATGAACAAACTGATTTCTTTTTAAATTTATGTATAATAAATTTATGTATTTATCAACAAGAGTTATAAAGATAATATACATAATTTTAATTAATTCATTCGACATATTAAAATCTAACAGATGGACACAACATTTAATATACAGTGTAGCCAGACTGTACAATATTAAAAATATTACTCTATAGGTCTTCGGTTGACGAGTTAAGTAAAAATAAAAAATTCCCATTTTATAAATATAATTTTCCGAGGAAGTACAAATAAAAATGTACAAATACATAATATATTTTCGAAAGAATATGACATTATCTTCAAAAGAAACGAGGCTATACATACATATTTGTTTTTTAAGACCGGCAACGCTTTTATTGTAAAAGCCTATGATGTTAGCGGGCGGCGTTGATTGCGTTATATCAGGCAAAACGCTTGTATGTTTGCTTTTCTACCTCATAAAAAACACAGACAAATAAATCAAACAATATATTTCATTTAACATTCATATTTGTCGTCTCTCAAGGATAACTTTTAAAAATGTTTCCCTGTAAAATATGTTTACACTCATGTACGTCATTATTTGGTAATAGATAAATACCAGATACGCGTGAATCCTTTATCTATAATCATTATTTCTTTTCTAGCTGTTGCTAGATGTGAAATAATGATTATAGATAAGGTTCTATTGGACTTTTCCCGTCCACTTACATGAGTGTCGTTTTTTTATTTCATTTCTATAATCTTATATAATTATCAGTTATATTGTTTCAAAGTAGCGTATAGGTGAAGTGATATGAAATAGATGCGTGTATCGTAACTTTTTAAGTTGAATGAAAAAGTCCATAGAAGTATTTGGTAAATAGTCACCATTTTATCAAGACGTAACGTAACAAGCAAACTAGTATTTATATTCCAAGATATTTGATATTATTGTATTTTACCACACTCTGGCATATTAGTTATAACTAACCGCCATCAAAGAATACAACAACAAGTTTTCGTGATAATGTTTGCAATTTCAATGTGGAAAGACGTTAGTAGCAACATAATCAAACAGTTATATGCATTATTGAACAATCATTTTCACTCATAATTCAATTAAATAATAATTAAGAAGTTTATTGAAAGTTATGTACTCTCGTTAACATTTCATTAAATGAAAATATAATTAGTTATTAATTATTATTATAATATGGACAGTCAAAAGTTTTACTTAGCTAAGATCCGCGACAAGCAAAACAATAACAGAAAATTAACAATGTGTGTTTTTCCGTTGGGTTAAGTGGATTTATTTGGAACTTAAACCAAAAACTTACCGAAAATCGGCCATCAACTCTCCACCCACCAACCACTATACACAACGCCAAACACACATTATCACTTTTCCATCTCGTAAACGACACGTGTTTCGCCCCAACACGAGGCATCTTCAGGTATAGTAGACTCTACGGAAGACAACCGAAAAGTGACCCGCCATTTTGCTTGTTGCGGATCTTAGCTAAGTAAAACTTTTGACTGTCCATATAGTGATGAATTTCCGCAAAGTAAAGCCTGACTCCATTAAGCATATTATTATAATGTAAGTATCATACTAAGTCATACTGGCAATTATAAATTCGATTCTTTATCCTATTATTTTTTCATACACATTTTTTTTTCTTTATGGCTAGTCTTAGTTTCTTATTATTTACATAACTTGTTTCCGTGTAAATATGAAATAAACAAATTAGTTCTAAATCGAAATTTGGGTCGTAGTCCTTGTTTTTGAAATATTTGTAGATCATTTTTATATATTCATCTTAACACATACAAAAACACGCCGATACAGCTAGTAAAAACGAACTAGTCCTTTAAGCGATAACCTTCAGAAAGTGATTCAAATATTCATTTTGTATATACAATGGGCAATATTGTCTCAATTAATTTATATGAACGTTAAAATATTTAAAAATGTCAAATGTAAATAAGTTCATGTTACTATTTTTAGTCACGTTTAGAATGTTGTAAACAAAAATCATGGTTTGGTTTAGCTATTTACATATTACAAGTAGAATATAAATCTTGAAACATCGTTATTCAAATCTGTGCAATAACTTATAACGTTTTTGTTCATTCAAACATTTGAATTAATGGCTTTCAATAGTGCCAAAATAGCACGGATGATTCGCTAATGTCACGTAGAAGGGAAAAGACTCGAAGGAAATTAATCAGTGCTATATCGTTTTTGTATAATTTTATTAATAAATGTAAAATGTTATTATGGCATACCTATCATCGCTTCTTTACTTTACCATTAGCATATTGTTTGGTTTTGCCACTGGTTAAATAATGAATTTTTTCTCCTAATATATAAAAACCTAGAGCAATGATGTAGGAGCCCACTATAAACATTATTTTCAGAGGCCAGTTCAAAACTTCCAATATAGGGTAAGCCCACGTACCCGTCCTTGCAAAGATTGTCAACGACCACGTGACATATGTCAAAATGAATGCTGTCGTTATTGATAAACCAACAGACCTTGTTGGATAAATTCTGTGCGTGAACAGTAGCTCTATAAACATAAATAACGCGACCGTGGTATGCATTACGTGGTTAAGCCACTTTGGATATACCTTCTCGATATGTTCAGGAAAAATTAGCTCTTTATCCAATGCATATATGCCCCAAAATGCTGCGGACACGAACAGAGCAATAGGGAACGCTAAAGTGAAAACAGTATCTTTGATTAAACGTAAAACTGGTTTGTTCTTTGGAGCGCGAGCACTTGATCCAAACACGTCGTTTAACAAAGCGATAGTGTAGTATACAATTTGAAGTATCTGGAAAAAAAGGTGCATAAATAAAATATAACTATTATAATACAATAAGTCGTGCAACATTGTACTGGGATGGATCCATTATCACGGATCGGCATTTTGTTGCCTATAAGCCTGATATTATGATAGTGGATCGAACTGCAGGCGAGGCAAAGATAGATGATATTAGTGTTCCGACCAATTGGCTCAGCGGTGGAGCCCTCCGCCCGCGGAGTCAATGCTCGCGGGTTCGATTCCCGCATCGGAATAAATATATGTATGGATTATAAATATTAATTTCGAGTCTGATAAACCCACCAGTCCACATTGGACAAGCGTGGTGGGTTAACGTCCGTTCCTCCAGTAATGGAGAGCTCAGCAATGGGATGTATATGGGCTGTAAAAAAAAATTAGCGTTACACATGACGGGAATCTCATCAAATCGGAAAAAAATAAACGAATAAAATTCATAGACCTCACGCATGAAATTTCCGCCATGTGGCACGTGGATTGTACCCAGGGGCGGATCTACCTAAGGGCTTTTTGGGCCCCGTGGATACAAAGGACCCCCAGCTCCCATTAAAAATAATAGATGAATCGTAATTTAAGACTTGTAATGAACAAAATTTTTTTTTCTGATACCTATACACAAACAACCTATACACAAAATAGGCCCCCCGACTAGTATTAGTCCAGGGCCCCACAAAGTTACGATCCACCACTGATTGTACCCATAGCGGTTTCTGTAAATGGACTTACCGTTAAAAATTTGAACACCCAACTGTCCAAGTTAGGTTTAGGTGAGTGGGTTAAATTTAATATTCAAAAAGCACCTATATTGTGCATGGCTAGGACCGTGAGATGGCTCCTTTTCTTGGATGCATATAAATAAGGGGGAATAACGATAATATAGCTTTTTATGTAGATTAACTTAAAGTAATATTATTATTATAATAGTTATTAGTTATATTGTTTAATCGTGGTGGTGTATTATACAATATAGTTCGATTTAGGTGTACAAGTGGAGTGATATTAAATAAATGCGTCAGAAACTTATTAATAATTTTTTTAATAAATTTTCATTGTTATATAAATGAGAAACAAAAAAATTTATCTATGTATAGTTGCTTCCAATATGTAGAAAAAAAAAAATAAAATTGAGGAGAAATGGTAACCAAAACCTTCTATGGACGTTTTCAGTCAATTTAAAAGTCACGATACACGCATTTATTTCATATCACTTCACTTGTACGCCTAAATCGAACTATATTGTATAATACACCACCACGACTAAACAATATAACTGATAATAATATAAGATTCATTCGATTATTTTAATGAATGGCTTTCTATTACTATTTTTACATATTATAAGTAGAATATAAATCTTGAAACATCGTTGTTCAAATCTGTGCAATAACTTATAACGTTTTTGTTCATTCAAACATTTGAATTAATGACTTTCAATAGTGTCAAAAGAACACGAATGATTTCGCCAATGTCACCTAAATAGAGAAGATACGAAGGAGATTAATCGGTGTTGTTGAGATAAGGTGGAATAAAATGGAGAGGTCACGTAGGAGATTGATCGGTGTGGTCGAGTTAAGAATGGAACAGAATAGAAAGAACACGAAGGATAATATAAGATTATGAAAATGAAATAAAATCACAACGTCACTGATGTCAGTTGGCGGGAAAACGTGGAATAAATAACTTAATGTTTTTTTTTTAAATTATTCGTTACACTTAAAATAACAGTGTAGCTACTTTTATTTATTTTTCAATTGGGAAATCGATACTTTTTTATTAAATAGAAATAATAATGAGAATAACTTGATTCGATAATTCGGAATGACGACCTGATTGGCTTAGTGGCGAAGCTACCGCCTTTGGAGTCAAAGGTCACGGGTCTATAGATGTTCCACTTATATGCCTCCGACAAACGTGGTGGGTTAGCGTCCATTCCTCCATAAATGGGGAAGCCTGTGCTCAACAGAGGAACATATATGTCCCATTGTTGAGCACTGGCTGTAAGTAGTCGAAATCTCCTATACAAAAAGTAAAAATACCTTTACCGTTCCTTTTCACCTCAAAATCTACATATTATTCGAAATATAACCTGTGTATAAGTCGAAACAAAAATTCTCTATATGTATATAGTTATCTCATTACTATTCCCTACCACACGTAAATTAAATATTAAATATTTTAATATTTCGTTTCAGTTGGTTTCAGTGGTATCCCAAGGATTGAAAAAGGAGCAAAGGGCGACAGAAAAAACACTGTAAAGATGTTTTCAGAAGAGTTGCAGGCAAAAGAAAGATAGGATTAGCAAGCGATAGAGCGGCATGAAAATCTTTGGAAAATTAAATCAAACTAATTAATCAATAATAGACAGTAATAAAGGCTTTATTTATTTATTTATTTTACTACATATTTGAATCACTAATAAATCTACGTTTGACATTGAAAAAACGTGGAAAAACGCGTTTTTTATCTCTATTGTAGTTTATAGTGGTAGAGCCATGTTGCAGATAAATACTTTGTCAAGAATGGCATATTATTTATCTGTAGCATGAATGGACCGGCTCGGGGAAGTACCACACTCCCGCAGAAAACCGGTGTCTGAGTGGTAGCTTAGCTACCGCACTTTGTCCGGTGAGCGGATGTGTTCCGGAGGCTCAATCCCTCCCCCCCATAATCAAACTTTCCGTAAAGACTGGCAACGTTTCTCTATTGCCCATGGCACTGCGGATGTCTATGGGCGGCGTTGAAAGGTGATGTGCCGGCTCGTTTGCCTTCCTATCCCATAAAAAAAGTTACTTTTACTATTACTTAAAACCGTCTGACATGGAATCTGAACCTTGCAAACTCAAATGTTTACTTGTCTATAAAAATGTTCCTTGTCAAAATATCTACAAGTCGAGATTTGTGTGAATCTCTTGTAGTACAATATATTTATACTTTACACTGTGAGTTCGAATATACAAAAAATACTTACCAGACACCAAATAGTTAGGTATATAATCCGAGATTTTAACGGGAGACGTTTAATGTCTTCATTCTGGAACGGTAACTCCACATACATTTGGTCGTACCACATGGCGTAAGAGTTGATCGCCGCTGCTGATAAGTGGAATATTGGAAGAAACATGTTTGTCACTTAATTACTTTCAAGTTTAAAGACATCCACACGCAACAACACGTAATGCGTGACTGCGCGCTCGCGTGTACTTGATTTATTAACAACAATCACACAGATAATAACTAACCATTGTAGATTTGTCATATAACTAGTTATCTACAGTAAAACGAGTTTTGATTTTTTTTAATCTATTACCAGAAGTAGACATTGTAAGTTATCATAATTTATAGATAATGTTTGTGAATTAAATTAATGATCGCGTTTATAGACAAAAAATTGAGATGTCATGATGCTTTGGTCCCTTGTGATTTACATATAAGAAATTTTTCTATACATTATATTTTAATGTACTATATTTTTTTGTCAATACTAATCCGACTGAGCCAATTCCGTCCTAATGAAGGACGATAACACATACGAGAAATACCCCAGTCACCACCCAGTCCCTAGACGGAAGTAAGCTATGGATCCGATATATTTAAGACATGGCCATATTTAGAAACTAAACGAAGTCATTCAAGGACGACCAACCTGCGCACTTCAATGTATCAAGATTATCTCCGAAGTCTATCGTCTCTTAGACATGTTTTTTTTTATTAAAAAAATGAATATTTGTTCTGCCCATTACATATCGATTTAAAAAAAGGGAAAACTTAATAAACTGAAAGTGAAAACTAACTACCAGAGGCAAAAAAACTTGAGGGTTCAGAAAAATTCATCTTATAAAACATGTAAAAAAAATATATATATGTTTTATAAGTAAATAAAAAATATATATATATATGTTTTTAAATAATAATACAATCAAAAACAGTGTGCGGACAGTCAAAAATCGTATCTGATTATTCAAAAACAGTCAGTTTCAATGCTGTACAAATTTTTCTATTAGTTGTATTAGAGCTGCAAGACTCAGACCATTTGATGCCATATGGCTTTGATCCCGAAATGCAAAAACATGTTTTTATATATGTCTGTATAAGCGTTTTTGCTTTTTTTTCGTAGATATGTATGTTTTGTGGGAAGTGGAGTTTATCCGATAGTTATTTTTCTTCAAAAGAAGACTGACTTTTCCCGCCAACTTACATCAGTGGCGTTGTTTTTTTATTTTCTTTCCATAATCTCATATTATTATCAGTTATATTGTTTCATTATGGTGGCGTATTTTACAATATAGTTCCATTAAGGTGTATAAGTGAAGTGATATGAAATAAATGCGTGTATCGTGACTTTTTAAGTTGACTGAAAAAGTCCATAGAAGGTTTTGGTATAATAGCCACCATTTTATCGAGACGTAACGTGACAAGCTGACTAGTTACATTTCAAGAGATTTGATATTATTGCATTTTACTTAACATAATAGTTATAACTAATTGCCATCAAAGAAAAGAAAAGAAGAATGTTTTTAAATATTACTAGAATTCATGTTAACCATTCCAACTAAGCTTAGGATATTAGATAGATTAATAGTCCAATGGAGAATTCATACATATATGTGATATACATATGTCTTTAAAAATCAAAGGTTCCCTTCTTCTAAACACTTACCTTTTATTCTTCTTCAGACGCGTCATATACCGTAACTCATAATCCGTCATATTCCTTTTTCTTTTCTCAATCAATCAGCACGTATTTTTCGAATACAACATATTATCTCTTTCACACATCTCTTCTATTCTACTAAACTATCTCATTCACACTTTTCTCCGTTCCGTTTCACATTCTACGGGTGTGTGTGAGATAAATAAAAAAAAATGTAACAATTTTTCCTATATACCTTTATTTATTTAAAATATATTCTTGCCTAAATAGTTTATACAATTGAACTAAAATCGAAGTCGAAATTAAATTAGGTCTGGCTTTTACAATAATTTGGCTATCACAATTTCTTCCATTTGTCGTTGGTGTCCATTGGAGTGTTAAGGTATGCTAAATTATTTATATATTCACCTAAAAGGTAAAAACCTATCGTAGCTGTGAGAACGACCCCCATAAAGATTATTTTAAGGGGCCAGTTCAAAATTTGGAAAATAGGGTATAGCCATGTTCCCGTTTTTGTATATATGTATGACAACCAGGCGAAGTATGAGAGTATGAATGTTGTTACTATAGACAAGCCAACAGATCTTTTTGGATAATCAATATGCGTGAACAGAATTTCGAATAAAATGAACAGTGCGACTACAGTATGCATTATGTGATTTAACCATTTTGGACATAACTCCTCGCCTCCTGCAGGGTAAATCAGGTCTTTATCCAACATATATATGACCCAAAACCCTCCAAACACGAACATTGCCACGGGAAACGATAAACTGAACATAATGTCTTTGATTAGACGTAATATGGGTTTGTTCTTTGGATTTCGAGCTCCTGTTCCAAACACGTCATTCAGTAAGGTGATGACGTAGTATATAAGTTGGAGATACTGAAAAAAAATGAGAGAAGTTTTATTTAATGTTATGTTTACAGAATTGTTGCGTAATAATACAGTTTTCCAATTTATAATGTTATTGATGTGCAGTTTTACATATTATTTGCATTTAATAAACACCTGGACTTTTCCCGCCAGCTTACATCAGTGACGTTGTGTTTTTGTTTCATTTTCATAATCTTATATAATATATTTATCAGTTATATTATTTAATTGTGGTGGCATATTATACAATATAGTTCGATTAAGGCGTAAGTGATATGAAATAAATGCGTGTATCTTAACTTTTTAAGTTGACTGAAAAAGTCTATAGGTTTTGGTAAAAGAGTTACATTTCAAGAGACTGGATATTATTGTATTTTACTTGACACTGTAATAGTTATAACTAATTGCTATCAAAGAAAGGAATAAAGCCCTGGATTTTTATGCACGACATTAATGCACGAAACCTAATTTATACAGATAGTTTGCAATGCAAATTAAGTTATAAGGATGCAAGAGACTGGAAACATATGTCGCCTCAAATACTGATGTTTAAATACGGGCGGTGCATTTTGAATTCTGAAAAATTTGCAGTGAATCTTCTGCCGGAGTCTACGCTAACATTATATAATAAAGACGTACGTATGATTTCTATGGTTAAATGTAACTACGTCCATTGATTTACACATGTTTAAGGAATATCGACATATATATTTTGTTAAAATGGTTTTTTAGCTTATTAACAAGTATATATTAATTGCAATTTATATTATATAACATTTTATGTTACTAGGTAGGTAATTAACTGTAGAGGATATTGTAAGGTTACGGTTAGTATAATAATATATTATAATAAAAATTTATATTATTATTATGGCCTTGAAATAAGAAAAGCCAGATTAAAATCACTTTTACCGGTGAGCTTGTATGAAGACAGTGATGAATGTGGAGATCTGTGGTATCTATGGTCTACCCCTACAGGAGACAGGTATTATGATATGTACGTATGGTTAGTATTCATAAGTGTAATAAAATATTGCAGATTATTGATGTAGAGATGTATGATGTAAAATATATGTTTTAAGTCGTCCTAGACTCCATCTAGCCATCTGAGCTTAGACCTTCCGTGGCTTCTACAATCATCTGGTTTACCATCGAGTAGGCATTTGGGTAATCTAACCTCGTCTATCCGTACCACGTGCTCAGCCCAACTAAGGCGTCCAATCTTAATGGTTTTGATTAAGTTCGGCTCATCCAACACAGCCGATATAAAAGCTAATATTGCAGATGATCAAAATGTAGTAAATTGGTTTAGATATAACTAAATCTTTTTTTATGGGATACGAAGGCAAACGATTAGGCGTGTTACCAAAAGCAATCAACGCTGCCCGTAGGCATCCGCAGTGCCATAGGGATTGCAGAAACGTTGTCGACCTTTTAGGCGTGAATTCTCAATTACAGCTGAGAATTAACAGCTCTTCTAGTTATGATAAATGGAGTCAGACGATACTTTGCGGAAATACATTATTACTATGTGGACAGTCAGAATTTTTAACTTCGAACTAAGATCAACGCGACAAGCAAACAAAAATAGAAAAATAATAATGTGTGTTTTTACCGGAAGAAGTGTAAATGCGAAAAAATACTCACAAAACACCACAGAGTTAACAATAAAATTCGTGATTTCAAGGGTAATTGTTTCAGTTCCTCATTCTCGATTGGTAAATCGACATACATTAGATCGTACCATGCCGCGTAAGATAGAATAGCCAAGACTGTTAGGTGGAATACTGGTATCCACATTTTTATCGTAAAAAATAAACACACACGTCCGTTTATTACAAAAATTGTGTATTTATATTAACAATTAACATACTATAATATTCTATTGTAGATTTTTATGTACCTGTGATCAAAGTTTCATTGTAAATACACCATTGGTTTTTTTTAATGTTAATAACCTATACTTAGTTTGCAATTTTAATTACAGTTTTGTCTCACCTTTGTTGTAAAATCACTTGAAGGTCTTTTGGGTTAGTTTAGTAAAATCTTAGTGTAGTGAAATAAAATAAACATTTTAATAATAAGTGTAAAGAACATAGTGTCTGTATGGAGACTATACACTACTATTTTAAATTAAGTTCAAAATAATTTATTCATTAGCCTATAACTAGTTTGTCAGGGCCGGCGTGACCTCTTGTGGGGCCAGAATATATATACAACTTCTACACGTAAATTTTACAACGAGGAATTATTTATTTACATATTAAAAATATAAACATGTTTTATAAGATGAATATTAAATAATAATACAACCAAAAACAGTGTGCGGACAGTCAAAACTTTTACTTAGCTAAGATCCGCGACAAGCAAACAATAACAGAAAAATTAATAATGTCGGTTTTCCTGCTGGATGAAGTGGATTTATTTGGAACTTAAACCAAAAACTTACCGAAAAACGGCCGTCAGCAACTCTCCACCCACCAACCACTATACACAACACTAAACACACACTACCACTTTTCCACCTTGTAAACGACACGTGTTTCGCCCTAACACGAGGCATCTTCAGGTATAGTAGACTCTACGGAAGACAACCGAAAACTGACTTTTCAGTAAGCTAAGTAAAAGATTTGACTGTCCACACAGTGATGGAATTTCGCAAAGTAACGCCTGACCCCATTAATCATCCCAATAACAGTGTGTCAAATATCGTATAGGAATATCACGTGAGCGCTGAAACACTACGAATTTTCGGCTGTAGTATTAACATTACTGAAAAAGTCAGCATTGAGTTACATTCGAGGCGTTCCGCCGTTCATGGCGTATATGTGGAGCACGCTTATATTTTGTTATAGTCCAGTGAAATTTGCGTTTAAGTGAAGTTTGTATTTAATGAAGTGAAGTTTTATGAAGTTGTAATAAAAATGATTTGTAATTTTCGTAGACCGCGGGGCCTCTCAAAACGCAGCGACGTCAGGTTCCGGAGAACGCGCTCAAACCGCATTGCCCCGGTCCTGTATATTGTAATTATAGGGAGAAAATCTACAATAATAGAGTAATCATTACAAAAAAAAAAAAACATTCACTCGCGCTCTTTAATATTGTATATCATCAGCTATCATATTATACTGATACCTAAGCTTCGTTTAACTAATTTTTCGTTTCGAACTCCGTTTAAATTTAAAAATTAAGATGAACACTTTTTTTTCGTAGCCTGAGCACGGGGTTCTCCATTTATGGAGGAATAGACATTAACCCACCACGCTTGCGGCTAATTGAATTGCAGACAGAAAAAGGAGTCTTTGAGTTCTACTTGCATTTATGTGTCGAAGCGTGGATATTGATGACGTGTCTACTCCATAAAATGAGAGTTACAATTAGAGCAGATGGAGCTGAGCTAAAAACTCTTTTAAGATTTTCGAAAAAATTGTATCTGATCATTCCAAAACAGTCACTTTCAACGTGGTACTAAATTTTCTGTTCATCATATAGTTGTGAGACTCAGACCATTCGACGCAGTAGTTTTATCTCATCCAAATCTCTTATATAAAAAATGGAGAGCTATTTTGTTAGTCTCTCTTAAACTCAAAAACGGCTAGGCCGATTTGAATATTTTTTTATATTTTATTTGATCTATTATAAGGAAGGTTTACGAATAAAAAATATAGGGAAAACATAAAAGAACAGCTTGAAAAATGAAATAGTCGTTTTCTTCCTTTTACTTCCAATTACTATCAATAGATGGCGTTCGTGAGGGCTTTATTGTCTAAATGACACATTATACAAAACTATATTGTTACAAAGATTCGAATTAAATAATTGTATCTATTTATATAAATAATATTCATTATTCATTTGTGAATTAAAATAAACTTTTTTTTATTTAAAGTTCTAACCACACAGAATGCAGCGAGTATTATTGATCTCGATGAATTGAAATTGAAAGATTGATTATGATTGATAATTGCTGATCAAATGTTATAATTACATAAATTGTAGGTGAAACGAAGTTTACCGTGGCATCTAGTTTTTATCTACATGTGGTTATTTGAAACAGATAGAGTCACAGTTTCACCTCTTATTACAAACAGTTAACCGAGGTCCGTTACTCTGTAGTCATGTGTCACGATTGTAATCTTTCAATTGTCTGTCACAACGGCGGTTGCCCGGTCAGGAGGGTGGGTCAGCCACAATCAGTTACGTAAATAGCTTACTGATAACCGAGTCAAGCGGATCTCCAACCAGATCCGTCTTGTAATTTATGAGTGCATAATATTTTAGCTGGAATTGTAACTTCACTTGCATTACGGTTCATTTTATTTTTACACAAGCCACATTTTTTTTAATACAAACCGGCAATGCGTTTGTGAACTAAAGTCATTGACACAGTCTTTCGAATAAGCACACTAAAGTGGCAATGGGCTGGTCACGTTTGTTGGAGATCCGACATACGTTGGAGCAGACGAGTGCTGGAGAAGAGACCGCATTTTCGCAAACGTAGCGTGGGACGCCCTTTGGGTAGATGATACGACAATCTGTGCTGGGTAGCTGACAGAAACTGAATGCATGAAGCCGAAGATCGGGCTAGGCGGCGCGTCTTGGGGTAGGCCTATGTCCAGCAGTTGACTGCCGCAGGCTGTTGTTGACGATGATGGTGAACGGATTTTTGGTGCCTATGGTGTAGCAGATTTCTATGAATCACAGGACAAAGATAATTCAGAATCTAAACCTTTTATTGCAGTGACACAATTTTTCACAGACAAAAAAGAAGCGCCTCTGGTGAGCGATCAGAGAACTATTATGCATTTGCATTTGAGAATTATGTTTATGTTCCAACAAGGAGGAATGAACGAAAGATGCATTGTCTTCCTTACTGTTAAATATATAAATTAATCGTAGAAGAAAAGAGAAGGACATGAAGGGAAAAAGAGCTGCCATTTAACGCTGGCACGAAGGTGAGATACTTCTCGAGTGGAACTGGGTCATTCATTTCCAAGAAAGAAGATTTTCTTTTGTTTTTTTATAGGTTAGGAAGGCAAACAAGCAGGCGTGTCACGTGACGGAAAGCAATCAACGCTGCTCATAGACATCCGCAGTGCCATAGGCAATGCAGAAACGTTGCCGGCCTTTAAGCAAATTGTATTCTTGTTCTTCTGTGATGTAATAATATGATGTATTTTCTTATTATATATTTTATTTTATGAATTGCTAAATATTTTTATATGTTTAAATCGGATAGAGACGTAAAAATCATCTACTGGATTGCGGGTAGCCACAAGGGAAATCTAATGCCCCTGTTTTTGCGAACCGCATATTGGAATATCGCAGTTCATTTCGATTAAGGGTGTCGGTTGGTAGAATTAGATTTTCAAACATAAATAATAAAAAAACTACAAGGGATACAGATAAAGTTCAATAACTTTTACGAAGAATACGAGAGAATACGGGTTTTAGTTTTTAAAATTATATAGTGATTAGCATACTACAAATATATTTAAAAAAAATACAAGAATCTAATTTTAATTTTAAGTATGCAGGAACTTGTTCTGTTGGTTGCGGTAAATTTATTACATGACTTAGTTGTATTGTATGTGTTCTTATGGTTATGTATATATATATGGACGTATTTGTGTGTGTGTGTGTGTGTGTCAGTATAAATGTCGTCACTGTGGTCAGCGATCTGACCGAGTTGGTTCTTGCTGAAAACCAGGGTCAAGTGCTCCAATAGAACGCCTGGCATGTGCTGAGCAAGAACAATTTTATGATACTTGTTACATTAACAATTATTCTCTTTTTGTTTTGTTTATTTATTTGTATATTATAATATTATTAAGGTTTTAATTTTAGTAACTGTAAAAAAGGTGTAAGAAATAAATATTTTTCTATTTCTACATGTTGATCGGTGCGTCGGGTACATCCTTGGAATCCAATTACAGTATTCTGTGGCACTCGTGGAAGTAGTGACGTCAGGATGCCCTTAATCTCGGGGCCGATATTTTCCTTTATTGCTGAGATGGTGGTCAGGTTTGTTTCATATGTAGATTTGAGGTACCCCCACAGAAAAAATGTTCTTAGGGGTAAGATCCGGTGACCTTAGTGGCTAGGGGATATTGCCGAAACGGCGTTTTAATTAGCTAGGGAAATAATTTCGAAAAATCTCTATGGCTCTATGGCATAATACTGTTGTAACCTTGTGCATGAAGTTAAGCCAGGATGTTCTCTCAATATTGACAAAAAAATAATCAGTAAGCATGCGTTTACTGATTATTCGACCTATAACGCAATTCTAAAGACGACCGATTGGCTCAGTGGCGGAGCCCTCCAGCCGCGGAGTCAATGGTCGCGGGTTCGATCCCCGCATCGGAATAAATATATGTATAGATTACAAATATTTATTTCGAGTCTACAAACCCCATCAATACCTGTATCATAAATTAATCTAGTATGAGAACATTTTGAGGTTTCACATTAAAATAACAAATTGTTATATCTAAGTCATATGTTTGTTTTGGCAGGAGATATTTATTTAGCTTGTTTAAGGAGGGAAAAGCAGTAGTGAGGGACGAATGGCGGCGTCTGGTTAACCAAGCCACAATTATAAATAACGACTTGACTGCTCTGCCAAGAGCATGACGACATAAAGAAGAAGAAGGCGGAAAGAGAGTGCCTATGGTAATTTAAATTTCCCCTTTATCATATCTTGTGTCTGTTTCACAAGTTGTTACATTTTTCTAATTTTTATATTTACAAAATCCTATTTCAAAGGTCTTTTTAGATATTTAGGTGATCATTTAGGACATAGAAAGCTATATAATACTTTCAAGAAAAAAGAGGTTTTGTATAATAAAAAAAAACTTTATTTTCTTCCTTACTAAGTTTTACTATTGTACAAGTGATTTGATAAACCAGTAATTGTTCGGGCCTCCTTTATTCCGTGTATACACTAAATAGTATTTTCTTCTAATCTAATTTCGTATCGAAACCATCAATAAAATCTGCATGACCGCGGTCGCTCCCAAGGGAAATTCAACGATCGTGCTTCTAAGCAAATGGAGTATTAAATATCCGAATATAGCAATAAAATATTCTTCGACCTTGTACACCAAGGATTTTGTATCGATGCTCAACATAAGCAGTTATCGAATAAATTTTATTAAGAAAATCGATACACATTCATCGAGTCTACATCACTAACGACAGATAATTGGAGCGATCTGTTTCTTGTTATATGGGTTTCGAAAAATGAGCTCCAAAATACAATTTATGTTACATACTTAACATTTTTGTTATGCATATTGTGTTGAAGAACATTAGTTTCTCTGTTCGTTAACAATCAATATATATTTAACGCGTAAAGGGATGTAAAATCATTAATTTAATTAATATACAGCCAGTAAATAGTTATACGTTATAAACTTAGAAGATAAATAAAAATTATTAAATATTAATTTTATAAAGTTAGTAAATAACTATTTATTTATTGGCACACAAAACATATTATATTCACAGAAACAATAATAATAATAATAATTCTTTATTTTTATAATGTGAGGTATAACAAAATGAAAAAAGACGTATAAAAGCTCCATCACATTGCTACAATATGTAAAATGTGTGACTCTAGACTAGTGATGCTTAACCATTTTACCGCGTCATCTATACACGGACCCAAGGTAGGAAGAGGTTCAGCCACATCTAGACGACGCGAAGTCGATAGGATGCTAGTGGGATTCATCCCTGAGGCTTGATGTCTCCGTTTCGTTCGTTCGTTTCGTTAGGATACTCCAATAGCCGCTGAGAACAACGGCACCAAAGACCGGGGGGCGATCGCTCCAATGAGTTTCGGCTCGAGCAATGGGGTTCATCCCCGAGGTTCGAACTGACACCCCTGTGTGGGCCCCGTTTCGACACTTTATGTGCCGCCAAATTTTAGTAATGCAAACGTTTTAACACGTGTAAGTAAAATTAGTTTAAACTTATTTTAATGTCAGTGTGTCGCCTAATTTTGAAATTGTTTAAGTTTGCCATTTGTTTCTTAATATTTTTAATATTTTTTCGCCACGGACCTTTATCGGTGAAAAAATATTTAGCGGCAACTTTATTCTGTGAAAATTATTTCGTGACAGATAATTTGTGCAACAGTGCAAATATAATGCTCAGTTGTCTGTATCTTTAATGCAATGGATGAAACTGTTTAGATGAATTATGTATTTGTCGAGAAAGACAAGAAAACAAGTAAAATTGTATATAATTGTTGGTTTATTCGACTTTCTTCAAGTTTAAGCTTACATATATGAACAACTGTGTTGTCGCTGCGTACAAAGAGAGGAGTACCGCTGCTCGCCGCCGCTCACGCGCATAATTCCTCCGCCCGCGCACCCCGCACCTCTCCACCGCCGTCGTCTGATACAGTGGCGTGTACAGCTTTCTTTATGTTTATGCGATTTTATAGTAAAATAACACACTCCCTATATACTTATATACTTAAAACAAGGCTGATAAAATAAGTACTTATATTTAACTTAACATAAGTACTTTTTTTATCAGCCTTGTTCTAAGTGGAAAAGTTATAGAATAAAAACAGCAGTTATGCTGTAAACAACAAATTTCTCTACTTCTACTACTTTAGAACTCTACTTTCACCGATTTTACCGGCGTGCGTCCGATCACGACTGACAGAGCGCTGACTTTTTAAGGCCATAAGACAGGAGATTGTGAATACAAGCGAGCTGGCGAAAAAAGGGGGACAAATCGTGCCGAACGGCGCCCCTTTTGCTGGGCTAATTATTCACGACTCACAAACAACCAAACAATATACTTGCTAGCATCATTAACAATTTCCAAAATTTTGTATGGACTATGATTTGGCGAGTTTTATATAAAGATAACTTCAGCTTAAACATCTTAGATAATCTATATAATACTTGCCTGAAGATGTCGCTAAGTCGGTGTGTTACTTGAACGCGTTCCAAGCACCATCGTATGGAACAGCGCCAGCAAACACGGCGAATTATGAAAGGGGACGTGATATATCGTTATCCATTAACTTGTAGTGTTCTATTAAAACAATTCAAAGCATTTTAAATTTTCATTTCTTTTAAAGTTGTCCTGGAGACCCTTTTTTGGAGTTCTTTGAAATTAATCATTCTATAAAAATCAGTTGTTGTTCGTTAGTCTCGCTAAAACTGGAGAACGGCTGCACCGATTTGGCTAATTTTGGTTTTGAATTATTTTTGGAAGTCCAGGGAAGGTTAAAAAGGTGAGTAAATATGATAAAAATATTAGGAATATAGTAAAAGCAACAATTTCGTTTTCCCTTAGAAACTATTCCTACCTGTCAAATATTTGTTCGGTGTGACGTGACTATTTTTAAGTAACATCAACTTTAATATATAATAATAATAAAACTTAATTAACTATATTTAGGGCGGAGACAACTTCGAGAAAGAAGCCGACAGAAGGATACAGCTGGGCTGGGCAGCGTTCAGGAAATTCCGTCAAGTCTTCTCGTCGCCCATACCACAAAGTCTGAAGACAAAAGTCTTCAACCAGTGCGTCCTGCCCGTACTCTCTTACGGTGCCGAGACGTGGACACTGACAGTCCGTCTCCTCGCCAAGCTCAAAGTCGCTCAGAGGGCTATGGAGAGAGCTATGCTCGGGGTTTCTCTGGTGGACAGAATTCGAAATGAAGAAATTCGCCGGAGAACCAGAGTCACCGACATTGCTCTTCAAGTTAGCAGACTGAAGTGGCAATGGGCTGGACACATTTGTCGAAGAACCGACAATCGTTGGAGTAGACGAGTGCTGGAGTGGAGACCGCGACTCGGCAAACGTAGTGTGGGACGCCCTCCTGCTAGATGGAGCGACGATCTGCGCAAGGCGGCTGGCAGAGACTGGATGCGTGTAGCCGAAGATCGGGCTAGGTGGCGCGCCTTGGGTGAGGCCTATGTCCAGCAGTGGACTGCCGCGGGCTGATATTGAATATTGAACTATATTTAATCTGTGTTGTATTTAATAAAAAATGATAAAGATATTATATTAATTTGTATTGTAAGCAAGTTTCAAATTAGAACCGTACACTACAAACTTTATTTTATAAGCTCATAACCTTTGTGACATAACAATTTTTCAAGCAACATCATGTGTAATTAAAAATAATAATAAAACCTAATTCATATCGAGCATTTTTTTATTGATTACGATTTCTTTTTGTTCCTGTTAAGTTTTGAACACATTTTTTACTAAAGTTGAAACATTGTGCAATTATCGTTCAGCTTTTTTATTTATTGATTCTGAGGCGATATGATGTTTGCCGGGAGCAAAAGTCATTAATACATCCGTAACGTCTACTGCTTTATGTTGGCCTCGTTAAAAATTACGTGGTATTGCCAATAATCTTCACGCATATCTTTAAATTAATCAAATAAAATATAACTATAACTTTTTTGAAGTTCTTTCAAAATTAATCATCATTAATACATCCGTAACGTCCACCGCTTTATGTTGGCCTCGCTCAAAATTGATGGGTATCGCCATAATCTTCACGCATATCCTTAAATTAATCAAATAACATATAAACTCCATATAAATACTTCAAACAGTTTCTGAAAGCCATAAAATCTGTACAACCGTCGGCATACTCAAGGGAAATCGGGGGATCGTATTTCTACGAAATCGTGTTTAAAATATCCGCCAGTGCAATAAATATTTTCAGTTTTGATACGTACATATAAATCTCGATATATTTTAATATAATAGTTTTGTTTATACTATCATCTGTAATTTTAGTAGAACCATGTGTGTTTAACCATGAGTGATTTATAATATCATTCCGCGGCAGCCCATTGCTGGACATAGGCCTCCCCCAAGAGCGCCACCTTCGACTTCACGCATCCAGTTTATGTCAGCCGCCTTACGCAGATTGTCGCACCATCTAGCTGGGGGGGGGGGGGCCGCCCCACACTACGTTTGCCAAGACGCGGTCTCCACTCCAGCAGTTGCCTGCTACAGCGATTGTCGGGTCTCAAATAAACGTGACCAGCCTATTGCCACTTTAATTTGCTAATTAGAGAGACTATGTCGGTGACTTTGGTTATCTAGCGGATAATGGTGATGGATTATGATAGGTTAGAGAAGGGCAGAAAAATTTTCGTTGGTAAAAAATGAACAAATATTCTAAGTAAAATAAATACTCAACTCAAAGTATTTCGCATTACACATCCAAGGTGGATTTATATTGTATTTTTCTATAAAGCTTGTGAAATTGTTGTGGTAAAATTGTTCGTTAGCCCTTTGATGTCGAGCTAAAACTCTTAGACGTGTTTTGATGTTCACTCATAGCTGGCGGCTAAAATATTATATTTACACTCTCCGTCACTTTACCGTGAACAGAAAGTTGTTGCTTAGCGTGTAAAAAAAGTATTTATATATTCATTTAAAATAAGCAAATCTTTTTTCTTATGAATACAACAAAAAATTTAAAAATATGAATATATATATATATATATATATATATATATATATATATATATATATATATATATATATATATATATATATTTTTTTTTTATTACAACCTCAACCTCAGTACCTACATTAATAATAATTTGCCTCTTAGTCAGGTAACCAAAACAAAGCTATTTTTTGTTTATTTGGACAGTCAGAACTTTTACTTAGCTAATATCCGCGACAAGCAAACAAAAATAGAAAAATAATAATGTGTGTTTTGTTTTCTACCGGACGAAGTGGATTTATGGGGAACTTAAACTAAGTCTTACCGAAAAAACGGCCTCCCAACAACTATCAACAACACCAAACACACACCACCACTTTTCCACATTGCACATGACACGTGTTTCGCCTCAAAACGAGGCATCATCAGGTATAATAGACTCTACGGAAGACAACCGTTTTCTTCCGTAACTAGTAATGGAATTCAGCAAGGTTATGCCTGACTCCATTAATCATATTTTTTGTTTGTTAAAGTGTATAATTTTGTATATTTTACGATATCTGACGACCCAAATGCCACAGCGGCAAAAGGTTTACCGTTTACCCTTTGAACCATTGGTTACGAGTATGCTTTCCGCATACTATTATATATGTAAATATTTGTATGACTTAGAGATATTTCTTCTTAGTCTAATTAGTTGACAACATTCAGACTAAGTAGAATTATTTAATTATTTATTTTAATGGTATCAATAACAAAGGGAAAGTCATGAGTTATGTGTTTGAATGAAGTTCAATTAAATCAGTGGTGGGGCTACTATTTATGGAGTCAAAATCGAACCCGCGACCATTGATAAATCCCGATATGGCTTATTCCGAGCTCGGTTACCCCCAATCCACATTGGAGAAATGTGATGGGTTAATATCCATTCCTCCAGAAATGGTAAGGCCCGTGCCCAGCAGTGGGAGACATATGAGTTTAATAGAAAAGAGTTTGAAACGTAAAAATGTATTTAGATGAATTTTGGCGAATTAAATTTTTGAACCGAAGCATTTCAACACAGCCCCGTTCTATTAAGTTACTCGAAGCCCGTGGAAGTAAATAGGTAATACATAAATCAGTAAAATGGCTTAGTGAAGAAAAATCTGTCGAAACACAATTTATTCGGGGCCGGCACACGAACTCGTTTTCACGGACGGTTAGGCACATATTTGTTGTGAAATATTTTCCGGCGATGTTTTCGAATGATTCATGGGGTATTTCGAATTAAACATTTACAATACTGCAGTGTATGAAAGTCTCGCGAAGATCTTACTATAGAAGTGATCCTATGAAGTAAGGTCTGTAAGTACGAAGTAAGGGTGACGACCAATTAGCTCAGTGGCGGCGCACTCCGCCCGCGGACTCAATGGTCGCGGTTTCGATCCCTGCATCGGAATAAATATATGTATGGATTACAAATATTTATTTAGAGTCTGGTAAACCCGCCTATCCGCATTGGACAAGCGTGGTGGGTTAACGTCCGTTCCTCTAGAAATGAAGAGGCCCGAGCTCAGCAGTGGGACATATATGAGCCGTTAAAAAAATACTGTGTAGTGTAGTTAGTTGGTCGGTTCAAAATACCTCACAGCTGAGACTCACAGTACACATAGAAAAGGGATCTTGTACAGCTTGGGTTGGGCAGCATTTAGGAACACTAGTGCGAGTGCTCCGGGTTGTTTGGATTAATTCCTGACACTGTATTCTCTATCTTTTCGTTGAGTCGAGTTACGCGATAGATAGAGAGAACTTTATCTATCGCGCAACTCGACTCAAAGAAAAGTTTCATCACAACGATCTGCCCAGGCGGGTGGCAAAAACTATATGCATGAGGTCGGGCTGAAGGGGTGCGTGTTGGGAAGGCATATGCCCAGCTGTGGACTGCAACAGGCTGCTACTACTAATAATGAAGACGATTCTTCCCTTCATTTGTTTCACGAGGGAGTGACAAGGATAGAAAATCGCGTGTGAAGGTTAAATACCAAATATAAAGCATCAATTAAAATAACTTTTTAATTGATTACTGGAGTTAAATATAAATCTAAACTCGACTTGAGTGAATTACAGTCGAAATTCATCAGTAATTCATTAATTTTTTTCAAATGTTATCTGTACATAAAAATTTATGCTTGATATAAAAGATACTATGCCATATCTCAAAATGTTCCACACATTGCACACAATTTGTTTTAAAAAAAGCACAAAGTTTTTCTTTGCGTATTAATACATATATACAGGAAGACGTAGCACAACCTAAATATAAAACACTATAATATTTTTATTAAAGTTTTATTTAAAGAACTTCAGTGCTAGAATGTATCATATTATGTTCCATTTTACGTAAATAAATATTTTTTCTTAAGCACTCTTTATCCATGAATGAACTGTAATAAATGAAATATCAAACGAAATCGAACCGATAAGTAACCGAAGTCGTCAAGAAATTAAACGAGGTTCTATTTTCTTAACAACTTACATTATTAGATTCGACACCAAATGTTCATTTCATTTACAGATATAACTTTATTGACGGCAATATTTGATTGATGGGCATTTGCTTAGGATTTCTTTTTGTCGACTGAAGTTATTTTTTGTCGATTGGTTCTTGTCGAATTCTTAAAACTTTATACTTACGAATGGATGACGTAATGTTTTTAAACTGTTTTATTTATGACCCCGTATATTTGTTTGTTTCAAATTTTTCTACGGCTATTGCCTCTACTTTTATTAAACCGATTCCTATGAAACTTTGCACACGCAGTGCCTGTGACAATACAACATTATGGTGAATTCAGCTTGGTAGCGGGAGTCTGTCGGGTGGTGGACAGTGGAACTCTGTTACAGTTACTATTAACTCGTTCAAGTTTAGCCAAATCTTGATTTGCTTTTGACAAGTCCCATATCATACTGATGAAAAACAAACTAAAAACTCAGAAATACAATAGGTAAAAAAACTTTAAGTTAAACGGTTTTATAATACACTAAAATTTAAAGTGGGGCGCATAAGAATCTAAACGATTGTATAATTATTTAAGATAAGATTCTTAAATAATTATACAATCATTTAGATTATTTCTTAGATTTGCGCACAACGTTTTTATTTTCGTGTGTTAAAAAAATTGTTTAACTTAAAAGTATTTTTTACCTATTTTTATTTAATTGTATCTGAATAAAAATAAGTAAAAAATTTCTTTCGGTCTATTAAAATTTGTGTGAATTAAAGGCTGGTAAATAAAAATCATGTCATGACTAATTTTAATTGACTCACTAGCGGAGCCTCCAATTTCAAGTCATTGGTCTAGGGTTCAATTTTTGCATCGGGATTATTATATGTGTAGCTTACTAATACTTATTCTAAGTCGGGATGTCTCACTACTCTGTCTAGGTCAAGCTTGGTTGGTTAACATCCATCTGTCTAGAAATGGGGAACCCCGTGCAAATTGAAAGGACATACATATGTATGTATGTCCTTGCAATTTGCACGGGGATTCTATGTAGATATTATATTAGGTTGGGGAAAAGAAATCCATTAACATTTATTATTTTTCATTTTCCAAATTTTTCAAAGAAACTCATTATTATTCATTTCTTTTTTCCCCAACCTAATATTACCTATACGGACAGTCAAAAGTTTGACGTAGCTAAGATCCGCGACAAGCAAAACAATAACAGAAAATTAATCATGTGCGTTTTTCCGTTCCACTTAAGGATTTATTTGGAACTTAAACCAAAAACTTAACGAAAGTCGGCCATCAATTCTCCACCCACCAACCACTATACACAACACCAAACACACATTATCACTTTTCCATCTTGTAAACGACACGTGTTTCGCCCCAACACGAGGCATCTTCAGATATATACACCTGATGGTTATAGGATTTCCGCAAAGTAACGCCTGACTCCATTAATAATCTAATATTACCTAATATAATATATGGGCTGTATAAAAAAATATTTGTATAATTAGAAAAGTAAAACCTATTATATAATGCCTTCATATATAATCTGTGTAAGAAAAACAAATAAAGTAAAACGGTATCGCGTAAGTGCCACTATAAACACATCTTAAGTGAGGACGTGTGAATTACTCGACAAATTGAAACCCTTTTCATTTAGTCACTTAATGGCTACACTCACCATTTAGCCGGCAACGAAATCTCTCTGCTCCTTTGTAATCGAAACTCAAACTAGCATCGTTCAAAATAATTTTACGTTTAGTGTGTAATTGTGTTGTACAAAAACAGCTACTGAATTTCATTTGACATTGACGATTCGAATAGATAAAATAGAATAGATAAGAATAGAATATTCGAATAGATAAGATCGGGCTAGGTGGCGCTCCATGGGGGAGGCCTATGTCCAGCAGTGAACTGCCGCAGGCTGCGGATGATTCGAATAGCGCAGCGGCGAATTGTTCATTCCTTTATATATGTCCTTTTTCTTTCCTTTTTATATTTTATATATTCTTCCACCATTTTTATATTCTTTTTTATATGTTTATCTATATATAAATATGGAGAGCTATTTTTTTAGTCTCGCTAAAACTCAAAAACGGCTCTACCGATTTTAATTATCTGATGAATATATTTATTTTTAATTTTGTTCGCTCTAATACAGGTAAGGTTTACGAATAACAAAATATATAAAAAAAAAATACTCGTTTTCTTCATTTTACTTTCAATACATGGTGTTCATGACGGCTTTATCGTCTAACGGACGTGTTATATAATAAAATATATTATATAATAACAAAAATAATATAATATATTATATTATTTTTATTTCTTATAAATATATTAATAACACGTTCGTTAGACGACGAAACTGTCGTTTCTTTTGTGCGATTTTTACAAATATTGCATACTTAAGTAATAACATACCAGGAGAAGATAAATACAGGGATTATAAATTGTAGATGAAACGAAGTTACATATATCCCGATATACATATATCCCACTGCTCGGCATAGTCCTTCACATTTGTGGAAGAACAGACATTAACCCATTATGTTTGTTCGATGCATATTAGTATTGCAATCATATTAGCTAAATAGCCTATAGTAAGTTTTAAGCTGACGCAAACCTTAATCCCTAGCATCTGAATGAGTGGCGAATCAATATAGTGCGTTTCTCTCGAAACTTTTCGTCACGCACGACCACTCCGTGGAACCAATTCCTTTCAGTGGTATTTCCGAAATGAGACGACATTGGAACCTTCAGAAAACAAGCCTACACATTTCTCAAAAGCCAGCAACGTAACGTAAATGTATTGCATAGCGTTATTTGCTTTCTATTAGGTGATACATGTTCCCAATGTAAGTGTTAATTTTACTGCAAAATTTTAAACGTTAATTCCAACCTCACAGGTGAGAAAACATTATTTTAGTCCTCGCAATGAATGGAAGACTGGTAAGAAGATCTCGATCTTTTACCTCGCTTTACGCAGTGAATGTAAGTTAGGTGTAAGATAAATATTAGTAAAGCCCAGTACATGTACTGGGTTTGCTAAAATCAACTAAACAATCTCCCGCTTGGTCTGTGATTCTGTTTTATAAGCAAATCCTCTGACATACATTATTATTATAGCACTGTAGAAAGGTTCTCCGTAAGCCGGCTTAGGCACATACTTGCCGTGAAATATTTTCCAGCGCGTATATTCGAACGTTACATGAAGCATGAATTACTCCGTATTCAAGAGTGTCGTGATGGAAAAAATATATTCGGCTAATGGAGTATTTGTCGCTCATATTCGAGAATTATTCTTTATTGATAGCAAGAACTGATTTGTGGACGAGCTGATTTATATGTATGAAAATCCAAAAAAAAAGTATTAAATCTATAAGCTTATTTTCACAACCCACACATAAATCGATTTAAATAAGCGAAAACCCTCTAAATGATATGTCATCTGTGACATGACAGAAATTTTATTGTATATTCGAATCACAAAAAAATACTGCGTCAAATGGTCTGAGTCTCACTTTCTACGACCAATAGAAAATATTGTACAGCGTTGAAACTGACTGTTTTTGAGTTCACATACAATTTTTTTAGAAATCTTAAGTTTTTTTGACTCTGGTGATAAGTTTTGCGGCAATTTGCGGTATACTACGTTTTCGCTTTTTTGCGTCGGTATGTAGGTGGTGTAAATGTTGGATCCGTTCATCCGTATTTCTGGAGAAGTGAGCAATGGGTTCCATGGTCATGCCTGTGCCCTGTCTATTATCCTAAACTTCTCCCCCTAAATCCCTTAAAGGTCATGTTTTAATATCTAGGCTAGGGCAACCCAACATTCCTTTTGGTCGCGAACCGCATGTCGCAATGCGGTTTGAATCGCAGATGACCAAGATCTCACCCATCGGCTTGATTATCTGGCATTGCGGCGGGGCGTCTCATCTCACAGCATCTTTTACGCTTATATTATGGGAACTGCTCCGAGGAATTGTACGAAATAATTCCTGACGCGGTAATCCACTGCCGCACAACTCGCCGAAAGGAAAAGTTTCATCCCCATCTGGATTAGTGGCGATCCAGTACGGTGCATGTTTCTTGAAAATTCGTTCTGTACACAACCGCTCTATGGAACCAGCTGCCTTCAGCGGTATTTCCGAAATCGTACGACGTTGGAGCGTTCACAAAACAAGCCTACTCACATCTCAAAGGTTTGCAATGCATTTTTTATGGGATAGGCGGGCAAACGAACAAGCGTGTTGCCTGATGGAAAGCAATCAACGCCGCCCATCAACAACAGTGACACCATAGGAGTCACGGAAGCGTTACCGGCCTTTTAGGTATGCGTAGATTTGTGATACCTATGGCGTTGCAGATGCCTTTGGGCTGCGTTTATTGCTTTTCATCAAGTGACTGGCTTGCTCGTTTGCTTTGCTATCCCATAAAAAAACTGTTCGTCGGAGTTCCTGTTTCTTTAAAAAACGTGTATTGCTTTTCTACTACTGTACTGTTCACTTAATAATCCATACTGAGATGACTGTTTTAAATGAATCTAGTCGTAATAACTTGAAATACCTTGCGGTATATTTTTTCCGAGAAATATTTATTACATTCCGAGATATTTAATACATAATTCGTACAAAAACACAATCTTCGTATTTCCCCCGTGGCTACCCGATATCCCTCGGAATATTCTTACGATTTCTCATTTATGTCGAGGTTTGGATAAATCTTTTATGGCTTTGGAACTTGATGCGCAGGTTCGTAATGCTTCTTAGAAATTATTGCTTAAAACTCTAGACCTAAAAATGATAAGATCTTTGTAGTTAACTTAGTGTTAGGAGATAAGTTCTATATTCATCAAGTCTTATTACCATAAATAACAAACGAATCACTGTTTTATTTTTCACTTTATTAAAATGTTTGATTATTCCATTTAAGGTTTTTTAAGGGATAGAAAGGCAAGGAATATAGGTCAATGCATTTGCTATCAACCTGACAACCCCGACTACCATATTATCAGACATTTGCTGAATAAATTAGCTGCTTATTGAATATTGATATTGTCACGAGTTGATATATATAAATATATGTAAAACTTTATTATAATTATATATGTATATATAATTATATACGGTTTGTTTTTTGAAAGTTAAAATGACGTGACGAAAATACAGTTAATCTCCTCGTTAAACTCCCTATTTCCAAAGAGTGTGCGCTAATATTTACTAAAATATGCAAAATAGAAATTTTGACTAAAATATGCTTGTCATGTATTTCCTTTTTTATTTGCAATATTCTATAAAACATCTTAAATACGATCGCAAAGCTCGCAAAAAAAAAGATCGCAAAAAAAAAATTTCGTGCATTGACCTTTCTCTTGTGCTGTCTCTGTCGCTCCCTAACAATGTGTATGTATTGCTATAGCACTCAGATATAGGGAACGATGGTTATTAAAGAACAAAATTAAATCGATGATATACGAAAAAAATTAAAAGTCATAAAGATACTTTGTATGAGTATGAAAATATCAGCTTTTTCAGGGACTTACCTAAACGTTAAAGTAAAAATATCGATTATAATCGGTACTTTGGAACTGAATCTTGTTAAACTTTTGTTCTAGAAAATTTGGCGTAAACTTGATACTTTTGAATATTTATATTCCATTCTGTTTCCGTTAAATTCAAATTATTTCAAATTGAATATGTATGAGTCAGGTGTATGATTTAATAAGGATACGTAGAATTCTAATAAACTTTCAGCGAAAGTTATGAAGAGAAATTAAACTCTATATTTCAAAGTTTCCTTTTAATTATCTCACAGTTTATTTTTTAAAGAAGACTAGCAATGCCTTTAAATATTCCTGGTATTCTTTTATATCATTTTAACTAAGCTTATAATGTTTGTGCTAGGAAATGGTTCACATATATATTCTAGTGGAGGATACGAACTGAGCTATTTATGCTAAAATATATTAGGTTTGACTTGTAGTTCATCATTCAAGAAAGGAACCTGAAGTTCTAAGAAGATAATGATTTTTTCGTTACCAAAAGGAGAATCCGGTGCCCAAAGCTGATATCAGATAGATGTTAAAGAATTCCCAAGAACGAACTCATCACACGTTTGGATAAAGTCCGGCCAGTCGCCCCAGGTATTGTTGGAGTGATGCCGTTTTTAACGAGCGTCAAGCAACTGATCGAAGAGAAGCCGCACAAGAACAGACCAGGGATCAGTGGCGTATCCTCTTATCGGAGGTTAAGATACACTTTGGTCCGTGGAGCCGGTGAACTAAGTTCTTCATTAAAACGACTGAATGTAAAACTTATTACAATGGCATTAATCCATGTTATCCATTTTTTTCATAGCCCATATATGTTCCACCACTGAGACCAAGTCTCCCCATTTCTGGAGAAACGGACATTAACCCCCACTATGCTTGTCCAATGCGGATTGGCGATGTTACCAGATTCAGAGTAAATGTCTGTAGGCCAAACATATATTTATTCTGATGCGGGGATAGAACCCACTACCATTGACTTCGTGAGCGGGGGACCCCGCCGCTGATCCGATTTTATCTATGTTATCACATATTAGTAAATTCTCGTTGAAATAGCTTAGGAAGTTGACGTGGAAACGGTTTATTAATTTGTTAGGTTGTAACGGAAGGTTACATGTTTTCAAATAATACAATAAGGTATTAATCCTTATTCAAATTAAAATACTTTTTCTAATATAATAATTAATGAATTATTTAACATAAACACGATCTGCCATCGAACATTTTTTGCTTGTCATGCGTTGAGTGTTATAAAACAACGCGGTGACAGATTAATCGATTTCGTAAACTCAAGTAGGTAGGTAGGACGCGGCGCTCGCGCCTTCGTGCGATCTCGACCTTATTCGTGGCCCGCTCGGGTTTTTTTATGGAAGTTACTGACGGGCGCCGGGGGTCGTCACCACCTCAGTGATTGCTTGGCTGTTAAGAAAGTATCAACGTGGACCGTCACGTCTCTTAACAGCAACCTCACTCATCATTTGTTTTAAAACCTAAGTGCAGGAAACTACACCCCGTTTTAGGGTAAGTTTTGAATAGCACATGAATATTTAAATTTTTATTTTGTAACTCCGTTCTGGTTTCGATCCACCACGACAATCTCGACATAACACTTTCCACGAGTTGTCGCTGGTTAACCAGAACGGAAGTTGATAGATCAAGTCGTAATCGATAGGTATCTATCACTTCCAGGGTTCTACCTGCGGTTTTCAACTTTGAGCGTCAATTAGCTCAGTGATCGACAATTAAGAGTCCCAGCGCATCCTTTACAATCGCTGAGGGCAACCTCTGCCGTCGGAGTCCAAGCGCATCCCTTACAATCGCTGAAGGCGACCACCGTCGTCGGAGTTCCGGCGCAACGCTGACCATCACGCAGGCCGCCGACCGCTGACAACTTGCAGGGGAGTGTTAGTCTGCCTACGTAGTAAAATCAGATCGGCTGTTTACCCACGACCTACAAATTTGTGTCTCACCTACTTGATTATTTTTTTTTTATTTTTATGTAATAAACATTTCTTTATACTGATAACACCGTGGTTTTATTTTACAAAACCCAAGTAGGTGTTGCAAGGTATGAAATCACGAAGAAGCTCAATGGTCTTTCTAGAAGTGTGAGACTTGGTGCCATCTTGTCGAAACCATGTGCATGAAGTAATGGAATAGTCTCTCAATATTGACTGGAAATAATCAGTATGCATTTTATTGATTATTCGATCTATAATCTGTTTCTGCCAACGGACATTCTGTATATGCAAACTCTTCAATTTACTTCCACTTCTCCCTGCTATCTTCTTCCGATTTTCTTCCCTATTAAACTTTAAACTCACCTTCGACGCACTGTCGCACACTTATATAATAAAACTATCGAAAGTTCTAGCATTTTCAAAATTCGAAAATATTCCAGCAATGTGTAGTCTTTTCTAGACATCGTCCTGTCTCTTTTCAGCGCGCAACTATACTCTATTAACTGTTCTTGTCACGCATTGACGGTCGTCTTGTCAATTTATTTTTTAATGTTGTTGTAATGGCTTGCTTGACCAGCATTTTGAGATTTCAAAATGAGGTTTTAATCGTTTCATAATGATTTTTCATATGTGTTATGCGTTGTTATAAATATTTAATCACATCGTCGGCCTAGTTATGAGAATTTAGAAAAAATAATAGTAACAATAAAAATCTGATTTTCGAAAATCGATTTGTCGAGTTCAGAGTTGGTGAGCTCTGCCAATGAGTCATTTAGGTCGTATTGCATTATTAATAACTAAATCGGAGGCATAATGAGGACTGCCGAAATAAGTGAAAACTTAAAACTGTATTTTGAAATTTCACACTAATTGTATTATTAATAAGATATTAAGTACTCACTGTTGTACTGCACAATGATCTGACAATTCAATAATTGAAATAATCAAATTAAAACATTAATATTATATATCATGTGAGGGTGATAGCTACAGATATGCTGCTATTACTACAGCATGTTGCTGATGCGAATCACAAATCGTTATCCATCCATGAAGCTTCCAACGCACACACATACCATCGGATATATACAACGCGTGATGCGTGTACGTAGGCAACAGGCAATGCGCGAGCATTAACTGTGTTTAAAGTATGTCTATAGCTATACTCATATCTATAGATATGCCTAAAACATTAGCATGTTGCTGACACGAATCCATAGATTTTTTCCCTACCCAGAGTCGTGTAACACGGCTATAGAAGTTTTCACTTCAAAAATAAAACATAAAAAATGTTGAGCGTTAGCTATCGTGAGCATATCCAGAGAAATCTGAATGCCTATCTAGTGTACAATTGTGGTTGCGTTCACAACTGATCAATATTCAACGGCTGTAAGGACTGAATGGGTCTCATTACTGACATAGTAGATGAATAGACGAGTCTATAACGATGGTTTTAGAGAGGTTACGCTTCGATTTGAGAACGATCGTGGCCAACTAATAAGCGTTTAACATAAGTGGACAGACTTTATCAAAGCTTCTACCAAATGTTTCATTATTGAAATGAGATGGAGAACATCGCTGAAGTCGCTACCGCCTTGTTAGTCGAACCATGACCACGACAATTCCGTCAGGAGTGTACAACTGAGGAGGTTATATACTAAGTTATATACAAAAATGTAATTATAGCTCGACAACCGCTTAGTACAGTGTTTAAAGTAGCTGACTTTTAAATCGGTTCTAGGTTCAAATTCTAGTCGAAACGAATAGTTGTTTCTTACAGATCATAATAATCAACTCAAAAAATCGAACACGTTGTAAATGACTAAGATGTAAAAAAAATTAGTGTATATTCGGATCAGAAAAAATACTGCGTCGAATGACTATCATTCTCTTCAGTCGTCTCATAGCTCTACGACCAATAGAAAAATTTTAATAGCGTTGAAACTGTGCAGTGATTATGTACAATTTTTTGAAAAAGTTTAAGTTTTTTCTGGCTCTGGTCGTAAATTTCCATGTTGTGGTTTATTAAGTTTTCGCTTTTTTGCGTAGATATACGAATGTCCTTAAATTTGTGTTAATATGCCCATTTTTAGTTTATTTCACAAAAAATATCTTTTAATTTACAAAATATATTTTTTAACATGTATATCTTTTATCATACAAAATGAAAACTATTATTTTTTACAGTTAAACGTATAGACAATCTATGTATTTTAATAGGTCATTAATTCCTTTATTTTAATAGAGGTTATTGATTCCTTTATTTTAGTTTGTTGTTCGAGCTATTGCGTTTAAGTATTTTAATTTTTATGGAATATTATTTTAATTACAAAAAATTATTTTAAAATAAAAAATTGTAGATCAGACGTTATTATCAAATTAAACTTTATCTGTGTATTGCTTTTTTATATTAGAAAAAGAACTCTACATTTGTTTATAGACAAGTTGACTATTATTTGATATGTTTTTAGTTTATATATCTATAGCTGCCACAGTCTTAGAAGTACGATTATGGCAGTTCGCCGAGGCTTGTCCATTTTCAAAGGTCGTAGAACTGAATGGGGCTCGTTAGTGCCTCCTTAGAGTTCTAGACCCCTTGAAGTGGTTGCATCCATTATAAAACCTCAACTACTACGGATATACTATAGAATTGTTTGTATGTAGAGAGAAGAATAAAATGGGAAAAGTGGGTTTTCGACTACTTCTGTCACTGAAATAAGCGAAGTAATTACTAATGAAAATACAGGCTGTAGAAGTCGCTTTAGTAGAAGTAGTAATAGTAATTGAATAGATATCATTCTCTAACGTAATATCTGTATTAAGTGGTAGGTGACGTTCGTAGTTACGTTGCGTTCGCCTTCCCTTTAAATTCCTTCTTCCTCTCCCATTATTTTCTTTTTCTTCCATTAAATCAATGTTAGTCACCAAGGTATTCACCTTATTTTTTTATGGGATAGCAGGACAAATGAGCAAGCGTGCCGCCTGATGGAAAGCAATCAACGCCGCCCTAGACAACCGCGACATCGCAGGAGTCACGGAAGCGTTGCCGGCCTTTTAGGTACGTATAGGCTTGTTTTTTGATGGTGCCAATGTCGTATCGGTTCAGAAAGACCGTTGAAGGTAGTAGGTTTTACAGAGTGGTGATGCGTGGAAAGAAGTTTTGAGAGAAGTGCACCGTAGTGGATCGCCACTCATTCAGATGGTGGGGATGAAACTTTTATTTACGGTGAGTTGTGTGGTTGTGGAATTCGGTGGCGGGAATTACCTTAAGGTATTATTACCCTAAGGTAAGCAAACCATCTGCAGTGCACTTGGTATTATGGACGGATATACGGACTTAGCGATTTGTTCCCATCAAGGGATCCGTATGTACGAGTATGTACATATACGTCGGTTTATTAGAATTAATATCGTTATTTAATAATTTTATGCAATAGACTAAATTTACATGTCTTGTGGCGCCATCTGTTGGGAGATTATGTAAGAATAATGTTTTTTATATAAAATAAATTATTGTAAATAATTATCTTAAATTCATATAAGTATGTAATTTGAATATTGAGCTGTATTTAAGGATTTTTTTTAGTAATTTCATTTCTTTGATTAAGAAAGATTTTAATGCTATGTTGAAGAAAATCTATATTTAGATTCTTTTGTTCATTGTTTATTGTCTTTGCTCGCCTTCTCGATTTTGTTTATAAAATCCAAAATTCAGTCAAGGCGAGATTTGTTCTAATTCCAACAACCGCTGAAATTGGTGAAATACATGTATGTAACACGGAAGACATGAAACAAATAAATTTTTGATTTTACCAGTACATCTTAAATGTTGCCGTAATTCAAATACTTGGAGAGTCAATTGATTTTTATCCTAAATGATAAATTATGTTAAAAGTACAAGAAGATTAAAATTATACTTAAACTATATTAAAAGAACATAAAATCTCTGCTAAAAGCTGTACGAATGGTTCTAAAAGACGTCCTTTGTACAGCATAAAGAGGTTTAAAGTCCTTTTAACCCCTTCAAGTATTCTTTCTCCTTCCCTCCCTCCCCTCCCCTCCTCCTGCCATAATGACACTTTTCTTAAAGGTCGGCAACGTTACTGCACTGCCTATGGCACTGCGGATGTTTATGAACGGCATTGATTGCTTTCCATCAGATGACACGCCTGCTCGTTTGCCTTCCTATCCGATAAAAATCAAGTAATTTATTTTATATGTATTAAGTTATATTATTAAAATATGGAGCAGATGAAGTAAAATCTACATAAACCATGACGGTTATAAATAACAAAGTGGTCTCCTATACCATCAGAGTACCATACGATATAAGACCTATATGTGCTTGTTAAGTTTACATTTGAACAATTGTAAATACTACTAACATTGGCGACATCATCTCGTCGTTTCAAATGTATTGATTGACGTGACATTTGCTTCTAGTTCAATCAGATGTCACGTCAGAGCAAATAACTACAAACAGTGATTGAGTGTGTTATCATAGAGCTGATGATTAATAATGGCCGACAGGTGATACGTTATTGGCTATCTACACAGAACATGAACACACGAAGAGAGTTTGCATGTAATCAAATATTCCACTCCCGCAAACCTCGCTATATGTTCGTGTTATTTTGTGTTCAACTTTGACACATCTTTATTTTTATCTATAAGTTTGTGGCGTCTGTACACACCACATTGTTTTTAGTGTGGCAACATTGTACACCCAATGCCTCGTCCACTTCTCCGTCCGCTCGAATAGCGACGACACGCATCGTATTTGTTCCGCGCAATTTTAATATAACTATTGTTTACAATTTATATCACTGCTTTATACAATTTAATATGTCCGTGTTAGTGATTCTGTGTACAAGTAATAAATCGAAAGTTTGCAAGTGAATCTGGATTTATTTTAACATCAACTCGAAGCCTCAACACGTCTTCAAGTTTATTACTTATGAGATATTGTTGCTTCTATCTATCAAAAACTTATTTATAATAAAAGAAGGTTTTGATATAAATAAAAAGACAAAAAATAGAACACGAAAGAACACAATCTATAAATAGATAGAGAAAAAATAAACAAAAGGTTATTACAAAATTTAATGTGCAATTTTCAACTTATATCACTGACGTTGTGTTTTTATTTAATTTTCATAATCTTATTTTATAGTCAGTTATATTGCTTAATTGTGGTGGCGTATTATACAATATAGTTTTATGGTTATACGTTTAAGGTGTATAAGTGAAGTTATATGAAATAAATCCGTGTATAGAGATTGTTTAAGTTGATTGAAAAAGTCCATAGTCCATAGTTTTGGTAGAATAGCCACCATTTTATCGATATGTAATGTTATAAGCTGACTAGAAATTTCAAGAGATTTAATATTGTATCTTACTTGACACAGACATAATAGTTATAACTAATTGCTATCAAAGAAAAGAAAAAAAAAATGTATACAACCGCTATGGTGATTTTACTTAAAAAAAGAGTATCAATCAGAGCCAACAATAGCTATTCGTTAGCACCAGCGAACGCACTCCACTGTGGAAACCGCGCTAAGTGAACTCTTTGTTCGCATTATGGACACCGTTCGAAAAATTACACAGTTGAAGTTAAAAAAACAAATGCGGCGGTCGCATGGTCATTAAAGGCCTTTCGGAGTCCACTGCTGGACATAGATCTTTTCCAATTTCGGAGCCGTTAATTTAAATAGGCAAATATAATTATAAAAATATGAAACAAAGACGTCTTTTGTTTGTTTTTTGAGTGATAATCATTTGTTTATTGCCATAATGAAACTGCATGATAATTTTGTGTATATAATAGAATATATAATATAATATTTAAACTCTGAACAATTCTCGCAGGGATCAAATTACAGAAGCCGTATAAACCGAATTCGTTGAAATGCTTACAGAGTAAGCTTGATCATTTTTATTTTATTCAATATTAGAAATAGCAAAACCTTTAATACCTACTCTATATTCCATTCAATACGCTATTTAAGTACAGCTTTTTTTTTAAAAAAAGCAGCAAAGAAACCAATGCTATTTTATTATAACTAATATAATTATTAATTAAGTTATTAAGGAAGATATATCCCAAATCCTAAGTCAGATATATTTTTTATACAAGCAGATGTGTGTGTTGACGATATATGTACGTGATTTAAATGGTTTTTCAACAAGAACTTCGTTTATCAATATGTCCCACCGGAATTACATGATAGTTTTGATATTTCGTTTTTGATATATCTTTACTATTGGGCAGGAGCATCCCCATTTCTGAAGTTATAAGAATGGACGTTAAACCGACAACGACTATCGAATTGGTGGATATTGGATACATAAATATATATAGTACATACATACATACATATATCTCGCCTGATATGGGAGGCGAGAAATGGGCAGGCCATTTTGAAGGACGCACATAAACCCACTACTCTTTTCCAAGGCGGATTGAAATAAATGTTTGTAAGTCATACATATTTGTATATTTATCCTGAATAGAACCCGCGACCGTTGATCTGAAAGCGATAAGTTCGCCACGGAGTTACATGGGTCTTGGTTAAGTTACTATTATTTTTCAATGCTAGTACTTTTATTTGTTAACGTTTGCGTCAGAGAAATACATATATCAATTACTTTTAATAATGTCTGAAGAATCATTTATCCTTGCCAAACTTGTATTAAGCTATATTGCATGAAATTTCTACCTCCAACTAATAAGTCTTTAGTATTAAGTTTCGGTAGCCAAGTTTGATTACCCTCTTGGTGTGGGGTAGACTTGCAAGTTTCACTACATTGATGTTACGGTGATTTATTACATAAATGATCATAGGAATTTCTCAATTATATTGGTTGGTGGGACTGCGAAAAAAGTTAAACATTTGTTTAAAAAAACTGGGATAGATTTACTCATAGTTACCACGCAGACAGGCGTTAGAATAGATAACGTTATGGTCATGGCACAAATATATTTTTTATTATTTCGTTTACACATTAATTTAATATTTTCGCTGAAAATAAGAGCAAAGAGGAAACGAGAAGCCTGAAAGATGGATTCAGTATGCACGTGTTTTTTGCAATTTTATTACCATCCCAGTAGAAGTCTTCGCGGAGAATTCATATAAGGTGAGTTTTGAATTATCTCTCCTATGCACGGTGTGAAATATTTCTCTCCGGGTATTTTTATATTTTCGAATAGCTGAAACGTATATCATATTGCATGTTTATTGTGAATGAAGTTATTTTTTTATATTATTAAACCAAATGAACTGAACATTTTTATTCTATTTATGGCAAAGGGGATAAAACGTAAGTATGTCACCTGATGGTGAGCAACCGCCTTCCACGAACGTCTACAGGATTTAGATGATGTAAATAATAGGAAATAAAAAAGAAAAAGGGATTGAACCTCAAAAACTTAGAACTCATTGAACGAAACGTCAAAATACAGTGAAAGAATAGAGCCATAGTAGTATGAACCAGCCCTTTTTACTACTATGACGCTATGACTATTAAGGGAAATGATAACTACTACGCAGATATCTTAAGCACCAGGATTATACGAAATGCGTTGCTGATAAACACACGTACATCTCTTAAAGATCTTAATAACAAAATGCTCGAAAACATCGCAGTTGATGCAGGTAATAAGTCTTCACTGAAATTATCTGAAATAATCGAATAATTTGCACATTTGCCTAATCGTACACTGACTTAGTTAGCTGAAGTGGCAATTGAGCCAAGTCACGTCAAGTTTGTCGGAGCACCTGTAACCGCTAGAGTAGACGAGTGCCGGAGAGAAGATTGCGTTTTGCCTAACGACATACCTCGACCGGATTGTGCAATGATTTACGTGGGACGGCTGGTAGAAACTGATCGGGCTAGGTGGCACATCTTGGTGGAAGTCTGTCTAGTAATGGATGTATTTTATGGGATAGGGAGGCAAACGAGTAAGCGTATCACCTGGTGGAAAACAATCAACGCTGCCCATAGGCATCACAAATCCATAGGCACCACCATCTACAACACCATAGGCATCACAAATGCGATGCCGGCCTTTAAGTTATGAGTAGGTTTGTTTTTTGAGAGTTTAAGAAATACCGTCGAGATAACTTTGTACCCCTTTTCAAGCACGTTGCGTGCATAGATGAGTTTCAGATTTAGCACGATTAAACTTCACATGAAAGGGTACTTTGTAGTGGTAGAGCCACGCTGCAGACGAATACTTTGTCAAGAATGACATAATATTTGTCTGTAGCATGAATGGGCCGGCTCGCCCGCGGAAGTACTACACTCCTGCAGAAAACCAGTATCTGAGTGGTAGTTTGGCTACCGCACTGCGTACGGTGAGCAGCTGTGTTCCGGAGGCGCAACACCCTCTCCCTCCCACTTCGCAACGCATCCGCACTGCCCATGACGTTGCGGATGTCTATGGGCGGCGTTGATTGCTTTACATCAGGTGACACGCCTACTCGTTTGCCTTCCTATCCCATAAAAAAGGGTGCAGGAAGATAAAAGCAAAAAAATCGTGAATTTCGTGCCAATTTAAACGATCGTATGACCATTTTTTGTCATCATTTTGCAAGTCTAAGTTCTAGTTTAAATAAATTGATATACATACATGTATGCTCGCTATTGTTAACTTCTCCGAGAAAAGTATTAAATAAATTGAATCCCAGATGCTGCGCCTGTTGCCTCGTTGTCATTTATCCCGTGCGAAATCGTTGTAAATCGATCTAGCCGACGCTGACTCCTACGTGATAGGAATTCATGAAACTTTGCAGATATACAACGAGGTATTTGAACATACGATACCTTGTTTGAGTTTGAATAAACTGCCAGCCACTTTGCGATATTGTGACGGGATATGAAGCTGTAACAAGCGGGCTAGCTTTTGTTGTTTCCCACGACAACTTTTGTAAATCTTTACAGAGTAAAAAAAGACAGTGACTCTCATCTCATCAAAATGAGAAAATTTATACATCAGACTTCTGTACCGTGACCTTTTGATGTCACTTTTAAATGGTATTAAAGCTCTATTATTCTATGGTATATTAAAATAAATTTAAATATATAACCCTAATAAATATAATAATAAATATAACCCTTTGCATTCCGGGCCTTTTCATGCGGCCCACCATCAATTTCAGACGTTTCGCAGCCCTTTTGACTCATTTTTTACCAGTGACTTAAAATCACAATGCACAATTATGACGGAGGAGAATAAATTAGGGTAAATCATGAGGGCCTTGTAGTAAAATTCTATAACTTTGCCTGTAAAACAAGATTTTCTAAGAGCTTTTCTTATATTAAGAGGAAGCACGTATACAGATTAAGTTAACTGATGATATTAAAAAAGAATGTTTTATAGCGCGAGAAATCGTCACATTAGATGCTTTGGAACTTTTTTTATTTTGAAGGCAAAGAATAAGAGATAAAATAGAACACACTATTATATTGTATCTAATGATGCCACCTAGCGGCTCACAATTCACATCATTGCCATAATGATGTCTCCGCTAACCCTAGGTGGCGCTATGCGGTAACGTCACCTATTAAATATTTCTCTTCTCATTATTTCTCACTTCGTTCTCATTATACCTTATTTTTTACGGATACATCCACACCTACAGGGGTGTGGGATCGAGCCTCTGGGATGAACAGCACTACTCAAAGCAACTCAAAGGAGCAGCCTCTCCCCCGGTCCAAGATGCCGCTGTTTCCAGCGGTTTTTGGACGTCCTTTAACGACTTCGCGTCGTCGAGATGTGGCTGAACCTATTCTTACGTTGGGTCTGTCGTTGGCCCTCCATCCTCGTTGGAGCCAGGCGGCGATACAAGGATTTCGCATGGGATCTTATCTTAACGCCGGAAACATATATTCGACGACAACGACAGTACACAAGGCAAGTACCATTATTTACACGTTCGGTACGTGTAACTACAATCGACCCTAATTGCGTAATGGTAGAGGGCCAAACGTGTGAACACTATAAGCCGAGCGCAGCGCCTTTGATTTGCGCAAAAAAACCGATACCTCTTCAAAGTGAAACAAATGATCGCGACTGACTGCTAGTTGTGAAAAGCTACGTCAAATGAGTTCTATACCCTTTGACGTTTGCTTTCGCTCAGTCAACTAGAAAATAGACACCGAGCTATGGCAAGGCAAGGCAAATTTGTTGACTATACGTTGGTATTGGCCTTCGCTTGTCAACACTCGGCCAACATCTATTGGCGGCTTAAAATAGGTAATGTATCTGCGGTGCCTTCGTTGCAAATGTCTAAGGTGGTTATTACTTACTGTGAGTTAGCCTCACTCGTTTGCCTACATATTCTATAAATAATTTTTAAGAACTGCTTTGAATAGTCACTTTTTTTATTTCCGCATTGCGAAGTTACGGGGTCGATTGCTAGTAGATAAAAGTATAGTCAAAGACATCAATCAAGTGTCACAGAGTTAGAAGTTATATCCGCTGAGTTAATCGTCTGCGGCAGTTAATGTAAGGACATCAAAAAGTTTATAATTCAAATGCTTTATTTTTGGACATATGGAATTACTATTTATTTTAAACACAGACAGACAATCTTGCTTTGCTAAGATCCGCGAAAACATATTAGAAAAATAATATTGTGTATTTGCAAAGAAGTGTATTGAAAATGACTCATGGAGAAACGGTTATCCGCAAATCCTTGTACACCTCGCCAATGTCACTAATGTTGACAACATCAAACACACAATATCACTTTTTAACACAAAAACAACGCAAAGCGCACCAAAAATCGTACAAAGTGCACTGAATTTGTACAAAGCGCCCCAAAATCGTACAAAGAGCACCAAATTTGTACTAAGTGCACTAAATTAGTACTAAATGCACTGAATTTGTACTAAGTGCACTGAATTTGTACTAGTGTACTGAATTTGTACTAAGCGCACCAAAATTGTACTGTCGCACAAAATTTTTAGGTTTCACCTCGCTACGAGGCATCTTTCGATGCAGAAGACTCTACGAAAGACAACCTTAATCTTTGACTTGAGAGTATTTTTCTATATACGTCTTTGCAAACACACAATAATATTTCTTTTATTTGCTTTCGAGAATATTAGCAAAGTAAGTTTGGCACTCCATCTTTATAATGGATTTCCACAAGGTAACGCTTGACTCCAAAAATTAACTATATATTTTGTTGAGTGTCTTAAACTTCTTAAATTTCTTGTTTAACATTTTAATTTTTATCTACATTTTATAATCATGTTCCATTGAATGGGCAAGAAACGGCAAAAAAAATCTTATTTTCTTTTTAATTATAAGCAGTTTTGCCCAATCTGCAACTTGTGGGCCTTTTATAGGCAAAAAAAAAAAAACTCAGCAACCTCTTATTTTATATTTTATTATATGCACTAATGTCTAAACTACAACTTGCGGGCCTTTTATGGGACTATCCGATGAAGTTGTAGATCTCAGGGACAAAAAGTCGAAAAATCACAAAAAAATAATTAATAAGTACTCCTACCTACCTACATACTAGTTTTGACAATATTTTACTCTAAAAGTATGTGACTAAGAAAACTCCAATGCGCAAACTGAGAACGATATAAGACAGGCATCGGATCAAATTTATTGCCCGCACCTGCCCGGAACAGAACAGAAAGGTTAAACCTTTTGTTTGCAGGAAATCTCTTAGTTAGAACGAATTGGTTGCATTTTATGAACCGGATATAAAAGACAGTGCAACGTATACTGGAAAATATAACAGTTGGTTTTAAAACCATGTCAGACCCACTCTGTTCTTATTACAATTATTGTATCGTTGATTATCTGTAATAATTAAAATATTAAAAAGTTTTGTAATAAGAACAATTTACCTTGTATATAACATATTGTTGCTTGGAGCTTGGAAGAGGCCTTCGTTCAACAGCTGACTGATTTGTGGTATTGCTTATGGTGAAGTAAGAAGGTATATATATATATATATATATATATATATATATATATATATATATATATATATATATATATATATATATATATATATATATATATATATATATATATATACAAAAAAATGACAAGTAAGTTAAATGTAAAGGTTATTAAATAAAAGAAAATTAATAATATTTTTTATTTTATTTTGTTTTATTCATTCATAAACGTTATACATATATGTTGCTTGGCATTGCGAATAAAATATGGTTTTCAATAAAAACTGGGTATCGTATCAGTCTATCTGTGTGTTCAATGAATTTGGCGTGAATGGATGCAATTTGTACGCTTTGGACTCTAGAGCAAACAAATGTAGTCGATTCATTTTAATGTTTCACAGTTGTAGTAATGCAAGCATTTTTACGTTATCAAATAAAAAAGTCATTCAGCTACAAAGTCTGTGAGAACGACTTAATCGGCAAAATGGCAAAGCTACCATTTTGAATGAATAAATGAATCGTTTATTAAGGACATACACATACACGATATGTAAATAATGGATGACCCAAGCCCTAGACGGAGAGAAATGGTTAAGATGGAGGAGGTTTTTACCCAAAAAGGGACCACACAATAGGATATAAAAAAAAATCAAGCACCACCTAAAAAAAGTGTTGGAAATAAAGCTAATAATAATAATAATTCGATAAATAATGAAAATACTTCTAACTAATTTTATATAAACAGCGACCATACTATATGTTAACCGAAAATTAGTGTTGTGGTGAACCACAGTTTAAAATGAGCGTCACGACTGCGGTGTTTTATCCCAAATAAAAGTGATACTCTTTTATCAATTGTTTTATTTTCATTATTTCTTATAATGATAAATTAAGTCAGGCGTTACTTTGCGAAGTCCATTGCTATGTCAGAATTTTTACTTAGCTAAGATCCGCGACAAGCAAATAAAAATAGAAAAATAATGTGTGTTTTACTGAAAGAAGTGGAGTTATGGAGAACTTAAACTAAATCTAAGACTACACTTTCAATCCACTATCAGTAACACCAAACACACCCCCCTACTCTTCCTCAATGTACACGACTTTCGCCTACAGAGTCGGTAATCGTGGTTGCTGTCGCTAATGCGAATTGGACAAGCGTGATGGGTCAACGTCCGTTCTTTCAGAAATGGGGAGAACGCCCAGCTGTGGGATATATATGAGCTGGTAATTATTATTCTTTGAATATAATGATTATTACTCATAGTTTATATATTCTCTTTGTTTTTTATAACTTACACAATTACAATTTTGTAACTTTTTATTATTAAAGTACCAATTTTTACGTGTATTTGTCACTGAACTCTTCATTAACGGCTGGACTGGTTTTAATGATTTTTTGTGTCTGTTTAAGTTGATATCTGTATGGTATATATTCATAATTGGACCCGATTAATCGAGGTACTATCGGGCTTGGACTAGGTTTGTTATTTTCAAGGCAAGACACCGTCTGCCGGGCCTGCTAGTTGCTTATTTTCAAATATAATACTCCTACTCAATATTAAAACTTATGTTTTTGTAAAAAAGCAAAACATACCTATTATTTTTTATTACGTATTTATTTTTGATTATCCAACTAAGTTTATCAAATGATTATTTTTGCAATTAAGGCTTAGGTATATTTTTTATACAGAGAGAAATAGAATAATAAATTTGTATTTATTATTAGAAGCATCAAGCATGGGAATTATAGAATCACCCCTTAATATCAATGGAGTTCTAGCCGTGAATTGTTAAGGCTATATTAATTAACTGATAATTAATCAATCATATTACTATTGATATATAAGTCTAGGTACAACATACTTTAAAACTTTAAAAGATCGTAAATAAAATCAAAATTAACTACAATATTTATAAGTGACTATGACTTCCTAACTTTTTATTGACCAATATATTTAAATTTAGCGATTTTCCGATCACGAAAACTTTTCACGATTTGCATAATCGATTTGTATTTCGATATAGGGTAACAAAGTTTTGTATTGAATTAATAAGAACGAACAATGGGGTATCGCAGCACTCAGTTACATGGGCTGATCTTCTGTTGTTTTATTGTTGGGACCCTGTGAATGATTCGCCTGGATACCGCGAGGGTGTAGGGCCAGCGACGGATCCAAAGTAGGAATAGGTTCCGCCACATCTCGACGACGCGAATTCGTCAAAAGCCGCTGGGAACAGCGGCATCTAGGACCGGGGAGCGGTCTTCCCTTCGAATTGCTGCGCGATTAGTGGGGTTCATGCCCGAGGCTCGATACCACACCCCTGTGGGTGTGGATGTCCCCGTATTGTTATTATTGTTTCCCTTTGAAATATTTCTTCTTTTATAATATGTCAAATTTGTATCGTAACACTTATAGTTATAGCGTTCTCGTATGAACTTACAAATTAAAAAAAAGAAAAAATGTGGAAAATTGAATATATAAATAGTGGATGAGAATAATAAATAAATAGGAATGCGTAGATTTGATGTGTACCATCATTCAGAATTATTCTAAATTGCAATTACGTAACGTTATTATTTCTTTCAGAAGAGGTAAGAAGTCACTTTTCGGTTGTCTTCCGTAGAGTCTACTATACCTGGGGATACCTCGTGTTGGGGCGAAACACGTGTCGTTCGCAAGATGGAAAAGTGATAATGTGTGTTTGGTGTTGTGTGTAGTGGTTGGTGAGTGGAGAGTTGATGGCCAATTTTCGGTAAGTTTTTGGTTTAAGTTCCAAATAATTCCACTAAACCCAACGGAAAAACACACATTATTAATTTTCTGTTATTGTTTTGCTTGTCGCGGATCTTAGCTAAGTAAAACTTTTGTCTGTCCATTTGTTGGATTTCCGCAAAGTAACGCCTGACTCCATTAATAGAGGTAAGAAGGGGCAAGAGGATTACGTGGCCAGTACTAATTTTGTGACACAGAAGACATTCTATAATCCCCTACAGTATGACTTTTCTACGAATAAGCGACTCATTCGTAATTCGAACAAAAAATTGCCAAAATAATTTTAAGTTCATTTTCTCTGGCGCTACAATTCATTGTGAGTCTTGAATTTCATTACAAACTGTACTGGTTGGTATATTAGTACTTTAAAGGAGGCCAAAAACTTTTGACACATTGTAGAATTTTGGACAGAAATGTTCTATTTCTATTCTAAGTTCTATATGAAACTCTACGTACAAAGTACGTTTTATGATTCGTGACACACGACCTCAATGTGGTGGCGAAGTTATAAACCACAACTTAGCACAGTCAAATAAATAAAAGAAATAAAAAAAACAAACATAAATAAAATAAACCATAAATGTGCAAATGTTAAGTTTGTGTTCAAAAATACTCTATCGGTTAACACTCGCCTGGTACTCCTTTTTGTATTGGATAGGAGGGGGAGGGGGAAGGTTACGGAGGAGGAAGAGGAGGGGGAAGGGGAGGGGAAGAGGAGGGGGAAGGGGAGGGGAAGGGGAGGGGAAGGGGAGGGGGAAGGGGAGGGGAAGGGGAGGGGAAGGGGAGGGGAAGGGGAAGGGGAGGGGGAACAGGGTGTTGGGCCTCTCGTTTACCCTATGAAGCGCGGTAGCTAATCTACCACCCAGATGCCGGTTTTCTGTGGGAGTGTGGTACTTCCCCAAGCACGCCGGCCCATTCATGCTTATGACAAATATGCCATTCTTAACAAAGTATTCGTCTGCAGCGTGCCTCTAGCACTATAAACACACACAGTGCGTCTCCCCCAGTAGCTCCCCAGGTGATATATTAGTGTCATTGCATCCCCTCAATATCCTTACGTAACTCTTACATTAGTTTTTATTGGTCTTTCGAGCTGGATCCATACTCATTTAATTTAGATGATACAAATGTTTCCCTAAACACGTGAAACGTACACTGAACCACATAAGATATTTAATTACATCGTGTTTTATCTCGTTCATACGTCTCAAGGATTAATTTGTCAGCTTCGTTGAGACTTAATATCCAGCAATGTGTTGAAACAGTAGTAGATTTAAAAAGATGAATTTCTGTTTTTTCCCACTAATAAATTTGATTTATGGAGTTAGGCATTACTTTACGGAAGTGTATTACTATTTGGATAGTCAGAACTTTGACTTAGCTAAGATTCGCGATAAGCAAAAAAAACAGAAAAATAATAATGTATATTTTCTAATATTACCGAAAAACGGCCGTCAGCAACTCCCCACCTCCCAACCACTATCAACAACACCAATATATATATATATATATATATATATATATATATATATATATATATATATATATATATATATATATATATATATATATATATATATATATATATATATATATATATATATATATATATATATATATATATATATATATATATATATATATATATATATATATATATATATATATATATATATATATATATATATATATATATATATATATATATATATATATATATATATATACCGTAGAATTCGTTGTCTCCGGTTTTAAAGTAGCGGGCTTCGTGAAAACAAAAAAAATTCGAATATACTATGTGGCTCTTAATTACATTGAAAAATTAATTATACGTAATAATAGTGCATTTCACGTTCACATAAATTCCGTGAATTGCAAAACTCCAGGTTTGTGAACGGGCCACAGTGATAATGCCGTCGAAGTACTTTTAACAAATAAGTACCAGCTGCGTTTAGCTTCAACGACCCTCGGTTGTGATCAATTTAAATTGTGTAATATATTTCGAAAACGTACAATATGACGGCATTTTATACCTTATTTCAATATATATAAAGATATGGACAGTCAAAAGTTTTACTTACCTAAGATCCGCGACAAGATTTGTCGCGTATCTTAGCTAAGTAAAAGTACGTTAGATCCGCGACGAGACTTGTCGCGGATCTTAGCTAAGTAAAACTTTTGACTGTCCATATAGTGATGGATTTCCGCAAAGTAACGCCTGACTCCATTAATAATATATAAAGATGTTTTTTGACGATCTGAATGACTCAGTGCCGAAACTACCGGTTTTATATTTTTTGTATGTATTTCTTCTCACATGCTTTACTGCTGTTAAGGTAGGAATAAATGCCTATTTATTCCGAACTTGGATGTCCCGCCAATCCGTCTTTGGCAAACGTGGTGGGTTAATGTCTATTTTTTTAAACTGGGAGAGTCACCGTGCCTAACTGTGGGAAATATTTAAGCCGTAAAAAATTATGATTTTAAAGGTATAATAAAATATGTGCCAGGATCATCCTGTTGGTTTTTTAATAAGTCAGCGCTGAGAGCAGAAGGTTCCGTATCTTCTGTTACATCACGTACTCCCATCTACTCCTCTTCACTCCCTTCTTATCGACAGCCACTATTGCTAGACGTTTTCATAATACTAATCCACTCTGGCCCACAGGCTTTAGTTCCTTAAAGTTCAGTGGGACCTTCATAAACAAAAGACTGTCTGAAAATCCGCGTTCGGGCAATTTGTAGCTAGCTACTCGTACATTTTTAATTTTCCGAAGGCTTTGGTATCTACAATAATACAATGCACTTTGTACAGATAAAAAATATCTCCTTGGTCCGGGGATTTGTATAAATAGCCTACTTGGAATTATTCCAGAACTTATTTACGCTGTCACTAAAAATAATATTTTTAAAACACTAGCGAATAGATAAGAAGGAGGAAAATAATTCAAAGATATATTTGTATTATATAACTGTCATGCATTCTTTGAATTGGTGAAGTTAAAATAATTGTTATTAATGCTCATAATTCATTTTAATCCACTGCTGTACGTTAGATCCATCCACGTAAATAAAATAAAATTAGATGGTGATATATATCACCATCAGCAATGCAGTACAGCAATTAGTGATGATCTACAAAACTTTTAAAATTAATGTAACATGTGAATTGAGAACCTAATTGGCTAAGAGAAGCTACCGTTCTCGGAGTCAAATATACAAATTTATATTTACTACCCTACGAATACCAATGTATATTTATTACCCTAGGGGTATTTTTTTCCGAGTACGGATTCCAGTGTCAATTCACCTCGGATAGGTGAGTGACACTTGAATTTGAGAGATGAGTTTAAAGTTAATTCTTCCAGAAACGGAAAGGCTCGTACCAAGTTTGATTTATACACGTTGTAGAAAAATAGCATCTTAATATATTATAATTTACTAGACGACCCAGTGAATTTTGTCTCACCTACAGTTTATTTCATTCAAATGAATGAAAATGAGATATCCTGTTAGGTTTCCTGGTATGTTAGTACTTAGATATGTAATACTTTTCAAAATTGCACAAAAAACAACCACAGTTTTGTATAAAAACTGCCACGAACTCCATCTATTGAAAGTAATTGGAAGTAAAAGGAGGATTAAGAATTTTTCATTATTCAAGCAGTTTTTTTATGTTTTCCCTATATTTTATTATTCGTAAACCTTTCCTGTATTGAAGCGAACAAAATAAAAAAAGTTATTCAAATCGGTCGAGCCGTTTTTGAGTTTTAGCTATACTAAGAAAATTTTATATCAATAGTTCTTCATCTTTATACCATCAAATATCCGAATATGAAATATAAATTTAAGTTAAGGGATGTCGGTAAAACGCAATACCGTCTACGAATGTCTGCGAGAAAATGTTTCACGGTTAGAATGCGCGCAAGCTAGCGTAAAACCATTTCAGAGCATTAGCGGAATAAATTTATGTTTGCGTTTAGATTTCAGCTTTGTTACCGTGTGAGATTTAAGAAAACAAGACCGATAGGATTATCACCAGTGATTAAGGGTCAATTTTCTCAAACGTTATATACTTTTGAGATTCCAAAGAAATCCGGAACTCCAAAGAAATCCCGGAATGACTTTTCCCACCAACTTACATCAGTGACGTTGTGTTATTATTTAATTTTCATAACCTTATATTATTATCAGTTACATTGTTGGATTTTTTATTTTTTATTTTTATTATATTTTATATTTTTATTGTACAATATAGTTCGATTCAGGTTTATAAGAATAATGATATGAAATAAATGCATGTATCGTGACTTTTTAAGTTGGCTGAAAAAGTCCATCGAAGGTTTTGGTAGAATGGCCACCGTTTTATCAAGACGTGACGTGACGAGCTGACTGGACATTTCAAGAGATTTGATATTATTCAATTGTACTTGAATCTGGCTTAATAGTTTGCACTAATTGCCATCAAAGCAAAGAAAAATCCCCAAAATAAAAAAAATGTATTAAATTACATTTCCGGGATTTATTTGGCTATTTATATTGATAATTTTTTTAACTATAACATTCAATGGAAAGTAATCAGAAAATTACTTTAAGTACCTATACACATTGAATGAAAATAAATTTTATAAGGTTATTAATCGGTAAGCCTCCTTACGATCTGAACGTCATGATTTGATATCTTCCACTAGACTATCGATGTGACCCATATCCTAACACAAGCATAATAATGCTTGTGCTAGGATAAAATTATTGTCAACCATTCCAACTAAGCTAATAAGCTTAGTTGGAATGGTTAACAATAATTCTAGTAATAAAAAAAAAACATTACGACTTTTTTAAAAAAAATATCACACTCGCATTTTACTCGCGCTTTTATTCATAAATCGTAATACTGAACTTTGACATCTTACATAATCTACTGTCACACACTTTTTTAAATTAGACATTGACAACTTGATCTTAATCGGCGAAATACAACCTTCTTAGAGTCGTTAGTTTATGAAAATCCTAAACGTAAAATTAAATAATATCCACATACATATAAAATAATTATGGCCTTAAATAAAAACGATAATACGCACAAAAGTATTTTTAAAAATACGCTTACAATAAATAAGAAATAAATACATTCATAGATAAATAGATAGTTTTTGAAATTATTAGCCCGGAATAATTTTTGTGAAACATAACAAAGCAACATATTTCTGCTTAGATACTTTTGTTTTAGTTCAGCTTGTTGATGTGGTATCACGACTAACCATTAATTTGCTCCTCACTATTAGTTAGTGTATGAAAAAAAAAAACAAAAAAAAAATTTCATTCGAAATGAACATTCGATATGAAAAATGTTTGAACTATTGAAAAAATTTAAAAATACTCGTAGAGAAAATCACACTCGCTTTTTGATCGCGCACTACGCCACCTCCAAAGCTTTCCAGTTGATATATTAGTGTCATTGTATCCCCTCAATATTCTGACGTAACTCTTACATTAGTTTTATTGGTCTTTCGAGCTGGATCCATATCTATTTATTTTAAATGATACTAAAGTTTCCCTAAACACGAGAAACGCACACTGAACCACACAAGACATTTAATTACACTGTGCTTTTTCTCGTTTATACATCTCAAGGATTAATTTGTCAGCTTCGTTGAGACGGTACCCGCTATAGTAAACTTAATATCCTGCAATGTGATGAAACAGTAGTAGATTTAAAAAGATTTTTTTTACACTAATGAAAGTTGATTAATGGCGTCAGGACTTTACGTTACTTTGAGGCAGTGCATTACTATGTGGACAGTCAGAACTTAGACTTAACTAAGACCCGTGACAAACAAACAAAATATAAAATGTGTGTTTTCTACTGAAAGTGGAAGTAGACTCTATAGTTGACTATAGATATATATCGGTTGTCTTTTGTAGTCTACTATACCTGATGATGCCTTGTGTTGAGGCGAAACACGTGTCGTGTGCAATGTGGAAAAGTACATATTTAACATTGTATCCACTCATTATTGACATATTCGACACTGTATAGACTCATTATTCTAATATTACTCTTACAATATTGAATAGTTTTGGGTTCGTTTATCTCGTACAAAATCGTTGTAAATTGACCTGATCTGTATGTAGGGCAGGCGCTGGCTCCGACGTGTTAGGAATTCATGAAACTTTTTACATGTAACACGAAAATATTCAACAATAGTTTGGTTTGTTTACGTTCTAAATATACTTTCAATATTGTTACAAATGTTTTGAAAATTTAACAACAGAAATAACATTTTTTTATACCACATTTAGATTTACAACTTGCCTATACTTAATAGACCCATTAAATTAATACTATATAAAGCTACATTACCACTCACTCACTGACATGTTATTTGGGAAACTGTAAGAGATTAAGAGTAATAAAAATCCAAAATGGAGGAAAACAAGATGGCCGCCATTCAAAGCTAAAATCATCATTTGTGGGCAGATTTTTCTGAAATTTGGCAGAAGTCCGAAATGCTCGCGCAGCTTTGAGGGGCCGCCACAGGCGTACCCCGAAAAGCTAGTTAAAGATATAAAGACAGATATATTCTTTATTGATCCAAAAGTTATACAATAATTGATTATTATTTTGTTACAAGGGGCGGACTTATCGTTAATAGCGGTTTCCATAAAACCGTTGGATAGATACGGTGTTAAAGGAGTTATTTGGTGTGGGCTAGAGACACATTATCGATAGGATGATAAAATTTTACGACTGTTTATATAATGTATAATAATATACATTTGGCAACGAGGAATACAAAAAATTTGATGAAACATTCTCCTTTTATTCATAAACCGCAACACTCAACTCTGACATCTTACATAATCTCTTTCTTCTTTTCATTGATGGCAACCAGTTACAACTATTGCCAGTGTCGAGTTAAATATGTTAACATCAAATCTCTTGAAATATAACTAGTCAACTTATCACGTTACGTCTTGATAAAATGGTGGCCATTTTACCTTAACCTTCTATGGACTTTGCACTTAACTTAAAAAGTCACGATACACGCATCTATTTCATATCACTTCATTTATACTCTATAATCGAACTATATTGTATAATATACCACCACAATTAAACAACATAACTGATTATAATATAAGATGAATATATGAAAATGAAATAAAAATACGACGTCACTGATGTAAGTTGGCGGGAAAAGTACTTACATATTTACTCACACACAATTAGTTTTTAAATTAGACACTGACAAGTTGATCTTAATCGGTGACATACAATTTTCTTAGAGTCGTATTAGCTTATGAAATATCTAAACTTAAAATTAAACAATATCCACATACATATAAAATAATTATGGCTATAAATAAAAACGATAAAACACACATAAGTATTTTAAAAGACACGCTTACAATAAATAATGAATAAAAAAATTCATAGATAAATAGATACTTTTTTAAATTTATAGCCCGGAATTTTTTTTGTAAAACGTAAAGCAACATATTCCTGCTTAGATACTCCTGTTTTAGTTAAGCTTGTTTTGTGGTATCACTTTATAAACGAGTTACCTTAAATTTGTTCACTATTAGTTATTGTAAGAAAAAAAACAAAAAATAAATTTCGTTCGAAATGAACATTCGGTATGAAAAATGTTTAAATTATTTGAAAATTTAAAAATGCCCGTCGAGAAAAATTCTTTCCCTCCGTAGGTATGAGTATAGGCGAGATATTTCAGATCGCAGCTCATATAAATTGTAATCGGAAAAAAATATTTGTTTATTTATAAAAAGCCATGCATACATGCGTACTCTACCCGTAGTGCTTGTAGAATTTGCAGTTTACATTTCACGTCTATATCTGCAGGGTTGGTAAATTAATTGATGCTTCTTAATATCACCTTTTCTACAAGTATTTCACTGGCTTGCATTTTAACACTTTTAATTCACCTTAATATTATATATTTCATTATCCTCACTCCCCACAACTCTCCCACTCACGCCCACTTCATTATTAGCCCACGGCAGTCCAGGGCTGGACAAGACGCGCCACCGAGCTCAATCTTCGGCCTCCGCAAGCCGCTTCGTGTATACCGTCGCTCCATTAAACACTACGTTTGCCGAGCGCTGTGTCAACTCCAGCACTCCTCTTATAACGACCCCTCTTACCATCTTCTTTTTTATCGTATCACTATCTCATCTTTCATTCAAATACTTTTACATAATACACAGTTAATATTCTAATGAACAATCGGGTTTTTTACAATCCTATATAACTATTAGCTTTTTTTAATGTAGGATGTGGATTTTTTTACAAATAGAAAACGTTTATTTGTGATACACCATTTTTTAACTAGAAGTTAATGTTTGAAAAGAAACTGAATATAAATTAAATTTAAAAAAGAAAAAAGCATAAGATGTATCACAAAATTGTTCTTATTCGGTTTTGAGTAAGAAACAATGAAGCCAGATCGCGGACTACAGTGATTATATATATAGATATTTTTATATATACATGCATTCTAACCTATCTAGATTAGAATGCATGTATATATAAAAATAATAATCAAATAAATAAAATAAAAACTATTAAATTATGTCAGGACACCGTAACTAAGGGGTCTTAGTCATAAAATAATTTCAATATCAGCCCGCGGCAGTCCACTGCTGGACATAGGCTTCACCCAAGGCGCGCCACCTAGCCCGATCTTCGGCTACACGCATCCAGTCTCTGCCAGCCGCCTTGCGCAGATCGTCGCTCCATCTCGCAGGAGGGCGTCCCACACTACGTTTGCCGAGTCACGGTCTCCACTCCAGCACTCGTCTACTCCAACGATTGTCGGTTCTCCGACAAACGTGTCCAGCCCATTGCCACTTCAGTCTGCTAACTTGAAGAGCAATGTCAGTGACTCTGGTTCTCCGGCGAATTTCTTCATTTCGAATTCTGTCCACCAGAGAAACCCCGAGTATAGCTCTCTCCATAGTCCTCTGAGCGACTTTGAGCTTGGCGAGGAGACGGACTGTCAGTGTCCACGTCTCGGCACCGTAAGAGAGTACGGGCAGGACGTACTGGTTGAAGACTTTTGTCTTCAGACTTTGTGGTATGGGCGACGAGAAGACTTGACGGAATTTCCTGAACGCTGCCCAGCCCAGCTATATCCTTCTGTCGGCTTCTTTCTCGAAGTTGTCTCCGTCTAATCGCACTATTTGGCCTAGGTAGACATATTCCTGGACAACTTCGAGAACTTCACCATCGATCGTGGTGGAATAATTTATAAGATATGATTGTTAAGTAGGTTTTTCAGTTCAAGTTGCCGTCTGTATGTATATTTAAAAAGTAGTGTTATGTATTTTTTTATAAACGTATTTAGAGTAGTGCAAGTCACGAAGAGGTGGTGGCAATTTTTAGGCCCTAAAATTAGGAAAATATCATGCTCACTTAAATTGTATTATATAATTTATTTAATACATTTTTTTATATATATTCACGTCTATCTCCCTCAGGGGTTGGCAGAGACCAAAGAGTTCCATCCACTACAATTCATCGCAGTGAAACGGCTCTCCATTAGTTACTTTTCGCCCTTGTGAGAATCAGGACGTGACGGGTGGCGAACCACGTCGCCGTCGTTTTTCAACAAATTAGGTGTATTAAATTCGTTTTAGTAAAGCACGAGCCGCAAGGGAGGATGGAGGTCAGCCCCAGCAGAGCCCTGCATGCTGAGGTAAGGCACCATAGTACCCGGGGAAGCCCGATCCCGGGACGGTCGGCACGCTTGCAACTAAGCTCGCCCCTACCCACGCATCCATTGGCACGGCAGACCGTGGATTGGCGGAGAGGAAGGGAAAGAAGATAAAGAAGAAAGGAAAGGGCAGGAAAGAAAATGCGCATTGAGGGGGTTACCAGACTCGGAATAAATATTTATAAATCCATACATATACTTATTCCGATGTGGGGATCGAACCAGCGACCATTGACTCCGCGGGCGGAGGTTTTTTTACTTAATACATATTTAAAAAAAAAAACAAATATGAAAAAGTTCGTATGTACTAGATTTATCATATAACAAATGTACATTCCTAAAAACAAAATTGTTTTAAAGTGTACCATTCGGACACGTAGTAAACTCTGGCAACATCGTCTTTGTACGCGGTCGACACCCGAGGGAACAATATACCAGATAGTACGACACGCGAGTAAATCTACGGGGAACTGTTGAAAGGACGTTTAAAATCGCCTGACAATTGTATAAAGGGGTGAAAAATATCAACGGTAATATTATTACGAGGTATGGAAGATTAGAGTTAGGTGTATCCTTTTAAGGAGTGAGCTGTATTATTCTATATGGACAGTCAAAAATTTTACTTAGTTAAGATCCGCGACAGTCAAAAGTTTTACTTAGTTAAGATCCGCGACAATTGTATTATTCTATCCAATAGCAAATGGGTCACCTTATATTAAATAATTACTGCCGCCTGTAAACATTTGCAACGCAAACTGTAAATGCGCTGCCTGTCCTAGGGGAAGATGGTGAATAATCGAAGGAGGAAATTATTGGAGGGGAAAAGATAGTAATGGGAGGAATACAACAAAAAATGGTAATGGGAGAAAAAAAAGGAATAGTGTAGAGATCCGAAGTTTCGAGGTGAACGTTTACGAAACGAACGCCTACGAAAGGCGGTAATACAGTAAAAAAGCTATCATTTAACCTTAAAATGTGTGTTTGGTGCTACCCCGTTCTAAGTGGTCCATTCGTGCCGAAACATAACTCTAAGACTATTAAATCTCCTTGTGTAAATATCCGTTTAAGTTCTGATTGAATTTCACACGAGCGCGATAGCGCCGCATATTTTTTTGTGCATTGTAGAAACCAGTCACTACACCAGAAATGAGAGGATTTAGCTTTTATACTGGAAATGGGCATAACAAGGAAGCCGACGACCAAATTGGTCCAGTGGCGGGGCCCTCCGCCCGCGGAGTCAATGGTCGCGGTACGATCCCCGCATCGGAATAAATATATGTATGGACTACAAATATTTATTCCGAGTCAGGTAACCTAGCCAATCCGCATTGGACAAGCGTGGTGGGTTAATATCCGTTCCTCCAGAAATGGAGAGTCCCATGCTCAGCACTGGGACATATATGGGCTGTGTAAAAAAAAAAACGATATACCTATATAACATCAAAAACAAAAGATTTCTTAGGCATTTTTAAATATATATATATGAGTGCATTTTTAAAAACAATGGCAGTAAAACGGATATTCTACCATAGTCTGATTTTGTTATTTACGATTATATTTAAGACAATTTTATTTGCAATAGAGCATTGTTATACTTTGGAACTATCATCGATATTTTATATCTTCAAAACTTTTCTAAAAGAGTTTTTTTTCCAGATATTAAAAAAAGTGAGTTTTTATATTTTCTTCTAAATCAGTATCATTTTTAAAATTTTCCAATGTATTTATGAAGTTAAAACAATTTTTTACTAAACATGTACAAGTGGTAGTTGTTTACAAGGTGGAAAAGTGGTAGTGTGTGTTTGGTGTTGTGTATAGTGGTTGGTGGGTGGAGAATTGATGGCCGATTTTTGGTAAGTTTTTGGTTTAAGTTCCAAATAAATCCACTTCATCCACCACAAAAAACACACATTATTTATTAATTTTCTGTTATTGTTTTGCTTGTCGCGGATCTTACCTAAGTAAAACTTTTGACTGTCCATATACTAAACATGTATGTATACAAAATGATTATATATAATAAAAAAGTAGACTCTACGGAAGACAACCGAAAACCACTTTTCGGTCGTTTACAAGATGGAAAAGTGATAATGTGTGTTTGGTGTTGTGTATAGTGGTTGGTGGGTGGAGAATTGATGGCCGATTTTCGGTAAGTTTTTGGTTTAAGTTCCAATAAATCCACTTCATCCACCACAAAAAACACACATTATTAATTTTCTGTTATTGTTCTGCTTGTCGCGGATCTTAGCTAAGTAAAACTTTTGACTGTCCATATAGTGATGGATTTCCGCAAAGTAACGCCTGACTCCATTAATAATCTACAAAACGATTGTTTATTCAACAAATATGATTGTGTCTGTTATTTATTATTACTATATATGATTAACATATTTATTATTTTTTAATAAGAAATTTAAAAAAATAAGACGTAAAACTATAAGGAAAATAAAATAATTTTAGTACCTAATCTCGGTGGCGGTTTCTCTGAACACAAGGCAAACAACGACCCTAATTTAGGCAGATTATCATCGCCCAACTAATTATAGAGGAGTTCAGACACAAAGGCAGACATTTTCTGGACGATAAGATACGTTATAATATTAATTACAGAAGGCGTCAGTTTAAGTACGCCCATTAACCACAAGTTTCAAAGCGATAGCGTTCGTTCGTTTGTTTGGCGTTGAATGGGCCCAGCGTATCTGACAATGGAACTGTCAATATTAAAAGAGATCTGAACTGTAATATATAATAATAATAATAATATATATTTATTGTTCATTGATAAGTTTACAATTTTGTTTCACTGCCTGCCGAACTAGGGCGAACCTTGTAACTACGGCAGACAGTTCCCTTCTATGACATATTTATGACTTACATATATTATTTATATGAATGAATATATTGTATAATATATTCATTCATATAAATGATATATGTAACTCATAAATGTGCCCGCGTACGAGTGACTCAATGGGTCTTACTGAAAATCAGCGCCTGGCGATCTATCCGCCTTTAAATAACGTCACACTACTACACAGATATATTTTGAAATGCTAGAACTTTTAATCGTTTTACCTATATAAAGGGGTGACGTTGCGTCGAAGGGAGGGTTTAATACGGAAGAAAATAGCAGAAGAGAAGAAGTGGAAGTAAAGTGAAGAGAAGTGAAACTAGTCTAGTGGCCGATTTCATTTTTCTGATTCCCGAACCCCAAATTGTAACAATATATATATTGTTTTCTCCTCTGTTTTTTGTTTTAACTAGCTGTACCATCATCTCCCAAACGTTTTTTTGCTATTTCACCCGCACCATAACTGGGAGAGAATGCCTAAGCATTAAGTTGCCTAATGTCCTTCCTTTATGCACAAGTATAAATAAATAAATAATATATAACAGTCCACTGATTACTGAAATATATGTCGTATGTATACAGTAGTGAAGTACATCTTAAGAGTTGTAAGAGCTTCGATGTTGGAACAGGAAATCCCTCAACCGTCGCGTACACAGACTGGTCGCTGTAGGGAAAGCATGGAAAAGTGGGGTTTCTCAACCACAAATCCTTATGCGACTGTGGGAGAGCCACACAAACAATGACACACTTGACATCCTGCTCTCTGTGCCTTTCACCTGTTCAGGAGATTACCTTATCATGGCAACAGATGATGGGATGTCAGTGACCAAGTTCTATGCCGGCAGCGTCTGATGCCTGCTGTCGAAGAAAAAAATAGAAGGGTAGATCAGTCAGAATTTAAAACCGCAGACTAATATACATATGTATTTGTTTGTTCTCCAGAATATCCAATAATTCCGTAAGTGAAACCCACGGTACTGGCGACGAAACGGACGAAATGTTTTGCGTAATCGGGAATAATGTCAATCGGTAAAATCGAAAACTTCGGGTAACTAATTGGTCGCTTTATGTACAGAGATTCGAGTAATACTTTATTCATTATTAATGAGATAACTGAGCTATTAAAGATACTTACCCTGTTAACAGTTATAGGTGGGCAACTTTTGATGACATTGTTTATTCCATAAATATCAAGGTCAGTTATGTTTTGTACTAACTTACTACGAAATTACTTATAAATGGGTTTTGTTGTTCTGTTCAAAAACAAAGCAGCTCGAAAACCAAATAGCAATTTTTTAGCAAGAACAAATGTTCTGCGAACTGCAATGGATGCACTTCACTCCGCGTAGTTAACATTCAGTGTGTCAAAGCTGTTGCATTAAACCTCTAACAATGCGCTCTGAATCACTTCGCGAACCACTACAAACTTCGTGGTCTTTTTCATAATTTTTTATTGTTTATTTCAATGCGTTTATCCAATTTGTTACGTTTGAATTAACAAATCACACATTTGGGTGAATTTTTCAACAACTATGCTACAACGACACTTATCGAGTGCAGATTTCGTGACGACTTGGCATTATATTGGTGTTATATTATATAAAAACAAAATGTTTGCTTTTACTTACATACTATATTTGTATAAATTTTTAATCTTTATTAGCTCTATATATATAGTGCAAACTCTATATAACGACCCTCAAGGGACTGTGCATATTTTGACGTTATAGAGAGTTGTCGTTAAATGGAGAGAAGAAAAATCTGTATTAGAAAAAGAAAAAGTTTATTTCAGACTAGTGTTAGTAATTACATAAAAAACAATTCTTATTTTTGTCTTTTTGCTGCACCAGTAATTTTGTTGTAGTTTTTTAATTACATATTTTATTCATATCTTGCGATATTGAGACATCTTGGTGATAAAGAAAGTACTTGTCCAATAATTTAGCTGCTTCCAGAGCTTCTTTAATGCTCGGCGGAGGCTCAGGCTCATCCATCTCATCTTCTTCATCTCCTTGATACTCGGTTTTTCTCACCGAATCCAAAATTTCTTTGTCTGTCAGTGATACTAATTTTGGCAACTTAAAAAGTGCTTTATATTATTAAATTACTGTCGTTATTGAGAGTGGATGTAATGCTATGTAGAGTGTATCATTGTATGGGAAACAAGCTAAACCAAAGTCGAGTGATATCGACGCTTTAGGGCGTTTGTCGTTAAATCGAGTGACGTTACATGGAGGTTACACTATATTCTATTTCTATAGCATTTCTATAGCAGTGCTGGGCACATGCCTGCCCATTTCTTCATGTATGGACGTTAATGCACGCTTGTTCAAAATGTGGACAACCAGACGTATTTTTAGGACATAAATATATTCACCCCGATGCGGGAATCCAACTCATGATGTACTTCGAAAGCGGTATGTGTGTGTATACGCTGTGGCTTATCTATTAGTATTTTGTGCTGTAGTCGCTTCGCACGATTACGAAAATTATACAGAAATACCAGAAACCTATAGAAGAACTTTTTTATGGTATATAAAAGTATACGAGCAGGCGTGCTACCTGATGGACAAGTAATCAACACCGCCCATAGACAAATATAGTATAATAAGAGAATGAAAACATATCGATCATTGTCCTCAAAATTTACACAGTACGTGTACTGTAAGAATAGTTTTTAAAATTGTATGCTTTAAAAGTTAAAATCAAGAATGTCAGATGATACTTGTTACGTTGTAACCCTTAATAAAATACGTATCGAAACGCTTGTCTTTTTATAAAAGACGCTTACGGACTCTTAAGTATACAAGTTGAGTGGGGTTCAAGAATCTTGAGTGATGTTGACTTTTAAGAACTTTTGATTTGAAGTATCCCATCGTTCAATTCGCTTTCATATTCGTAATTATTACAGTGATAATGCATCATATAGAGCGTGAATTACTTACCATGTCTTGCTTGTTCATTTAACACTCTTCTGTAAAAAGGGTAATTTATTACCAGCGTTTAATACGATAAATGAGTATTCCCGCCAACTTACATCAGTTTCAGTTAATCTTATATAATTGTTTGTTATATTGTTTAATTGTGGTGGCGTATTATACAATATAGTTCGATTAAGGCGTATAAGTGAAGTTATATAATATAAATGTGTGCATCGTGATTTTTTAAGTTGACTGAAAAAGTCCATATACGAGGCTGAGGATATGGTTGAACTATTTGGACTGTTTAAATAAAGTTTATATTATAAACCATATTTTTCTAGGGCAAGCATTAATAGTAAACAATAATTATAGTTTCTTTATAAAATGGTAAAAAAAATAAATGGGAATTACATTTTTATATTAATTTATAAATATCATTTAAATGCTCACGTATAATATGTTTACATTAAACCAATGTTTACAAGTTAAGTGCCGCGCTTTTGGCAACCACCGTTGCCAACAATCAAAATAATTCTAATTGACGATTTCAATCGTCTATGCTTGCTTTTTGAATGAGTCGACATATATATATTTTTTTGTTAATTATACGAAAAGCAAGTAAAGCACGTAATCATAATAGTTATAAATAAATAGATGTTATTTATTTTTCAAATAATGTTTCAGAGTACATATATGCATGTCTCACTATGTCTAACAAAGACTCCAGATTTAACTTCTAGATTTTTTCCAGGGAGAATGAATATTAACTCATCACGCTTTTTCAAAACGGATAGAAAAGAATTTCGGATTTGGAATAAATACTTGCGACAACTTTTGAAGTCAATGCTTCAAAAGTTGTAACTTCGTTATTGATTGTGAGCCACTTACGTCCGTTATATTGTTTAAGAAAATAAGCTCGTTTTTGAACTGAGGGTTATAGAAATGAATATATCCAAGTAAATCGAACACGCACCTTGCGGAACTGAAAAAATGTTTTTCGAAGGCTGCTTGAATTCTTAATATATTGTAAGACGATGACAAACTTATTTTTGTCATCTGCAAAATGTATTTTCAACCTTATCCCAATAAAAACAAAAGCTTCAACGATTTTATAAATAGGTATCGAAGATTTTGCTTCTCTCTAGACACGTACATCGATGGGGTAAGTAAGAATTTGGGAAAGTAAAGTTTCAGCTCTCACTCAAAATAAGACGCGAGTTTTTGTTGATATTTCAATAGAGTGTCATCGAAAAGTCAGGGATATTTTATTATTCTGAAACTAACAAATGCTACGGCTTTCCGCTATTAAAAATTATATAATAGGTGATACGAAAAATAAATTTTTTTATACTTTGTATGCGTATCTGTCTTTAATATATGCTTAATATTTATTTCCATCTCTTTCAATTATGCATTGCGTGTACAGTCGGCAAGGGAACACTTGGTAGATGATTTGATGAAGTCAGACCATATTGTGGGTAATCGGTCACGAGAATATTGTCCTTCTACTTTTCCGTGTACCACTTATCGTTCCAAAGAGCTCTCGTTGTGGATGATTTGTCCAAACATCTTAAATACTCGCACTTGCAAAAGCAACGAAAGTCTTTGTTTGATGGGTGGTACCGTATTAGATGACCCATAACCAAGACCACTCCGCCCGGAGTATACGACTAAGGAGGAAGAAGATTTATATCTGTGTTTGCTTAGTATCTTCCTTTAGCTTTCTTTAGTTGAATTATCGTATTTTTAATTTTTTATCTATTTCTTTTATTATTATCGTTAGTTATACGAAGGACTTTACTTATACACACACATACACACACACACACACACACACACACACATATATATATATATATATATATATATTCTTTGCAAATAAAACGGGTGGTTTTCATTGTTCTACATTATTGGTAATAATTTAGTTCTAAAGAGCTTTTAATAGCCAAACTATTTTACTGGCACTTAATAAAGAGTCTGAGTATGAAAAAAAATTATTCCACATTCGAAACTTTTGTTTTTTTTTTAATTAATCCCTCTTTTTCTTTGTGACTTTTTACTTATCACGGGTTTGTTCTTATAAGGTTATCAGGCAAATAAAACTAAAAATGATAATTATTCCATAAAAATTGTGTGTTAAGTGCTTATTAACAATGTCTTTTCAAAATTTTCCTTTCAATTTCCAATAAATTATTGCAGAAAACCAAAACACTTCGAAAATTGAACGGACGCATAATATTATTAAAGACATTACTTTCCCGTACACGTTTCGTTCAGCTAACACAATAACGTAAATCACAATTGTCAAGTCGAATATAGTTAAACTTGAAATCTTAACAAGTAAATAAGTGACGTATAAATTTGGCGAATCTATGAAACCAGTTAAGAAATAATAAGATATTGTTACAAACACGCAAACAGGCACAGACATAATAAGCAATATTGAAGTAAGTCTTATGGCAGATATGAAATTCGAATCAATCCTGATCAAATAATCGCTAAGAACTAAATTTAGCAACTCAACATACATGTTTATAACTAAGACAGAAATAAAGCAAAATAATGTCATTTCTTTTACCGTATAAATGTCTCTCGAAACAAACAGATTTAGAAATGCCACTATCGATGAAGACAGCGTCCAAAACAGAACAAGTAATCCGAGATATCTTTCGATTTGTAGCAATGCGTTCAGTAAATACTTAACATTTGGGCATATAAAGATCAATCCAGCAGATGTTAGATGCAACAATCCGAATAAAATATGTTGTATAAGCAAGTAGTCCTCCAAGTTCTTATTTATGTATACACGAAGTTTTGAAATCATAATAATAAATGAAGTATGAGCCACAATTACTCCACACAGAGACACTACAAATAACTTTACTCCGTCTTCATTAAGCTCTTGGAAGTCAAAGAGTCTATTTGTATCGTTATAATCAAATTTAAAGTCATCGTATTCTTCATACTCTGTAGAGCTGTTATAGTTTTCTGTGGTGCTTTCGTTCATTATTTTATATTTGCGATTTGAAATTAGAACAAGTAACTAAAACGTATTGTTCAGTTGTTACTATAATCACCGAGTATTGTTTAGAACCTATTATCGTTGCTAATGAGTTAATTATATTAAATTAATATTGATATTAAAACTTTTCGTGATAATGTAACTAACTACGATAATAACGAATATTTTGATAACGTGAATGGTGAATATTTTTTTTCTCTTCATTCTTGACAATTAGTAACAACTATTATGCCAGTGTCAAGTAAAATACACATACAATCACGTTACGTCTTGATAAAATGGTGACCATTTTACCAAAAGATGATGATAATAATGTAAGAGTATGAAAATGAAATAAAAACACAACGTCATTGATATAAGTTGGCGGGAAAAGTCGGGTGAATATTTATTTAATTTGACGTTTACAATTTTTTTTTATAGTAATGGACATTAATCCACCACGCTTGTCCAAACGGATTTGCGGGATATCGAGACTAAGATTAAATTATCTGAAGGTCATTAATATATGTATATATTTATCCTCATGCATGAAATAAATTGATTTCCGTTTGACTTTTTTTTATTGGTTAGGAAGGCAAACGAGTAGGAGTGTCATTTGATGGAAAGCAATCAATGCTGCCTATAGACATCCGCAGTGCAGATGCATTGCCGGACTTTAAGGAAAGTGTCATTATGGAAGGGGCGGGGGAGGGGAGGGGAGGGAGGGGAGGTGGGAGGGGAGGGGAGCGGAGGAGGGAGGGGAGGAGAGGAGTGAGGGGAGGAGAGGAGGGAGGGGTGTGGAGTGGAGGAGGGGAGGGGAGGAGGGGAGGGGAGGAGGGAGGGGAAGGGGGGCTCCTGAACTTAATCGCTCACCGGACGAAGCGCGGTAGCTAAGCGGTAACCACTCAGACGCCGCTTTCTTGCGGGAGAGAGGTATATCCCCGGCCGAGCCGGCCAATTCATGCTACAGACAAATAATATGTCATTCTTGACAAAGTACTCGTATTTGTCTGCAGCTTGGCTCTACCAGTACTGACTACGAGGTAACATCTCCACTGAGCAAATTAGGTCGTACTAATTGTTATACCTTTAATGCATATACGGTAAGGCTGTGGCCAAAACATGTGTCAGAATTTTCTACCATCATATATTAGATGCAGACCAACCGCAGAGCGAACGTACTAAAGCTCTAATAACTCTTATTTCCATTCGGGTCGGTTTGCGCTTTCTCATTGTGCAATTATTATGTGTTAATCCTTACTTATTATACTTTTTATTTAATTTAATTCACAAAATAAACAATTATATATAAAGTAAGGATTGTTTAAATCATTTTAAATGTAATATTAATGCCATTTACTAATTATTTTTAGCATTCTGAAAGGTATTTTTAAAAACAATGCTGGTAAACCCAGCATAACCGAACGAATGATAAGATGTTAACTTATATTAATCATTTATAGTTTTCATCATCGGCAGTGAGTAAAACCTAATAATAATTTATAAAACAAATTAACATCTTAGTTGTGTTTGTGGGTATGTGTGTGATGCTTGCATGAGTTTGATGTATGTTTTAAAATGTATAATTATTGAATCAAGGAAAACTTACAATTATTTTAATTATAGTCTCGTTTATTTAATATAACGGCTTCCCTTGTCAGCTGCAAAATGCCCTCCTACCTTTAGTCTGAAAGCTTTTATAATTAGCAAGGTTAATTATCGTCTTAAATAAGGACTTTTGTTTGTTTTTAAAAATAACGGGTCTGGTCACCCTTTTTATTTTGAATATTTTAAAGTGAAATATAGTGATGGACAAGTCACGAAGAATTCGCTTATAAACGTAAAGTTAAGAGATCAAGTGATATAGTAACTGGTGTGAAATTTTTTTTGAAAAAAGTTTGTACGACTAACTAACTAACTTTGTTGGCGCAGCGACCTAAAATGAATCTTGACCTTCGAGCACATCTTACGCCACCGTGCCTTGTATTGCGCCACCATGTTTCTTTAACGGTACCTGGGGCGCCCCACAAGACGTCATCCAGTTGGCCGACGGTGGCAAAAAATATATCCTACAGCATTAAACATAATATCGACAACAGAAAACGTATTTCCTGTAAGTAAAAATGACGTATAGTTTTTCTGATTTTTTCCACTTAAATATGAAAAATAAACTGCGTCCAATGATCTAGGTCGTTTTATAAAAGGATTTAATAAAAAAAAATTAAAATAACGAATGGTCTCGCCATTCAATGCAGTTTTTTTCGGTTCAAATGATGTATCAAACCGAAATACATCATTTTGTACTTACAGGATATAACTTATTATAGAGAATCAAATTTGCCAAACTAATACGTGGGTGGTCACTTTTCGGTTGTCTTCCGTAGAGTCTACTATACCTGAAGATGTCTCGTGTTGGGGCGAAACACGTGCCGTTTAAAAGATGGAAAAGTGATAATGTGTGTTTGGTGTTGTGTATAGTGGTTGGTGGGTGGAGAATTGATGGCCGATTTTCGGTAAGTTTTTTGGTTTAAGTTCCAAATAAATCCACTTAACCCAACGGAAAAACACACATTATTAATTTTCTGATATTGTTTTGCTTGTCGCGGATCTTAGCTAAGTAAAACTTTTGACTGTCCATATAATACGTGGGTGAATGAAAACATTATTATCTTAAAACGAGAAAGATTTATTTTGTTGTGTTTGTGCTCATTTCCGTTAATAGAAAGCGTAGCATTGTTAAGGCAATAAATAGCACTGCAGCGACAAAATTCCAAACGCAAATACAAACAAAAAGGCGTTATAACAACAAGAGCTGTTAATCAAGAACTTTGTCTTATGAACGAAAATTTTTTTTTGTTTTCAATTCCTACTATTACTTCACATTCTCCCTATATATAATATATATACTTGATGTTAACAGTTCTTTTAAATTTAATTCATAATTAAATTTAACTAATTAATTAAGAAAAATTTTCTTCATACATTTATTTTTAACAGCCCATATGTATCCCACTGCTGAGCACGGGCCTCTTCATTTCTGGAGGAACGGACGTTAACCCACCACGCATGTCCAATGCGGATTGGCGGGGTTACCAGACTCGGAATAAATATCTGTAGGCCATACATATATTTATTCCGATGCGAGGATTGAACCCGCGACTATGTATTGACTCTGTGGGCGGGGGGCAGCGCCACTAAGTTGCGCCAGTTGGTGGTCTAATAAGCCTAAAATGATATGAAAATTAAATTACTAAACATATCTTGACATAATGACAATTATTTTATCATCTATTTTGTTATTTTTAACAATATCGTTGGCATTGAATTCATAATTTTTATCAACTAACCTCATTAGTAAAAAATGTAACGTTTCATTCTAAAGTTGTGTATTAATTATTAGACCGCTACTATGCCAGTGTTTGTTTAAATTTGAGTTACTGCAGCGGTGATTAAACAATGAATGAAAGTTATAACGGAAGTGTTCTCAATTCTACAGAAGATTATGTTGATTCTAGCACGGATATTCGTAATTCTAGTGAAATCAAAGAGTTGACAGCAGAGGAAGTGAAACTACTCGAAGTTTTGTGGTGCGGTACAATTGTGGCTTACGTAATATTCGCAATCGTGGTTTCAACTCTTCGCATATTGATGAACAAGAACGACTTGGACAATTATCTACTGGTACAACACATTTTGTTTGGGCTATTGCATCAAACTTGTGTCGCTGCGCTATTCATAAAACCAATTTCCGATAACTTTAGCGAGGTGCTGACTCCAACAGAAAGTTACTTAGCTTTGATCGTTCCGTTTTGGACGCTAACTGTATCTGTAGTGGCATTTATGAATTTATTCATTTCAAGGAATATTTATACTGCGAAAAATATATCGACATTGTGCTACTCTTCTGTAACTGCTATAGATACATTTGTGGAGCTTTTAGAGTTTATCCTCCGTGAATGTATAGATTCATATGATTCTAAGATATTGAATATTGTGAGGCTAACAACTGTATTATTGCTGATGTATGTACCTGCATACATATTTGTTACAATATCGTATTATTTGTTGAAGAAGGACTCGAGTTTACCTACATCATATACCTCATATTTGCTAACAAATTTATTTACTTTACTATTGTTCGACTCAACTCTCGTGATTTATATCTTGCTATCGGCTTTGAATAGTAACTATTGGAAGCTGATATCGGTGTTGACACTGTGCTTGCGGTCGATAGTTGAAATCCTTTGGCTTATTGTATTTAATTTTTGGAAATTAAAATGCAAGTTTTGATTTATGACAAGTGAAATAAATGTAAATCCAAGTATTGTTAACCAAAACTAAACATAGTCCAATTTAATAGAAATAATTAATAAAATTAGTAGAGCATAGAACTTATGTTTTAGTTTTTTAGATTATTAGAATATCTATATAATATATGTCTTTTACGGAAATTTATTCTATGTTCACATAGTTTGGTTTTTATAATGTATCTATTATTAATTAAATGATGAAAGATGAAAGAAATTAAAAAAAATAAATAAGTAAAAATAAACCAATTACTAAAACAAAGTAAGTAACATAAATTTAAAATACATTGTCTGCTGTATTGATTTTTAGATTATGAACATATCAATATACATATATGTATTTTAAGAAAGTTTATTGAATCAAATTATATGAATAATTTGGTTTACACAATGTATTATTAATTAAATGAAGGAAAACCAACGAATATTTAAATAAAAATAAAGAAATTAAAAAACAAACAAGTAAAAATAAACAAATTACTTAAAATAATTAAGTGGGTAACTTAAATTTAAAATACATTATCGGCTCTACTGATTTAGTGGAGTTGAACAATCAGTAAATGCATGCTTAGCAATAAGTTGACGTTATGCCTTATACTGCTAGAGTTACCGTTGGGATTCTTTGTGATTTCTCCCCTAAAAAATTAATATGCTGATTCAGTGACATCCATTGGCCACCCAAATAACCGGATTTAACCCTTATGGACTTTTTATGTGGGATTAACTCAAAAGGAAAGTCTATGAAACAAACCCGATGACCATCTTAATACTAGAGGAAAATATCGTCTACGAGGTCAACGACATCCTGACGTCACTACTTCAGCGAGTGACACAGTATACTGTGCCTAGACTCCAGTGTGTGTCCGATGTGACGGTCAATATTTAGGTGAAATAATTAATTTAAAAAAAATACAAGCTACATTTCTTTTTCATAAAAGTTATTGAATTTTATTTATATGCTCAAAACACAGTTATTCTCGCACACATTATTCCTACAATAAGTGATTCAAAGCTCTAGATTTATTTCACACCACTAAAGCTACATTTAAAAAAAAAAACGTTTTAAAAAGGCTATCAGAAAATAATTATTATTAAATATACACTCTTGCCTCTCACACATGCACACGCTCACACATTACACACGTACATACACACACACATATATATACGTATAAACAAATATTTAGTTTAATGCCGTGACCAACGAATTTGTATATATTTTTCGTAAAGATATTAAAATGTAAGTTCGTTATTAGCTGTGTTTAATTATTTATATAAGTTTTGGAAATAAGCGGTCGATGGCAAATTTTATTTTAAATAAATAAATAAATCCTTTGTAGGTTGGCGTTGATTACTTGAATGGCGTTGAATGGCGTACGTAGAATGGCGTTGATTACTTGTTGAGTCTTCTATAAAGAAAATGTTTATCATGTCTTAACTTCGATATTGTTTATCATGTCGTGGTCACCAATATAGTGAGATAAAAGTGAATGCTCAACAAATAAGAAATATATTTCGTAATAATTTAATATAATGTGACAAATAACATTGATTAATATATTATTTTTTCTATACTGTCAACAATTAAAATATTCTTTTTTATAAGCTTGTTGTGGCTGCCACATAAGAACAAACAATGGATTGTGAGGTAAGCCGTACATTTCAATCGAAACTTGACTGCAACTTCGACAAACCGTACGCGACTGTTACTTCCTGATGTATTTCCTGTCTAAACTATCTCGTTTCACTCTACGATTCATGTTTGTTTGCGTGTGTTCGCAAAGGTAACAAAGTTATTTATTATGCATTATAGTGTTAAATGATGCTAGGTAACTAAAAAAAGCTTTATGTACCGCAAATATAATATATAAAATTTGAATTTCTTTACAAAACTTTTCACAAAACTCTGTCAACTCAGCACACATTATGCCTACGATAAGTATGTAATTAAAGCCTTAGATTTATTTCACACCACTAAAGCCACATTTAAAAAAAACTTTTAACAATTCACTCGGAGAATAATTAATACAAATTATATAAATATTTTTTTATATTATATATAATAATCTACACACACACATACACACACACACAAACACGCGCGCGCGCGCTCACAAATACAGGAGTGTATTCGGAGGCCTCTGAGTCAATTGGTCGGCAATAACCGATTGCTTTATATTTATTATTATTTGGTTAGGTATTATATAAAATGTATATACGGCATTATGTTTGGGAAACGGACGTGATCCGAAATGACACGATTCCACTTCTAACCAAATTGGATTCAATTCAAAGCGAGCCATGCATTTCAATGCAAACGATCAGATTCAACTTTTACGCTCGTGTTTTTTTTATGGGATATGGAGTTGAACGAGCAACAGATGTGTTAACACGATTAGATAAAATTTAAAAAACCTTAATTTGTAAGTCAAATGAAGCCAAAAATTTGTTTTTTCCACCAATTCTAAAGTATGGAACTTATCAACACCAATCAAATAAGCCCCAACTCTTTACGGACTATTGTAGTTTGAAACAAGCAAACAGAAAATATACATACGTGGTCAATGTAAATAAAACTGTCCAAAAACGGTGTGCAATAATAATTTCTTAGTAAAAAATTCATAGCGAAACACAACTTTAATCATTTCCAAGCGTTGCATTGTATAAAAGACCTGTAAAATAACTTCGCGTTAATTTACTGACTGAAGTCGATTCGTAAGAACTATTTACCAACTGAAAAATACATTGCATTGTTATAAAAATTTTTACGAAATCGGCAAAAGGATTTATTCGTGATATAGGTTAGTAAAAAAAACATTTGTATACTTACTATTTTAATTGTGCGATTGAAAAAATGCAGATTTGTCTTGTCTTTGGAAAAGAAAATCGTCAAATCAGGAAAAAAGAGTAGAAGTAAATCATTTCTTTCGGTCTAACTAATCTGCGATCTCCAGTTCGTTCTCCAAGTATAAGGATTACAGCAACAACGTATCGAAGAAGAAGAAAAAGTGAACCGAAAGTAGATTGGTAAAAATGCAAATGAATGAAAATACAGATAAAATTAATAATGAAGAAACTCACAAGCTTCTTTATTTAGCAAATTTGAGTTATGAGTTGATTACGTTTCTCAGAGTGTCAGCTGCTGGACTGGAAATCACGTATTTCAATACTAAACATCTTCCGATAAAAAGAGTGCAGCAATCTGCGCAGAGCAGTGAACAGAAATCTCAAATGAAGGTTATGAAAATGTAAATGCTTCGAAATAAATTTTTAAATTACTCAGTATTTACGCCTGTTTAGATAAAATTGTAATATTTAATATTTAATTGCCGTAAACAAATGACCAGGCGCAAAAATAAAAAATAGTATAATATATTTTTTAATAAGTATTGAATAGTATTTGAAATTTCAATTTGGTCCTTTAATTTTTAAACGGATACTCAGGAAAAATAAAAAAATTAAAATCACAAAATATATTGTATAATTTGAACCATAAGCATAATAAATTTCTTAATTAATTTATTAGTTAAAACTTAGCTTTGAAAGTCTTACCTGTCGAGAAAAAGCGACAAGAATAAAAATAATTTAAAATTGTACAATGAAGGGTAAAAATGTCTAGAAAAATTCGAATAAGACAATTTATTGATATCTGTAAATCTAAATCCTGTTTCAGTTAAAAGTTTAATTGTTTGGTTTTAAATTGAAACGCAAAACTTCTTGCAAATTGCGTTTAGCTGCGCTCGGAGCGGAACTGTATCATATAAGTTTAACATTTACTCTCCGAGAGACCACGTAATTCTAGTAAATTTGAGCAGGATGTAGGGGATCTGTGATTTGGTATTGTGCGAGGATCTTTAAGGACTTTTATAATTTAAATGTTTTAGTGAGAATATTATATACCATGACATAATAGGAATATACTATATATAATATATTTTTATTCATGCATTCGTGGGATGAAACCTTTTTGCCCAACACGTTCCTATTGATTTAAATAATTAATTTAACTTCCTCGCTTGACTGTGCTGTTCGCAGTCGCCATTTCTTTTAAAATGTACGACACCCACGTATACGCATAAGGCGAGCTTAAAAATATTAACAGTACGTGATATGTACAGTAATGTCTCGACTTTACATCGACTTACGCCATTTTATTATCGTCTTACACGACACCCGGAGTTACGCGATTTTCAAATCTCGTTGAAAAGACGAATGTCTTTTGTTTGAGCGTGAAACAATCTCTCGATTATCGATTATAGACTTACTGACCCCACACTACAATCATCAGCTTATAGATGTGAGCAAGAGCAAGACATTGAAATGTTTGACTATTTAGATCCAGTTCAATCAGATCGAATGAGGGTTGGAAACTTGACTGAAGGTATGAGTTAAATTAAAAAGGAGTTACAAATTTAAGAAATTATAGACTCCAACAATGAGCGCCTTTCTTCTACAAAATAATTAATAAAATAAATTTGTTTAACAATTATTAATAAAAATTATATTAGCATGCTACGAGGAAACTTTGCGGGAGTCAATATATCATTATAATATTAAACTTTGATAGATTTTATTCCTTCCAACCACATTCGCAATGTACATTTCTTTTAACAGTCGTCTTTCATTATCTCTATGTGCTCAAACCATCTAAGCATCCCTTTCTCGATTTTTATCACGACAGCTTCTTTTACTCTGTATTGTTTTCGATATTTGTTTCCATAAAATCATCCTGCTACAATCCATATGTCTGTAATTCATTCGTAATTCATATATAAAATTATTTCGTTTTTTTACAAAACATATAAGTGACCCTCATTACCTCATATATTCAAAATTATCTAATCGATATATGTATATATTTTCTTTACAGCTGTTATTTGTTCTTTGTACCAAAATAAATAAAAATAAAATATTCACAATTTGAAATAAGCTTCCCCGATGTAGGTAGTGGCGATGAGTAGCGATCCAGTACGGTGCGCTTTTCTAGAAACATCTTTCAACGCACCACTACCCTGTAGAACTAGCTACCACCAGCGGTGTCTTCGAACCGATACGATATTGGAACTTTCAAAAACAAGCCTATACATTTCTTAAAGTCCAGTTTCTGAAATGCCTATGGCACTGGTGATGTCTTTGGGCGGCGTTGTTTGATTTCCATCAGGTAGCACGCCTTCTCGTTTGTTTTCCTATCATATAAAAAAGGTAGATCTTGTGCTACATATGTACATACATCTAGATCCACCAGTCGCCTTAAGCAGATTTAATACGTCATTCATATCAGTTAATGAAATTAATAAAACAGCAAATCGAGGGTGCAGGAAGCATTCAGGTGCGCAATTAATAATTTACGTCTGAACCTTCTGTTACTTATGAAATATTTATATGATATAAAATCACCCAACTTTGCATACGTAGAAACACTAATATTACACACTCAGGTGCAAGCGAAATTGGACTTAGTGTGCACATACTTTGCCAGGTGTAAAGGAAAAATTGCGTGATATAATAGCGAATGCCACGTGTCATGATGCGGACCACCTTACTGGAAGGTACATCCATCACCACACTTCCTCCGGTAACTGAAATTGTTTCTACGTCACGCGACCCTCATTATAACTCTTTAGGTCATGTGTATAGAGTAGTTTAGCAACAGAGTGTATTGCATCAAAAAATATAAATAAAATTTATCTAATAACATACTGTTGAATATCAAATCTCCTTTGTTATATAATTGCCTGTCTGCGCCGCACAAGTTGCCAAATCTTTGCAATGCGAAACGTACACTACTTGCACTGGGAGTATCTCGCAATGTCCGCATCGATGGCATAGTTCTGAGCCTGAGGTCCCTCCACCCTCGATTCCTTAGGTCGCTCACCTCTAGATCAAGAGCGTTCACGAGATTGGATCCAGTAGGGTACCGGATAATATTCGACCCGGCCGACAATGGGCCACACACTCATCTCCAAAACCCGCGACGGATCCAACATATAGGAATAGGCCATATCTAGATGACGTGAAGTCGTGAAGGACACCAAAATTAGCCATCAAAGATCGGAGTCATTCTAAACGGTTTGCTTTTATAGTATGTTTGATTATACCAAACTTGAGTTTGTCTTAAAGTTAAAAGCGGTTGGTCGTTATAGGCGAAATCATTATATACAGATTCTTCTATTTCTTAGCAGGCGAAGAATATAACGAAAGGGCTATACTTTCATTTTTTTAAGTAATAATTGATTAAAAAAATAATGTATGCTCTATGTAGTAACTAACCTATGTTCTCGCTTTTATATAAAAATGCGCCATTTTCATGGTGTGGTAGGTCTGCAGGTCAGACCATCAATCATACTTTCTGAATTTCACGTAACGTGTTAAATTACTGTCCTGTATACGTAACCCATTCACCTTCTACCTTTTGTGTAATCCTTACTGTACTGTGGATCGTGCGAAAGGTTACTCTTTATTGCTTTAATTTAAATTTATGACTTACGAATGCTAATCGCTCGTTTGTTTTAGGATAAGGGTAGGGTTTTATCTCTCATAATAAATACTAAACTGTTATAAAATATGAGCACAAATTTCATACAATGAAATTTTCGCATCTTTCTTCTGAGGATCTAGTATTTAATATAGAGATTAAAGTGTAAAAGAGAAAAATAACAAAATACAATAAAATGTAACTTATTATAAATCTATTTCTTTAACATATCAATCTATATTTTGAAAAATTATATAAAAGAGACATGGAAACAAGTCGAATCTCTTTTTCTGCCGATATTATAATGGTCGTAATACTGGATATTTACAGAGAAGTATTTTATTTTATTAAAATAATATTTTAGATATTAAAATGTGTTACAACTTATAGTTTTAAATTATCACCTAATGACGTTTTTGTTGTATAAAAAAGTAAACTTATGATACTCATTATTATTAATCTTTATTTATATATAATGTCTGGTGACGGACATTATATATAAATAATAGTTTTAAATAGTGGGATAGCCACGCTGCAGACGAATATTTTGTCAAGAATGGCATATTATTTGTCTGTAGCCTGAATGGGCCCGCTCGCCCGGGGAAGTACCACACTCCCGCAGAAAACCGGCGCCTGAGTGGTAGCTTACCTACCGCCCTTCGTACGGTGAGCGGCCTGAGTTTTGGAGGCTCAACATCCTCCCTCACCCCTTCCCACTCCCACTCCCATATTGCCACTTGCCTTAAAGGTCGGCAACGCTTTCGCACTGCCTATGGCGCTGCGGATGTCTATGGGCAGCGTTGATTGCTTTCCATCAGGTGACATGTCTGCTCGTTTGCCTTCTTATCCCATAAAGAAAAAAAAAGAATAAAGTTTCCGAAAATAGATAAGAAAAAAACTACAAAGGATATAAATAAAATTCATTTGATTTTACGAATAGCAGAAATGCGGGTTTTATTTTATTTAAATTATTTCGTGTAAATGTTGACCGACATGTCAGGCAGACTCTGTAGCCACAGTATTCTTTGCCACTCGTTGAAGTAGTGACGTCGTCGGGTTTGTTTCATAAACTTTACGTTCGAGTGAGATCCGGGGACCTGGTTGGCCAGGGATATCCAAAAGCCAAAACGGATTAGTGTTTTGCTAAGGAAGAAATCACGAACAAGTTCAATGGTTTTCAAGCAGGCGTTAGGCGTGGCGCCATCTTATGCCTGAAGGAAGTTTTCTCAATATTGGTAGAAAATAATCAGTAAGCATGCGTTTATATTATTTTTATAGGCGACCAATTGGCTCAGTGGCGCGGCCCTCCGCCCATGGAGTCAATGGTCGCGGGTTCGATCCCCGCATCGGAATAAATATATGTATGGCCTATACATATATTTATTCGGAGTGTAGTAACCCCGCCAATCCGGAGTGCACAAGCACAAGTGGTGGGTTAACGTCCGTTCCTCCAGAAATAGAGAGGTCCGTGCTCAGCAGTGGGACATTTATGGGCTAGGAAAAAATACGTTTATCATATATTACATAATTTTCTTTACATTAGTACGGCATTATTTGGTACACTTTTGTATATTACATAATTGATGAGATGTGGGTGTATGTATACACACACAATTTGGGCACACACACACCGTGTGCCCAAATTGTGTGTGTATTGTGGGTAGTGTGTTTTTTGTCAACTGCCGCCTGTCGCCCATCGCTGCACCCGTTCTATATCTTCCGTAGAAGCGGTGTGAATATGCGCGTGGATTGTATTTGTATAAAGCATGCTCTGTTTTTAATGTATATATTTGGATATTTTTTAAATTATTATACAAAGAATATTGGTAGAAATGTTGTTAACAATATAATATAATGTGTTCCCATAATTGATTTATTACATATACATGTATATACATTTTTATAATATACTTTCAGGTGTAGAAGTGTAATCATGAGGTAATATTTTTTAGAAAATATTCATTTAGTTTATGTCTTCGTTTACCGATTATTCGACTTATGACCTAATTCTGTTACTAGATACCCGATACAAGCCTAGTGTGTTAATTAATGTCTATTCCTCCAGAAATTGTGAGAGTCGAAGCCAAGTGACAAAAATGAGGCAAGTAAAAAGAAAACTTAATTAAATAAATTCAACGTAACAAAAATATTAATATAAAAATAATATAATATATATATTATTATATAATATTATATAATATTATATAATATTATATAATATTATATAATAATATTGACTTTATCAATATTTAAATATTGATAAAGTCAGTTCATCTGTGTTTAAAGAGATATTTACAAGGGTAACAAATTGACGATACAATTGTCTCGTTGGCCTCGGGCGGTGAAAAACATTCATTTCGTTGATTTGAAGGTACAATTTGAGACGCATATTGAGAGATTGGCTTGTAAATTGACTTCTTCCACCTTTAACGCGCGCCAAATTAGACAGTTGAATGACAGACGTATTTATTTTCAGTGTTATTACAGGGTATCTGGTGATATATTAAAGTCAAACTGAACAGTTTAAAAGATATTTGGGAATTGTTGTCTTTTACGGATACGTCTTAAAACTTTTCTCTCAAAGGAGAGTAGAGATTTTTCGTCTTCTTTAATGACTTAAAGGTAATCGGTGTGAGCGCTCCAGCCGCTCCGCCAGCGCATAAAAAGCCAAACTAAGATCTGAATGGAAAAAATTACTACTTTACCAAATTAACTGAAACTAAGCAAGTAAACTGAACACCCGCGGTTGTAATGCCTTGATGATGATGACGTCTTTAATTGAATAGATAGGAAAATAAACAATGCTAATTTACAATACTAATATACGGATAAGTTATTAGCCTATTTAATATCTTGTTCAAATTTGTGAAATTGGTGACACTTTATGTTAATACAGTTTTTTTCAAATATTACTAATTACTTAAATTTAATTAAATAATTATACAACAGTTTTTGAATTCTTGAAATTGAATTGAAAAAAAGTTCTCTCATATACGATATTTAGCTAGGATATAAAACTAGGAATTAACTTTAAAATTTCTTTATTATTTTAATTGATTAGTATAAAGAAGGAAATAATGGGAGTAGAAAAAGGAAATAAAGGGAGAACCTTACACACACTGTATGAAATACGGTTTTTTGACACGGAGCTGACCTCAGTGAAGGTGAGGTACTTCCCCGGTTGAACCGATCCATACAAAAAACATCCGGCTTGGAACACCAATTGTTCACACGTTATTTTTAGTTAACACAATATAAGGATGCGCTAAACGAGGTTTTGAGTAAAAACTGGGGAAGCTTCAACTCGCCCGATAAGAACTTCACGCTTGACCAGCGAACCGAAACGTAGACATTTGCCGTAAAGGTCAACTTTTAAAACTAGCCATATAACGTAAAATAACATATATTTTACGACCTACCACTATTTGCTACCAATGTCGGAGTTAACGGTCGCGTTAACGCTTTCTTCAAGAATCTGTATCGGAATTACAAGAATTCTTGTAGTTCTATCAAAAACGCCCCAACGTCTTTAAAATTATTAGAATTCTTGTCGAACGTGTTTGCACGATTTCTTCAGGAACAGAGAAGCCCGTGCCCATTTACTCATATTTGTTTACATAGTCGCCCCGTATAATATTCACGAAATAAATTGGGTTGTTATATTCTATGCTGGAAATAAAAAATACGATTCTAACATGTTATCTAGGTACGTTTTTAGTTGATATCTTAAAATGTAAGTCATTGGGAGTTAATAGTATTGCTGTCCCATTCTTTGAGAAGCTTATATTTGACAGTAGTTTCAGATCAGTGATCTCGAAATCGCAAGAATCATAAGTACAGATAATCATAAATACAGACAATCATAAAAACAGATAATAATAAATACAGTCGTAAAAGCAGAGTTGCTAGGTTTCTTTAAGTTATAACCTGTCATTACAGTATTATGAAGAGTAAAGAATTTATGTACCCCACTTTGGAGACATCTTGTCCAGATTATGGTTTTCAAAAGGGTGAAAATGAAACAAAAAAGTTAAATGATGAATTTTATTCTAATTAAATTTAAGTGGAAACATGAATTATTATAACACGAATCTAAAGAAGAAAATACTATTATATTCTTAATTACGACATACTTATACAAATTAACAAAATGTCTTTTCATGTTGATGTCCTTCAAAATAACAATATTCAAAAGTTGAGAAAACGTACTTAGATGTACAGGCCACTGTATATGGCACCAAAACAGGAATTAAGCGAATAAAAACCAAGCATTTAAAATAAAACAAAATTAAAATCGAACCAAATACGAGTTTCTTTCTTTTCACATTTTAAATGTAATTTATTCTTTGATTTTTTTTTCGCAAAAACGTTTTGATAAAATGGCGATCACTTTACCAAAAGTAACTATGCACTTGGACTTTTCCCGCCAACTTACATCAGTGACGTAGTGTTTTTATTTCATTTTCATAATCTTATATTATTATCAGTTATATTGTTTAAATGTGGTGGCGTATTATGCAATATAGTTCGATTAAATCAAGATTATCAAGTGAATCAAGATTAATCAAGTGAAGTGATATGAAATAAATGCATTTTAAGTTGACTGAAAAAGTCCATAGAAGGTTTTGGTAAAAAATGGTGGCTATTTTATCGAGACGTAACGTGATAAGCTAACTTGTTACATTTCAAGAGATTAGATGTTATTGTATTTTACTTTACACTGGCATAATAGTTATAACTAATTGCCATCAAAAAAAAAAAAAACTATGCACTTTTGGAGCCAACATAAAAATTATGACACGCATTCACTTCATTTCGTTTAATTCTGCGATATTAAAGGAAGGTTAATAAGCAAACATGCACACCATATGCATTGCAGACGCATTACCGGCTTAAATTGAACATAATAATAACAGGATTTATATTTTTTAATTAATAATAGTGAATGTTAATGAATATAAAAAGAATTTCACGTCATTGTTGTGCGTTAGCGCCAAAAGTAATTGCGTCTTATTGTTTAATTATTACAAAACACGGCGAATAGATATTACGTATGTAATTAAATACGTTGAAATACTTTAAAAACATGTGTTCCTCTTTATCACGCGTGTAATCGTCTAAACTCATTAGTGCCATATAACCTTACTTACATTATAACCACGTAACAATTACAAATAACGGGTACTGAAAAACATTCTTTCACTTTTTTATCTTTAGTTTTTCATTATTTATCAGAAGGCACATGAAAATTTCTTATAACAAATCAATAAAAGAAAATTGTTTAAAACCGATAGGGCACGACGATATCATTATTTATCTTCCAGTTACACACATTAAAAAAAAAAAGTTTTTTTTTTAAAATTCGTGACAGAAGTATGATAGACGTAGAGGCCAATTATTGTAAATACAAAACACGCTACCCGATCGCATTTTGGCTACACCGAGCGACCTCATAGTTCAAAAGCTTGCGAATTTCATATAATAAAAATGTATAACACAACATATGAACATGTTCTTACATACTATATAAAAATACAACAATATTCATCGCGTGAAACTCATTTGACAACGCTAAACGAACCACCGGCACTGTGTCAAACAAGTTTCGCTTTACGACACCTACATGTGCCATACATGATATGCCACTGATAGAATCTTAATTTGTATACACTACCGTTATGTTACATACATTTTTTTTTTTAAAAAGTTATTCTCGAATCTAGAAATTAGACAGCGGTGTCACCCGAAGATTTCTTTTTTTTGCAATAGCAATCTCAATCTGTTTAAAATTTACTTATCCTTTGATTACAAATTTGATCCCAAAAATGATTTTTATTTTTATTTTTATTAAAAACAAGCACAGCAAAATACTTATTTATTTGGAGCAAGCGTTTTGAAAACGGATATTAAAAATTTTGCTTGGACTTTTAAAATTTAAATATTTTATTTAATTAATAAATTATATATAATTTGAATATATGCATTATTAAGTATTTTGCTAAGAATACAGTCCCTTTTCGAAACAATTAAATTGCTTACTCCAAAATCGTTTGCTATTGCAAAAATAACAAAAAGATAAAATGGTTGCATGAAATCTACCACTACGACTACAAGTAAGAAAAATATATATTTTCATTAAACTAATTTATAAAAGCTCTTGAAAATATTTTAGTGTCACGATAATTGTCTTTTACATTATAATACTTTCTAATAGATATATTATAAATAATAAATAAGTTTCCGTAACGGTGACTTGGAACACGCAAACATCAGAAACAATCCAGAAAAAAAACCTTGGAAAGACTTAATGACTAAAAACACGCAAAACTTATGAATTATGAAATAACAAACAAAAATCTTATTCATGTCTTTAAAATATGCTGCTACCGACTGACTTTAAACCACCTCAACGGTTTGCTGTGATTAAAAAAATACAACTTTAATGAAAATGACTTTGTAATTACTTTGGTTATGTTGTGTGTTAATAAAACTGAGACAAAATCAGAAATCAAAATCCAAACAACTGTCTTTTGTGAAGAGAACAACGCCGTAACTATAATGGAAACGAACATAATAAGACATATTTTTTTTAAATGCATATCACAAATTGGCCAGAATGAAGTCGAATCAACGAAAGACAATGATATTGCTACGAAAGGGAAGGCGATGAGTATCGTAGCAAAATACTTTGTTTGTAAGGTGAAAAAATTCGAGAATCTAAAACACTCGTTCATAAATATTCTACCGCTCAAAAACTATGGAAGCCAAACCTGAGCGACGTAGCTATGACATCGCCTAAGGAAACACGATTTTTATTTTTTAGTATCGCCTATGCAATTATTTTAACTATACGCATTAATTATTACAGAGATAGCTGTTCTATAAACGATTTTATTAAAAAGTGGTCCTATTAATAATTTCTAGGGAATAAGAAAATATAGCAGTGGTCCGAGATTTATATAATATAAATAATGCCACCAATTTATACAAACCATTCCTTTTTTTGTATTCTTATTATTCTTGTTAAGTTTTTCGTAAATAACAAATTAGAAAATAGAAACTCCAAATTCTCAAACAGGATTCAATAAAAATTTTATCAATAAATAAATTTCAATTTTAGATGGATTTTATGCAAAACTAATATAGATTTCTGTAGAAGAGCTATCCCAAATTTTCTTTAAATGAGTTTAATTTTAATACATGTAATATCCATTTGATTGTGGTTCAGACCCTGCCTCGTTAAAGCGATATATCTATTTAAACTGTATCAATGTTACGTTTACAATAATTATTACAACTTGTTACATTTCCTTACATCTAAACTACAAAAAGCTTGACGAAACATTCTAGGCCGCTAGGAACTGAAAGATGACATTAAACTAAAATTTATTCACGTACAAAAGTAAACAAACAAATAACGCTACAACGCCTACTTAAATTTAGAAACGTCTTGAACGAAAGAGAGTGTGAAAACACAACACAAAAGTACTCTTAAAATTACCCTTACATTAATTATAAAATTTACCCCAGAACTTTAAGGTTTATAACAGCCAAGTGATAATCGGTGTTGTACAAAGTTACTTGATTTGATAACAACGTTATTAGATTATTATCGCCTTTTTGCATTTTGTCTAAGGAATTATTCCAAAGGCGCTTCGATTCCAAATTCTTCGTGTGTGCACATTTTTATATTCAGTATACAGTTTGCGTCGAATCTTATACTAAGTTTTTATAAAGATAACGTCACATTTCAATGTACTACATTTCCACAGTTATATATTATGTAACATATATTTATATATTCGATAACTTTTCATATATCAGCAACAACATCAGTCCAAAACGTATTGTTACAGTTGTCTCAATCAGTGTATATTCCTTAAAGTATACAAATATTCACTTGTATCGATTTTTTGAAATGTGCATCGTGGAAAGGCGCCTTTGCAATGGTATCAGTTCGTGTAACTATGAGTTGTCGGGCTCTTCCCAATCAATGTTTGCCCACTGGGGCAGCTCCGTCTCGTACTCCCAGCCGGGACCCTGACAATAAAAAAAAACACGATTTAATAAAGTACTTCATCAATACTTAGCACTTTTTCGTAAATATGCGCATACATTAATACCCCGGACTTACGCGATAGGTGGGACCGAGCGCTATCCGTGTAAGTTGAATTCACGTAAGTCGGGTTACAATTTTGCATATAAATACATACAAAGTATGTTTAATTGGCACCGGAGACTAAATAAAACAATTTAGGAAATAAATGTGAAAAATAAAAAATCGTGTAATACCGAAATCGCGTATGTCGAGGTAGCGTAAGTCGAGGTATTACTGTATAGTTAAAAATTTGACACAGAATGATACAGATGTTGGCCCGAATATTTGATGCAAATGTCAAATAATGATTCCAATCAATAGTGGTGGAGCCACGGTAGTAGGGATGTGCCAGCCCGATTGGGGAATGTTCACACCGTCATAGAATATTGGCGACAAATGATAACACCACTGTTCCAACTGCACATGGTGAAGACAGGGATGCAAAAGCCCAACTCCTTTACTCTTGTTTTAACTCCTTCTACCCCTCCCATCACTTTTTTATTATACTCTTATTATTCACATCTTAAGATAACCAACGCATCTGCAGTATCCTTTGTGCTGTTCTCTTCTGATTTATTGACTATAAAAAAGTTTTAAAATAATAATAAAAATGGTATTTATAAAATATGATACAAGGAATTCTTCGTTATCATCAGTGCTGGATATAGGTTTGATATGCTGGAGGGAATACATATGATTGGGGTTGTATGTTGATATTTATCTATTGTAGGTCTGATAAATAACTACTCGATGTGTCGTATAAAATGTATATTAATAATAAATTACTCACAAAAAGAAATAGGGAATGACAAGAAGCGTGCGTCCACGTGACAAGGGTTATAAAAAAGTCTAGGCTGTTGCGTGCGTAGTCTTGAACATTGGCTAGTCGATAAATACCGCCTTAATCGATATCGACCCGCCAATGATTCACGCGATAGAATGTTTGTACGTGAGTATGTATAAATAAAGTAAAGTAGAGTACCCTACACAGGTATTATCAAAGCACATCACTAAGCCCGATATTTAGCTATTAGATCAGATATATTCCTCCTATGGTCCTGCGTAGATCATTGTGGTTTTTCGTTTTACATCAAATTGAGGTTTAAATGAGGTTCCCATCCTAATATCCGCTTATTCCAACAACTCATCATGAGATTTATTCGTGTGATTTTGATTTTGGTTGTTGCTAGTACACTATTAAATTAAAACGTACCTTGTATTTCCAGGCGTGCAGATACATAACTAGGTCCCTTGGTCTTGGATCGCGGTACCTCACGCGGCATTCGTAGCAATGGGGATCCGACGACAGTGCATCTGTTGAGGCACTAGCTGAACTAGTGGCAGCCGGCGTGCACCCTGTCTGTGTTGCTACAGTGACTTTGTCAGACTGCAAAAAAGTATATATACATCAACAAAACGTACATCTTTCATTCCATTTGCCTTCGCCGTAATGCTCACATACTCTCTCTCCTTTACTTTATTTTATTTAACCCTTAATTAGAGTACCCCTAGAGAGGTACTCTAATCTCAAGACTCGCTATGTATTCCTCAATGACTCACATTCGAGATGTTTGAGAACATCTGAAAACTTAATATTAAAAATGCCTGCTCATCATACCAAATTCTTTGACCAGTCTTTCACAGTAGGTACAGGCTGTTCGGTTATGGAATTTATTGTCGGTAGAGGTGAGACAAGCGAAGTCTCTCCCAATTTTCAAAAATCTTGTCAATAATCACTATCTATGTATATACTTATATATTTGGTTATGGCTATTATCTTTATTTACCCTATGTACATGTAACCTATGTACACCAAATTACCTTTTTAAAATTGTGTCCATCCTACGATTGTCTGAAAGAAATCGCTATTAGCGATAAGACCGCCATTTGTATATAAATATTACAATCAAAATTGTACAACTTTGTTTTTGGTGGACAATAAAGAATATATCTATCTATTTATCTATCTTTACTTTTTATTACAAATACAGCTGAAAAATGGAAAACGTTGAGCTCAGTGATTGGTGCACTCCAATCAACGGCCTATTTTATTTTTGTTTCATTTGTTGGACATAGAATTTCCCCTGAAATTCTCTATTTAGTCCAATCTTCGTCTCCACGCTCATTTTTTGTTGTGCCAAGCTAAAATCTTGCTTCATCTAGATGGAGGGCGACCTACGCTATGTTTACTAAGATGCAGTTTTCACGTGACACTCTTACAAATGTGATCAGTCTATACCATTTCAATTCGCATTATGAGGTATCGTAAGAATTCCACGTCCCGTCCTTATAAAGGATCCCCAAAATTTCGTGTATAGGTAGGTATATTATTGTCGTTGAAGTTAATTAAGTACCCATAAGTAAGTTAAGTAAGTACCCGTAACCGGCGGGCTAGCATGAGGAGAGTAATGAGTGTGGAGGAAACAAGGAAAGTATGCCGAGATCGTAGCGGATGAAGATCTGTGATCTCTGCCTACCGCTACGGAACACAGGCGTGATGATATGATGGTATGTAATGAAGTTAATTAAGTAGATGATGTTAGTAAATATATAAAATTATTGAAAATAAAACTGAATTAAATAAATTTATTTCGATATTTCCAGAATCCTCATTGATTGAAATATTACCATACTTTACAGAAATCATGTAGATCATGAATAACTAACTGTACCTCGTAACAAGATAACAAGAAAAATTTGTCGTTAATTTTTTTTTGTTGTTACTCACTTTAGCATCACTGGAGTCGTCATTGAGAGCTGGAGATGCTACTGGCGATGGCGCAAGAGTGCAAGGAGGAGCAGGAGAATTCGCAATAGCTTCAACCGGAGCTTCTGCACCACTCGACGGGCTTGGCAGAGTTGCTATATCATAATAAATATAAAAAATAAATTAACGATACCCAATCCACTAGCTAACGCTGGGGATACGGCATTCGCTTTAAGGGCATACCCTGTAACGGAAGGTTACATGTTTTCAAATAATACAATAAGGTATTAATCCTCATTCAAATTAAAATACTTTTTCTAATATAATAATTAATGAATTATTTAACATAAACACGATCTGCCATCGAACATTTTTTTTGCTTGTCATACGTTGAGTGTTATAAAACAACGCGGTGACAGATTAATCGATTTCGTAAACTCAAGTAGGTAGGTAGGGCGCGGCGCTCGCGCCTTCGTGCGATCTCGACCTTATTCGTGGCCGCTCGGGTTTTTTTTATGGAAGTTACTGACGGGCGCCGGGGGTCGTCACCACCTCAGTGATTGCTTGGCTGTTAATAAAGTATCAACGTGGACCGTCACGTCTCTTAACAGCAACCTCACTCATCATTTGTTTTAAAACCTAAGTGAAGGAATTACACCCCGTTTTAGGGTAAGTTTTGAATAGCACATGAATATTTAAATTTTTTATTTTTTTTTGTAACTCCGTTCTGGTTTCGATCCACCACGACAATCTCGACATAACACTTTCCACGAGTTGTCGCTGGTTAACCAGAACGGAAGTTGATAGATCAAGTCGTAATCGATAGGTATCTATCACTTCCAGGGTTCTACCTGCGGTTTTCAACTTTGAGCGTCAATTAGCTCAGTGATTGACAATTAAGAGTCCCAGCGCATCCTTTACAATCGCTGAGGGCAATCTCTGCCGTCGGAGTCCAAGCGCATCCCTTACAATCGCTGAAGGCGACCACCGTCGTCGGAGTTCCGGCGCAACGCTGACCATCACGCAGGCCGCCGACCGCTGACAACTTGCAGGGGAGTGTTAGTCTGCTTACGTAGTAAAATCAGATCGGCTGTTTACCCACGACCTACAAATTTGTGTCTCACCTACTTGATTCTTTAATTTTTTTATTTTTATGTAATAAACATTTCTTTATACTGATAACACTCTGGTTTTATTTGCAAAACCCAGGTAGGTGTTGCATTGGCGCCCAACGTTATCTAATGTTATAAAAGAAAGGTGTCGCAACCCAATATGTAAATAATGAATTGTTACGTCTGTATCGATTGATTATACGTTTATTTAAACGGAGACTTACGGGTCATAACTGTGGAAGGAGTCAGTCCAGGTGCTGGAGACTCTAATCGCGGCGAAGATTCTCTTGAAGTTGGTCCCGTGTCACATTCGTCTTCACCAACTGTAAATATTGTTATTATATTTAAAAATAACATTTATTAACTGATATATAAATGAATAATTGGAAGTTATTTAGATTTATACCTTTGTCATCAGAAGCTGGTTTTGAAAATAAAAGATCGTCATCTGCTGCATCCACTCCAAGCCAATTTTCGGCGTTATGTATTGCAATAAGATCTCTCACTAATTGTTCATCAGTTTTGCCCCCTGTATCACCACCTTTGCCACGAAGGGGCCCAAACACTGGATGATTATATAGGGGATCATTTACAACTGGATAACCTATTGGAAAAAAAAATATTGTGTTCGATTAAATACAATAACAAAACATACGATATCGTGTTTTAAATGTATTTTTCCTTCTTTTTAATTTTGTGTTCGTATATTTATTTCAGAAAGAAAACTAAATGTTAAGTAATATACTAATATATATTATATTATAATATAATAACTCAACTATAAGGGCCGTAAGAAATGGTCCTCAAAGTTTGCCTTTTTGGATCCCTTCCCTCAGTCACGCTGTCAAACTTTTCCATTTTCACTTTCAAAGAAACATCACGAAAGATAGATCTCTCTTCTCCTGTTTTATTGCATTAATACAACATAAATATTATATTATTTATTTTTTCAATGATATAATTTAATTAAATTACTTGTACTATACCCGATGTAACTAGTTACTTTTATTAATTGGAACATACGTACTAATTTGTATGTGTGAAGATATCAGTTTGAATAAATTGCGGTTACAAACAACAAATAAATATTTAGTTATTTTTTAGTCGAAAAAACTAAAAGTAGAATTGTGTGATGAATTTCGAAAGTCACTATTTATTAGATCCCCTTGTCACATTCTGTTACGCTAAGCGATACCCTTGTATGCGAATGTATTGTAGTGATACGTTGATAAATGTATCACTAATGTATTAAAAGTTTTTATTTAAATATAAGAGAACGTTTTTTCCTTTTTTACATTCGTAATTTTAAAATTTAAAATAGAAATGAATAAACTACTGTTTTATATCAAAACAATATCCGATCGAATGACGTCTTTCAAATAACATATTGCCTTTCTTTGAATAAGAAATTAATATGGATAAAGCAAAAAATGTACAGTGATTCATTAATAAATTAATTTTACTTGGAAGAGTTTCATTGTACCGAAGATAAAACCCCCCTAAAGATCCCGTGTAGCAGTATCAGTCCGGCTGGCACGCTATAGTATTTTGTGAATAGTTTCTTAGTAAAAGACTAAAACAAAACTCACCTAAATATTGCAAATGAACTCTTATTTGATGCATTCGTCCAGTCTTAGGTCGGCACAATACCACGCTCGTGTTGTTGTTCCGATTGTAGCCGAGGCTTTTAAACACCGTGGAACAATCTTTCCCTTTAGGCGATACCTTGCACACTCCAATTTTATAGCTCACCACTTCTATTGGCTCTTGACATTCTATTTCTTCGCTACGATCGAAAAAGTAACATTAATTTTCATATTTACAAATGTGTGCTTTTTATTTATTTATTTAATATGATAAATCAATCAAAATTTTCCTAAGCTTATATGTTTATTTCCACGATATTCAAAATCAAAACTCAACTTTCTAAATACAATATTACAGTTTGACTATCTGTCTGTCAATCATTTAGTTATTTTATTGCTAAGATTATTCTCATATACTTATGTTATATGATGAAATACTTACTCAGGAAATTCGCCATCGACTCTGCAGACGTATTCTTTTTGCACCTGTCTGTTTCGAATTTGATGCTCCATCTGTCTTGCTTTTTTTGGACTTCTTCCGAACAGTAAGAGTCCTAATTACAATAATAAACATAGTTTTTTAACCATCGAAAGGCAAAGTCGAGTGAAATCATAGAAATAGGATAGTTATGAATTAAACTGCAAGTGCATGATATAATTTTTTATCAGCAATTACGTCTATTGAGCGTTTGAATGAGACATATACAATCATGTAAATGAATTTTAGTATGAATCTAATTTCAAATTAGTGATACTTTTTAATTTTAATATTCAAAATGGTCACACGATAAAAATATGCAATGATTAAGGAAAATTTCTGTGAAAAGAATTTGAATTATGGCATTCTTACCTGATGTTAGCCTATCCAGCCTGTGTATTGTTCTCAAATTCTTCAGGTTGTATTCTTTAGCGAGGATAAATACGACGGTATTGTGACGGTATCGACCACAGGGATGTACCTGATGAACGAAAACCTTTACATTACTAAATATAATTTTATTAATATATTTAAGGATTACTTTTGCCATCAATTTAAAATATGTCACTCGATTCGAGATAGTGAATCTATCAAACCGTCAATAATACACATCAATATTAAACAAATAATTATTTATAAGTTTAATTTTAAATCTGTTACATTATTATAATTTAAAATTTAGCTTTTTATTTATTCAAGCTTGAAAAACAGTGCAATTAAGCAGTGTGTATTAAATATAATACTAAGATGATAATGGAAGCAAACGTGATATCCAAAAAAGTAATTAGAAATGTAAGAAATAAAATTATATCCAAACAAGCTCATGTGCGTGGTTTTAGATTTGTTACAGGAGCTCAGGGTGGAATATATCACATAGTTAACATGCAAAATAAGGTAAATAGTAAAGCAAAATTGGATGTCTCGCTTTTGATTTATTTAATAAAATGTTAGTATCCTACTAATTATCTCTCTTCAAATAGTGCCGTTATGATAGCAAAGAAAATCTTCGGATCATGATCTTAAAGTTTTTATTATAATTAAATTAAACTAAAGATTTTTGAAAATGTATCAAAGGATATGTGATCGTTATCATGTTTAATTTTTTTCGCCAGTTATGTTTGTTTTAATACAATTAGAATTCTTGTCAATCATTCAACATTACAATAACAGCTTATGATAATGCTTGTGATAGGAATTAATTTACATCAATAGTCTAATAGAAGATACTAAATCACGATGTTAGATCATACGTCCGATAGTTAATAAGTGAGCTATTTGTGTCTGCTTTAATTTATATTTCAGTTTAAACGAAATTTGAATACTATTAGACTTCAAAATATATTGAAGAGAGAATAATAATGGTTTAAATGTCAAGGTCCTGTTCTGTTTTGAAAGAAAATTTCAATTAGGGGTACGCAAGCATACTCAATCGGCAGTCCACTTACAAGTGGGATTTTCAATGAGACCGTCCTCAGACATGTTTGGACTATTTACATATCCAAATATTTATGCAGGTTATAATCTCATGTCAGACCTTGATAAGGAATTTACGATTACATTTCAGTTATAACATTTCCTAAAACGTAGGAGAAACAAAAAAAAATCCTATTTTACGTACGTAGAGGAAATCTATCTTTTAGCTTGCATCTGCTATGAAATTTCGCGGTTTTTGTAACAAAATTACGAAAAATTATATTAATATTGAATTACGGTCACTATATTAAATTATTTGGATATATGAGACGAGAAATCGTTCAAACATGAGGAGCATTTACAATCCAAAGATAAACCAAGGCCTGACAGAGATATAATCGGTCGTCACTCGATGACTCACCGGCAGCGAGCAAGGCTTGTCTAGCACGAGAAGCTCCTCATCCACGTGTATGATGCGCAAAGGACTAGCGAGCACTGGAGTCTCATGCCTGGCCCACCACGGACAGAATACTTTATTAAGGACATATAATTGCCCTATGATGTTGCATTTGCTTTTGGGATTGCAAATAGTTTGAAATAGATTCGTTTCTATTATTCTATACTTAGGAGTAACGTACATTAGTAGAATTTTAAATATTCGAAGAAGTAAGACTAATGACACGTAGGTGACTATATAAATTTCAAGATCTTAATATAAAAAAAGTTTAAATCTTTTTTGAAATAAAATTTGACGCTCATGAAAAAGAAAGAGGATTCCTCCAGAAATGAAGAGGCCCGTGGTCAGCAGTGGGAAATATATGGGCGGTGAAAAAAAGAACGAGGTGATATTGGAGTGAATGAAGCGATATAATATTAAGTATTAATTAAGATTTAAACCCACGATATTGAAATGTGAAAAATAAGAGCAGTGCTATATATTTGCAGATTGTCTAATAAATTTGCCTAAATAATCTCGATGGACTTTTCGACTCGATTTTATTAATTACTCTTATATCTTATATTTATATTGGATTTATGAAAACCGTATTTCTGTTACTGATTTAAAAAAGATGAAGAGAATTAGGTTAATTTTTCCAAGTGGTGCCAAGAAAGAAATTAAGCGTGTGTTTTGAAATCGTGACAAGCTGTGGTTATTGTAATTTATTGCTATAATATAATAGGCAAGAAGCGCGAATTACTCAACGTCAAGCTAAGGAAATAAGAAGAATTTTCATGTGTGGGAATGTTTTTGGTTGGACATAATTAAAAGTATCTTTAAACGCTGTGAAAAAAATGGTAGCTATTAGTACCTGCCATTTTCTTCACAGCATTTAGCGATACTAGGCAGCTAGGAGGTATTCAAAATTTTGTGTAACTTCATATAAATTTATATAGTCACCAGCTGTGTATATTCTTCATGAAAATATTTATGTATTGAATCATTAATTCAATATATTTGGTTGCTTTTTTTATTTGTTTCCTTGGCCAGTCAAATTTGGACAGTTGCCGAGAGCAGACGCCTAAATTGTGTTCGAGTGAATTTGTTTTATGATTTTTTTGAACAACATAAAAAACATTAGTATGTATCTTTGTTTATAACCAGTTTTTATATAAACAGGTAGAAGTTTAAGAAGAAGGTAGGATTAAGAATACATTTTTGTGCGTTTTAATTTTACTATCACCTTTTTAGCATAAACTATAGATAATTAGGATCCTGTAATTTTAATACATAATTTTTTGATAAAGTAAATAAATAGCCTTTATTATAGATTTTAACAAGGGGACAAAGAAAGCTTTAATTATACATATATAAACACATTTACACAATTACATTAACATACAAAAATAGCTGATTTAAAGCTATTTTTTGAGAAAGCATGGAAAAGTGGGGTTAGTCAACCACAAACCCCTTGTGCAACTGTGGGAGAACCACACAAGCAATGGCACACTGGACATCCTGCTGCCCTGTCACCTGCTCAGCAGATGACCTGCGGTGTCAGTGGCCAACTTGTGGCCTGGCAGCGTTTAAAGCCCGCTGACTCGATGATGAAGAAGAATTTATTCACAATGGAACGAAAGCTATTTTTTCACATCGGTGTAAGTTACAAAAGCAGTAATGACTATTTCATCATGTGATAAAATATGCCAATATGCCAAGCTTAAAAAAAATTAAACACAAAATGTGAACAATTTAACGTGTTTTAACGTTTTCTTTTAAGCCAAAATCATTTCTTTTATAATATTCATTATCAAGTGATTTATAATATACATTAGGACATTCAATTATAATTTAATGTTTTAGATTGTAATCTGTTCCCAAATGCAGTACAACACCATAGTAAATCTATAAACTACATACGATAATACTAAAAACACGCTGTAAACCTACGTTTACAAATTAGAAAAAAAAAACTAAGATATGTGTATATTCTCGTACATGTCATGATATGTGTGTAAGGAGTTTTTGGTAACCTTTATAAAAAAAGTTAAAGTGGAGTCAGGAAGATAATGTGTTAATGCATGTGATAAATAGTTTTTCTGTGAAGGTTTGTATTGGATTTTTTTATATTGTATATTGTTAGTTTTTATTATTATATTATATTTTAAATTTTATATTTATTTAAAAAGTGAAAATAAACGTAAATGATTACAGAATCAGCTTAGTGACGAAGCTACGGTTTCCGGAGTCAATGGTTCGATTCCTGAATCGAAGAAAACATATGTACGGCTTACAGTTATTTATGTTCAGATACTCATGGCGAATAGATGTCGACACGTAATTAGCATTAAGGCGACAAATACATCAAGTTCGACTATCTCATCGCGAATACGATTCACGCTTTTGTCGTGTTTTATTAGGACAGGATGTCAGTGTTAAAAAAATATATAGGCTGTGTATGTGTCACTTTGGACAAAAATACACAAATTAATCCAACACGCTTATCGAAGGCGGTACGGTTAGGCACGAATACATATATCGATCCACCACGCTTATCAAAAACAGTATGGTTGGTCACCTATTCAGGCAATAATCGAGTATGTTTATCAAAGGCAGTATACATTTATCCTGATTTGGGAATCGAATCTGCGACGATTGACGCTCAAAGTAGCTTTGTGAGTAAGCCAATTAGGTAGTCGCATTAGTGCAGCCAATTGGCCTAGCTCAAAATTGATTTGCCATAATTCTCTTATGACAGGTGGTACAAATAGCTGCAACTGATCATGATGGGAAAAGTCGCTGGTAAAAGACGAATTGGTCGGAGAAGGAAGTCTTGGCTTGGCTAAGTAAAATCAGGGAGTGCTCCAGAACTGCTTTGCCTCGCAGAAGACGAGGAGAGTAATGTCACCGAAAACACGCAATTATACTAAATTACCCTATCTTCAAAATCTCATTACCATCATGAACACAATCGCAGAAATATTTAATTTAAGCTTTTCATTTTGTATTTCTAAAGGATTGTTCAAAGAATAAAAACTTACTTGCAGGCGCATAATTAATTATCCACATTTCAAATTGAATTAGGGTGTGTTTTTTTTTAAGATAAATTGCCGCTGTATATATAAGTTCACGCATGGTCTCCTACAGACCTCACATGTTGGAATTGCATCAATCAATGGGATTGGACACGGTTCGTCGTTTGGCCTTTCATTGAAATAAAACGGCTGTGCTATTTTAAAACCCAATTAGGGACATGAAGGGCAAAAACCATATTCTGGTTTTTGAAAACCGGTGTTTGTTTGGTTTGGATTTTGAAACGGCAAAAACCAGAGTAATAGACATTGTTACAGGTATACACTCACTGAAATGGAGGTGAGCCAGTCACACTATACGTCGTAATCTAGGGAAATGGAGCCAAAAGGCCATAGATAGGTAATTTAGGGGATAATCAAAGAGAAAAGAGGTCACCCAGTGAGATAAGAGGGTGTGCTCAAAATAACAGGTACATGCGTGTAGCAAGATAAGAGTAACAGAAGATAGGAATCAATGGAAGAAGTTGGAGCAGGCCTATGCCAAAAGGTATTGAGAGATGGAAGATGGAAGGTATTATGAGATTAAGGATTTCCTATGAAATTTAAAAATAAAAGGTTTTATTATAAGAAACATGAGATATTTTTTAGCAGAGCCATAAATCGAGTTGGTTTTTATTTTCCTGCGATTGTTAAATAAAAATTTTTCAAAATTCGTTCAATGTTCAAATTTAAAATATTCTAGCAAATTAACATACTCTTATTGTGTAAATATGATCTCAATTGGCGAAGTTTTTCGTAAATTACACGAACACTAACAAACACACAAACAATTACTCATATAAGTAACAATATTATCAAAGTGACAACTTCTATAGCCGCGTTACACGATTCTGGTGTGGAAAAAATCTATGGGTTCGCGACAGCAACATACTTATGCTATGAGTATAACTATAGACATACTTTAAACACAGTTAATGCACGCGCAGCTGCCTACGTACACGCATCACGCCAACATATTGTATAAACCCGACTATATTTATGTGTGTGCGTTGGACGCTTCATGGATGGATAAAGTTTTGTGAGTCGCGTCAGCAACATGCTGTAGGAATAGCAGCATTTAATATTACAATTAGTTTGAAATTTCAAAATACAGTTTTAGGTTTTCACTTCTGTCGGCGGATTTTGTGTGATTTTTATGTTATTTAATTGGAAAAAAATCGATACGATTGAGGTTCTAAATGTCTAGACATAAATGACATATACAAATTACCTTCCAGGATTATTTTTTACAAAATTTTTATTAAATCTCTTTGCAGCTTGACTCTACCGATTAATCCCTATAAAATAACTAAGTATGACGCTCTAAACAAAACAAAATATTTAAAACATAAGCATCAACATACTCAGAGGCGAACAAAATATTTTAATAGGGCGTATATTCCAACATACCTTCATGTTGAGCAGCGTGGAAGTCGCAATGAATAGTGATGTTTTTGATGTAGCGAACCTTTTATCGGGAAAATTATTTCTCGGAATATTTCTTGAAAATGGAGGCGCTCAACAACAACAAAAAATACCTTTAGAGACTTTGTAAGTCGAAAAGCGGATTACAACCTTGGCTTACATACTTTTCCTTCGGTGATTTAGTATCAATATAATATTTAATGTATGTATGTGAGAAAAGGTAAGTTTATTTTGACAGTTGTATTTTTATTTACTTTTATATTGAGAGATGATAAAAAACAATTTATTTATACTTATTAAAGTGTTTAGGAGTAAACGCGAAAATAATAAACAATTCATAGAAAAATAAACCAATAATGAATAAAGCCTTTAAAATAAAATCAATGGATTAAAGAAATATATTGTGTAAAATTGTAAATAAAATTTTATACATTCAATTATATATACTTACCTCTTGATAATACCTTTGTTAAATAAAAATACGCCTGTATATATAAAAGTATATAAGATTCGACATTTTTATATACGTGTGCTGGAAAGCGATTAAGATAAGTAAACAAGCCTTAATGTTAGAGGTCAAGAAGTTATTGACACCATACAATTAATTAAAATTAAATGTTAAGTAATACATAAAACATATATGTATAATACAACATGCACCACATACAAAGGAATAAGGAATTTATCTAGTGTCACAGAAGCATACACATAATATGGCTGTCTCAATTGCCACTTACGGGGATAGAGGCTGGTTTGTTGACAACCACAATGTCCTCGTCGATATGAACGAGGGTGATCGGTTGGCTGGTGACCGGTACTTCGTGCCTGCAACGATACACACGTCAGGCTTTTGACCTAGAAGAGCGTCAGACGCTGAGCAAATTTCTCCAATAGTGAAGTGAGAAATCTACAAAACAATAGCTGTATAGAAAAACTTCCAGTAAAGTTCATTTGCATTTTAAAAGCTCGTTAATTAAAGCAAGTCTATACGCCAATACTGAAATCTTATTCAGATTAGAAGCTTTGGACAATGGCAGACGATAAATTAGAAGTAATAGTCAAATTGAAAGGGATTATACAAAATACGTAATTGTTTTGTGTTCAATGTTAATTGCTATAGAAACACTAGAAGACGGATAAATTGATTGATATGTACAAATATTGCTCAGAGTCCGTTGTGCTGTAAATTGGTTCTCGTGCCGCATGATATATAGAAAAGACGAGAACAAAACAACAACAAATGAACATGCGTGAGCGAAGGTAATACTAATCGACGTGAGAAATAAGATTCATAAGGTACAAACAATAGATCGTTAAGAACTAAAGACAACTCGGACCAATGTGTTATAGTTTTAAAAGGAGAAAATCGCTTGTATTACATAATTACGTGTATAGTGCACTCGCATGCTCATCCGGTGCTACAGTTTTTTTATCTATAAGGTCTGTATTTACAAACAAGCTTGAACTTAGTGATCGCTCCAATAAGGCTCTTTTTACAAGACCCTGCAATAACTACAACAGGTTGATGTTGCATAATTAACGCATCGTAAAATTTAATTTGTACCACACCAGTTCTCCATACGCATCTATTAAAAAGTTATTTAGTACACTTTGAAGACAATAGGAAAGTAGGGGACACGACTATGTTAATTTTTTTATAGTTAGGATTTGTTTTATTTAATCTTTTCGTATCGTTTATCTAGATTTGCTTAACATTCATTGCAGTTGCGTTGTAAGGTGGAGTTGAGTATGTCTACATGTAGATTGTGTCTCTATGATAATATAAAAGAGTAATATTGTTCTTAAATTTATTTCACATCGATCCATATGGATGTTTCCTGTCAAAAATTTTACCTGTGCACAACGTTAGCGAGAAGATCATTGTGTTTGAGTCTGTAGTCGGGATCGACTCTCTCGTAGTTGACGGTGAGTGTACCGGCTCTGATACACCTTTCGTACTCCGCTGCAGGGTGGGCCCTAAATTCTCTGGCGAACACATCCAGGATCTTTTCCCCAACCCACCTGCCTTTTGTGAATGTGGTAAATGTGAAGTAGTAGGGATAAACTTTCCTGAGGCCTGAAATTACATTTTCAAATTGTATACATTGAAAATTACTATATTTAATTTAATTACATTATTTAATCATGTGAGGTTTCCAATAAATATATAAAGAGAAATTAGATGATGACCAACCGGTTCAGTGGAGGGGCTCCTGCGTCGTAGTCAATTGTGGCGGGTTCGATCCCCGCATCGGGATAGATATATTTTGGCCTACATATATTTATTCCGAGTCTGGTTACCTCGCCGATCCGCATTGAACAAGAGTGATGGGTTAATTTCCGTTACTAAAGAAATGGATCCCCCGTGGGTTCTTATCCTTCCAGATTCTCCTTTATTTATTGTGTTGGAGAAGAATAGGAATGTAGTCTCATGGCACATTGGACACGTACAAATTACACCTGAAGACCTGGAGGCTTGATTTGTGTATCAAATGAATTGCAGTTTGAGCTCAATAACGTCAGCTTAGAATTTTAATGATGAGCCAGATCGTCGCCAAAAGTAAACAAAATGTACATATTTATAAAAACAAAGCACATCAGAATATATTTCAGAAAAGTATAAAACTCAAAAATATTCTATTCTTACCATTTTCTATGTAGTACGAAGTCTCGTTGTATCTGTCGTCAGTAAATCCAGGCCTTTTTGCTTTTAACGCCTTAGTTTCTAGTTTTGCCTGTAAAGGTAACAATTTTTACATACAATGTCATATGAGTTGGAACATATAAGATTTAGAACAGAATATAAACAGTCCAAATGAAAATTCGAGTTATAGGGGTATAAGCATACCCCCATACCGTAACAGACAAAAGGATTAAGTGTAAACGATACCTTAGGCCAGTGTTTCCCAAACTTTTTATCATCGCGGATCGATGATTATACATACATACATATCGTCACGTCTGTCTCCCGTAGAGGAGGCAGAGTCCACAGATCTTCATCCCCTACAATCCCACCTTCCTTGCTTCCTCTACACTCATCGATCTTTTCATCCATCCTTCCATTCATAGTAGCGAAACGGCTCTCCGTTAGTCGCTTCTCGCCCTCGTGAGAATCAGGACGTGACGGGTGGCGAACCACGTAGCCGTCATTTTTTAACAAATTAGGTTTATATACTCTACCAAAGACAAGAAAAGAGAAAAATGTTATTCTGAAAAATATATACTTAGAAAATATTAGATTGACAGAATTTTGGTGAAAATTAAACTCTGGAATCGCTTAAAAAGTTTTCTCCGTTGGAACGCGCGCCAGTCGAAATGAGAAAAGTTTTTTTAAACGAAACAATTCAGAGGGTGTTATGAGCTTTTTATACATCCTCGTACGGGCGCTGTTTGTATCAGCGTACGTTACGATTCATTATTCCTCTACGTAATTGTATAATTCGCAATTGATGTACGATGTTTACTTTTATATTTTCATTTCAATATACCACGAGTTTCGGTTGAACAATTCTCGTAAACAGCTAAAAGTAGCATTTTATTCGTACTTTTTATGTAAGCCTTTAGTGGGAATTAGATTAGAAAATACGATATCCAATTTTAAAAATAATATAGTTGCCGTAGCTGAAACACAACTTCGCTTAGGGTTAAAAAACTGGGATATTACCCGAGCAGAAAAAAACAAAAACAAACGCAATAATAATCATTTCATCATCATCATTGATCATTTCATCAGTTATCGTAAAATACCAATCAGTGTATTTATGCAATGTTGAATTAACTGTATTTTCTTAAGTAGTAGAGATATACACAAGAAAGGTCCATTGCTTCACAACTGGGAAGGCTCCTGCCCTGCTGTGAAGCATATATGGGCTGTGAAAAATTAAAAAAAATAAAAGAGTAACCAGGTCACTTGATGGCAAATAATCACCATGGACATCTACATCAGGGACACTTAAAATGCGTTGCCTAACTTAAATAACTGCTCAGGTAAAATAATATATCCGCATCGGAATAAACATATGTATGGCCTACAGATATTTATTCCGAGTCTGGTAACCCCGCCAATCCGCATTAGACAAGCGTGGTGGGTTAACGTCCGTTCCACCAGAAATGGAGAGGCCCGAGCTCAGCAGTGGAACATGGGCTGTCGATAAAAGAAAAAAAAAAAGGTTAAATATGGGATTGTACTTGACAAACAAAAGGTGGAAGATTTAGTTCTCTGGCTCTCGTCGTTCATGACGCACAATAGTAAAGCCTGAGTGTTACATCCCGCGAGGAGTCAGTGGTACTTCCCCAAAAAAACTTTTCATGAAAAAAAATCATTTAAATTATAAGAGGACGACCAATTGGCTCAGTGGCGGGGCTCTCCGCTCGCGAAATCAATCGTCTCAGATTCGATCCCCGCATCGGAATAAATATATGTATGGATTACAAATATTTATTCCGAGTCTGGTAACCCCGCCAATCCGCATTGGACGAGCGTGGTGGGTCCGAATTTATTTCTGTAGGAACGTCCGTTTCTACAGAAATGGAGAGGCCCGTGCACAGTAGGGGGACATATATGGGCTGTTAAAAAAAAAATTAGAAGCCGGAACTTAAATTAATTACTCCTCTTACTGTAGAAATCCATGTGGAATTATACTTAATAATAAATCCCAGAGAAATCGTGAATGGAAATGACAATACATGAGAATGCATACATGCATTCGGCATGCGCGTTTAGTCCTTGTTGACAAATTCCTAAAAAAACTCGAATGAATATGTGCATAGAACGAAGATAGCCAAAATACCAGCCAATGTGTACATGGTTTTATAGCAATTGAAGGTTACATAAATTATTTTTTCATAAATGGCACACTCGTATCTGTTTTCATAAATGATAAAGCTTGAGTAAGTACGGTTAAATATGAAAGAGTGACTCGGACGAGCGTAGGCTGAGCTTCGCTTTTTGCATTAATCCATTCTTAAATATTATACATGAAAATACTAGAGATGGGAAAGGTAAAAAATATCGATAAGATATATTTTGATTATAATCTTAATTTTTTTATGAGAGTGGAGCCCTTCTAGCGTAATACCTTAAGAAATATAAAATTTGACATAATTCACGAATATGGCTAAGGTAAAGTAGTATTTAGTTTCAGAATGGAATAACTTCTTGATAACTTCACCTTTCCTATAAAACAGCATAATTATATAGAATAGGGGGCAAACGAGCAAGCATGTCGCCTGATGGAAAGCAATTGACGCCGAAACAATTGAGTGGCGGTGCGTTGAGAGAAGTTTTGGGACCGCATCGTACAGGATCGCCATTCATCCAGACGGTGGGAATGAAGCATTGCAAATGACTGAAACACATGTCGTAAAAACAGCAGCATCCTAAATGCATATACATTTTTAAAAAACCACATTATTAAACTTCCTTTTATAAAAATCCTTGCCTTCCTGATTCATCCTCCGTCATAATTATATAAATATATGTATTTATTTATTGCGAATTTATGTGTATATATATATATGTATGTATGTATGTATGTATGTATGTATGTATATATATATATATATATATATATATATATATATATATATATATATATATATATATATGTGTGTATTTAATTTTTTTCTTTATGTACAAATTCTAGTGAAAAGGGGCCGGCAATCTTTGCTAGTCAACCCTTGGGTTGATGGGAAAGATTTTTACGTAGTGGATACAAAAACAATTTACATATTATTATTGTTTTAAAGTAATATATAAATTAAAGTGATAGGTTAAAAAAATCGATATCAACATATGTAGATATGTGCTCGCACATCACTAGTGATCTGTACAGAAAAATAAAACGTTCAAGCGATTCCATGTTCCGTGATTAAATTTGTAACGCAGCAGATGTGTCCCGGGCGGCTTCACACTGATTGTTACATTTTTGGCACAAACGCCATTATTCCGAGTGGAATTCACGGTAAGTTAATCAGTTTTTAATTTATTTTCATTTGCGTTCACAGCTGCCGCGGTATAATTTATAAAAGAAATACTAAATTAACACAGGTGTATAACGTTTTTATTATGTTTTGTGGTATATTTCAAATATTTTTTATGGGTCTCCGCGTTTCCTGTAGAAATTGTCCTTAAGCTAACACGCCTGTACGACTTGGATCATAAACTTTACACAAGCCTGCAGGCTATATACTTTACACATACATATTATATTTATCCCGATGCAGGAATCGAAATTCGTGACTAACTCTGCTAGAGGTAGTTTCACCATGGCTCATGTACAAAGATCGTCAACACAGTATCAATTTTATTCCCCTCCATTAATTTAATGTAGATCTGTAGTGTGGCTGCTAGAGCATAAACAGAATAAGGTCTATCTTTTTATCTCCGCTACTTAGTTAATTGGTAGTCTGTGACTAAACCAATACGAAGAGCTGACAAAGATTTAAATCCCAAATTGTCCATCGTAGTACTACGGGCAAAGCCTTAGAAATATATACAATAAAAAGGGATTTCAGAGAATCCTTTTCACCCTTTTTCTCCGTTCAGAAGAACCTTTTTTTTTTGTGGAATAGAAAGGTAAACGAGCAATCGTGATGGAAATCGCGCCTGATGGAAAGCAATCAACGCCGCCCATAGACATCCGCAACACCATAGGCATTACAAATGCGTTGCCGACATTTGTGGTATGGGTGAGTTTGTTTTTTTTAAGTTCCAATGTTGTTTCGGTTCGGAAATACCGTTGAAAGTAACAAGTTTCAGAGAGTGGTGGTGCGTAAATCAATATTTGGGTAAAGTGCTCCGCAATGTGATGGTGGCGATAAAACTTTGCTTTTTGGCGATAGTGGATTTCACGATGATTGATCAGGACGCAGTCTACTTTGAGTTGATATGGACAGTGCAGTGTTAAGGAAACTTTATCAAATTTCCTCGTCGTTTACCTAAGAGAGAGAGAGAAGTTTTCGAACTGTTCGTCCTACCTGCATTAAAGGTTTTTGAAATATTAAATAATATATCTAAACAAGATTAAACTTTACACGAAGTGGACAAGGGTAAATATTCAGGGTAGATATTCAGCTTCCAATTAAAGTATTTCCTAACTCCTATAATAGTATCATCATCATAGTGTAGTTGTAATATGGAATTTGGTAAATGGAAACTTCAAACAAGTATGCCGCAACTATGTCAAACATTAAGACTAATTTATCTCTAACAAAGGGCTGAGATATGTACATATCAAAGATATACACAACTAAAGACGACTATAACCATGTAATAATATCTTATTAGACGAAACAGGCTAATTAGTTCACTCCTACCTACTGTAATTATTAATAAACTAAATATTTGTATTATTAATAAACTTATTACGTTTTACATACATACATATCGTCACGCTTGTCTCTCGTAGGGGTAGGCAGAGACCACAGATCTCCATCTGCTACGATCTCGGCATACTTCCCTTGCTTCCTCCACACTCATTATTCTCATCATGCAAGCCCGCCAGTTGAGGGTACTCTTGACGTGGCCTTTCTTAAAAAGTTCAGCAATTTGGTCAAGGTATGTTTTTCGTGGTCTTCCTCTTCCGGCCCTTCCATCCACATTCGCAAGTTAAATTTCTTTTGCCAGTCGTCTTTTATCCATCCTCTCTATATGCCCAAACCATCTAAGAATCCCTTTTTCTACTTTTGTCACAGCACCTTCTTTTACTCCACATTGCTCTCTTATATCTTCATTTCTAATTCTATCATTCAAGGTTACACCACACATACTTCTTAATGCCTTTTATGTGCCTTTCTAAAACCTTTTATGTGTATGATAAGTTTATATATTAAAATATAAACGGCTTACTTTTCCCGTAAATTTACATCAGTGACGTGTTTTTATTTCATTTTCATAATCATGTTATTATCAATTATATTAACTATGTATTTTCGTGACTTATGCAGTATAGCTTAGTTGGACTAGTTTACAACAATTCAAGTAATGATATCAGAATTTGTAGTCTTCTTAAAGAAAAGCTTTTGTCTTTTAATGCCTTTCCAAATAGCAAAGGTTAGAGGCCATTCAGCGCAAACACTGATGTCTACTTCCTGATATTGTTATTATATGTATATATTGTAGAGCGGTAGAGTGATAGAGCCACGCTGCAGACGAATACTTTATCAAGAATGGCAATTATTTGTATCTAGCATGAATGGGCCGGCTCGCCCAGGAAAGTACCACACTTCCGTAGAAAATCGGCGTATGACGGATAGCTTAGCTACCGCGCTTTGTATGGTGAGCGGCCTGCGTTCCGGATTGCTCATAACATGATTTTTTCAGAACCTTACAGAGAATAAAGCTCAATCTAGCAATTGACTTTTGGAGGGTGATCAATATTATAAAATGAAAAAAAAAAACAATTTAAAATCTTGTAAGTTTGATGAAAAAATTTCTCGTTCATTAACTCTCTGGTAACTTTATAAGTATAAAGTTACCACCGCTGTTCTTTCAAGGCGGGTAATGTATTTAAATTAGGGTAAAGTGCGCGGCTCCTCCTCATAGATTCAAGTCGACCTCCAGTCGGCGTTTGCAGACATAATGAAAACAAAATGACCCCGACCCATGAAATAGAGAACCGCTACGAAAACTGTGGACTTCGCTCTGAACTAACAATGAAATAATAATAATAATTCATTTATCTTCGCATCACAATTTCCAGGAAATAAAGTATTAATTATTTTCTGGCCGTCTAGTAGCCAAACTATGAATGAACTTGTATCTCAAGTCAATATCTCAAGAATGACCACGTTGTTTTGTGACATTTCGTCGTCAATAATGTATAGTTTATAGTAAATAAAGTTTAATTGATAAACTTTAATAAGGATAAAATGATTTGATAAATACATGGGAATCTAATAAGGAGTACAGGTTAATAGTGTTGTAACTTGTGTTTTAATTTATTTGTAAGATAAGAAACTCCTAAAGACGTTGTCAATAAAATATCGTTGTAATCTATGTCAGGTTTCTATTTTCGTTTAAAAGTAAATTACGCTATGTAGATGAAGGAAGACTGTATTAAAAAAAGTTGTTAATTAAACTAAATTAAATTATAATATTCTGTACAAAATTAGAAAAACAAAAATAGGCAATACAGTGGATTGTTTCAGTATATTAATTATGAAAAATAAATATGTTCTTCAATAAAAAAAAAACTTTTTTTAAGTTCTAACATTATGCAGTAGCACTTACATAGTACGCTGAAGTCGGTATAGGATCGGAGCGCCCGATGTGGTCGCGTGATCAAAGTAATCTAAAGCGTGGTGTGGTAATAGAGCTTTAATGTGGCCACACCTTTATAGCGTACGTTTTAAGCTCCTACATTTAACTTATATCACTTGTTAATTATAACTGATATTTGGTTAATATCATTTTAAAGCTTTCTTACACTACCTTAACATATAACATGATTCAGTAATCGTTTTTCATACATATATTATAGGGTATACTAGTATTTTTTTGTATGGGATAGGAAGGCACACGAGCAGGCGAGTCACCCGATGGAAAGCAATCCACGTCGCTCATAGACATCCGTAGCTCCATAGGTAGTGCGGAAGCCGACCATTCAGGAAAAGTGTCATTATGGGAGTGGGAATGAGAGGGGGAGGGGGAAAAGCAGGGGGAAGGGCGGGGGGGATGTTGGGCCTCCGGAACTCAGCCGCTCACCGTATAGTAATTGTATCTAAGCTATATACATAATATATAAGCGTAACAAGTATCTTATTTGATAGTAAATAATAACCACATAACAACACACAGTTAATTCAGGCAAACAATTTGCTCAAGCTTAGATAGAACGACCGCCATTTTCTTAAGATGTATGGCGACGAACTGTGTCTACATTTCAAGAAACCTGTTATTATTTTACTTGAAACTGCTTGATGCGGCATAATAGTTATAGTTAATTACCATTACAAAAAGAAAAACAAAACTTTTAGGAATTTTTATAGCCTATTACAAAACTGACATACAATTGTAGCTCGCCTGTACAAATACTGGTCGAGTGATGTTAAATTTGAACTTACGTAATTGTACTGCCGCGTTGACCAGTTCGCAGTTTCATTGACAAAGCCAGTCACGTATTATATGGACTGTTACAGGGAATACTAATTGCAGCCCGATGCAGTTGAAATGCAATTCTGTCGCGGCAAACAGCGTAGTATTATGTAAGAGTGAAGCTAGATTTATACGTGAGCTTACTGTGTTCATTATATTTATTTTATTTAAACTTTTACGCAAAGCGCACAACAGGTGGACTTAATGTCATTGGGCATTCTCTCCCAGTCAATCTGCGGGCGAAACTGAGAAAATTGATTTGTGATGATAAATATATATTTTTTGCTTAACAGTAAAATTATATTCCGACCAAAATTATTATATATAAAATCATTAAAAATTGTAGCCTATATCTTATCCCGATGTATAACCTATAATACTGTAAAGTTTCATCCAAATCCGTCCAGGAGTTTTTTCGTGAAAGAGTAACAAACATACATCCATACTCAAACTTTCGCATTTATAATATTCGTAGGATAAGATAGCATAGGATAGGATGAACTAAAAAATAAATATATAAATTTAACTACATACAATATATGATAATACATTTTTTGAATGGTATCTTATTGAAACGTGTAAACTCCGCTTACTTTTATAAATATTTTGGAGGGAATTTACGGCAGTAATGTTGCACTTTCTTTCTTTATTCGATGGGAGGATAAACGAGGAAGCGTGTCCCTCATGGGAAGCAATTAACACCGCCCATAGATATCTGCAACACCATAGGCGAAAAGTAGCGTTGTCGGCCTTTTAGAAAGTAAGCTTTGTGGACAGTCAAAAGTCTTACTTAGCTAAGATCCGCGACAAGCAAAACAATAACAGACAATTAATAATGTGTGTTTTTTGTGCTGGATGAAGTGGATTTATTTGGAACTTAAACCAAAAACTTACCGAAAATCGGCCATCAACTCTCCACCCACCAACCACTACACATAACACCAAACACACATTACCACTTTTCCATTTTGTAGGCGACACGTGTTTCGCCCCAACACGAGGCATCTTTAGGTAAAGTAGACTCTACGGAAGACAACCGAAAAGTGACCCGCTATTACAACCATCCCAATTTCCATTCCAAGTCCCATTTTGCCAACCATCTACTAACCTGTGGGCACACTCTGTCCGACAATCATTCGCCAAATATTTTACATACATGTAAAAAGGGTTTGAGACTTGAACCTTGTATTGGAGCTTGATGGAAACAATGGCGTATCGGTTCGGAAAGATCGCCGAAGGTAGCCGATTTTAAAGAGTGGTGGTGCGTGGTAAGAGGTTTTGTGAGAAATACTCCCCACTGGATCGCCACTCATCCAAATAGGGGGAATGGGGATGAAACTTTTTTCAAAGCTGCTGTATGTTCGCGCACGAATGTCTCACGAACCTTGTTCCAAGTTATGTTTGCTGTGTGCAATTTATAGGTGACAAACATGCGCAGGACGGGGAGAGGCTTGATCTCCACCTTTCATTGTCTATAGATTTTTTAGACGTAGATACATATGTATCTAGGTTTTCTCCGAAAATATGTTACTTGCATAGATGAGTCAGTATTGTATTTTTGCAGTTTATACAAATCGACCAATTGGCTCAAAGGCGGAGTCCTCCGCCTGCGAAGTCAATGGTCGCGGGTTCGATCCCCGCATTGGAATACATATATGTATGGATTACAAATATTTATCCCAAGTCCGGTAACCCCACTAATCCGCAATGGACAAGTGTGGTGGGTTAACGTCCGTTTCTTCAGAAATGGAGAGGCCCGTGCTCAGCAGTGGGATATATATGAACTATTAAAAAAAAATACAAACCTTAAAAAAATACATATTACAAACCTTTTTCAAGTCCTTGTTAATGTCTGCGTCGTCTGCTTTCCTTTTCTCGCACGATAGAATGCAGTTTTTGCCACTGTCCTTTTCACCCTGTAACAAATAGAATTTAGAAATCAAAATTGTGTTAGGCGATTAAAATACTAATAACCGTAGTAAAAACTACTTTTAACAGCTATTGTAACTGCTAGAAATGAACATTACTAATAATTTTTATAGCCTAATGTATTCTGCTCATACAAGGCCGCCCTATTTCTGAAGAAATAGATAACATCCCAACATAACAACCCTCCAAGCGGCAGATAGGCAGGAAATCCTGTCACGGAATGACGATAGCGATTACGGATTGAACCTGCAACTAATATCGACAGCCCGGTCACTGAGGCTAGTGGTAGTCAAGTACAATAGTACGTACGTGATTCGGTGGTACCTTAAAGGTACTCGTTTGAAAGCACATGAAACGCTTGCGATATAAATATTTATGTAATCAAAGAGATAATTGAAGGAAGCTCCTCCAATAGCGGCAATAAGTTAATTTTCTATCAAACGAGCCGGTTTCTCCGCTTCGCACTGCGACAGATTAATCTACGTTAATTAACTTGTGTGATTATAGCTACAGGTGTTTTCTTTGTAATTATCTAATTAACAAGCGTATATTGGAAACAAATTATATATGACGACCGATTGGCTCAGTGGCGCGGCCCTCTGCCCACGGAGTCAATGATCGCGGGTTCGATTCCCGCATCGGAATAAATATATATATATGGATTTATAAATATTTATTCCGAGTCTGGTAACCCCCCTAATCCGCATTTCCTTTCCTGCCCTTTCCTTTCTTCTCTATCCTTTCCCTTCCTCTCCGCCAATCCACGGTCTGCCGTGCCAATGGATGCATGGCTAGGGGCGAGCCTAGTCGCAAGCGTGCCGACCGTCCCGGGATCGGGCCCGGGTACTATGTGCGCCTTATCTCACCATGCAGGGCTCTGCTGGGGCTGACCTCCAACCTCCCTTGCGGCTCGTGGGATTCACTAAGACGAATTTAATATACCTAATTTGTTGAAAATGACGGAGACGGGGTTCGCCACCCGTCACGTCCTGATTCTCACGAGGGTGAAACGCGACTAATGGAGGGCCGTTTCGCTGTGATGAATGGTAGCGGATGGAGCTCTGCGGGGGATGGGTGTGGGTGGGTGTCTTTTATATATAAAAAAAAATTATATATGAAAGCTTTGATGATATTAAGAATTTATTAACAATTGTCAATTCTTACGATGGCGAACCATGGACACTTATTATTATTACATATACATTTATTTTAGATACGCTCAGAGAGCTATGCTCGAAATTACTCTGTGACACAATTTTATTTTACGTATTAATTATCGATTTGAAACAAATACTTACAACACTTTAAAAAAAGTCGTCTATTCTTCGTCAACGTTGCTTTTAACTTTAATTTTGTATTGTTAATCTAACATCCGGTATAAAATTTTACAATATAATTTTTATATAATACGAATAAAAAAAAATTGTTTTCAATAACTATATTAGGGTAGCAATCGTATAACAATATTTCTAAGTTCTGCCAGTGTATAACCGGGGTAATCCCCGCGCAAAGGTTAAGCGTAACACGGGGTGAAATATGGCGCCACAATAGACGTCATAAATCATTATAAGTCCCAAGGGTACGTTTATGAGATTGTATTGAAAAAAGGGAATTTCTTTAAAGGATATCAGGTGTATTTACTACCACAGTTGAAGTCTACGATTTCAAAAAGAGACAGTCTTAACTACGGCGGTTCGAACCGAAATCTTAATCGCACCTGAAGGGTCTTTAAATAGTTACTACTCCTTCTTCTGCTTCATAGCGTGTAAGACCTTGCTGAGACCCATATAGACACACGGCTCGGAGTGTTGGGTGCTGACTAAAACAGATAAAAAATCTCTGCTCGCCTTTTAGATAAATTTTAAGACGTTTCTTCGTCTTCTTGGTTCTGCGTTGGAAAATGAGCGATGTGTGTTGGAAAATGAGTGGCTCTAATGCCTTGATGATGATGACTTATTCTGCTTCCATGGTACAAGTGAGATTCCTGGAGTGAGAAGCAATCTTCAATACCAAGTCATCGTCACTGTTTGTTATTTACAACTAGCAGGCTCCCAAATCGCGAGTCATTGCAACGAAGTTATAAAGGTTTGAGGACCGTCATGATGAACAGTTAATAATCTAACCAGGCCAAACATTGTTTAATCTTGGTTTACATTTCAAAACACACGAAGTTGTTTGACTAGTAACAAATTACTTGGAGAGTAAACTAGATAAGGCAGAGATTAGTGTTGTTAAGTAAAGAGCGAAATTCGGAGTTTGACATAAAAGTTATTTCATGCAGATTTTCCTAAAGAGTTTACTTTCTGTGAGGTGCTTTAGAACCATAGATTTAGAGGCTTTATCTAATATATAACCTGTATTTTCAATGCGGTGGCCAATTTACAAAACCCAAAGGACTAATAGAATGTCTACTTTGAATGCATATAATACTACTATATTCATATTATTTCCTTCACAATGGGAACATTATATTTGAATATAATGCCAACAGTATGTCTGAACATAAACAAAATGTTTACTAGAACTAGGTTGTAAGTATTCTGTCAAAATCCCAATTTAGTCTAGGCAAGCTTCAAATAGTAATATATTTTTTTTAAATCTGGCTGGATAAAGATATTTAATATGAATTATGATAATCATTACAGCCGTAATGGTCCATGGTTAAATTTACTTTTAAAGTAAAGTGTATTGCGAAATTCCCATTGGTAAGGGATGGGTTGGGTTATAACAGATTGAAAAACAATCTGTAAAACCCAACCAATAGTGCTATTCGCACATCTACAGATATTTATGTCGCCTCATACAACAACTAAGGGAAGTAATGAGTTGGCTCTACTCTGTGCCGAGAATCAAAAAGAATTGTTAAAAAATAACATTATAAATAACTGAATTAAGTATAATGGTGTACTTTATGGGGAGATTAGCCCTTAGACGCCACACTGGGTAAGTGGGTTGGCAACCGCGGAGCCAGACGCTTGGCACTGGCAACTCCGCTGCCGAAGATCAGGCTGGGTGGCACGTCTTGGGGGAGGCCTATTTCCAGCAATGGACTGCCGTGGCTTTTTTATTAATTTATTGAATTAAGTATAAATAATATGAGAGATTTTTCCCTCTAATTTACGTCAGTGGCGTTGTGTTTTTTAATCATATTGTTTAACTATGGTGACGTATTGTACAATATAGTTCGATTAAGGCGTATAAGTGGTGTGAAATAAATGCATGTTTCGTAATTTAGGTTGTTTGCAAAAGTCCATGAGGATTCTGGTAGAACTGGCCCTATTTTATGCAACGTGTCAAGCTGACTAGTACATTTCAAGATAACTGTTGTTATTAAATTTTACTTGACACTGGTATAATAGATATTTATTAAATTGCCATTAAAAAGAAAAAGAAATAATATGAGGTTGTTTTAAGTCGTATATAAAGCTTCATCTATTATTTTTTCTTATCGGATAGGAAGGCAAACAAGCACGCGTGTCATCTGATGGAAAGCAAACAACACCGCCCATAGACATCATCATCATCATCAGGCAGCGACATAGGCAGTATGGAGGCTTGCCGACCTTTAAGGAAAGTGGGGTAGAGGGAGGGGGAGGGTGTTGGACCTCCGGAACTTGGCCGCTCACCGTACGAAGCGCGGTAGCTAACCTACCACTCAGACGCCGGTTGTTTGCGGGAGTGTGGTAATTCCCCGGGCGAGCCGGTCCATTCATGCCACAGACAAATAATAAGCCATTCTTGACAAAGTATTCGTCTGCAGCATGGCTCTACCACTATTAAATTTTGTTTCATTTAATATTTCTATTTAAATGAAACAAAGTGAACGAAACAGAATAAATAGCATCAGCAAAGTGAATAACAATACGAAACGTTAGATAAATTCGGTATTCGCTCCATCCAATTTACTTTTCCATTTAATTGGGAAACGAAAAGTGATGTTCGAACTGGCAAAAATAAATCCTGTAGTGCACTAGCCAAACAAATGTTCAAACAGTTGCACTAATGAGTGAGCGCTGAGTGAACAACACTTCTTTGGCATTACGGCACAAGTCAACACAAATCGACTGACACATTGATGTGCATTGAAAACTTTTTGGGCATTTGCATTAAAACTTTACCTTTTCTAGTAATTTAGAAAGTTTGTGGCGATAGAAATGTGACCAAAAAAGAGGTGTAAAAAGAATAGCTTACAAAAAGGAGGATACGGAGAGGAGTGTGGAATTTTAAAGTTTATGTAATAAAATTCAGAAAATTGCAAGTTATTATAAATTATTATAGTTATTATAAGGTTTTTTTTATTTATTTAATTGATAGAAAGTATAATATTATATTATAATGCATATGAGCCCAAAAAACCTTATTGATTTTTCCTGGGCCCAGACCCCTCTCAATTTAATTAAATAATTTATTAATTAAGGGTACTTATGACGTGGCCTTTAAGAACTTCGGCAATTTGGTCAAGGTATGTTCTCTTTGGTTATCCCCTACCGACCCTTCCACACATACGCAACGTAAATGTTTTTTTAGTCGTCTTTTATCCATCCTCCTTTCTATGTGCCCAAATCATCATCAAGCATCTCTTTCTCACCTTTTGTCACGACACCTTCTTTTACACATGGCTCTCTTAACTCAAGCACATATAAATAAATATCCTTGTGTCATATTTGTCGTATAGTTCCATTATTTCGCAGTAGGTTGTGCCGTTTGTATTCTTTTGTCGCGGTATCACAGCAGGCGCCAGTGAAATATAATATGTAGAAGCAAGTTTTACGGATCATTAATTCGAATATGAGATTGTGTTTTGCCAAAATAAACTTTTAATATACTAAGAATATTGCTTAATATATTGCTATATGTTATATATATCTTTATGAACACTAATTAAATGTAATAATACCTTAATAAATATAATAGTTGACATTATGTACGAGAACGGCTAAGATTAAGTAGTACTTGAATTCGGAATGGAATAACTTCTTGTTAACTTCACCTTTTGTATATAACAGCACAAAAATAAAAATGTTTATATATATATATATATATATATATATATATATATATATATATATATATATATATATATATATATATATATATATATATATATATATATATAAAGAGAGGAGAGCAAACGAGAAAGTGTGTCGCCTGACGGTACACAGTCAACGTCCCACATAGACACCATAGACATAACGGGAGTGTTGTCGACCTCATACTCACTCATATCTCATAGGTCAGGCCGCACATGGAATACTGTTACTGTACTCATCTCTGGGCTGGGGCACCTCAATATCAGCTTATTTCTCTTGACCGCATATAACATCCGACTATTCGTATTGTCGATGATCAAGATATCACCCAACGTGTAGATTCTTTAGAACTGCGAAGGGATATCTCATCTCTCAGCATCTTTTATCGGTTTTACCACGGAGAGTGCTCCGAGGAATTGTTCGGGATAATTCCGGTTGCTTAATTCTACTATCGCACAAGTTGCTATAAGAAAAAGTTTCATCCCCACCATATGGAGGAGTGGCAATCCAGTACAGTGCGTGTGAATCAGCTACCTCTCGCAGTGTTTTCGAACCGAAAAATATATATATATATATATATATATATATATATATATATATATATATATATATATATATATATATATACATATATATATATATATATATATATATATATATATATATATAAAGAGAGGAGAGCAAACGAGAAAGTGTGTCGCCTGACGGTACACAGTCAACGTCCCACATAGACACCATAGACATAACGGGAGTGTTGTCGACCTCATACTCACTCATATCTCATAGGTCAGGCCGCACATGGAATACTGTTACTGTACTCATCTCTGGGCTGGGGCACCTCAATATCAGCTTATTTCTCTTGACCGCATATAACATCCGACTATTCGTATTGTCGATGATCAAGATATCACCCAACGTGTAGATTCTTTAGAACTGCGAAGGGATATCTCATCTCTCAGCATCTTTTATCGGTTTTACCACGGAGAGTGCTCCGAGGAATTGTTCGGGATAATTCCGGTTGCTTAATTCTACTATCGCACAACTTGCTATAGGGAAAAGTTTCATCCCCACCATCTGGAGGAGTGGCAATCCAGTACAGTGCGTGTGAATCAGCTACCTCTCGCAGTGTTTTCGAACCGATACGACATTGGAACCTCTAAAAAACAAGCCTACACATTTCTTAAAGGTCGATAACGTTTCTGCAATACTAATGCGGATGTCTATATACGGCGTTGATTGCTTACCATCATGTGACACGCCTGCTCGTTTGCCTTCCTATACCATAAAAAATATGGAGAGGTCCCCGGGTAGTGGGACATATATGAGTTGTAATAAAAGAGAAAAAGCACGTCGATGTTGTTAGGTAATCATTTGTAGGTCGTAAGACCTTCCATGAATGAATGCAAAATGGAAATGATGAAAGTTCTTGAATTATTAAAGGGCTCCGTTTTGCTTCTAGCGGCAAGTGTTTACGAGGTGAATGTGTCACGCGTGAGTTCATTTTACGCGAGCGACTGAAAAATGACTTCAACGCAAAGTACGCTCAAATTTTTTGATTACATTTTATGTTTATTTATTTATGATGATTAACGGACTTAGGCGTTACTTTGCGGAAATCCATCACTATGTGGACTTTTAGGTTGTCTTCCGTAGAGTCTTCTATACCTGAAGATGTCTCGTGTTGGGGCGAAACACGTGTCGTTTACAAGGTGGAAAAGTGGTAGTGTGTGTTTGGTGTTGTGTGTAGTGGTTGATGGGTGGAGAGTTGCTGACGGCCGTTTTTTTGGTAAGTTTTTGGTTTAAGTGCAAAATAAATCCACTTCATTCAGCAAGAAAACACACATTATTAATTTTCTTTTATTGTTTGTTTGTCGCGGATCTTAGCTAAGTAAAAGTTTTGATTGTCCACATATTTATTTATTTATTTAAACTTTTATACACATAAATGTACATCAGGCGGACTTAATTCCAAAAGGAATTCTATCAAGTCATCCTTCAAACGAAACAGAGAAAAGTGGCGCGCTTGACCAATATGGCAAAGATGCAAAATAAAAAAAATATTTTAAGAAGCGTATGACAGAAATTTCAAAACGGTTTTTTGAAATGTGGCTTTAGTGGTGTGAAATAAATCTAGATTGGTGTGAAATTACTTATTGTTAGAAAAATGTATGCGAGACATAACTGACCGACTGAATTTTTTTTTTAAATATTTATTTTGTAAATATTTAAAAACAATGCTATATGGATAGCCTGGTCTTGAAATTAACCCAAATATGTAATACAATACACATTTAGATTATACTAGATTCTAAAAAAATATCTGTAGTTTAAAAAAAAATACTTTCATATGGAAATGGAACCCATGACTCTAGGCTGCAAAAGCGGTTAGTTTTAGCCAGACAACAACAACTACATAACAAGATGAAAATATGTAAGACGTAAACTGTAAAGACGAGTGTACGTGGTAGTAAAAACTTTTCGAGGCAAACCGTTGAATAACATATTAACGTCGCAGAATTTGATCTCAACCCCTCGAACGAGGCCATAAATGTTGTTTATTCACAGCTCTCAGAATTCCTAAAAACATAAGCACAGCTCTAAAGTTCCGCGTCGCGTCGGAACGATAAATCATCATTCTGGGTCCCTTTCCATTATTGTGAAAACGGACCGAGCTTTTCCTCATATCTGATATAACCCCTAAAAAGTTATTTCGTGGAAAATCCACGAAGTTGTCAAAAAGTTTCATCAAAAATGATATATTTTCCTTTAAACAATAAATATCCTTTGAACAACGAGTATAAAATTCATTTGAAGTTATGAACTGTTATTAATATTAATTATGATAAATTAATTGTAATTTTCAATATTATGATATTGTAATATAATATCCAACAAAAACGATTAAGAACAACACATATTAATGATCTTAAAAGGACATATGAATAAATTGTAAAGAATAAATAATAAAGGTAAAGACTAGCGTAATAGCTTGTCTTGATTCCTATAAATGATTTTGAAATGGGGAATTTAAGTCAGAATATATTAGGAATTTAATAGAGATCTTCTTATTTTACTTTGATGTCGATACATTGGCTCACCAACAATTGAGTCAGTGGGGGGGCACCTCGTCCACGGAGTCAATGGTCGCGGGTTCGATTCCCGTATCAGAATAAATATATCTAATGCCTTTAAATATTTATTGCGAGTCTGGTAACCCTACCAATCCGCACTAGACAAGCGTGGTGGGTTAATGTCTTCTCCTTCAGAAATGGGGAGGCCCGTGCTCAGTCCGTAAGTGGGACGTATGTATATGAGCTATGATGTGATCAATACGAAAACGTTTTTTAATAGTGATATTCTAGTGGAGAAGTGATTATATAGAAGTAAATACAAATTCTAATATACCACCCCTATAAGCAGACAGTCAAACAAATCCGTACATGATAAACGTTCGGAACTAATCCGCAAAAAAAGAAGAGTATGGATACCCTCTGGTGTACATGTGGCGACGGTTGCATTAGTTGGAAAGACGCCTATCGATCCATGCCCATCATTCATAGGGCGACAGTTATCTATGGTGCGTTGAGAATTAATGAATGATTTCACAGGAATGAAGCAGTTTTTCAAAAGCATGAAAAAGGAGACATCCTAACGTACCTACGTTTATTATTATAATAAATATATGTATACCATTTTCGATCTATCAAATTAATTCAAACGAATTTCTTTATTTAAAAAATATTTACAAAATTACTTTTGAATCGTAATTTTTATATTTGTCACTAGTTTGGAAGGAGAACCGGCAAGAAACTTGAGCTTACTTTAAGGGCGGGAATTACCTTTGATTAAAGGTCAAAGTTTTAATGTTTGCTCATGGCTTGCGGGCCGGCAACAACTGTGATGCCTCTGGTGGTGCAGATGTCTATTGGCGGCGTTTATTGCTTTCCATCAGGTTCGCTTGCTCGTTTGCCTCCGTATTCCATAAAAGAGGCGGTTGTTGAATGACCAGGTTGAATGAACGGGGAAGTAGTGAATGAATTTTTTCTCTTTTTAATTTAATTTTAGTTTTATGTGGGAGAAGAAAAATCTCTATACATATTTATACTAACTGTTTATTATTTAATAAAAAGTAACTAAAATATTCGAACAATTGGCTCAGTGACGGGGCCCTCTGCCCGCGGAGTCAATGGTCGCGGGTTCGATCCCCGCATCGGAATAAATAAATGTATGGATTACAAAAATGGCAGAAACTGGATGCGTGTAGCCGAAGATCGGGCTAGGTGGCGCTCCATGGGGGAGGCCTATGGCCAGCAGTGGACTGCCGCAGGCTGTTGATGATGATGGATTAAAAACATTTATTTCGAGTCTGGTAATCCCGCCAATCCGCATTGGACAAGCGTGGTGGGTTAACGTTTCTCCAGAAATGGAAAGGACCCGTGCTCAGTAGTGGGACATATACGGACTGTTAAAAAAAAACTAAAATAAAATACTTCATAGTCGACCTAAGCAGGAACTGACTAAATTTTTTTATAGTACTGTTTTGTTAAATTTTTGTCTTCTTCGTTCTTTTATACGTATTATATGAGTAATTAATATTAAAGACGTAAGGAATTAGCTCGAATAAATATTATAATTACAAATATTTAAAATGCAGTTATTCCGTTGTATTCATATATAATTATAGCTTAACTGGCATCTTAAATGGCTTTTCCGGAGCTTACAGTCGAAACAATAAATCATTTATGATTAATGACACCCGGGCTGAATCAATCTTGTGGGAAAATATTGCTGCGGTAATGCTAGGCAACATATTTCAGTATGTGAACAGATATTTTTACTAAATTTATGTTTATTTGATAAAAATCATTAATAGCACTAATGAAATCAAATTTGAGCAGCAATAGCTCAAAGGCGTAATAGCTTAACGGAGCAATACCTCAACGGAGCAATAGCTCAAAGGAACAACAGCTCAAAGGAGCAATAGCTCAAAGGAGCAATAGTTCAAAGGAGATTTAGTTTCGTAGTCGTTTGGAGGAAAAAACTAAACCACCTTCCGAAAAACTTGGGGTGCTAAGCAGATCGGCAGTCCTTCACACCCACCCAGCGCCTCCAGCTGCAAAAAGCACAAGTGCGGTCACATATGGAGGATTGCTCTCATCTCTGGACTGAAGTTCTCAAGTACCAGCTCCTTCCATTCGACTGCATCTAACGGAAAGCGTCCTGAATCGTTAGAGATATGCCATCTCTCTGTGTACTGTATCGAATTTATTACGGCAAATGCTCTGAGGAGTTGTTTAATCTCTTCTCAGCCACATAGTTCCACCATTGCACTATGGATCAATCAAATAATTCATAAATTAAATATATATGAATTATTTGATATCATAGTCTTATCACACACATTTGTATAAGTAAGGAAAATATATAAACATTTATTTCGTTTTTTATACAAATAAAAACTTATCATCATCATCATCAATAGCTTGCGGATCAATCCACTGATATACATAGGCCTCTCCCAAAAGGCACCATCTAGCCTGATCTACAGCTTCATGTATCCAGTCTCTGTAGCCGCCCTGCGCAGATTGTCCCAACATCTAGCAGACTACGTACTAGAAACTCAGTACCGTGAAAAATACATATGTTGCTCCAATTCCTCTTTTATATCTTGTTTTCATGACTTCTTCAAATATGACTTGATTATCTATCTTTATAAATATCATAAAAAAATATTAATTATAATATAAACCATATAACCAGTTTAATTTTCTTCCATTAGAATTTATGGAAATACAGCAAACACGTTTAGAAAATTGTGGTTACAATTGCCCTGTCTATGGCTGTCGTTAAAACCGTGTAACGAACCCCCGAGAGCCCCTGAGACTACGATCAATAACGGCTACACTACAGCTACACCGGCCTATGCAACCGCCCGCGTAGACCTCTACACTGCTACGATGTGTTTCTTTTATAATGGTCCTCTTGGGACGCAAGACGGATTTCTCGGCGGGGCTTTCTGGTGATTAAGTTGCTATTTGATACGATTGTCATTTTTTGCTTAAAATATTCGATGTCATATTAATAAAAAAATACTCATTTAATATATTGTAAGAGAATCAGTAATAAATAAATTAAATAAAACATTTTTTTTTTCGTAAAATATCAGTTACATCGCATCAAACGTGAGACCCTATTTTTAAAGATACCTTTTCATACTTAAAGTAAAAATGATTCTATAAAAATTTTAAACTATGAAACAAAATCACTTTTTGTCGTTCCTCTAATACTTTCTCATATGAAATTTTGTAATTAAGTTATCATCAGTGTAATTAAGATTTTGACGACTAATACAAAAATAATCTAGTACAAGAAAAGTTTTAAGAAATCTAATAATAAGCGTGGCAAATAAGTTAGTTAAAAGGTAATTACTTAGATTGAAAAAGTAGTTTTAAGCAAACAACGAAATCATTATAAAATGTCTTGAACATGTAAATTGCTTCATAAAAAAAAAATCCGAGAGAAATGGGTTAATGGTATTTTGATGAGGTTGTAAATGATTACTGCGAGGACACTGGCAGATTCTTTAATATCTAAACGACTATAAAATTAATGATCGTGACGAGGAAGGAATTGTTTGAGAAGATAAGAAATATTTTTGATATTATACAATATACCTAGCTAATTTTAGCTTTATAAAATTTTATTATTTAATAATTAACATGCTCTATCATTTTATAGTAAACAACAGTTTTCTGTTATTTTCATTAAAATCATTTGAAGGAAGTGGTTCTATAGTTTCTAAAAGATAGAAAGACTAGAAGAATTGAACTAAAGGTGGAGCAGTACTTGCATCCTTTAGGGCGATATGATCAGGCATTTGCCAAGGTAATGCCCAGGACGTGGGTCTAAGTCTTTCCCAAAGGATATTAGATAAGCATTTTTATATTCATACGTTTCAATAATAAAATTGGGACCCTAACATTTGCACTAAATTTTAATAAAACTACTATAAACTGATTATTATTTTCTTTTTCACAGCCCATATCTATGTGTCCCACTGCTGAGCAGGGGCCTCTCCATTTCTGGAGGAACGGACGTTAACCTACCACGTTTGTCCAATGCAGATTCGAAATAAATATCTATAGGTCATTTTTTTATATACATTCACCCCTATCCCCCGCAGGGGTTGGCAGAGACCACAGAGCTACCATTCATCCCAACGAAACGGCTTCTCTATTGGTCGCTTCTCGCCCTCGTGAGAATTAGGACGTGACGGGTGGCGAAGCACGTCACCGTCATTTTCAACAAATTAGGTACATTAAATTCGTCTTAGTGAATCCCACGAGCCGCAAGGGAGGATGGAGGTCAGCCCCAGCGGAGCCCTGTATGCTGAGGTAAGGCACCATAGTATCCGGGGGAGCCCGATCCCAGGACGGTAGGCACGCTTGCGACTAAGCTCGCCCTTAGCCACACATCCATCTCCGCCAATTCACGGCAGACCGTGAATTGGCGGAGAGGAAGGGAGAGGATAGAGAAGAAAGGAAAGGGCAGGAACGGAAATGTGGATTGGGGGGGGGGTTACCAGACTCGGAATAAATATTTATAAATCCATACATATATTTATTCCGATGCGGGGATTGAACCCGCAACCGTTGATTCCGTGGGCGGTGGACCCCCGTCACTGAGTTATTTGGTCGTAATGATTTAAGTGATTATACGCATACAGTATCGGAAGAGCGGTGTTTGTTAATTTTTTTTTATATATTCACGCCTATCCCCCGCAGGGGTTGGCAGAGACTACAGAGCTCCATCCGCTGCCATTCATCGCAGCGAAACGGCTCGTCATTGGTCGCTTTTCGCCCTCGTGAGAATCAGGACGTGACGGGTGGCAAACCACGTCGCCGTCATTTTTCGACAAATTAGGTATATTAAATTCGTCTTAGTGAATCCCACGAGCCGCAAGGGAGGATGGAGGTCAGTCCCAGCAGAGCCCTGCATGCTGAGGTAAGGCACCATAGCATACCATATTGATTTCAATTGACTTTTGTTTGAAATTTCGTACTTGCTCACGCTTTGTAAATAATTTTGTATTTCACAAGTGCTGTATCATGACGTTAATGACGTATTCATAGAATTTCAAAAAGTTTTGATATTAATGTATATTTTTGTGTACATGAGCTAAAACAAAAATTACTTATTCATTCAAATTTGTCATTTAGAAAGAGTCGGAAATCAATATATACATATTGATGTAAATGTAAAATGTAAAGTAAATGCATAAAATGAGAGATCATAAAGCGGATCCAATACTGAATCAGAAGGACACTTAAATAATACTATTTAATGGTGTTGTTTTTATTTCAAAGGAAGACTAGCAATGTTCTTTAATCCAACTACGCTAAAACAAGCGTTATTATATGCTGTATGCTAGGATATGGTTCACATCATTAGTGGATGATACGAACTCACGACGTTCAGATCGTGAGACCGAGACTCACCAACTAAGCTATTACTGCTTAAACCTATCGTATTTTGCCGTCTGAACCCATGGTATTTTGTTTAAGAAATACGCACGGTATCTACCTAGTCACAACACATACAGATGAGTTTATTACAAGACAGAGTGACATTCACTGCCAACTGGTTACTGTCAACGCGTTATTGCCACAGAGTTTATTTTCGTACATAAATTATTTTGTTGAAACCCAACATGATACAACACAGCTCTATTGATTTATAAATTCATAGTTTTATCAAATTTTAATTTTTATTATAAGCATTATATAAGGCTAAATTGATTTTCACATAAAATGTAAATCATTTTTTTTGAACAGCCTATATTATTTTCCTATGCTGGGTACGGGCCTCCCTATTTGAATGAAATGAATGAACATTAATCCATGATGATTATCCAAGGCGGATTGGTAGGGTACCCAGCCTCAGAATGAATACTTGTAGACTATACATACTGTAATTAATACTTTAGTTGTAATTAAATTATTTTTTTCAAAAATAATAATAAAATCTTTTTTGATGTGAAACATCTTATCGCGAGGTATGGGAGTGAAATCGTGGATCGAGACGTCGCCTCGATTCAGGTTACGTTCCCTTTAGCTCGACTCTATACAGGGTCACTCACATGTAGAGGTAAGCATAGGGTGAGTGACCCTGTAGAGACCGAGCCGTCATCAATATTTCACATCTACCAAACGTCCTGTGACGCATCTGTGTTTTTTTTTTTAATAAACTTGTTATCTTTTTAAAGTTCGATAATGCTAAAATATAACATATATAAGAAGATTTTAAAATAATAAAAATTTGTTATTCATCCTGTTTTCCGGGGAAAAAGTAGATATTGTCTAGAAAAACCTATCGGTCCTCTTTGATGATAAATAAAAGCTTAAATATTTAAATGCGAATTTGGCGAAGAAACAACTGAGAAGCGTATAGCCACTATTTTATCAAGATGTAACGTGACAAGCTATACTATATAAATTATGAGACGGGCTCAAAAGGGCTTGAATCCAGAGCCGTAAAACCCTTTAAAAAAACAAATGAAAATGGTGTTTCGCGCGACAGCACGAGTGGTGAGCGAGAGGAGACAGTCCGTGTTTATGTTGCATTTCGTTACCACACATAACGTAACACATAATTGGTAATTAAGAAGTTTCCTTAGTTATTTACAATTTTCCATTAACTCGTCCTGCTACCTCACTCGCCCGAGAAAGTCCTCGTCCGCAAACGGTTTACCCTTAACCTTCCGGAAGTATTATTATATTAAGTTTTTTTTCCCACCAGGCCCAAGTTATAATATTTTTCATATATTCAAGAATCAATTATGTACTCAACTTTTTATACGAGTACAGATAGCAAAAGAAAATATTTATATTTTTGTGGAAACTTATTAATATCCATATATCTTTCAGGTTAAAAAGATTGATGATGATTGGCGATCTAGTACATTGCGTTTTTCCACCTTGTTGAACCAGCTACCTTCAGCGGTGTTCCCAAATCGAACGAAACGGAGATATCCACACCCCGCGCAAGGGTGTGAGATCATGCCTCGAGGATGAACCCCACTACTCGCGCAGCAACTCAATGGGGCGAAGGCTTCCGAACGGATACGGCATTGGTACCTTTAAAAAACAAGCCTACACATTTCTTAAAGGTCGTCAACGATCCTGCAATGCTTATGGCACTGCGAATATCTATGGTTGGCGTTGATAGCTCTCCTTCAAGTGACGCACCTGCTTGTTCGCCTTCCTATCCCATGAAAAAAGGTTAAAAAGAAATATTTTTCATCAGATAATATGCTTGCTTATTTGTATTTCTATCCCATAAAAAAAGAAAAGCGTCATAGGACGTATGGGAGATGTGAAACATTAACAAGGGCTCTGTTTCTACCGTATGCTTATAGCCACGTGTAAGTGACACTGTATAGAGTCGAGAGGAGGGGGTGTGGTCTGAATCGAGACGACGTCTCGATCTACGATTTCACTCCCATACCCCGCGATAAGATGTTTCACATCAAAAAGTAGATAAGTAAGTAAGACCGCCATGCCGCTTATTTGACGACATATGTCCGTTAGGAGTTAAAATAGTCTTTAAGAAATATCTTCTTATGGAAGAAATTAAAACAATAAGAATTGTTTCAATTTGTTCCATAAGAAGGAATATAGCAAGTTAGGCGGTTTACAAAACTACGTAAGCAATTTATCCAAGTCGACCGCTGTCGGGAGCCCTAAGACAACCATTTGTCTGTCTCTTCGGGACGGGATGACCCAAGGAGCTTTTCTTTGTTTACAAGGGTTTTCCGCACCATTTTAACAATTGTTGTGTGTTTGGCACGTTGTTAATATAAAAATATTTTTATACGGAATACGTGAGTTTACTGTTTATTAATTTCAATTGTGTTATACCTTTAAAATAAATGAGATAGTGTGTTTATATCAGCTTGATGTCTTAAATAGAACGAATGTGTCTTTATTTAACGCCGTGACCAACGAATTTGTATATATTTTTAATTAAGAAAATAAAATGTAAGTCCGTTATTGGCTCCATAGGTGTTTAATTATTTATATAAGTTTTAGTAATAACATGTGCCGTGGATTTTGTTTTAAGTAAATAAATGATATATTAAACATTAATAAAATATATGAATAAATACATACATAGATAAATAGTGGGTTTTTGACTAGATTTTTAAATAGCAACGATCTTGAATAGAAAAAATGTATCTGTTACAGTCACGGGAAACTACTGAACTTTAAGGCGTGTACTATGCTATTCTAGTCCGCCCAAAACCACGAGAACTGTGAAAGTAAACGAAACGTCAGGTTTGCATCAACAATGTGATATATTCTTTCCTTCATTTTTTTTAAAGAAGTGTAAGAATGCTTTTAACATTAACGGAATTTTTGAGAACTGTTCACTGAAATAGGTGCTTTAAATCGATATGCCAATGTTATATAGAATCGAACTCACGACCGTAGATTTTTTTTTGACATAGAGAGGCAAACGAGCAAGCGTGTCACATGATGGAAAGCAATCAACGCCACCCATAGATATCTGCAACACCCTAGGCATTTCAAATGCGTCGCCGGCCTTTGAGATAAGAGTAGGTTTGTGTTTTGAAGGTTCCAATGAAAAACACCTAAAAGTCTATCGTAATAGATTGATCTCCCAGATCTCTCAGATTTGATTAATAGCTGGACTTAGTCATTACTTTGCGGAAATCGATTATGAAGATGGAAAGTCAACCTTACTTTGCTAAGATCCGCGAACACAAATCAGAAAATAATATTGTATGTTTGCGAAGTAATATTGTGTGTTTCATAGAGTCTAATATACCTCAGGCAGCATTTAGAGACTTTCGTCAAGTCTTCTCGTCACCTATACCTCAAAGTCTGGAGACAAAACTCTTCAATCAGTGCGTCCCTGCCTGTACTCTCTTGCGGTGCTGAAACCTGGACACTGACGGTCCGTATCCTTCACAAGCTTAAAGACGCTATGACGGGCTACTGAGATACTACCAAATATGAGAGTGGATAGAGTTCGAAATTAAGAAATTGGCCGGGGAACCGATGTCACCGACATAGCTCTTCAAGTCAGCAGACTGAAGTGGATATGCGCTGGACACGTTTGTCAAAGAGCCGGCGTTCATTGCTTTGCATCAGGTAACACACTTGCTCATTTGCATTCCTATCTTATAAAAAAATATCGTTTGGAATTTAAATTTAATTTATTCTTAATTTCAACATTAGAAACAAACTCATATGTTAAAAACTATTATGTGGACAGACAGAATTTTACTTAGCTAAGATCCGCGAAAAACAAAAATAACAAGAAAATAATATTATGTGTTTACTAAAGGAAGTGGAAATTATATAATAACTAATCAAATTTTAACGACAAAATTGTTTGTTAGTAACACTTTACCTCCTCAATACAATCTACGGAAGACTACCGTAAATCAACTGTTATATATACATACCGTTCATCAGTTAGAAATTATATTAAATTCATTACAATTATCCGAACGATAGATAGTAAATTTCATATATAAATCGATCACTTCGCTGTACAGGTTGTATAAATATCGTATTTGCAGTGAGCAGGTGGTAGATAACAAATCATGCAAACACTGAGATATTTAACAAAACCAGCGGCAGCGCAGACGTACGTCGTCTGTATCCTGAGTAATAAATTCGAATAATGGAGTGTTATAATAATCGGACAAGATTTACGCCGTTGTATTATATTAAACATATATCCGTGCGACTACGACGCGAGGTCGCTACACACAAACCGATCAGACGACAGCCATGTTATTAGTCACAGTGAAATATATTTTCCGTTCAATCGATCTATTCCTGCGCTACGACGAATGCGATTTATCGCTGCGAAAGGGGAAAGTTTAATATGAATGGAAAATTCAAATAGCTATTGTATACACCAATATCTCACTTTGCGTCGTGGTTACGTTCCAAAAAAACACGACGCAAATTAAAACGACGCAAAGTGAATTAAGTTTTTCTATAGCAAACCATGTAAAGATCGAAGATAGGATAGAATAAGATAAGATAGAAAATTGAACAAAGTAAACATTTAAAAAACAAAAATAATATAAAATTTTATTACATACATACAAAAAAAAAAAACGTATTCAATTAAAACAAAATAAACTATTCAATTAATTTATGATAAAACATAATTAAAATTAATCACTGTCTGATGAGTCCATAGTGGCTGATGTCATAAGTCGGCTTTCTTTCACAAAAAATTGGTCCAATGTTTGCTGAACAGCTTATTTTTTCAAACAAAAGTGTTGCCATATTTTAGAAAAAAAGATAAATTTAAAAAAAATTAAAGACTCGCACCTTCGAAAATCTAACGACGCACAGTGAAAATTAGTACTAATTAAGCAGCAACTTTGAAAAAACGCAAAACGAAACGACGCAAAGCGAGGTATTGGTGCAGTCGTTTCTCTCTTCTACAATTGTTGCTTGTGTGTTCTACAGAATCGATGTTAAAAAGATGGATAGTCAAGCATACTTTAATGAAATAAATTTAACTGTTAATCTTTGTAATGTATTTCGGAAAAGTAACGCCTGACTTCTTCAATTTTAAGAATGAATTGAGACTCATTTCGCTGTATCTCTCATTTTTTCATTTTACTGATTTTTAACTATATGCACCTTATTTATATAAGCGAAAACTTTAACTAACATAAATATGTACATACATATCATCACGCCCGTTTCCCGTAGGGGTAGGCAGAGACCACAAATCTCCATCCGCTACGATCTCGGCATACTTTCTTTGCTTCATATTGTAACCTTCCATCCATTGTCCTCTTCATTGGATGAGGAGAATGGATGGAAGGTTATAATATACACTCACTCTCTCACACAAAACTATAAATTAGTTTTTTACATTCAGTATTTAATATTTCTTTAAGCTAGCTGAAAGTTTTCCAAATATTTTTAATCATCACTGAACGTCATAAATTTAAGCATATCTCCTGTAACAATAACATAATGATAAATTTAATGAGATATCGCAAAACATGGAACAGGCGAGAAGCATCATTAAAATCCATCCAGTTTTGAAAGTGCAAAAAATTAAAAGCAGTGCTTTCGACAATGCGATTCTTGGGAGAAAATCATTAGCATATTTTATCTCATTAAGTAAACGCGGCTCGCAGCGATCGTAAGATTGCAAAGCAACCGGCTGCGGTGACGGAAAAAATCGAACGTGCACCGCATCGCCACGCTCAAAGGGCCCGTCGTCCAACATCGCGTGACTTCGGGCCTTTAAGTGGCGATATCAGAGACCTCCAGTGTTGATGGTCACAAATGATAGCTTCACGTCGTTTACAATGATTTTAAAAATAGGTGAAATGTGAGCAGGAGCCTGTTACAAACTCAAGAACGAGATAGAAAAGGTGTTGTATATATTTTAAAGTCTTTTATTATTTCGAGTATTTTTTTTTTCTCTTTTGATAACGCTTAGTTCAATAATAGGATTGTAATATATAATTTTCCTATATAGTCGGCCTAATAATTAAAATATGTGATACAAATCAGAATTCGTATCACTTTACAGATACCATCTAATGGATTACCTTAATTGCATTGCATTTAAGGTATTGCACTGCCTCTTTTTATACCTAAAGTAAGAATGATTTTATGAGAGAGAGAGAGAGAGAGAACAAGAGTATGAGAGAGAGTGCAAGAGAATGAGAGAACAAGAGAAAGAGATCTACTTATCATCTTAATCATCAACAGCCTGCGGCAATCCACTGCAAGGCTTAAGCCGCCCCCAAGAAACGCCATCTACCCCGACTTTTGGCTTCACGCATCCAGTATCTGCCAGCCACCCTGCACAGATAGTCGCACCATCTAGCCGGGGGGGTCTCACGCTACGTTTGCCAAGATGCGGTTTTCACTCTAGCACTCGTCTGCTCCAACGATTGTCAGATCTCCGACAAACGTATAAGTAATTATAATAATCAATAAAGCTGTTATTTATAATTTTGACGCAGAAAACATACAGCAGCAATACATTGTACTCGTATAATATTTGTACTCCTTATTTGATCTCAGCAATTGGTATAATAATATTGATGATTAACTCGCATATGTCAATTAGTTGAACATACTAGACGACATCGGTAATTTGATCCTGCGGAATCTACTGGAAATATATTTAAAGCGTTTATTTAGCGTTCGAATTGAAATCAATCACGACAAACATGTCGCAATAGTCAGTGGGCCCCCAAAGACAAGGAATACGAACTCGAAACTCGAACTTGAAAAGGGAAAAAAAATCTTAATACAGAAAGCAATAAATGCAGAGTAGTTATTATGGCAAATGAATGAAAATATGTAATTAATATACCGTCGACCCAATTATCAGAATTTGTAAGTCCATAAGAGAGCATCTTACAATTTGTAAATCTCACTTTTTGTAATTCATAATCATTTTCATGTTTGACAACTTATGATATGCCATTTCTGGAAGTAAACTTTTTGGATTGGGGACTACAGAGCCAAGTATTTCCACCCGCCCATTGTTCTTTTTTTCGAAAAGGCTGTATTCGTTTTTTTTTTCGAATTCATAAAGATATTTTTATTAAATTGTTTTACGATCTTCATTCGTATCTAAGGGTACACCATTTGTACCCTCATCCAGAAGATCGTGATTTGCGACGGTAGGTGGCGTTGTCTTGATGAAAATAAGTCATTTTCATGTCGAATTGACAGTTGTCCCTCTTAGTCGTTTCTCGCATAGCTTCGTGTACGTGTATGTGTTGTGATTTTTTGGTTTAGATTTTCTTAGAATGTTTCGCTTTAGGTTTTCGGGCTCTTTCCTAATCATATGGAGAAAGTAAGGCGTAACGAGTAATGATTTGACAATGTACTATTTGGACAGTCAAAAGTTTTATTTAGCTAAGATCCGCGACAAGCAAAACAATAACAGAAAATTAATAATGTGTGTTTTTCTGTTGGATGAAGTGGATTTATTTGGAACTTCTCCACCCACCAACCACTATACACAACACCAAACACACATTACCACTTTTCCATCTTGTAAACGACACGTGATTCGCCCCATCACGAGGCATCTTCAGGTATAGTACACTCTACGGAAGACAACCGAAAAGTATTTTCGGTTGTCTTCCGTAGAGTAAACACACATTATTAATTTTCTGTTATTGTTTTGCTTGTCGCGGATCTTAGCTAAGTGAAACTTTTGACTGTCCGGAGTGTGTCACAGTGATGGATTTCCGCAAAGTAACACCTCACTCCATTAATAATGTACTATTTATTTTTGCCATCGATTAATTTCAAAATGTGAGAGTTCAATAAAAAATTTTCATCGCAGAAAGAGAGTCGTATAAGAATACGTTGTTTTCAAAGATCTATACGACAGGTAAAACATTTTACGGCCCATAAAATATTTATTGTATTAGGAAAGGACGCAGGGAACTTTCATGTAGTAGGTACATGCATAGTGGGAGAATGTAAAGAGAGTTTTATGGTGCCTTACAAAAAGCATAAAGTATTAGTTACTATATGTTATTTGATTAGTAGAGTGAAACTTCACTTTACGGTGAACATAAAAAAGAAAAAAAAGATGGAGTATCAAAAATTTTAAATACGAGAAAACATTTTTTTAACAATTTATAATAATAATAATCTTTGTTTTAGATTTATTTTTTTGATCCATACATTTTACATTTTTACACGTGTGTTAGTAATTATGTACACCTTAAAATTATTAATGGAGTCAGGCGGTACTTTGCGGAAATCCATCACATTATGGACAGTCAAAAGTTACAATAACAGTTTTTGGTTTAAGTTCCAAATAAATCCACTTCATCCAACAGAAAAACACACATTATTAATTTTCTGTTATTGTTTTGCATGTCGCGGATCTTAGCTAAGTAAAACTTTTGACTGTCCATATACACCTTAAAAATTATGTTAGTAAATCATTTAGCGAGTTGAATCTAGCAACAACAGTTTTCATTATAGAGTTTGAGATGATGCACTGCAGAAACGGGGAAGTCCCAATAATATTCTGAAATCTATTTATAAAATACATTTATAAACTACACATATTTTCTCGACCCGTGGCATCTTCAAGTATATCAGAAAACTATGAAAAAGAACCAATTTGACTCGTGAGTTTTTATTGGTCATTTATTCCTTGTATAGACGAATAAATTATGATTTGAAGTTCTGAATACTAGGAAGCCGCTCTATTGATGAGGTACACTTCAGCTTAAATCACTATGTACGAAGGATTATGTATCGGAGGATGATTCGATTTAACAATTAAGAGATGAAGGATGGGTCGGTCTAACTATCAGAGGATAATCAGAGGATGGCTCGGTCTAACTATGGAAGAGAGTGGATGAGTAGGTCTAAATATCGGGAAGGAGAATGTATCGGCTTATATATCGACTACTTGATGATGGTGACACCTTTATAATAATGTAAAACAAGAAATATTAAACGTTTGGTTTGGAATAATACTACCAGAGAAGGTGGTGTGTCGGCCAAATTATTAGAGAGGGAGGATGGATCGATTTAACAATCGAAAAGAGAGGATAACTAAGTCTAAATATCGGAAAGGAGGATGTATCGGCTTATATATAGACTATTTGATGATGATGACACCCTTGATTGTAATGTTAAACAAGAAATATGTTGAAATTAAAGTTTTAGTTAGTTTGTTTTAAGAATTTTTTTGTTCAAAATTAATTATTATTTTAATTCTGTACGGTTTTCACCTCCGCCCGTACGCGTACGACATTAACGCATCGATAAATTGGAACGAAGCACGCCAATCACGTCCTAAACCGGTTGATTACCGATGGAGATTCAATAAACACCTGCCGCCGCTTACAGAGGATTACCGCACGTCGTAATGAACGCACCGCGTACGAGTACAATGGTTACATTGCTTGTACGTGATGAAGGATAAACTGTTCTTGGAGCATAATTGTTTTCAATTATCGCTCTTGCTCGTAAAAATTCTTTACGCTTTTGACGTTGAAGCGTTTATATTTCCTGGACACAGTTAACTTGGATTTTTATTATTTACAGAATTAAAAAAAGAAGAATATTCCATCCACTAGACGCTTGATAGTCATTTACTTAGGCCATGAGTTTTGGCTTCAAATCCTGGTCAAATATTTTTTTTATTTTTTATTATATCTTTTTAAATATAATAAAATGTAAAATATGATCATAATCGCATTGCGAAGTCATACCATATATTCTAGTTTAAAATGGTGCTTGAATATTTTTTAACATTAAAATAAGTATAATGACCGTCGCTTATTTTGCCATGAGTTTTGTCTATAAGTCCCGGCCGATTATATTTCTGACGTATAAAAAAAGTTTGGACTCTTGATTGTTATTTATAATGTCCATTGTGTTTTTGAAACACCGCATCATCATTGTATTAGGAAGGGGGTATATCCTCCATAATATTGCACACACTTAAGTTAAAGCTACTTGGTGTTCTTGAATGATGTGGTCGTGGCCGAATCGGCTAAAAGATGTTTCGCACGAATACACTCTCAACCTTTATTTTTACTATAATACTAATTTTGCATGAAATCATCAAATTTGTCCAGGTAGTAAATTAGTTGTCCAATTTATTTCTTAAAATATCCTGTATATTTTTGTGAGAGTTTTTTCAATATAGGTTTAGCCAGTTTTCATCAATATCCCTTAAAATTCCCATAACTAATATGTAACAATATAAATATTGATCTTTTGAGTATCATTTACATCCAAATAAGCGTATAAGATATTAATTTCGAAGTCATAGACTATATAACGAATCGTACATAATAAAGAAGAAAAAATACGTCCGTCCCACTTTTACATGTAACATAATAATAATTTCCTTCATCTTATTATTAGATACAACAAAATAAGAACATAACAAAGGTTTATAAATAACCTAGCTATTCTAAATTATGTACGAATTGGATTGTTTACATTAAATTATACTTAGATATTTCTAGGCATTCTTGTTATAGAAAAATTCTAAGCACGCAAGTTATAAGCAAACAAATTAACTAGGTAGTACCAAGGAGTCGTTTCTTCGTCTGAATCACTTCAAACCCGTCGTCGCAATCCAAGTTTTTTAAAAACAAACAAGGAAGAGCAGTTAGTTGTTTCAAGAAATCGCGAATCGGCTGTAGTAATATAATATTATACAAATAATGTGATGATTTAATAAAAACAAGTAATGTTGGGTCTTGCACATAACTGACAAAAATTTTATAATAATAAAAAGCCGTTTATTATAAAATATTAGAGAAACTCTCTACGCTGAACGTGCTTTTCTTCTTCCAATTCCTTCGGTCGCTTCCTATCTTGTGTTACTCTTATTTAGTCCCTACTATCAGTTTATTCTCCCATCTCCTTATTGAGCGACTTCTTCTCCTCTCCCTAATCTCTTGGATGCCAAACGGTGACATTTTGGGTTTATTTTTCATTTGGTATATTGCGCCCGGCCTACCTCCATTTCTGAAGTGGTAGTGGGTCAAAGCTGACATATTAACGTGCATACATATTACTTTCATTATATTCGATTTCGACCTTTTATTCGTGGATAAATTTTCTGAGAATGACAGGGGGCACTTGCTCGTCGAGGCTTATATTGGGTTAGATCTCCCAATTGATTGGCCCTGGCTATAGTCCTGGTTGAACTCACATCATTTTGGATATAGTGCACCCTTTTTGTAATAGAAAAGTAAAACAAATGAGGGAACGCATTATTTGATTATATATAATACAATTAATATAAAAGGCAAAGCAGTCCACGAAATACCCACCTGTGTCGAGAAGGATGTAATTGGCCGCTTATGAATTATATCCTTCTTAACACTAAAAAGGATTTAACGTGTGAGGAAGAAGGAAGTAAATGAAGGAAAGAAGAGAATAATATTGATAAACGTTTAAAAACGTTTTAAATTCACCTTAATTTAAAACGTTTTTAATACATGAAAATTATACAATACGTATTTCTTATACAGTACGTATTTCTTATACAATACGTATTTTTATACAATACGTATTTCTTATTGCCCGCCAATCCACGGTCTGCCGTGCCAATGGATGCGTGGCTAGGAGCGAGCCTAGTCGTAAGCGTGCCGATCGTCCCGGGGTCGGGCTTCCCCGGGGACTATGGTGCCTTACCTCAGCATGCAGGGCTCTGCTGGGGCTGACCTCCATCCTCCCTTGCGGCTCGTGGGATTCACTAAAGACGAATTTAATATACCTAATTTGTTGAAAATGACGGCGACGTGGTTCGCCACCCGTCACGTCCTGATTCTCACGAGGGCGAAAAGCGACCAATGACGAGCCGTTTCGCTGCGATGAATGGCAGCGGATGGAGCTCTGTGGTCTCTGCCAACCCCTGCGGGGGATAGGCGTGAATATATATATATATATATATATATATATATATATATATATATATATATATATATATATATATATATATATATATATATATATATATATATATATATATATTTCTTATACAATACGTTTCTTTTACATACATTTTATATTTAGTCTTCATTGAATTGATTCCTCTTTTAATGCTCTTGCCAATCAAGCACAAAATAATTTAGCAATCCAATTTATTTCAACCCTCAGTTAGTGTTATTAATCTTATATGTATGTATGTTTGCGTTAAGCTAGACATTTAATTGAATGAATATCGATTCGAAATCGTCTGCGATTCACAACTTCTAGGTAGTTGTCCTTCATCAAATGGCGTGTTCTATCACTTACAATGACAATGTTAATATTTAAGTTTGCTTGTTCAAACTGACTTGTAACGTCTAATTGGTTTTACAATTGTCTAGTATGTGCATACAGATCTCACTATTGACATAACATACAATCTTAACTCTATTCTCGGCATTGCACTGCCTCTTTATCGTAACGCACGTAAAAATGACTTTTTTTATAACGGAGCAACTGAACGAGTATATTTAACCTTCATATCTCATTAAAAAAATAGTCTTACTTGCAAAATATAAGTTAAACTTTGGCATGTAAAATTGTATACATACATACATAGACTTAGTCACGCCTGTCTCCCGTAGGGATAGGCAGAGACCACAAATCTCTATCTGCTACGATCTCGGCATACTTTCCTTGCTTCCTCTACACTTATTACTCTCCTCATGCAAGACCGCCGGTTAAGGGTACTCTTGACCTGGCCTTTCTTTAAAACTTACATGTATATATTAAACTTGTATAGCATATGTTTTATAATCTTTTGTTAACTAAGCGGATATTTTAAATGGTCAGACAAGAATATTACCTCTGCACAAGAATATCACTATGTAAACCAAAAAAGGCAGCATAAGTTCATGCACTAAAATGCTATGAATGATGACCACGCGTTGTATTCAAAAGTCATCGTAGTTTCCTTATACCTCGAGACAAGTGATAATTGAAAACAAATACTCCTCTGTTCATTGTTTATACTTTACGCGAGATATTTATCAACTGAAGAAACAAAAGGTCGTAAACTCCTCAAAGCAATTTCTTGCCGTATATCGAGTTAGGTTTTCGAAAAAAATATTTCCAGTATTGAGGGTAGGTATATCAGAGTGGATCACGGGTCGCACAATGGCACGTAGATTGTGTTGGACATGGCTGATGGCGAGTTGTGCGGTCGTGGAGCGACACAAGGTCAACTCATGCGTTAAAAATTTCGTATTGCGGTACAAGTCACGGCAAATCAGCGGGAATTCGCAAATATCATTTGTGGGTAATCTTAAAATATTTCTATCATAAAGTATACCAACATATATACATACATATCATCACGCCTGTTTCCCGTAGGGATAGGCAGAGACCACAGATCTCCATCTGCTACGATCTTGGCATACTTCCCTTGCTTCCTTTACACTGATTATTCTCCTCATGTAAGCCATCAGCCAGTATACCAACAACCGTAAAGTCACTTGACGATTGTCTTTCATAGAGTCTACTACGCCTCAGGATGCCTCTTGTGGAGGCGAAACGTAACAAAAACAGAACGTGACTGATGTAAGTTGTAGGAAAAAGTCCCATTTAGATCATTTACTTTCCTTTTATTTATGTATGGTTTAATTTTTTTTATTTTTTTACAGCTCTATACTACCTACTTTCGTAAAAGTTACCACGGTTCGATATTTTTCTTATTATTCTTTTATATTTTTTTAGTTTTTGTCTGATTGTATAACGTCCATGACTAACTTGACACTGGCATAATGCACTGAAAGTTGCATAACCAAAGAATTGAATTGATTGAGTCACTTTGCATTCGAAGCAAATTAAGTTTAAAACAAATTACTCATTAGCACACGGTTGGGTTTTTTCTTTCTTTCTTTGATGGCAATTAGTTACAACTATTATGCCAGTGTCAAGTAATATAAAATAATATCCAATCTTTTGAAATGTAATAAGTCAGCTCATTACGTTACGTATTGATAAAATGGTGGCAATTTTACCAAAATCTTCTATGGACTTTTTCAATAAACTTAAAAACTTAGGATACACGCATTTATTTCATATCACTTCACTTATACACCTTACTTTTTTTACTTGAACATAAACTTTTTCACGAAATGTGCAAGTGATATAGTGATTTGCTAACATACAGAAACGTGTCTTATCTACAGTCTTATATGTGAAGTAAACCAACAGTTACACTGTTGCGTATAACGTTAACAGGTCCAAAGTAACAAACTGTACATTAATGCCATATTTACTTATTTTATTTTATTTTACATATGATAACGATGAACATATATATATGATCACGGCTTTTTCTCGTAGGGGTAGGCAGGGACTACAGACCTCCATCTGCTACGATCTCATAAAAATCTTTTATATGTTTCATTTATTTTATGTCTTATTTTATTCATAATCAGCAATAGCTCATTTATTAGGGCTCGTGCTCACGATCTGAAGTTACATACATACATATCGTCACACCTGTCTCTCGTAGGGGTAGGCAGAGACCACAGATCTCCATCTGCTACGATCTCGGCACACTTTCCTTACTTCCTCCACACTCATTATTCTCCTCATGCAAACCCACCGCTTGAGGGTACTCTTGACCTGGCCTTTCTTAAAAAGTTCAGCAATTTGGTAAAAGTACGTAAGTATAATCTGAAGTTTGTGAGTTCGTATCTTCCATTGGATAATTGATGTGAACCATTTCCTAGCAGAAGCATTATAAGCTTAACTGGAATGGTTAACAAGGTATTTTAATAATATGAACAACATTATTTTCTTTAAAACATGGGATAGGAAGGTGCAAATAAACTGGCGTTTCACTTGATGAATAGACATATTTCTGTTTATTTCATGTTTTCAATATAAGTCATAAACGTTTTTCGTTACAGAATTATTCACAAATAATTCTTCCCGATTCCTTGTTAAATTCCGGATCTCAGCTGCTCACCGGACAAAGTGCGGTAGCTAAGCTACAACTCAGACGATGTTTTTCTGCGAGAGTGTGGTGCTTCCCCGGGCGAGCCCGCCCATTCATGCTTCAGACGAATAATATGCCATTCTTGACAAAGTATTCGTTCTGCAGCGTGGCTCTACAACTCTTACCTATACGAAAATGGATAACTATTAAACGCTGCAAGCAAAATCGCGGGTAAAAGTTCGTTGTCTGTTGAAATTATACTAAACATCAATCACATATGTTTAAAACAGCTAACATTTCATGTTAAAACATATTATCCATAAGCTGATGAATGGTACCAAACCGAAAGCGCTTTACGAGTCACAAGAACCGACCATTTAAGGAACAATATGATATTAAACAAAAATCATTACTTGAAACCTTTGCGTTTTACACCGCAGACAGTGCGTGTTGGACACTTTTGCATAATGCGTAACTATTTGTTTTGAACAACCAACAAATACATTTATTTTATGTATACTACTAGCCATTGCCCGCGGCTTCGCTCGCGTGGAATTTGGCCTGCCACATTAAATTTCGTGACAGAACATTTTAAATAAATATATATATTTTTTACTTAATTTATGGTTCACATTTTTGGTCATAGTGGCTTCCATATAAAATGTAGATATATGCTGTCGCGGATTTTTATTTAAAACTATTCAAGACAAACAATCCTACGGTAGATCACCTTTATGTAACTCCAATGGTTTAGGTATCGTATGCCAAGATAGGTCTCAGAGGTCAGATTTTTGTCCGACTTAATTGACATGTATTGTTATATTAAGACCAAAATTACATAAAATCATTACAAATTGAAGCCTATATGTTATTCCGATGTATATACCTATATTACTTTAAAGTTTCATTCTAATCCGTCCAGTAGTTTTTTCGTGAAAGAATAACAAACATATATACACACAAACTTTCGCATTTATAATATTAGTAGGATTAGTAGGAAGTAGGATACATGGATTGCTTCGGTTTGTTTCAGTTGGATTGTTTACACTTCAGTAACTTTAATTGCGTGACCATTAGTTTCACCATATTTGAATTTCACGTAAGCACACATTTCAGGTTTGACCTGTACGGGTATTAGGTGTTTTGTTTTTATTGAATAGATAGGTAAACAAGTAAGCGGGTTACTTGATGACAAGCAACCTACGCAGTTGATCGAAATCACAACACTAAGGACACTCCCGATGAGTTCCTTACCTTAGGGTAACGATGTGAATAATAGAAATGAAAGAAATAAAAGAAAGGGAAAGATTAACAAAGATATAAGATCAACAAAGTAATAAAAGAGTTATTATAATTCACGCTCATAGTTTAATTTGATATACTCAACAATGATGTCATGATAGTTTCTTTTGTGGACAAATTAAGAAATTAAACCCTAAATTGGGTTTTAGATAATTGCCAAGAACTTTACTAACCTTGTTACAAATAATATACTATTTTAAGTTAATACTTTAAACTTAACTTCATTTATTTCATGCTTCTATTCATAATCAATATACCTATTGACATACATACATACATATCGTCACGCCTGTCTCTGTTAAGATACATAAGTATAAACAACATTTATGTTTATCTTCTTCACGCTAAAGACTAACCTTACAATATCGAATACTTTACATGTACGTATGTATATTTTACAAGGAAATAAAGATATAAAAAGACGATGATGTTTTGAATGTTGAAATGTCTGAATTGGCTGCCAACCTTCGCTAGTCGGAGAGGCACTCTAAGAAAACGAAGAAGAAATTATAGTAAAATTAAGTATGGTTTTAAATCTTATAATAATTACGGTAATTAGAAAAACTAAAAACCGAAACATAAAACGTGTTACTGAACCTAAAAGTGATAACGAAGTGAGTTAGTGAATAATGGTAAAGCATCTGCAGTCAACAAAAGGCGATAAATTAAAGACATGGAGGAATCAGTTTTAGCGAACAGAAAGGGTTATGCGTAAAAAAAGGGCAAAGATTTATTGCTGTGGTCGCGGCCATATTGGATAAGATGTTTGGGACGATATATGTATATCGCGGTTTTCTTCAAAATGGAGACCATCAATCTTTTTTTGTTTCGTGAGCTGGCCATTTAAGAAGTCAACAATTTCTTTCATTATCATTATCACCATCAACAACGATCTTTCTTGTCGATTTTCCTTATTCAGCACGCTGCACAATCGAGATGACGGAGGTCGTCATCAATTATTCAGTGGAGAGGTAAAAACGAACTTGCTAATATTTACAAAAAAAAAACAAATTTCGTTTTTCGCGAAATCCGAACAAAAGAACACATCTTGTTTACAAAATTCGGATATCCAAAAAATTATAAAAGGCAAAACTTAAACATATTAACTTTATCGACTATCGGGATCAATATTAATATAGAAAACCTTCAACACAAACTTGACTGAGTTAAAAGCAACTCAAAAACAAAAGCCGAAAAATATTCCCCGAAATAAGCACGACGCGGAGAATACGATCTCCGACAAAACATGAATTTCGAAACCGCTAACGAACGCGACCGAAAAAAGGCAACAATGCTAAACTGTGACGGCGACAGGAATGAAAATAATGCTGACTGGGATACCGCGTCGGTACGAAGAAAGGCGGCAGATACTTCTGAGAAATTTCGTATTGGGGACATAGAGTGCGTTGCGATAGCAGGACTATATAACAAGTTCGAAGGCCTCTATGAAAACAATAATCTGTTAAATTATTTTATATTATATTAAGAAGAAAACCTTCAAATTAATAAGAAGGGTTGAATTTGATTATACTTACTTATATTGATTATACCTACTTATATTTGATTATATTATACTTATATATTATAACTCCTTTTTATTATCTATTGATAATGAACTTATTTATAGTGGATAATAAAAAAAAAATAATGAAGATAAAGAAAAATAATACAATGTATCAAGAAAGCAGAAAAAAGTGGTAGAAAAGCTTAGAAAGACAGAAAAAGCTGTAGCTACTGCATAGTTTATAAATTATCACAGAAAGGTACCGACCTTCTTGAACGAGGATTGTCTTGAAATAGTAACTTGATTTCCAATAAAAACTGCCTCAACCTAATAAATGTTCGCAATCGATCGTCGTCCCATGCTCATGGGAACATAAAAAGCTATTCGATTCAAGAACTTTATCCTCGACCGACAATTTCCTCTCAGGCCATAAATGGTTCTACCCTCACGGTTCACAAGAAGTATCTACAAAAGATGCGTCCACTAATTTCATCGCCTTAAACGCAACGTCGAAAGCAATCACGTATCAATTGGCGTTTCGATGCAGAAGTCTCGAATCGAAAAAGTCCAGAGAAACAGTCGAGGCGTGACTAATTGATGGAAAACATATTAATCGAATATACAAAATTTACTGAGAGAAATACTGGTTGATGCATAGCATTAAAATTAAAAAAAAAAAAAATTGGTGCCGCCATCTGTCATGTTCTTAAAGTTAGTTTAAACATTCAGTGTCGGCGAAGATACAAAAGATAAATCTTTGATTACAATATTTTTTTTAAACTTGAGATAAAATAAATGATCGTAAATAACTTGACAGGAATACAGCAAAACAAAAAGTGTCTGACTGCCATACTCTTGTTTCATTGTATAAGTGCTTGTAATCATGTTATATCTTCGTGCATACCTTACTTACCAGCATAGTGTTCTTTATTTATAGGAAAGAGTTATGTATGTTTAACACCAAAATAGCGGAAGGTACACGAGCAAACAAAACGCTGTCTAGTTTCCTACTAATTCATTATGCGGTATACATAACACAATAACGGAAACACATACATAACGGTCCCACATACATAACACCACAGATTTATCCCTAAATATATACAATATATATTATAGAGATATATGGATGTATACTTAAAGCTGTCTTACTATAATGTGGAGAGCTGTTTCTTAGTCTCGCTAAAACTCAAAAACGGCCGTCCGATTTAAATATAATATTCGCTATATGTAGGTTACGTTTACGAATAAAAACAAAAATTCTTTTTCTTCTTCGTTTTACTTTCAATAGATGGCGTTCGTGGCGGCTTTATCGTGTACCTTACGTGTTGTCGTCATTCAAAGCTGTCGTTTCTTTTGTGCGATTTTGAAACGTATTGCATACAAGTGGGTGTTCATATGTGGGTGTTTTATATAATTAATAAACGTACAGTTCCAATCATGTGGTTTTGTTATTCAAACCATGGTGGCAGCGGCGTGATTCGAATCCACGTCTCCGAAGAAACTTTTGACGGTTTGGCTTTTTATATAATTTATAAAAATACAGTTCCAATCATGTGGATACATCAACTAGGATCAGAGCATAATAAAAATAACTAACGAATATTTTATTGACATATTAAAAAAATCTAGATGGAGCGGTGAAGCGCAAAATATTTCGTTCAAATGTCAAAACCGTACTGCTGTATGGGTGCGAAACGTGGAGGGTAACAAAGTACATCACGCAGCGGCTTCAGGTCTTCGTTAACCGATGTTGTCGACACATTCTCGGAATCTTCTGTCCCGAGAAAATATCCAACGAATGCCTACTGGATCTTTGTCACGAACCGCCGATTGGACTTCAAATCTTGCGCCGCAAGTGGACTTGGATAGACTTGGATACTCTATACTCTCCGAAGGAACCCTGATCACATTCCCAGACAGACGCTGGAATGGACTCCTCAAGGGAAAACGAAGCGAGGCCGACCCAAACACACCTGGAAGCGACCGAAATGAAATCCATCGGGTTGACGTGGCCTGAAGTGAAGCGCGTCGCTCAAGATCGATCCCAATGGAGAAGCACTGTGGACGCCCTCTGCCCCATCTCGGGGACATAGGATCATAAGAAGATGGAGCGACGTTCTGCACAAGGTTGGCAGACATTGAATGCGTGAAGCCGAAGATCGAGTTAATGGCGCGTTTAGGAGAGCTTAATGTTCAGCAGTTAGTTGATACACTCTGTTAATAATGATACAGAAAAGAAGTTGCACAAAAAAATGTTTTTACACTATACTTTTAAATAAATTTATAATATTATATATATATATATATATTATCATATTATAAATTTATTTAATATCGCTTCGCTTGCTCAAATTGTACATGATGAAGGTAAAGCTTTTCCTATGTATCTTAAATAACAAATCACGGCACATTCAGCCGACAAACTACGTTTTTGGTCAAAGGGAAACTATTCCGAAGTTTTTGCGGTGGATGTTTACATATATGTAGAAACATGGCACAGTGTATTGAAAGTTGCGGTCCCGTGTCGTTTTGTTAAAGAAGTTCGGTGTGGGGGGGTGGGGGGTAGTTAAGCTGCGAAGCCGTTCGTTTGATCCTCATCGAATGTAGCCGATACCGTTGGATATTTATTGTGGTTTTGGTTTCATTATCTTCATTTGCTACGTTTATATCGTATTGTCGTATAAAGATTTAGCCGAAGGCCTTTTAAAAAAAACGAAATTATAATTAAAAAGGATATTTATTTAATAAAGGGCTCTAACAAGGAAGGCAAGTGTCACTCGCGGAAGATCGACTCGAACTAAACTTTTAAATACGATTAAAATATTGAAGCAGTTAAAAGTGCTGGCTAGGCGATAGGGTTATCGACGGTGAGCATTATTATATACACGATACATATATAACAGTACGCCGAAATATTTTGTGGAACACATCGTTGTTTTCACAAAGTATATATTATCATTATAATTTTTTCTGCATACGTTTTGTCAGACTCGTAATTATAATTGTTCGTCATCATCAACTGCCAATAAACCACTGTAGTTTTTTGTTATGAGATTGGAAGGCAAACGAGTAAGCGTGCCACCTGATCGAAAGCTATCATCGCTGCTCCGACATCCGCAGTGCCACAGGCATTGCAGAAGCGTTGCCGGTCTTTAAGGAAAGTGTCATTATGGTAGGAGGGGTTTGGGCGTCCGGAACACTCCCGCAGAAAACCGTCGTCTGAGTTACCACTCCTAGTTTAGCTACCGCGCCTCGTCCGGTGAGCGGTTAAATTCCGGAGGCCCAACCCCCTCCTACCGTAATGACACTTTACTTAAAGGTCGGCAACGCTTTCGCATTGCCTATGGCACTGCGGATGTCTATGGGCGGCGTTGATTGCGTTCCATCAGCTGACACGCCTGCTTGTTTGCCTACCTATCTCATTCAAAAAAATTTCGAGCCTGGGTGCGTAGCATTGGTAGTGCATAGACAAGCATGGTGGGTTGATGTCTATTCAGTTACGTTAGACACGAGCCTAGCGATGTATGCTCAGCAGTAGAACATATATGGGTTGTAAGAGAAAATATTAACATATACATTTTTTCTGATGTCATTTGGCACTGATGACTTTAATATTAATGATTTAATTAACGATGCAAGAACTCATTATAATTAATGGCGTCGTTCAATCACAATTTACCCCAACTTCGAGCTCTCAATTACCACTGGCATGTCACCTGTTTGCTGGGTAGTGCATGCCGTTAAATTTAATGAGTCATTCATAATTGAATAAGATATATGTACATTTAACCAACATAATAGAGTGAGTGTAATTACATGCAATTAATATAAATGAAGTAGTTTAAAATGTATTTAAACGGTAGTTGATAATAATAATAATTCTTTATTTGCATAATGTAATGTATAACAACATGAAAAAAGACTTATAAAAGCTCCATCACATTGCCACTTATGGCGTACAAATCTCATTAATTATTACATACATAGAGATCTAAATACGTAAGTCGCTTATGGTTACAAAGCATTAAATTATTAATAAACTGTTACATTGTTATTGAAATTATAATTCATTTATCTATTATACACATTCGATCCATCTTTTAAAGCAAAAACATCCTTAGTATTATAAATATTGCCATCTATTAGCCATTCATATAGTCTTTTTTTTTAATAATTTTGTGTTTAATTGTTTTAATTCATGAGGTATTTTGATTCACTAAGACTAATTTTAATATACCTACATGACACATTCTATATTTATTATAATTACAATAGGTCCATGGCTAGTGATAAATTTTCATTAAATACATTGTGGAATGGCGACCATAACACCAGTCGCTTTTCTCCCATTAAGCTCTAGCCAGAGGCAAATGATTATGATTTCATTAGGACTACTGTAAAAAATTTGTAAATAAATTAGCAATAAACTGCCAAGAGGCCCGATCTGCTGAAATATGTTCGAGCTTTCTTACTTCTATAATGATTCACTTGGTCACGAAATTCTTTTTATGAAATGTCATTTTATAAACAAGTATTAAACTTCGACAATTTATTTCCCATTTTCAGACAATTAGCGAAACTCTGCTCCCTAAATTTTATACATGAATGCAGTTGAATGAACGCAAAACCCTTGAAAATTTGAGTCAGTTAAATTATATTAATAAGATAAAACTCCTAGCACTCCGATACGGCGTATTGAATGATCAAAGAAGATAGGTGAGTTTGGGTGAGAGAAGCAAACCGTTATGAAAAACATTTTCAATTTGCCCGAGGCGCGAACGTTTACTAAGGTCGCTATAAAACAACGCCCTTTGTGAAGTTACTAGTCTATCTCTTTAAATTTTACGACGCAACAGCCAGCGATAAAGATGTAGAAAGAGAACATGAAAATTAATTATTCGTATTTAATATATAATAGTTTCCAGTTGGTGTTAGCTCACCACCTTTTGCCTACAACACTCAGTCAAAATATAGATTTTGAAATCGGGTCCGCTTAGGTTTAGTGTGAATACTCAAACTATCTTACACTCTACTGACTTAAATGAGTCATTATCATTTTAGACCAGATAGTTGTAAGTTAGAAATGTCCGGTGGCACAACTATATTTTAAACCTTAACAACTTTCAAACAAGGATTATTCGACATCTTATATTTCTTGTTTGAAAGTAGTAAGGTTGAAAATCTAATTCTATCACCAGACACTCCTTATATATAAAATGCGTGGACGAGTGGCGCTTGAGTACGATTCGTTTTTCGATGTCGATGATCAATTGGCACAGTGACGGAGCCGTCCGCCCGCGGTGTCAATGGTCGCGGGATCGATTCCCGCATCGGATATAAATATATGTATGGATTACAAATATTTATTTCGAGTCTGGTAAGCACGCCAATCTGCATTGGATAAGCGTGGTGGGTTAACGTCTGTTGCTCCAGAAATGAAGAGGCCTGGGCTCAGCAGTGGGACATATATTTTAACTAAAATAATATATTCTAAAACTAAAGTCATATATTTTAACAACCCGAAAAAAAATATACTGACTTAAATACGTCATTATCATTTTAAACCAGATAATTGTAAATTAGAAATGCCCGGTGGCAGAATTATAATTTAAACCTTAACAACTTTCTAATATAGGATTATTCGACGTGGAATATTTCTTGTTTGAACGTAGTAGAATACGTCTTGATGATACTACATTGAAACCCTCAAAAAACAAGCCTACACATCAACAAGGTTCGTCAACGCTTCTCCAATACCTATGGTATTATTGATGTCTATTAGCAATTTTGATTTTTCATTGGCTGACACATTTACTCGTTTGCTTACCTATACCACAAAAAACATTACTAGACTAAAAAGTTTGCGGAATTAATCCTTCTGATTTTAATCCTCTATCAATGAAACATACGAGTAACTGTGATAGTTTTTATAATTTGATACCAGTGTGTCTAGTTTGTCCTACCTATACTCTCTTACGGTGCCGAAACGTGGATGCTGACAGTTCGTCTGCTTCACAAGCTCAGAGTCGCTCAGAGAGCTATGGTCGGAGTTTCTCTGGTAGATATGACTCGGAATGAACAAATCCGCCAGAGAACTAAAGTCATCGCCATAGCCTTTTGAATTATCAAACTGAAGTGGCAATGGGCTGGTCACGTTAGTCGGAGATCCGACAATCGTTGGAGCAGACGAGTGCTGGAGTGGAGACCGCGTCTCGGCAAACGTAGTGTGGGACGCCCCCCGGCTAGATGGTGCGACTGGCAAAAACTTGATGCGTGAAGCCGAAGATCGGGCTAGGTAGCGATTCTTGAGGGAAGCCTATGTCCAGCAGTGGACTGCCGCAGACTGTTGATTGATTGATATCAGTGAATGAAAAAAATATATTTCAAAGTCTTTTTATATAATGGAATACTGTCCACAAACCGATCTTTCAAGTCTAGCAAGGCAATATAAAATACGTCAACCCTTTCATAGATTACTTAAACTCCACCCTATCTGTCTAAAGTAAGGGCTGGCAATATAGTTACAGAAATAATACAAAGGCTTTTTATACATTACTATCGACGAAAATTGTTTAAACAATTTAACAATTAAACAATAAAAATATTTGTTTTGTTTAATAGCCCATATATGTCTCACTACTGAGCACGGTCCTCTCCATTTCTGGAGGAACGGACTTTAACCCACCACTCTTGTCCAATGCGGATTGGCGGGGTTACCAGACTCGGAATAAATATTTGTAATCCATACATACATTTATTCTGATGCGGGGATCGAACCCGTCATCATTGACTCTGCGGGTAAAGGGCCCTGCCACTGAGGCAATTGGTCGTCAAACTGTTTGTTATCTAGATCTTATTAATTTCAATAAAGGATTTAAATGTGATAGTAATGGTAAAAATATTGATTAATTTTTGATTATACGGGTATAATAACTATTGAGTTGTAACAATTATGTTGCATTATCACTGTATGATTAATAATAAAATACTCGATATGCTTTATTCCAGAAAGCTTAACGAGAAAAGTACATCATATATATATATATATATATGTATCCTCTTATTTATATTATATATATGTATGGTTTTATATAGTATGTATATATATATATGTATATTATTATTATATTTTGTTGTTGTACACTTATTTCTATCCTCACAGCTTATCTTGTCTCTCTTTCACTCCTGGGTTTGCTGGAAGAAAATTCAATTTTGAGTTAAGCTCGTCCTTGTACATCGTCTTTCCTTTTAATTCTTGTATATCGTGTTTTGTGTACAATAAAGTATTATTAAACAGAGAAAAACAAAACAAAGTTAACATTATCTTATTTTAAAAAATTAAAAAAAAAAATACATTCATAATGTACAAATGTAATTTGATAGGCGTTAAAACTGCGTAAATTTAGGAATAAAGAGCCCGGTAAATTGATGCGACAGCGTAATGGGAAGTCGAAGGCGATTTCGCTCGCACGAAATGCAAGCGGGACTGTGACTGTGACATCCGATATGTTTATTCGCGTTGACTTCCCAAGTGGACGGACCAGCTCCGTCTGACTGGTGTACAATTGCGGAAGGGACGCGGGCGAAGTCATTCAATCGTCGCAGAATATTAAACTGCGTATGAATTGTAAACTTCGAGAATAATTGTTTGTCGTACATCTTTCTTTCTTTCAATGCGTATGTAAATGATTCTGTACGAGTCGCTCTATTGCAATAACTAAGTTATATTAGCTTAGAAACACTTCAATGCGTTTATGAATGATTGTGCTTATGTCGTTCTATTGCTATGCAATCCTGAGATAATTAATGGAATTATATAATATAATAATTCAGGCATTACTTTCCGGAGATCTTAGCTAAGTAAAACTTTTGACTGTCCACAATCCTAAGTTATATTAGCTTAGGAACACTAACAAAAATTATACAATCATAGCACATCCATAACTGAAATTCGAACGTTTTCCCCGCACTTTGCGCCTTTCCCTCAAACTAAATAATTTAATCTTCTTGAAATTCATGAAGTACTAAAAGTAGCAGGGCAAATAAACGAGCATGCAGTAACCCAATGCCGTCCATAGAAGTCTGCAACGCCGCAAGAGTCACAAATGCGTTGTTTCCCTTTCGTGGACACATGACTCATCATGATGGTGGAATTATGCGGCCGGTATTAGCTTGAACAATTCCTCAGAACATTCTCCATTATAAATTCGATATAGTGTGCAGTGAGACTATGTACAGATAATGAACCGAGCCTACCAAAACTCCTGCGGTCGCCTACGAGTCGAGACGCTATCCGTTGCGGTCTAATGGCCCTTCCATTTGATATTTGGAAGCTCTAGTCCAGCTCTATGTTACGCTCAAAATTGTTTAGCTTTGATTTTAGGATGGTTATTCCACTATCTGGACATTAACAGTCTGCCTACTTCACAAGCTTAGAGTCGCTAAGGAAGCTATTGCAATATAGAGAAAATTATGTTCGAAGTTTCTCTGGTATATGTGATTTGAAACAAAGAAATTCTTCGGAGTACCAAAGCTTATAGGATGGACACGTTGATCATAGAAACAACAATGGTTGGAGTAAACTTGTGGTGAAGTGGAGATGTAGTGTGGGACATCGGACAGAGTAAAATTTTGGACGCATGAAGCCGAAGATCAAGTTAGATAGGATAGCTAGATAGGTCAGTCTTAGTGAAGCTGTAGTCTGCGACAGTCTGCTACTAGACGTAGATTTTGCAGTCTTCTACAAGCTTTGATGATAACACTATTTGCCTGTAGTCAAAGGTTCGTATGTGAATAAACTGGATGCAATGCATGTAAGTTGAATGAAATTGATAACAATAAAACAACAGACTTGTTTGATAACGAAGAATAGAATACGATATGGGATAAAGAAAATTGAAATATGGAAACACGTTTTTTCGTTTAATTCCAGAAGGGTCCGACAGCCCTAATGTGCTTCATAAATAGTCCACGCACCATTCACTGTAGAGGACGTCACTTACATTTCAATATAAAAGGGAACCGGAAATTGGTTTCCAAGCACAGTGACGCTCCTAGTGATTTGTAATGTTTGACAAACGTGAGTGTGCGTTCGATGAACTAAGCCACTTTTTTAATTTGTAACCTTTTCACTTTGCCGTTAAGGTCGTGCATTCGATACTTTTGATTTTTACATGTGTCATTTTAAATCGGAAAATTGGGTGTGGAATTATACACAGTAATAAAGAATTATTAGGCAATAACCACGTTCACTGGTCAAGCATGAACGCATCATTTCCGAGGGATAGGCCCCTAAAATTACATTTATCCAAATACAACTGATTATACCTACACCCCCCTTATGGTCAGACAAGTCTTAGAATAAAACAATTGTTCTAATTCTAAATAAAAAAACAAAATGAAAGATTTTTGCAAATTTTTAAAAATTTGGTAATTATATTTTGGATATTTTACATACATACATATATATTGTCACGCCTGTTTCCCGTAGGGGTAAGCAGAGACCACAGATCTCTATCCATTACGATTCCGGCACACCTTCCTTGCTTCCTCCATACTCATCCATCCTTCCTATCATATTAATCGTAGCGAAACGGTTCTCGTGGAACGATCGCTTCTCGTGGGAATTAGAACGTGACAGGTGGCGAACCACGTCGCCGTCATTTTTATTTTATTAAAATTCGTCATAGTGAATCCCGCGAGCCGCAAGGGAGGATGGAAGTCAGCCCCAGCGGAGCCCCGTATGCTGAGGTAAGGCATTGTAGTACACGGAGCCCGATTCCGGTTTCGGTTATTTTATTTGGTTATATTTTTTATTTATAGACATTCTTGCACGGTTGAAATAAGGATTTTATTAAAAAATAAAAACAACCAAAATATAACTCAATGCCATAAATTGAGTGGTATAATTATGAAAATGGTTTTGCTAATATCCTAAAATATAATTATATTTTAGGATATTAGCAACCTCGTAACCTTTTATGGAATAAATATTCCATAAAAGGTTACGAGAAAAATTTTACTTTTAAAATTGTATTTTAAAAGGTAATTTGCAGTCGACCTACTTAATTAAGTTATTTATGTATACATTCATTTACATAATTTGCGTGTTTTAAATTATTGTAATTATAATAGGATGGCTCATTCTATTTTTAGTTACGATTAACAGCCTGATGTTTTTGATCGTATAATGACCGATTACAATTGTATTTAATAAAATTCGAACGTAAAACATTCTTCCTTACGAAGTAAACGACAATATATGAAATTAAAATTATAGTATGTAGGCAACCTTCGACGAGTAACTATATAAATTGCCGTGAAATTACATCTTTATGGTTTGAAAGGTATATTTATCAAAGGAAGATCTTGACTATAAATAAATGGCGATATTCGCGTAGTCTCCTCGAAAGGTAAATAATTCAACTAAATGTTTTGGGGATCTCAGCTTGGTTACTATTACTCAAGTCAGCCTACACGTACCTAAATGGCGGGCAACGCTTCAGTGACTCCTGCGGTGACGCAGTTGTCTATGGGCGGCGTTGATTGTTTTCCATCAGGCGGCACGCTTGCTCGTTTGCCCTCATATCCCATAAAAATAAAAAAGTAAACGCTGCTTCTCATCTACTGAGATTTGCTCCCATAGTCACCTAAACTAACAAGGAAAATATATGCTTGGTCGAAGTAATTTAACACTCCTGTAAAATTCCTCGAAGTAATAATTTTTCAACTGAGCTTTGTTCGGATAGCCTTTATTCTTTGTCTCTTCAATTTTTTCTTACAACCTTGACTTTCTTCATCTAGCCTTTGATCACCTAAAGGCAGGCAATACGTCCGCAGTACTCCTGACGTTGCAGATGTCTAAGAGCGGCTATGGTTTCGAAACCGTCAACCATTCTTCCATAAAAAAGTGAAGTGAGGTTCACAGTTTAAGCGATAAAACGTTTATGGCATAAGCTTGCGACGTATCCTATTTCAAACTTGTTACACAAAAACAACAAAGAATTACATTTGATATCAACATGTCTTCAAAAAACATCGATGAATCGTATGCAGAGGAAGACGATAGTAAATAAAAACTAATAAGTCAATGACACGAAAATAGTAAGGGAAAAATATACGCGAAGCATGAAAATTGTTGTTAATTAGTAACTAATTGTACCAAACGACGCCGAAGTTTAACAATTATCGATTTAGAATCGTTCCGGCATTCGATTCACATCCGACACAGTGTGTTAGGTTGTAAAACGTTAACGTTCGTGCACAGGGGAGTGTGCGTCGAATTTCAAATAGCCGAGCACTTGCTTCGGACGCCGCTGACGTCTGTGTGTACACACAGTGCACTGATTGGAGTGTGTTTTCGTTTTCGGTTAACAACATTAGTAACAATCACTTATACTTTTTCTTTAATGGCAATTAGTTATAACTATAATGCCAGTGTCAAGTAAATACTATAACATCAAATCTCTTGAAATATAACTCGTCAGCTTATCATTTTAACATCTTGATAAAATGGTGGCTACTCTATCAAAACGTTCTATGGACCTTTTCAGTCAACTTAACACGCATTTATTTCATATCAATTCACTTATACTCGTACGACTTAATCGAAGTATATTGTAAATACACTACCACAATTAAACAATGTAACTGATAATAATATAACATTATGATTATGAAATAAAAACACAACGTCACTAATGTTTTCCTAGTGGTAGAGCCACGCTGCAGACGAATACTTTGTCAAGAATGGCATATTATTTGTCAGTAGCATGAATGGGTCGCCTCGCCCGGGGAAGTACCACACTCCCGCAGAAAACCGGCGTCAGAGTGGTAGCTTAGCTACCGCGCTTCATACGGTGAGCGGTCTGAGTTCCGGAGGCCCCATACCCTCCCCTTCCCACTCCCCCCTCCAATTCCCACTCCCTCTCCCACTCCCATAATTTCACTTTCCTTAAAGGTCGGCAACGCTTCCGCACTGCCTATGGGGTTGCGGATGTCTATGGGCGGTGTTGATTGCTTTTCATCAGGTGACGTGCCTGCTTGTTTGCCTTCCTATGCCATATAAAAAAAAAAATGTAAATTGGCGGGAAAACAAAAGTTGCTTTATTGCAGATTAGCTTATTGCGTGATTTATTTGATAAATCCACTTCTACCTATATGACGGGTTGTAAAATATGGAATGGGAAACGAGCAAGTCCATGAAGACAAGCAGTCACCGTCGAGGTTGGAACCTTCAAAACACAAGCTTACTCATATATTAAAGGCCGGCAACGCATGTGTAATGTCTGTAACGTTACAAATAATGACTATGGGCGGCCTCGATTGCGTTCTATGTTATAGAAATAATTAAAATACACGCATTAGGGTATTACCCATAATGATAACTGTAATAATAAAAAAAAATTCATAACTATCCTAAAATAAAAGCTAGTAGTAATAATGGGCAGTCGCTTTAATATTGTGTTCCTGCCTGCTCCTACGTAACGATGGATTAATATAGAGTTCCAACTTGACTCCATTATTTATATAGGCTTCCTTTATTAACAGCACCATCGAGACAGCGGTAGTTTGTGAGAGCGTTTCCTTCAGTACCTACAAATGACGTTGAGTGGGATACTGTGAAATTCAAGACGACTTCCCCATAAACGGTCTTCTTGACCTCAAATCTAGCGTTGTAAACGAGCCTACACATACTTTAAAGGCCGGCAACGCTTCCGTAATACTTATGGTGTCGTGGATGTCCATGGGCGGAGTAAATTGCTTTCCATTTGGCGACACGCTTGCTCGTTTGCCCTCCTATTCAATAAAAAAGAGGTATCCATGAATATCAATGAAACATACGAGTACTGTGATAGTTTTTGATAATCTGATAGCAGTGTGTCCAGTGTGTCCTACCTATACTCTCTCACGGCGCCGAAACGTGGATACTGACAGTCCCTCTGTTTCACAAGCTCAAAGACGTTCAGAGGGCTATGGAGAGAGCTATGCTCGGATTTCCTCTAGTAGATATAATTCGGAATGAACAAATCCGCCAGAGAATCAAAGTCACCGACATAGCCTTTCGAATTAGCAAAGTAAAGTGGCAATAGGCTGGTCACCTTTGTCGAAGATCCCACAATGGTAGAAGCAGATTAGTGCGGGAGTGGAGACCGCGACTCGATAAATGTAGTGTGGGACGTCCCCCCGTCCCCCCGGCTAAATGGTGCGACGATCTGCGTAGGGCGGCTGGCAGACACTGGATGCGTGAAGCCGACGATCGGGCTAGGTGGCGCTTCTTCTTCTTTTAAAACTTCGTTATTTAATTTACATAAAATATAAGCTTTTATGTCAAAAGATATCTAACAACAATAAACGATATTTAAATATCTTAATACGAATTATAAATACTATATGAAGTTATTGTATGAATAAAACATAAATGTCACGCAAATTTCTCGTACAATCAACACTCGGCAAAAAGTGTGCAGAACAAGTTAACCAACTTCGTCAGGTACCGTTGAAGGAAACAAGTTTGTTCGACACTGACACATGAACTTATCCGACATTTGGTTTATCATCTGGTACATACATAAATGTTTTGGTACATATCGTTTGGTATGAGATGATTTATCAACCCTTTACCTTCAAGCAAAGTGTGGAAGACGTGATTCTGTTTGTGTGCCTAAAATAAGAACCTCGTGTCAGATACGTGGTTGTTTTCACATGATATTGTTTTTCTAAAAAAAAGCTAAAATTAAAATTATCTTAAAAATTATTCATATATGTATATAACATGATCCAACAGGTTTGTGTCACTTGTATTCATATACTTAGGGTCTAATTTTTTTGACATTTTTAAGTGCAATGGTCCATCCATTACAATTAAAAATGTCAAAAAAAATTAGATCCTTTAAATTTTCAACATAAAAACGCGGGTAGGTCATATTTAATCTACAAAATCATTTAGCAAAGGGCAATGTCGCGAAACGCCACAACTTTATAAAATAAATATTTAATGCTATATATTACGTTTAAAATAGGCCAGTTATATTCTAGAAAACTTGAAAATAAAACAATAACAGTAACATATGTAAGTCTTTAAAGTGTCGAGGAACTTAATAAAAATACCACCGGGTAATCCTTCACACGGTTTCCAGTGCCACGTTGGCTATAAAAAAGCAGCTCAGCAAATCAATGAAGCAATTAATAATCTGCACGAAGCACTTGAATCCCACAACGCCAATGTATCACTAGTATATTTGCGGTTATCAGCAAGCGCGGCAATTCGAGTGAGATATAAAAATGCATGAATTTTACATACAAAAAATTCAATTCAGTTCTTATTACTTAAGTCGTTGAGACCAAATTCAAATGTTCGCGCCGGTTATTGATAGAGCAAAATGTATTTAAAACTCATGTTATAAACAGTGTAAGCATCTTGATCAAAACTATTTGGTTTTACGCTATTTGTCAAGATAAATTAAGTCTTTTATAAGTTTATCAGTATCTCCTTTGAATGTACGTACAGATGTGAGATATTGTGTTGTATTTAACAAGAGCAAAACATATAATTTTATATATTACAAGAAAAATATATCAGCTACTCATAATGAGTCAACTATTTTTTATTTACAAAGTACGGCGTTTAGATTGTAGGTTAGTGACGGCGTCTGTTTAGGTAAGTCACCACCAACATAAGGACAACGACTGCTCTGCCAAGAGTATGACGACCAAGAAAAAGAAGAAGTGAAAAATAATATACATTATATTCATGTTATATAAAGTGAACGTGTTTATATTTTATATTTTATCCAAATAGAAATAAAATAAATCTACAATGTAAATAAAATAAACTTCGTCAATCATAGGAGAATATAGTATATGAAAAATAGTGGCCCTATTATATATTATTGTTGTTAAATAAAGTTCACAACAGGAGACTGGCAACGGGTGTTGTAATCGATGATGACGATTCATTTAGTATGGGTTTATGGGTTTTTGAAAGTGGTAGAGCCACGCTGCAGACGAATACTTTGTCGAGAATGACATATTATTTGTCTGTAGCACGAAAGGGGCCGGCTCGCCCGGGGAAGTACCACACTCCCGCACAAAACCGGCGTCTGAGTGGTAGCTTAGCTACCGCGCTTCGTCCGGTGAGCGGTCTGAGTTCCGGAGGTCCTACACTCTCCCCCTCCCACTGCCATTCCCCCTCCCACTCCCGATCCCCCTCCCACACCCATTATGTCACTTTCCTTAAAGGTCAGCAACGCTTCCGCACTGCCTATGGCGCTGCGGATGTCTATGGGCGGCGCTGATTGCTTTCCATCAGGCCTGCTCGTTTGCCCTCCATCCCATAAAAATAATGTCATGTTTTACAATAATTGAAAACATCGTATGAAAACCTATGTACTCTTGGAGAGGTAGAGCTCACAAAAAAGCAGGTTTGCTTGCTGCACAACATTTTAGAAGAAATGAAAAGTCCTCCAAGTTAGAACAGAATAAAACTAAACTAATCTACTCGAATGGAAGGGAAAAAGGTTATGATAAAGTAAAACCTCTCGTCGTAAAGTTTTTGAAAAGCAGTACCAAAAGTAATAAGACAAGAATTCATAATCTTAAGAAATATTGAAAACGTTAAAGAGCAAAGCTCACAAATTGTCGGCAGTAAAATGAAGAGCAAATTAAAGTAAAATGGGGGCCAATTAGCGCCAGATCGGGTTCAGTCGATTCCGCCCCAATTAACGGATCACTTGTTATTTTGGATCTTGCGACCTTTCAGACGGCCCTCGCAATTAGGGGATTGGTGATATTTTTAGACCACTCTTTGTTTCTTCAATTCAATTATTAAAGAGGATAAAATAAAAAAATGAAAAACAATGCAGTGCGCTTGTGGAACTCTCTTCCACATACTATACATGATAGCCTGTCACTGGATGTATTTAAGAGAAGAATTAAAGAACATTTCCTTTCAATATAAATATATATATATATTTTGTTTTTTTTTTGTTGTACACTTATTTCTATCCTCACAGCTTATCTTATCTTTCTTCCACTCCTGGGTTTGCTGGAAGAAAACTCAATTTTGAGTTAAACTCGCCTTTGTTCATCTTCTTTCTATTTAATTCTTGTATGTCGTGTTTTATGTGTACAATAAAGTATTAAAAAAAAAACAATTCACACATTAATGTTGTTCATTATATTAAGCTTTAGCCTGTGTTACAGCAAAGCAAAACATTGCTATGTATATTCAATACAGAATAAATATAAATTAACAAAATTATAAAATATAATATATATTATAAACATGCAAATTTTTAAGTGTGTGTTTTTACGTGGCCCGATAAATATTTGTAACACCTATAGTGTTGAAGTGTTGGCTCGGGTCTAGTGTTGTAGACGTCCAATTGGCTCAGTGGCGTTGCCCTCCGCCCGCGGAGTCAATGGTCGCGGGTTCGATCCCGCATCGGAATAAATATTTGTATGTATTACAAATATTTATTTCGAGTCTGTTAACCCCGCCAATCCACTTTGGACAAGCGTGGTGCATTTAACGTCCGTTTCTCCAGTATTGGAGAGGCCCGTGCTCAGCAGCATATATAAGCTGTTAAAAAAATAGTGTTGCAGATGTCTATAGCGGCGTTGATTGCTTACCATCAGGTAAAACACCTGTTCGTTAGCCTTCCTATGTCATAAAAATAATATTTTAGGTTTCTCATTGATATATAGTGGTATTTATTTGTTGGTTGAAAATTTTTTAGCCAACTAATACTTTTATTAATGTAACCACGGTGCGCGTTTTTCCTTTCTCTTGAGTTTTTTATTACAACGTTACTCATATGATTGAATTTACTGGCAGTTGCCATAAACAAGGAAATTGAACTACTGGAAGAGATTGCATTTTTCTAAAATTGAATCCAACATTACAGATGAGAAGCACTGAATTAAATTTTAAAAGTTCAATTCGCGCCGAGAAAGTAAATATATAGCAAAATGACGAGCGGGCACGAGCGTGTTATTTGAAAAGAATCGACAAGAGAAGAAAACAAGTGGCGAGTCGGCAACAAAAAGCCCGGGGCACTAATATGTGGGTGAGTTAGAAAACTGGTCGTCTGACTCGGTGCATCGTGGTAATTACGCTGTGATTTATAACTCAAATGGTACTATTAAAAGAGTTTACCTCTAGCCTTGCGGGGTTGATCAAGCAACGTGTTTATTTCAGTTCCAGTGGATTAATAACAAGCTGGACGTCCACTAAGAGTAATTTGCTATACTAAACATTCTTAATGATCTGTGACTTGTGTGAATTTGAAGCAGAAATCGCTCGATTACTTAGATATTTAGAATAAGTTGCGTTAATGATATATGTATGTATAACATCTATGTATTGTGTTCTTAAGAAAAATTAATATTACATATATAATACATAATCTTCACTATCTGATTTTATCTACTGGCAATGTTCTATAAAGATTTTATTGAAAACACGCTGAATATTAAAAACAAGCAGCAATAGATTCAATGCTTCTCCTCTCTTCTCCCTACCCTTCCGTTCAACATCATTTCCTAAGGTAGACAACAACATATGAAACGCTTCTGGTGTTGCGGATGTCCTACGGATTATTAATCATCAGGTTATTTGTTTGCACTATATCTACTTCTCCTTCTCATCCTCAGGTCTACTAGACTAGTAAACCGTAGACTTAGAATGTCGAGTAAAGGCGTTATTATCTATTAACTTCTCCGCCAACACACAATTTTACTTTACTAATTTGTGTTCTTGGATCTTAGCTCAAATAAAGTTTGACTAAGAAGTAGAAAGTAAGATGGACATTTTTATAATGGACTTCCGCAACGTAATGCCCGACTCCACCAATCATCTAAGGTAGGAATCGTTTCAGTTCAGTTTTGTTATAAAATTCATAATAAGTTATCATATTTTACATAGCTTTGATAGCCCTGCGAACCGCGTGTATGTAAGCGACCGCATCTAAAGATAACATCAGCATCGATAATTTGAACTAAACGATTGCGAATACAAGATTTAAAGGTCTTTTAAATAAGTTCCGAATGGGCTACTGTCGAGATTAAATCGAATACAAATTATGTCTCTATTAAAGTTATCTGCTTGTTAGTATTTACGATTTAAAAATAATATTGTTTGTTAATATATTAGCTGACATAAAAATCGCTGCTAGCTATGAACCATCATATACATTTTATCGTACAGAAACGTGTATGATCATTTTTATTCAAAACTTCTGATTTATAAATTTATGAGATATAATTCATTATTATATTTCTATTCTGAATTATTATATTCTATTATGAAGCTTAACGTCAGAGAGACGCCCATTGAAACCACAATATTTAGGCACATAAGAATTATCGGCTTTTGTGAAATGTATAGGCTTGTTTTTAATGTGCCCATGTCGTATCGAAATATAGTTAAAAAAAGCTAGTTCCATGGAATCGTGGTGCGAAAAAAGTGTCGCGATAAACACATCGTACATTTGATTATATATTATATTTTCATTACAGGCAATGGATAACATATTATGTTACTTGAGTAACGAAATTTTAGTAACTAAATTTTTATATGTTATTTTAGTAACTGCAGGGGATAGGCGTGAATATATAAAAAAAATTATAATTTTTTTATGCGATAGGAAGGCAAACGAGTAGGCATGTCACCTGATGGAAAGCAATCGACCCCGCCCATAGACTTCCGCAACGTCATAGGCAGTGCGGAAGCGTTGACGACCTTTAAAGAAAGTGTCATTATGGAAATGAGAGGGGAGGGGTAGAGGGAGCGGGAGGGGGGAGGGTGTTGGGCCTCCGGAACTCGACCGCTCACCGTACGATTCGCGGTAGGTAAGCTACCACTCAGACGACGGTTTTCTGCGGGAGTGTGTTACTTCCCCGGGCGAGCCGGCCCATTCATGCTACAGACAAATATTATGCCATTCTTGACAAAGTATTCGTCGGCAACGTGGCTCTACTAATATATAAAACAAAATAAAATTCGCCCATCAGAATCCATATTAACTAAATTGTAATATACAAAGTCGAACTTTTATGAGAAGCATAAAAATAACTAGACATGACATCGTGAAGGAAAGAAATAAATATAGCTGACAATAACGTAAAAGGTACCAACGCCTGACGTATGGCAGATATACGAAATAACATTTGTGACGTCGACTGACGATGGTTCATTTTGATGTCGTAAACTCTTGGCGTGCGCTTGATGAATCCATCGGAAAGTTGGGACAAGCTCGTCTTGTTTTCTGTTTCATGCATTGCGAACGTGACAGTGTTTCCTTTCTTTTGACGACTACGCCGTTTCAGTCGCGTCACATGTCTCGTTTATGTCTTCATCGGCGAATGGATTGACATGCGAACTCATATATTTTCAACATTTCCCACGACACAAGGTGTTTATGCACCTTGTGTGTCCTTGGTTTGTATCCTCTCGACTGATTTGTTTAAGATTTCTTGTTGATATTATTAATATTTTTTTTATTTATATATTCACGCCTATCCTCCGCAGGGGTTGGCAGAGATCACAGAGCTTCATCCGCTAACATTCATCGCAGCGAAACGGCTCTCCATTGGTCGCTTCTCGCCCTCGTGAGAATCAGGACGTGACGGGTGGCGAACCATAAATTTATGATAATTAATAAATTTATTCCATATTTAATTTGTTCTACAAATAGAATAATGTCTCAGTTCATAAGGACGCATTTTGTATTTATTTCGTATCGGTTTGGAAATACCACTGAAAGAAGCTAGTTCCACAGAATGGTGGTGCGTGGAGAAGAAGTTTTGGCAAAAACGCACCGTACTGGATCGCCACTAAACCAGATGGTGGAGATGAAACTTTTATTAGTGGTCAGTTGGAATTCAGCGGCAGGTATTATTCCGAAGAATTCCTCAGAGCACTCCCCTAGATAAAAAGATGGAAAGGTCCTTTCGCAATGCCAAACAATCTAGCCGGTCGGTAAGGTAAACCACGATAAATAAAATACATTGTTTATTAAAATCAACATGTCCCAAAAGTAACACAAAATATGATAAGTTAAGTCGCGTAAGCATTTATATACATCATATAGTGTATGGACATAAATAAGGGGCATTGATACAAAGCTATATCAGCGTGTTTATGGTTTCGGAGAAACCTTACAAGTTTCCCCGTGTGCACCCTTGTTAGGTTACACCCTTATCGATTTTGCGGAAATCAACTTAAATTTTACATTAAGAATTATTTAGAATCTTAATTTATTTATATGTCAAAAGCAATAATGTAATTGTAATCGGTAACATGAGTTTTTATGGGCGATTTTTATCGGCAGCATGAATAGGTCTGCTTGTCTGCGGAGGTAGTATCCTTTTGCAGAAAATAGACTTTATTTGGTCAGCGATGAGAGGAGACGTCATCTCTTTTTCTCCATCTCCCAATCCCTTCCTAAACTCCTGTGATATTAAATCTTTTCGTTTACTCGTTTGTTAACATATTCTATAAAAATGCTACAAAAATATAAGAGTTCATTTTTTTTATTTGTGCCACTAAACTGCGAAAGTAAGATAAGATAAAGGTGAGTAAATCTATATTTAAAAAAAAAAGAAATCAGTTTTTATTAATGTATCGTTCATCTCAACTTATTGAGTACATTAATTAAAAATAAGAAATGTACTCTACAGTCTTGTGCAGAGTAAAAATAAAAATGCTACAAAAATATAAGAGTTCAATTTTTTTTATTTGTGCCACTAAACTGCGAAAGTAAGATACGATGAAGATGAGTAAATCTATATTTGAAAAAAGAAACCATTTTTTATTAATGTATCGTTCATCTCAACTTATTGAGTACATTAATTAAAAATAAGAAATGTACTATACAGTCTTGTGAAGAATAAAAATTCAATATTTTCACATCAAATATACAGCAGTTCAATTTTTTTTGCAGCATTATGTGACAGGCTCACAACTGCCGACTGAAGTTAGATTTCGGATGATTAGATATCGGAGGCCGATCATATATTCCGGCACGAAAGAAACCATGTGATATTAACTCCGTATCAGTCCGGCAATCAACGTACGTTCGAGTACAATTAATTCCAAACCTAATAAAATGTACTATGCAGTCTATGTGAAATAATATTAGGGCTATAATTCTGCAAGGCTTTTAGTACAACTTTTGTTCCACTGCATTTCTCTAAACTGCGATAAGTAAGATACGATGAAGATGAGTAAATTTATACTTGAAAAATGAAACCATATATTTATTAATGTATCGTTCATCTCAACTTATTGAGTACATTAATTATAGAAATAGAGAAATTTAGTATACAGTCTTATTAAAAAAAAAACGTCAAGTTGGTACAAAACTTTAAGAACGATATTTTCTTATTTGTGCCACTAAACTGCGAAAGTAAGATACGATGAAGATGAGTATATATATATATATATATATATTTTTTTTTTTAAATCAATCTTAACACATTCTTTTTATGCCCGTCGGGCATAATGCCCGACATCGGCAATATTGTGAGTACTACACATCCATCGCCTGTCTTTAAGGATGATTTTTTTTATTATTGCATAGAAAGCGAAAATGTATGCGAGTCACCTGATAATAAGTGAATACCGCCACCCATAGACTTCCAAAACATCGGAGGCGTTAGAATACGTTGCCAGCCTTTTGTGAATGAATACTCCCATGTCGTTACTGTTAGGGAAATCACAGGTGACACATAGGTCGTTTCACAGTTGCACCCTTTGATAAGATGTGTGATAATGAAAGGGTGGACGAGGTATATTCACAGCAAAGCACTATCCATCTTAGAAATATTTATGTGTTATCTTTTTTTTTTATGGGATAGGAAGGCAAACGAGCAAGCGTGTCGCCTGACGGAAAGCAACCAACGCCGCCCACGGGCAACCGCGACACCGCAGGAGTCGCGGAAGCGTTGCCGGCCTTTTAGGTATGTATAGGCTTGTTTTTTGAAGGTTTCAATGTCGTAACGGTTCGGAAAGACCGCCGAGGGTAGCTGATTCCACAAACTGGTGGTGATCTTATTTATTTCTTTATTATTTACGGTTAACTAATATTTATGTATACTTATATTTTTGCTTATGGCTATTAACTTTTTTTAATTAGTAATGTTTTTTTATCATCCTGACGATAATGTATCACCTACATCAAATTATTTTTTTAACACTGTGTCCATCCTACGGTTGTCTGCAAGAAATCCCTATTAGCGATACGACCGCCATCTGTATATAAATATTACAATCAATAACTGTATAATTTTGTTTTTGGTATTAATTAAAGGTATTAGCCTCCAGCACTCATTGTTCATCAGAAGTAGGTTTCCTGCAAAAACACCGGGCTTTTACGAACTTAGCCTCCATTTAGGTATATCCAGTTTTTTTTTATTTTTAACAAAACGTCAAATTCTTTCGTAAAATTTTTTAGCGTTTTGGCTTTTGATTTAATCCATTTATATATATGTCATTCTCTTGCGCAAGAGAGTTTTATCATTTTTTTGCGAAATGGAGACTAACTTACTACACGTATACCGGATTCGATTATCCCATCGGGAATTTTCTCTCAAGTCTTATAGAAAAAGATAAATAAATATATACGTATATATATATATATATATATATATATATATATATATATATATATATATATATATATATATATATATATATATATATATATATATATATAAAGATATATATGTACATTACTTTCCATTACACTGAGAATAAAGCGTCAAAAGATATTGAAAACCTTGATATGGCACCTTCAAAAGAGTAGTAGTATATTACATCGCAACACTGTGGCTGGAGTACAACAGTGAACAGTGCCATTCAGTCTTTTAAAAAGTAATAAGTTGCGCACTCTGGCTTACTCCGCCACCTCCGTAATATGAAATTTTTCTTTGACACTTATTGAATCGGAAATCGCAGTCGTTTTTCTCCAATAGAGAGTTCTGAAATTATATTCTTTCATACATGCTTTGGTAATACAGACACCGATTTCATATTATTTACATACTGTAATATATGACCTGTTTTAAACGTCGGTTAAAAATACATTTATTTATTTTCAAAGAATATTTTTTTTTGAAAAACAAATCAGCACATTACTGTTTTGTCTATATTTAATAATTATTATTTTTTCATTTCAAAATTTCACTTTGCTATATATTACTTAAAGTAACACCTGACTCCATCAATTAATTCTGTTTTTTTTGTGTGGTTCTGGCTGAAAATCGGCACTGTGGTTTTACCTTAACATTATGCAGAATTAGTTCATATTTCGTTACTAATACAATAATTAAAAATTTTATTTGATATTAAAGTATATATTGTATATAACTGTACAATACTGTGGTAGTAAAAAGCTTAATCTATTCTGTTTTATTCTATTTCTAATATTTAACCTGTTAACCAGGGAATTACCTATTGCTCAACTCGTTTCAGAATGGGGACTTTTTGTTCGCAGCGATAAGTATCACACCTCAAATAATAAAAGAATATCGTTTTTAACTTTTGGTTTTTATTTATTTTGATAAAATATTTTATATTTAAAATATAATTCAAATGTATTCAATGTACAAGGAATTAATTGAACAAATTATAATAATTATTTCGCAGTATGATATTGCTTGAAACAGTGTGGCATACACAAGGCAACACAGCAGTTAGGACACCAGAATCTCGATTCTCTCCTAATACCTTTGGAATTACACACTTTGCATCTCCTGGTTACGTTTACTCTTGAATTTTCGGATTGAAATGCAGACTAAAATGAATCCAAATTGTGGCAGCTCGAAGTATAGATCTTGCAGCGCCCGTTTTCCCGTTACAAGCGCTCAAGTTACAGATTACAAGAACATGAAAATTCATGACGCATCGATAATATGATGGCATATATATAATCACTCTAAGATTTGATAGATAAGAACATCGTAGAACGTAATGTGTTCAATATATTACGATAAATTTCCATGACGAAAAATGTCGTCATGCCCATTGCAGTAGGCTTTTATGTATGACGAAATATTTCGTCATACCCAGTTAACAGGTAGTCACAGGAAGACGACCTAATTGGCTCAGTGCCAACGTTACCACTTTCGGCTAATGCTCGCGAGTTTTATTCTCGTAATGAGATAAATATAAGCATGGCCTTAAGGTTTTATTCCATTTCCGCGTGTCTCGCCAATCCACCTTAGTGAGGCGTGTTGGGTCTTCTCTTCCCTAGCAGTTGGATATACATGGATTGTGAAAAAAGGGTACATAATAGGTATGCATAATTCATCATACTATTCTTGATGTAGTTAAACAAAACTTGTATGATGGAGAAAAAGCATACCTTTCTTCCGGACTGTGATTGATGCGGTAGTGGGGGAGGTGCAATGAGCCGCAAGGGTGGAGGGGCGGGAGGCATTGCTGCTAGCAGTGGCGGCACCAAAGGCACCACGCCCCCCATTGGCAATGCCACCGCAAATTTCTGCATCCCCATCGTCCATGGGACGAACCAGCCCCCTCCCGCCTGCATCGCACCCCCACCGGACCCGTACCACGCCAGCTCGATCAGCTTTCAACGTCCCACATCCACACAACCCAAACACTGACACTGTTATCGCCACAAGCGCCGTGAGATCATCAGATCTAAACTTTCCGAATCACTTTGCACAAATACCTGCGAACAAAAAGAAAGATGGTGTTACTCAATTTGTAGTAGAAGATACATTCTTTAATGGTAATAAAGTAAATTCTTGTGTAAAAACAATCCTTGATAACAAATGTAAGGATTGTTAGAACTTAAGTTGAAGTCAATTAAATTTTTAATCTAAATACTAATTCAATAAAACTAATTGGTACGACTGAAAGAGAATTTTGATGCAGTTAGACACTGACGCTAAAGACGCCATGTCGCGAATATTATTTTTGAATGGTTTTTTTTCAACAGACTGATATTGAAAGGTAGTTTAGTTTAAGACTAATACTAAAAAAAGCCTTGGCTCTGAATTCAGATACTCTAAGTAAAGGGGGAAAACTGCCAATGATATGTAAAATGTAAAGTATTCTATCGCTCTTTTAAAAACTATTTAAAAAATAGTAAGGATTAATTTATAAATACATGTAAAAAAGAGCAATACTGATAAATAACCCTAGTACTATAAAGTTTAGAACTTTATGATATTTACTTATTTTTTAATATTATATAATAATTCAAAAATGTACGCAAGTCTCTGAGACCGACTCCCGTAGTCGTAAGTATTGAATACAAGCTATTAATACAGTTAGTCGCTAAGGGACATTTTCCAATGATAGAACGTGGGCGAATTTTTTTCTAACAGATCAAAGGAAAATTACCGTTTCTTTTTTAATAGAACGGAAACCTGAAAGAAAACGCCAAGCGTGTACATTCTTGGCGTGTTGTGACCGTTTGGCGAAAACCGTGAAATTCAATTTGGCTTTAATTAGCAGCGTCTTCAAAAACTAGGCCTTTGTACTCTTCCGTCATTGGAGTTTAACACAATATTAAGAAATTTGAAAATTAATTAAGAGCACTGAAGCGGAAAATTATCTAGAAACAAGCTTATGGCGCTCAGAGAACTACGGAGATGGCTGTACTTCAATTTTTTCTGGTGGATTATATTTAAAATGAAGAAATCCAAAAAAGATTCAAAGTGTAAGATGCAAAGAAGTACGGAAGCGTTTTAGGTGTGTGTAGGCTTGTTTTTTGAAGGTGCCAATGTCGTATCGGTTCGGACCGCCAAATGTATTTCTTGGCTTCTATAAACTCGATTTAATTATTTACATTATATAATAGTATTTGTTACACCAGAAACACGTCTGGATTCCCAGTCAATTGTAGATGTCCTCGTTGAAAAACTCGAACGTCTGCAGAATTTGTGCATCCGCTTCGTTTTTGGATTTCGGAAGCACGATCATGTCGATCAATGGCGTCGAGATACTCACAAAGGACTTTACTTTACTCTGTATTACATAATCCCAGATCTCCAGCATATCTTCAGGAGCGTTTCCAGTTTCTTGTCCCCAGGGATCAGCCCTGTCGCATGTCCTTCTACCTTCTCCTTCGTATTCCTTCACATTCTTCCAGCCGTTACGGTGGCTCATTCACTGTACACGTCACTACGTGTACAATGAATGAGGCTTGTGGAACTCTGTATCTGTATGTATGTATATTATTATTATACTTTGTTGTTGTACACTTCTTTCTATCCTCACAGCTTATCTTATTTCTCTTTCACTACTAGGTTTGCTGGAAGAAAACTCAATTTTGAGTTAAGCTCGCCTGTGTACATCTTCTTTCATTTTAATTCTTATATGTTGTGTTTTATGTGTACAATAAAGTATTAAATAAAAATAAAATGTCTATGAGCGGTGATGATTGCTTTCCACCAAGCAACAAGTTTGCTTATACTCGTGTACCAGTATTGCTACTTTCTTCTTCTTTGTTCCTTCTTTTGGCAATAAACCAAATGCCATCAATAAGTCTCTCAGTAATAAGCTTCTACTCAATAAATAAATTACAATAAACCATTAAAGCGAATATTTAAAAACTTCTTTCTATTCCTACACTGACACAATTCTCACAAATTCTTTACATATTGAAACTATTTTAAAAGGTTTTCATTGGATATGGATTTGAATGGCGTCCAAGTTTAAACAAAAGAAAATTGGAGTAGCCGTTCGTCCCGGCGTCGCGCTGAGCTCGAATTTCAAACGATCGCGTCAAACTAGAATTTGTTTTTTTACACATCTAAATAGATCTAGACGCAACTTAATGCGAACCATTTACTATTAGTTTAACATTTAATATTAATTAGTTATTTAGGGTACTCGTATTTTTGGGATGGTAAATTGGTCATTATTATTTTTTTAAATTTGTTCAAAAAACGACGGCGACGTGGTTCGCCACCCGTCACGTCCTGATTCTCACGAGGATGAGAAGCGACCAATGTAGAGCAGTTTCGCTGGGATGAATGGTAACGGATGGAGCTCGGTGGTCTCTGCCAACCCCTGCGGGGGTTAGGCGTGATAATATAAAAAAAAAATATATGTCCCACTGCTGAGCACGGGTGTCTCCATTTCTGAAGGAGCGGACGTTAAACTACCACGCTTGTCCAATGCGGATTGGCAAGGTTACCAGTCTCGGAATAAATATTTATAATCCATACATATATTTATTCCGATGCGCGGATCGAACCCGTGACCATTGACTCCGCGGGCGGAGGGCGCCCTGCCACTGGGCGAATTGGTCGTCATTATTACTCGTATATTATTTATTTGTTATCTGTTGGTATTTGCTACCATAATTGCCTTGTATAAGGACAATATTCAACATAGTCGAATAATTTTCCTAATTGTCTTTGAGACATTCTGTATGAAATAATGTTTGTTTACTGTATTTTAACTGGAAAAAAAGAGGAAGAAAACAAATAAGAAAACACCTACCGAGTTTTCTTCGTCGCTTCTTCTTCATTCAAAGGAACCTCATTACTTAATGGTGATAGAAGCTTGAACCGACTGACGTTTGAGAAACGAAATGCAATTTATTTTGTCGATGAAATGTAAATTTTCGGACTTTGATATGATTGTTGTATCTTAAATTCCTCGTGATATTAAAACAACCGAAATAAAGACAATGAATAATATTAGAAACAAGTGACCGTTTGAGAATACCGCCGCCGATAACAATTGAGGATATGCAAGCGAGGTTTCCGAATATCAAATTATGGATGCAAATAGTCTTTATCTTGGATCGCCCCTCCGTTGGCGCCGTTGGAAACGGACTGGTTGAATTCATTCGATGGAACAATAGCCACGGATGTGTGCGCCATGTACAAATTTGAGAAAAATGAATAAAAATAGATGATTATTACAGTGTTAAGATTTCTGTGATGATTAATTTAGTTCTGTATTTGAATCATTTTTAAGATACTATTTACTCTTATTAGTTTTTTGACAATTTATACTTTAGTTAAATATACTATTACTAGAGTAACTTTATATTTTTTACCAATATAATATATAATAGTATACTGATGTCGCGAGTTAGTGAGTTTTAGAGATAAAACTTTCAGTTTTCGGTGCCAAATTTTATCATAAATTAACAAAATAAAAAAAATATTTGTGATTAAGTGGAATAACTGCGCTGTAGGAATAATTTTGACAATTTCTTTGTCATAATTTTTCAAAATGTCAAATAGTTTGGCAAATTTGAAGGAAATTGGCTTCTGAGTAGTAGCTTTGCTACTGCGCTGCATTTAGTGAGATATTACAACCAGAAACTGTCTCCTTTTCTTACATTTGCTACTTCACCCTATTAGTACGACAAGAGCATTATCAGTGAATGGCTGGGTCGGTGATCACCAGTGTGATGAATTAAGACAATTTAGTTTTACTTGGGAGGGATCAGTCAGCAATAGAATTCAACAAGCTCATCAATAAAGTGAGGTATAATGTCTGACTTTCTGAATTCAGTTGATAAGATGGAAAGTAAAAACCTTACTTTGCGAAGATCCTTGATTTGTTAAGATTTAAAAAGTAAATTTCGTAATGCTTATTTATCATATTTTTGCATATGTAAGTTTTGACATTCCAAATTATCGCGAACACAATTTCTCGCAGAAAATATTTTCGTAAACCTATAGTTAATATATTACCGTATATTACCGCATTTTTTAAATCTTAATTCTAAACTTTTTATTTTAACGTTAATTACTTTAATATACTTTGATTTTATAAAAATATATAAAAAACGCTTTCTGGCCTTTTGAACTGCCAATTATGAATAAAAGGCATTATTTTTATGTATTTTCAACATTAAAACAGTATAAAAGATTTATCAGCATCACGTCAGTCGTAAATTTCTTGGCGGATATATGATTTCAATTATTAATACATTTCTCTTGCAATAACATTACAACTCCAAAAGGAGTTTAGAAATGAACATAATTCATTCAAAACGGACGCAAAAACATGGCCTTAGAGTATCAATGGTATAGAAATAAAACTGCCAGTCACTGTGGTTTATGATGAAGCGATGCGTGGATCACGTACTACGTATAAATGTATATTTAAATAAAGTGAATGTAATACCACAGAAAAAACTCAATGAAGATAGCACGAAGACTATAATAATAACAAAATAAAATGATGTTTTGGATGATATGGATACCAAAGTCGTGTCGAAACGTGTTGTTGTTAAGAAAGAACAATACACGATTATAATTTTTAGCTTTTTGTTGATGTGCCGTGTGGCGATGGTTTGTAAGCTCTATCGCCGTTTTTGTGGATGATTTAAAAGCCGACTAAGATGCTAAACGTGATCTTAAATGAAGACAAAACTTTATAACATAACGCTGCTACAATTTTTTCTTATGTGGACTGTTATTATAGAATATTTTCTTAGCTAAGATTCGCGACAAACAAACAAAAAAAAATTAATAATGTTTGTTTTTCTGCTGGAAGAATTGGATTTACAGGGAACTTAAACTAAACCTTACCTAAAAACAACCGTCAGCAACTCTCCACCTACCTACGACTATCCACAACACCAAATACATACTACCACATTTCCACCTTGTAAACGAGTCGTGTTTGTTATAGTGTCATAGTAGTCTAGGTTGTCTTTCTTAGAGTCTACTATACTGATAATGTCTCGTGTTGAGGCGAAACACGTGTCGTTTGCAAGGTGGAAAAGTGGTAGTGTGTGTTTGATGTTGTGGATAATGGTTGGTAGGTGGAGAGTTGCTGACAGCCGTTTTTCGGTAAGATTTAGATTCAGTTCCCTGTAAATCCAGCAGAAAAACACACATTATTAATTTTCTATTTTTGTTTGTTTGTCGCGGATCTTAGCTTAGTAAAAATTTTATGTGTCCACATTGTAAAGGATTTCCGCAAAGTAACGCCTGACTCTATTAATCAATTTTTCCTTAGTTTACATGGGCCATTGTCATGTGTTTCCCAGTTGATAAGAGAAAACCGTACCTTGCTTATAGCAGTAGTTGTTTTTTTAAATGCATTTTCTTTAAATGGTAACCAAAACCGATAAATAAGTAATATCTAGTCAACCAGAAATAAATGATTTGTAAAACCTGATTAAAACAACAAATAATAACGTTATTGTTCAAAAGTTTAAAACTAGAAACGCATGTCTAAAAAGCCAAAATGAAAATTCCCTACAAACACTTTGAATACAAAAGATACTAACAGTGAAACTTGATTGTAATCGGTCACAAAAATGTTCATTCCTATTCTAACAAGCGTATAAATAGTGTCTATAGTGATAGGTGTATCATTACGTATTAAAGGTAAAAAAAGTGTTCTCCCTTTATTTGTCCCAGAAAATTAGGCATGACATAACGATATCTAAACTTGCTGCATCACGACTAATAACTTTGCTCGCGTCGTGATGACTCCGGCCTTCGTTCTTTTCATTGTCACTGTGAATAAACTGGCACATGTGAATACCTTCTATTAAATATTCAAGGTATCCGACTGTGCGACTACTTTTTTGATATATTATACATTTTATTGATAGTTCAAGTATTATAACAGGTTTTTAAAAATCGCAAATTCAGAAATTTTATACACCGTTTCATTTCCCTAAATCCCAGTGACCTTCAACTTCCTTTTGTTAGCAATTCTGAGACTCTTGAATTGAATTTCTACATTAGAAGTGAGACTGGCATTTTTGGTTTCATTTGGGAGTTTTACACTGTTTATTATTATGTTTACACGGATTTTTTTATGATTTTTACCAGTATATAGACTGTTAAAAATACTATTCGATAGATTCATCTCTGTCACATAAATCTGCAAAGTAACTCTCAATTGAAATATTCATTTAAGTTTTAAGTGTTTTTAGAGACCCATAAGTCGAATAACGTTCCATGTTAGTAAAGAGAAAAAGCCGAATATTCGTTTGCCGTGGCTTTTGTTTTAAAAAGAACAAAGCAAAGGTAGCTTTTTCAATTTTGTTCTGTGTACGGCTTCTATTTGTATAGATGAGAGCATTCTTTGACCTATATTCACATAACGATGCAGACTTTGCTGTATCAATCAATTTCACGTTGATTGATGTATTGATAGTTTGTAAAACTGTAGCACTTGATTTACTGTATTGATACGAATTTATTGTATTTAACGGGAAAGAAGAAAATTGTTAATTTATCGTTCTTCAAATTATTTTTTCTTAGACAAATACTTTTTAACGCATTATCTGTACCTACCCACGTCCGAAACAACTAAAACTATTTTTATATTACATAATTTGATTTTAAGGTAGTTCTTTCTAATTAAAATCGTAATAAACGACTATCAAAGACAATTCTTAATTATCCCGCAATATGTTTACAATAGAGTGACGAGAATCGATTTTGAAATTTACATCTATATTGTAATTTTTTATTTTTAATTTTCTTTTATCTTTTATTATTAATATAAATAGTTTAGATAAGATAGAAACAACTTTAAACAAAGCAAATGAAATAGAAGTACGTTAGTGTAGCTTCGCTCATGTCGGCTAACTGCATGATTTAAGCGAAGGCAAATGAAGTGGGTCCTCAACCGAAATTAAGGGGAAAACACAAAACAAAAAATAAATTGTTACGCGCGTAAACCTGTGAGCACTCTCTGTCCGACAATCATTTGCCAAATATTTTACACATGTGTAAAAAGGGTTTGAGACTAGGTGTATTGGAGCAACTAGAGATCTTAAAGAACAAGAAAAGTTCGTCCCAGATACTAAACGATCAAATAAATATTGTAAATTCCCCTCTTTTGAATATATTCTCTTAAAAAAGTTTGAAATTCGTTTAATACAATAAAATGAATTGTCATATTTACCAAATAATAAGTGGTGACGTAAGTTTTGACACACCTGTATCGCCCACATGTTGTTTTCTTACATTGTGGGTGGGGGTTGTTTATATAAGGCGCCCGTTGTAATGGCGGGTCACTTTTCGGTTGTCTTCCGTAGAGTCTACTATACCTGAAGATGCCTCGTGTTGGGGCGAAACACGTGTCGTGTACAAGATGGAAAAGTGATAGTGTGTGTTTGGCGTTGTGTATAGTGGTTGGTGGGTGGAGAGTTGATGGCCGATTTTCGGTAAGTTTTTGGTTTAAGTTCCAAATAAATCCACTTAACCCAACAGAAAAACACACATTATTAATTTTCTGTTATTGTTTTGCTTGTCGCGGATCTTAGCTAAGTAAAACTTTTGACTGTCCATATAGTGATGGATTTCCGCAAAGTAACGCCTGACTCCATTAATAACGTTTTGTATTATTATATAAGACCATCCTTAATCATACATTCATTTGTATAAACTCCTTTTTTTGTTTTATAACTTTTATGTAGAGAAAGCTGAGTGTGGATGATTATTAATGGAGTCAGGCGTTAGTTTGCGGAAATCCATCACTATATGGACAGTCAAAAGTTTTACTTAGCTATGTACGCGGATCTTAGCTAAGTAAAACTTTTGACTGTCCATAGAGTGTGGATGAAGAAAGACAAAGAAAGTGTGCCGAAATCGTAGCAGATGGATATCTGTGGTTCCTGCCTACTCCTATGGGGAACAGGCGTGATAATAGTATGTATTATGATAATGTTATGTATATAACAGGCATGACGATATGTAGGTATGTATGTATATACATACCTACATATCGTCATGCCTGTTTCCTGTAGGGGTAGGCAGAGACCACAGATCTCCATCTGTTACGATCTCGGCATACTTTCCTTGCTTCCTCTACACTCATTACTCTCCTCATGCAAGCCCGCCGGTTAAGGATACTCTTAACCTGGCCTTTCTGAAAAAGTTCCGCAATTTGGTCAAGTATGTTTTCCGTGGTCTTTCCCCACCGACCCTTCCATCCACATTCGCAACGTAAATTTCTTTTACCAGTCATGTTTTATCCATCCTCTGTATGTGGCTAAATCATCTAAGCATTCCTTTCTCAATTTTTGTTGACATTCTTTTACTCCACATCGCTCCCTTATATCTTCATTTCTTATTCTACCATTCAAAGTTACCCCACACATACTTCTTAATGCTCTCATTTCCACCGCATTAAGTCTGCTTTCATGCGTGATCCTGAATCATATCCTGTATGTATGTATCCTGAATCATACATCGTCTTTATGCCAATTGTTGTTCTTTATTCCAACTGCCTCTTGTTTTTTCTTTCTCACGTGATAAAAAAATACTGCAATAAAAAGTAAAATTTATTTTTATCCTCAAGCCAAGTATGTGAATCAGCCGCATCTGATCTGAAAAATTAATAACAATTTATGAGACAAATTAACGGGTTTTCGGATCTTGATTGTTGCTAGTGATAGCAATTTGTGTCCCAGACACTATATTTTTTTTTTACATTAAGTCCGAATGCGTCGAGAGGGTTCGGGCCAATTATATCCTTTTTTCGTTTTCCTTTCTGTTTTAAATGATCTTTATGAGCAGAACGTACTTTTATTTATTATTTATAAAAAAATGGTAAACAAGGAAGTGAGCCATTTCACGTTAAGTAATTATCGTCACCCTGGAGAGCTATTGCGGATACATTTCCTACTTTTGAAAAAAGGGGGCAGAATCGATAAATTTCATCCCCACCATATGAACGAGTGGCGATCCAGTACGGTGCCTTTTCCAAGAAACTTCGTTCCACGCACTACTACCCTGTGGAACCAGTTACCTCCAGCGGAGTTGCCAAACCGATATGACTTTGAACATTCAAAGAACAAGCCTACAGTTCTTAAAGGCCGGCAACGCTTGTGGATGTCTATGGGGGACGTTGATTTCTTTCCATCAGATGACTCGCCTGCTCGTTTGCCTTCCTATCCCATTAAAAAACCCTAACGAATGAACGACGATATTTAAAAGGGAAAAAGTAGAAACGCCTGCTTTTAGTATTCACTGAAATAAAAAATCAACATCACCAAAATCGTAAAAAAAGTGAAGTGTTTGGCTTTAACACATGTTATATTCAATTATTTATCTGTAAGAGTTAAAAGATCGGTCGGAATCGGTGTCGGTTTTGAAAACAGCCGTTTTTTGATAATTTTTTTTAAATCAGTATTTACGCGTTTCGTATACGTTTGTTCACTAAACACGCATTTTTCATCTCCTTTATTTCTCGAAAGTTTAACATGGATTCCGGCAAAGCAAGGTTAGTTGACTGGTAAACAAAAAAAAATGTATCACACCTTTAAATCTTAACACATGCAGTGCTTAGAAACAACAACGTACCCTAACAAATATAAGCAGTACAAGAACGTAAAGGCAATAGATAAAAAGTCGAAGTAATATCGTTCGAATAATATAACACTAATGAATTCGTAAAAAATAACAATGGCAGCTTCGAGGCCGGTAAAAACTCGCTCCGGGGGAATTGGGGTCCAACAAAATGCCATGACGCATGGCTACGTACGTACGTCGGTCATAGTTCATCAAATAAATCGATTGGTGGTTAACAACAGTACAATGGTTGGTTTATTCGGTCGTTGGGCATCCCATCAGCGCGATCTAAATGGGACGAATATAAACGAATAGGAACACACATCCCGTGTTTCCTATTCGTTTACCGTATTGAAATGTTGTTACGATAGGACAGCGAACAAATGAATGAATAATTATGTATTATAATATAATGTTATACACATTATATTATAATACATAATTATTCATTCATTTGTCAAAGAAAAGTATCAAAATGGTTTAAACGATGACCATTATGATACTTTTCTTTGCATACATATTATATACATACTATATAAAAAACAATATACATTTTATATATTTTTATTATATAGTATATATACATTATATTCATAAAAATATATGCATATTATATTATTCAATAAATGAACATGTAGAAAATAAAATCCGATCATTTTATAAAGGGATCTGTTTATCTTAAAATAACTAAAAGATAATAATACATCTACGAACTAAATTTGATGTAGATACGTACAACATAAAATATATATTAAAAAGTATTATATACAGGAATGAAATGAAAAACAAAAAGGAAGGACCCCCCAAAACTTTTTGAGACTCGGATATATAGTATATTATATATAGGCATCATATCATAGGCAATAGAGTAATTTGGAAGCCATAGTAGAATCTTAAACGCATTAATTTATCGGATAAATATACAGGCTTATAAATAAGACGAATAATATCTTTTTTTTTACATTTGATTCACAACAATTAGCCTAGCTGTTATGGCGGGACTCTGGCATTCGACGGATCAACAAGTACTAATTAAATTAAACCAGGCATTACCCTACAACTTTTAGTTTCATCTTTTAAAAATAGTCCCGCCCAAGTTATACGATATATGATTTAACTTTAATATTTGTTTAGTAATCTAGTGAATATTTAACATGTTAAAACAAACGTCTGAAGTATTCAATAAATATACTGGTTGTACAAATACAATTGAAGCCGCTGCCATTGTATCTTTCCAACTATAAAAATATCGGAATGGCTAAAGAAGCTTAGTATCATTGAACCTAGTTCAAAAGCGTATTGTTGAGAACATATTTGTATCGAGGGCTTGCGGTATTTAATTTTACCACCACTTATTGTCGCGGATGTCTACGGGTGGCGTTGATTGCTATCCATCAGGCGGCACGCTTGCTCGTTTGCTCTCCTATCCTATAAAAAAAATTCAGTGCGTTACATAATATTGTAATATGTCTTTTAACAGAAACGTATTCCTTAAGAAGCGTACAGCGAATACCTTTTTCATAAGTAAATATATCATAAGCGGAAACATGGCGGCCAATTACTGCGATATGAAGATGTGCTGAAACGTGAAACGAAAAATTATGTAGGGAGTGTTAACTTGCTGTGTATGTGGAAGTACTATTCTACTGTTATACAGTTCACATACCAACGAAGTTAGTTGACCCAGTGATCTTCGTTTCACCTACAATTTATTTGATAATAACTTTTAATCAGCCTTTCAATTCCAATTAATATCAATAATACTGCATCGTGTATGGTATGAATTTCGTTAGGTTATTAAATGGAAGTTGTTTGTAATTAAATATAATTATGCATCTATTTATTTACATGAAAGATAAATAGACTTATTTAAATTAAAGCTTTCAAATAAACTACATTTTTTGTTTTGTTTTCTAATGTGTTTTATACAAAGCTATCAGACATTCGAACACGTGACGTATAGTTGTCTATGTGAGCAACGTGGATGTTCAAAATTAATTCTGCAATCGAAATTAATCTTGTTCCAAAACCACTTGCATATTAGTCGTCTACTGGAGTATCATTCATCATTTTCAGATGCCACAACAAACTGATGATTTTAAGTATACATTATTTATAAATTATTTAATAAAAAATATTTTTTACAATTTCGCATATGTTAGACTCGTATTGAACAATATATTGTTGTTAAGAATAAAAAGTTAGTTAAATATGGTCAGTGCATTATGATCTAAGATCGTAGTTGCGAGCCTACCATTGGATTATTGGTGTGAACCACATTTCCCTAGCATATGCAAATTTGTGTGATTAAAAAGAATTCTAGTAATACCAAAACATTGTTAGTCCTTTTTATAAAATGTTCAGGAGATATATGTAAAATGAAATTCAAATTAAAAAGAACAAGATGAAATTAGATTGTACCTACATTTTTTGCGTCTAAATTGGATAATTTATTCTTACATCGTTTCTTTTTTCCATTCGACATCTATTTACGTAGTTTCATCAGCGATAAACGTTGACATAAAATTTTACAGTTATAGCGGGGAAATTGAATGTCGTTGGCCAAGTCCGATCCCCCGAATTATAACAGATGACCCGAAATGGATTCTTTAAAGCCGATAACTCGATTTTGGGGCAGGAAATTTGAATGGAAACTTTTTCTTAAGTCGGCTATAAAGAGATGAGGTCGTTTTAAAAACGTTTTACATTTAATAAGAAATTGATATAGCTTCTTTTTATGGAAACGGTAGGCAAACAAGAGAGAGAGAGTGAGTCACTTTAGCGAAAGTAATCACCGCCGTCCAAGAACATGCGTGCGAACAACGTGAATAATAGCAGGGGATGTAAAAGTTAATAGGAGGGGCAGAAGCAAGTAAAGAAACAGTAAATACTTAGTCGTCTTCTTTTCTTTCATCCTGCAATTTTTCCAACCATGATATTCGAAATTAAATTGTCACGACGCACCAAATTATCAGTAATAATTCCACATACGTTCTATTCTTAGCATACTGCAAGATTTTCCGTTTCTCTTTGTGTCTATTCGATATATTTTCTTCGTTGTTATATTACAATTATAGTTAATAAAAACACGCTAATTTCTTTGATAGAAAAAGGGTAGGATATCGAAAATGATTTCATCGATGTTTAAACATTAAATTCCTTCAATAATTTTTATATTCATAGGTTTTATTATAGCGTAATGAAGACAGCCTTCATCAGAATGGACATAACGTGATTGATGTCCAATTTAAAATAAGAATATATCGTACTTAACTACTCGCCTACCCGTCATCGTGAATCGACGTCGACCTGTCATCGGCGGCATTTAAGGGCTTCGATCGATACCCCATACAGTAAACGGTTGTAACGGATACACGCCAATTATTAGGACTTTAAAAGCACATCTCTATCCATCGACATCGATAACGATAAATGTTGTTCAATGTCGTTTTAAGTCCCTCTCAATATACCTAATATATATCTCTCTCTCCAAAGAAATCAGCACTTATATATTGCACGTTAGCTCGTTTGACAAATTTGTTTACATAAAAATATTTATTTTCACAATGTAAATGATGTATACATCGAAACTAATTACGAAATCAAATAATAGTATTAACAACCTAAGCAGATTGCGTGATTATAAAGCTATCATCAGACAACGCGATTAAAGCGATTAAGGCTCATGTATAATACAGTAATGATTAATGCGACAAACGCGAAGTCATCAAAAAGAAAGATTTGAGACCATCACTTAGACTTCGCTCATGCCACTTACCTGCCCAGAACCTAGGCCTCGTCAGGCCAGTCCAAGCAGTATGCTTATATGGTGGGCAAGATGACATTTCCTATTTGCACTGAATGTATATGGTGGAAGATGTACATCATATTATTATGGAATGCGTTAAAAATGAAGGAGGCAGATTGTACACCTTCAAATTATAAAATATAAGTCGTTTCAGCATAGCTATATTTATATATGGCCTTTCCACTCTCAGAGGCCACTGTGATGCTATATGAACTAGTATAGATATACTAGTTCACCTCGGGAACCGATAGGTAACGGGAACTAATAGATATTTTTTGTAAATTGTGAGTTTTAGTTTTTGTTAGAATATACGGAGATAATTTGTATGTAGTTTTGATTATATCCTATCAGGATGGTATATTTATTGGAACAAACCCTTTTTTCAATAAAGAAAAAATAAACGCGAAGTGAATTTTTCTTTAAAGAAAAACGATTGAAATCTCCTACATTCTCTTGCGGTTAACCGTGCTCTGAGCTACTTGAGGGCTTAAAATAAATCCAACGAGCTAATGTATGTAGATTGCATAGATAATCGAATGTTTATTCGTTCACTTTTATATAGTATTATTTTTCTCCATCTGACAGAGTTCAATCCGCTGCCATTCTTCGCAGCGAAACGGCTCGATATTGGTCGCGTTTCGCCCTCGTGAGATTCAGGACGTGACGGGTGGCGAACCACGTCGCCGTCATTCTTCGATAAATTAGGTATAGTAAATTTGTCTTAGTGAATCCCACGAGCCGCAAGGGAGGATGGAGGTCAGCCCCAGCAGAGCCCTGCATGCTGAGGTAAGGCGCCACAGTCCCCGGGGGAGCCCGACCCCGGGACGATCGGCACGCTTGCGACTAGGCTCGCCCCTAGCCACGCATCCATTGGCACGGCAGACCGTGGATTGGCGGAGAGGATAGAGAAGAAAGGAAGGGGCAGAAAAGGAAATGCGGATTGGGGGGATTACCAGACTCGGAATAAACATTTACAAATCCATATAAATATTTATTCCGATGCGGGAATCGAACCCGAATCGGAAGTCAATCTCCGCGGGCGGAGGGCCGTGCCACTGAGCTAATTGGTCGTATATAGTATTAGATTCATTTTATACATTCCTTAGATATATTTATTACTATTCTTTAATAGTAATGGTATTTAAACACTTATTTTTGCCTGAGGTAAGGCGCATCTTTAGGATTTTCCCCAATTTGTGTATTGTGTCGACAATATTATTGTTCAACAAAATAAATTGCCATAAAAACCATAGTTCTACTAACGAATTCAGTATGCGTTAGTATTGCCAACTAAAATGTATAAAATAATAATAATAATAATCCAATCGAAAGTCGTTAGGTGGTGCTGTAAATTTATTTATACATAAATAAACTAAATTTTCCCGCAAACACCAGCCACTGTAAAATAAGAGTGAATTAGAAATTCATGCATTCATTCAATCTAATTTTTTTCTTGCTTGTTGTAACATTTCAATTGTTATCCACACGAATAACGAATTTTAAAATGATCAATTTTTTTTTATGATATAAGAAGGTAAACCTGAGCAGGACCTGATGGAAAGCAATCAATGCCGCCCTTTAAGGAATGTGTCAATATGGGAAGGGTAGGGGAGGGGGAAGGGGGTGTGAGTTGGGCCTCCGGAGCTCAACCGCTCACCACACGATGCGCGGTAGCTAAGCTACCACTCAGACGCCAGTTTTCTGCGGGAGTATGGTACTTCGTTGGCAACCCGGACAAAGTATTCGTCTGCAGCGTGGCTCTACCACCTCAAAATCAATCATTTTTCTATGGCAGTTTTTATACTTGGCTAATAGATGGCGCTTATCAATTAGGCATTGTGCTTTCATTTTGTTCACTGTATAAAATAAATCGAAATCAATACGTTTATTTATTTTACTTCGGTAATGTGTGTAATTTAGTTTGACTTCCTTATCCTTTATTCCCAAAGGTGTAGTACCACACGGCGAATATACGAAATTTATTTTAAAATATGGTTGTATTATAAAAGTGTTGTAAAATTACATACTCTTAGAACGCACGACGCGTTATCCAATTTAATCCTTTTCCAAAGCTCTTTCGTCGAGGCTATTAAGCCCCAAACACAATGGCCCTCGAAAACGTAATAATCAAATAAAAAAAAACGCCGTCGTAAATCGTCAAACGAAGGCAAGGCATAATGTTTGCAAATTGAGAGCGTGTTTGCCCCGGTCCTTAGCCTTTTTCCTCGGAACTTATTTCGCATGCGATAAATTACAATAAGATACTCGAGCGAACTTGAGCGAGATAAATTTGGAGGTTCAAAATTAAGGCGTTTCTCACATGTATTTCTTCTTCTTAAATTTAGCGCTCCCTTTTTATGGATATAGTTCTTTCCGCCGATCCCTTTACTTTGCAACACTTTATGTATTGGTACGACATGGTTAGAATCTTCTTCGTCAAATTGTTCCTGCTAAACCAGTATGTCGTATTTCATGTGTTCAGCCAAGATCATAAAGTGATTAGTAATCTTGTTCCTCTTGTAATAAATTATCGAATCACTAATCAGATGTTTGCTTACTCCACAGAAATGGGGAGGCACGTGCTCAGCAGTGGGACATCAAAAAAATCAGTTGTTTCTACTAATGATCTCGTAAGCAATTTAACAAGGGCAATATATTCAGAATGATCCCTGGAATTGATAACTAAAACAGAAGGCACTTTTTCCGAATCTTCACTAATTAAATCTAAGGATTTGTTATTATATGATACAACTTTTTTATGGGATAGTGAGGTAAATGAATGTCGCCTGCTGGAAAGCAATCAACACCACACACAGACATCTACATTACTATAGGCATTACAAATACGTTTCCGAGCTTTGAGATACGAATAAGTTTGTTTTCTAAAGATACCAATGTCGTATCGGTTCAAAAATATGACTGACGGTAGTCGCTGGTTTCGAGATTTGCGTGGAATAAAGCTTCGGGAAAGTGCACCATATCGGATCACCATTCATACAGATGGTGGTGATGAAACGTTTTTTGGCGAGTTGTGCAGTAGTGAGATTCAGCGTCAGGATAAGGCATAATCTATTACGCAGATAAAGTTAAAATTATAATTATTCCAAAAAATTCGCCGAAAGACTCCATATACATAGGAATAGCAATAAAAGATGCTGAGAGATGAGGCATGAGGGATGTCAGAGGATCAAGTCCTGGTTATCGACGATTCGAACTGTACGAATAATAAAGAAGTCGGATCCAAGGTCTTGTTTGTTCAATTATTTATGTATGAATACAAGAAAAAGTTGGAAAATAAGAATCAGAAATGGTTATCCTAATGTAGTGGCGACCAATTGGCTTAGTGGCGGGGCCCTCCGCCCGCGGAGTCAATGGTCGCGGATTCAATTCCCGCATCGGAATATATATATATATGGATTACAAATATGTATTTCAATTCTGGTAACCCCGCCAATCCGCATCGGATAAGCGTGATGAGATATCGTCCGTTCCTCCAGAAATGGAGAGGCCCGTTCCAGTGGCCCGAACAGTGGGACGTATATGGGCTGTTAAAAAAATGGAGTGTTTAATGTTGGGAAATTAATCAAATGCAATAGTTTTTAAATTACTAAACTAAAACTTAATGAACGAACAGTTATTTAGAGAAACAAAAACTTATTTTTGTCTAGTTATATTTTTATAATTATGCACCGGGATTGCACCTGAAACGAGAACAAATTTGGTTATAACACACTAGTGATCAATAAACAAGCGATTTATTATGCAAAGTGACACACTAATACCATAGTTACTAAGGAAACTCTATAGTGACAGACCAATTATGAGATATCACGGCCGCCAGATAGAATTAATAATAGGTCATAGTATAATCTAACCCGATTAATATTGAAATATTGTTACCGGGGTTCAGTTTCTCCAATAAATATCTATTTAGCTCGATAATCATCATTATTATCAACAGTTTGGATACTGGTCACTTTTGGACATAGTCTTTCAGTCTAGTCAAGTTGATTATGATATGTTTTAGTAGGAATAGTTTATAAAACTTCTTGTAATCTCAATAGCACTGGAGTACTGTATTTTTTTAAAAAGCTATAATTTGTGTACGTTGATCTTATGCGAAATGTTTGTGGATTTTAGTGTAGTTTCAATAAAGCTTCATGTGAACACAGCCTTATTTTTCGGTCGATGTTGAGGCTGGCGCATGCTGCACTTCACACCGGCAACAGATTACGTCCGAGTCAGAGAACAGCTCGTAATAAATTAGGTTTCGTAGTTATATAATGAGATATTAATATCCTTTTAAAAGCTCTGAGGAATTAATTCCTGCCGCTGAATACCACTAACGCACAGAACTCGCCAGAAAAAAAGTTTCATCCCCACCATCCGGATGAAAGGCGATCCAGTACGGGGCGTATTTCCCATAACTTCATCCTACACAATACCATTCTAAGAAATCTTTAAGCTACTTTTTAGCGGTATTTGCGGACTGATACGACATTATGAATTTCAAAACACAAACCTACTCATGTCTCAAAGGCCGGCACGTGTTATAAATGTCTATGGACAGCGTTAATTGCTTTTCATCAGGCGACATGCTTGTTCGGTTGCTCCTATCTTTAAAAAAAAACAGCTGTTAATTTATAGAAAATATTTTTAAAACACAACATTTTCATAATTTTATTACACCATGATCTGTTACTCCTGTGGCAGTCCGCTTCTAGACTCCACAGCTAGATATAGTCCAGCAATAGACACCGCGTTTCTTTTCTCCGGAAATAGGGAGGCCCCATACTCAGTGGGACATAATATGTGTGTAAAACATATATGGGCTGTGTTTAAATAAATTTGTTTCTTGGTGTTCCAATTGCTCAACTCAACGATCGAATACCATTATCTTAATGAATACGGAACAACAAATTACTTTAGCAATATACATAAAAGTGAAATTGTCGATGAAAATAATAAAATAATATACAAAAAAAAAAAGTAAAATGGCGTTTTTAAGTTTATTGATACTTTCGTTTAGTGTGTATGGCCTCTTATCTCATTTGAACTCAAGTTTCGGTACAGCTTTAATGTTATTCTGATTAGATAAACATAAATTTAGTCTTGCTTTGATGAAAACGAGCTGGTTTGATATTCGTTTTTTAGCAAGCGGAAGGGTCCAAACGAAATAAAAATATTGAAATACAGCGTGCATTACTTGCAGACTTGTTGAATATTCATAAAAGTTTCATCCTTAATTTTATTCCAAGCTAAACCGGATTGCTTATAATATTTTTTCCTTGTACAAAGACCCATTTATTGACAGATATAAAAATGATGGCTTGACAAAACAGATCCGGACTCAAATACATGTTTCCAAACAATTAAATTCCATATTGCTAACATATAAAAAACTTAAAATTCATAATCATAAGGTTCAAAATTAAGTGCACGTGTTCTTCATGTTCATAATATTATTTTATAACTATACAGTCACACGGTATGTTCTTAAATAATTAATCTAAAGCCATAAATAACGTGTTAACCGATAACCGACGAACTGATAGCAACAATGAAATGAAAAGTTTTAAAGTTAAAATATTTAAACAAAATTTTAGATTAGCCACATAAAATCGGTATACCTAAATCTAAATGCTGCAATATGAAAATAATTGTAGGGCTTGTTGCATACAAACAAACGTTTGGAATATTATCGTATAGAGTAGTCATACAAATTCGTTCCAATTCAGAATTTTCGATGGCACACATGTGTTTGATCTTTTCACACACAAGGCTTGTTCTACATAAGATTTAAAATTTAAAATAAATGAGTGTATGTAATTGTATGTATGTGCATAAATGAATTGTAGTGGTCGAGTCACGCTACAAATAAATACTTTGTCAAGAATGGTATATTATTTGTCTGTAGCATGAATGGGCTGGCCCGTGGAAGTACCACACTCCAGCAGAAAACCGGCGTCTGAGTGGTAGCTTAGCTACCGCTACATTTAATGAGTGAGATAGTTGCTTCTGTTTTCCTAATAGTTCTTACATGATTAAAAGATGCCTCAACTATTTATAAAGTAGATGCGGCAAGTGAAAATAAAGCAAAACAAAATTAAACAAGTGAAATAAATATTTCGTTTTAAGTACAAAACTATCTGACACATGGTAGCCGCAATAATTCCAGCGTGATATTATTACAAAAAACGCAATATAAAACGTACGTTCGCTAGTTGCAAGCAATAAACGTTGCGATAAACGCAGATACAAACATTGAATAAACCGCAAACCTGCGAACGAACAAGTCTGTCATAGGGTTTACATGCTTCTTAAGAACCGTCGGACATGTTAAGCAATAAATTGATTAAATTGAAATTAAACAAAATAGTCCCCTTTTCATTACTTACTTTAAAGATACTTGATGAATATTATCAGTCATTGTTTAAGGAGAAAATTAGCGCCTAATCGAAAATTGCTCCAAACCGACGATAAACAGTGAAAAAACGTACGTATCGTCACGCCTATTTCCCGTAGGGGCAGGCAGAGATCACAGATCTCCATCCGCTACGATACCGGCACACCTTCCTTGCTTCCTCCACACTCATTTATCCTTCCTCTCACATTTATCGTAGCGAAACGGCTCTCCGTTCATCGTTTCTCGCCCTCGTGTGAATGAGGATGTGACGGGTAGCGAAACACGTCATCGTCATTAATTAACAAAATAAAAACATTCTAACCAAACATATTAAGGTGAAAAAACTAAGAGACGTTGCAAACATTTATAATGAAGTTATTGTGTAAAAATCATAAATTGTTTTCATAATAATATATAAAAATGTAAATATATTAGCTACAACGATTAATCTACTTTTATTTTCTCGAAGCGGATTCGAATTTACATCTTTTGAGACATAGTATTATTACCAATCCGTAGTCTAAATTCTTTTGCAAAGAAAGTGGCAATAAACTGCTGAAATCTCAATGATGTAACAAACAAATCGATAATCACAACGATGTAGGAAATGTTAAAATGTGCAAAGCGATCGAAATATTGAAAATATCGATTTAGTGATTAAAAACTCGACGTGGTCACCCTACCCTAGTGTTTGCGCACACAATGAAAACAGGTTAATAGAAATCATCGCAATAAAAGAATAATAAACGTGAAGAAAAATACGCACAAGTGTATTCAATTATCTTTGACACGGGACACGGTAATGAGGTGCAATCAACACGTCCCTCGGTGACATCATCCAGAGATAAGAGGCTACGGGGCGGACAAAAGAAACTTTTGTGTAGTGTTCACATTTACCGGACATACAGGCATTAGTGATGTAATTATAACAGATATATCTCATCTCTCAGCATTTCTTTTACCGCTTTTATCATGGGGAGTGCTCCGAGGAATTGTTTGGAATAATTCCTGCCGCCGAATTCCACAACCACACAACTCGCGTTAAGAAAAGTTTCATCCACACCATATATATATGGTGGGGATGAATGGCGATTCACTACGATGCGCTTCTCTCGAAACTTCTTTCCACGCACCACCTTTCTGTGAAAGAAGTTACCTTCGACGGTCTTTCTGAACCGATTCGAGATGAAGAAGGCGGCAATGCTTCTGTCACTCCTGCGTTGTCGTGGTTTTCCATGGGATGCGTAGATTGCTTTCCATCAGGCGACATGCTTGCTCGTTTGCTCTCCTATCCCATAAATAAAATAAATAAATAAATAATTACGGATATATATGTTATGAGAGGGGTTAGAGATTTCACATAAAAATGAATGTACTGTGGCGATGTACACTAGATAAATATTTATGCTACATATATCACTTTAGATGGTAGGGATATGCAATTATATCTTAAAATTTCAACTGTCAATCGAACTTAAGAATCATCTAAAACACGCCTAAGAGGCATAGCATTATACCATGCTAAATAACAAACTTGGCTTGGTAAACTGAATAACTGATTTTAAAGGTTGATTAAAAATTCAAAATCAACAATATCACCGTCAGCTGCCAAGATGTTATATAGGCCATTGATGTTGTTGATGGTGAATTAACTAAAATATGTATCAGATATAATGGCGATTGTTCGAACGAGCTCGACCATACTAAAATAAACAAATCGTAACGATATTATTTTTGTTTCTTTTTTAGATCTTACTTTTTTAAAGAAGACTAGCAATGCTTTAATATTAAGTTAACCATTCTAACTAAGCCAAATAATGTTTGTGTTAGAAAAATATGGTTTATCTTCTAACGAATGGTAGTGGTCCAGTGATAGCAAGAACAGAACTCAACCTTATCGTAAACATAATCCTTTACTAAGTGAGCTATCTGTCAATTAAGAATATTATGTTTGCATTATTTGAACGTTGAATTTATCATCATTTCGGGTGTAAGTATAACAATGGAAAATCCTTTTAAGATTGTTTAGTTTTCAAAGGAAAATATTTTGATACGCTCCGCTTAGGTCAGGGCTGCTTTTAACCGTTGTTTGCTTTATGAGACGAGGCAGCTCAGGGATAAAGTACATCGTAGTTAAGGACACGACCGCGCAATGGGAGTTTAATTTGCAATGCAGCTGGTTAGACGAGATGGTTACATAGCGAAAGTTTAATGGATTATTACTAAACCAAATTATCTAAGTTATTACTAAACCAAAACAAATCTTAGTGCGTTAGCGTGATCCAAAATTATTAAAAACTAGCTTTTGCCCGTGGCTTAGCTCGCGTATAATTTGGTCTGCCACATTAAGTTTTGTGACAGATCATTTTAAATAAATGTATTTTTTCAACTTAATGTATGATTCACAATTTTGGTCATAGTGGCTTCCACATAAAAGGTAGATATATGCTGTCGCGGACTTTTATGTAGAACTATTCAAGATAAACAATCCTACGGTACATCATCTTTGTGTAACTCCAATAGTTTAGAGCAGCGTACGCCAAGATAGCTATCAGAGGCCAGATTTTTTTCCGACTTAATACACATGTATCGTTATATTATTACCAAAATTACATAAAATCATCACAAATTGTAGCGTATATGTTATTCCGATGTATAACCTGTATTACTGTAAAGTTTCATCCAAATCTGTCTAGTAGTTTTTTCGTGAAAGAGTAACAAACATACATCCATACTCACAAACTTTCGCATTAATAATATTAGTAGGATAGGATGTAAGAGTACATCAGACCTTAGTCATTATCAATAGCCTCGCTTGTTCCGAGATAGAGGAATTACTTTAGTTTCCAAGGTCCCAGTACACCATCTCACGTCAACGTACTTCTGCTAAAACAGAATGATATACTAGTCACTAAGTGATAAATGGTACTACGTAATGAACAGTAAGTTTAGTACCAATATTTTTTTATGGGATAGGAGGGCAAACGAGCAAGCGTGCCGTCTGACAGAAAGCAATCAACGATGCTCATAGACAACCACGACACCGCAAGAGTCACGGAAGCGTTGCCGGCCTTTAAGGTATGTTTTTTTTTATATTTTCACGCCTATCCCCTGTAGGGGTTGGCAGAGACCACAGAGCTCCATCCGCTACCATTTATCGCAGCGAAACGGCTCTCGATTGGTCGCTTCTCGCCCTCGTGGGTATGTGTAGGCTACATAAAGACAAAAAGTACTTTGCTGATGTTTCACTTGAATTGTAAGTCATATAGAAACTGAATGCGTTAACCACGGACATGTTGGTACATGGTAGAACGGGCTGGTTTCCTCAACATGCACCTACTTTGCATGTTAATTAAAATAAACATGATTGATAAGCCGGAAATTGTGTATAACAAATTTTCTTTAATACTGTCAGTATAAAAAATATTAAGTACTTCAAGCACCTACGTGATTCCAAACCGACATAATAAGTAAAAAAAAAAATATTCGACGGGTGCAACGAATCCGGCTAGCGTTGCTGACACGTGCATCTATTGTTTAAAGGTACGCGCATACAATTTGAATAGAAATTCATTATCACAAGCGCATCGTTCATACTAGCGGCAAATTAAAAAAGATGCCTTCGTTGTGAATACGGATATATTGTTTTTTCGCGTGGGATGACGTAGATGACCTTTATTTATTCTTTATAAGATGAAGTGATAACTCACGTGTAGGAAGCCATGCAAGTTATGGACTGGACATACCACTGATAATCAATTTTGGACATTCCCGGGATCGGGCTCCCCCGGGTACTATAGTGCCTTACCTCAGCATGCAGGGCTCTGCTGGAGCTCACCTCCATCCTCCCTTGTGAATCGTGGGATTCACTATGACTTAATAAACCGAATTTGTTAAAAACTGACGGCGACGTGGTTAGCCACCCGGCAAGTCCTGATTCCCAGGAGGGCAAGAGGAGACTAACGGAGAGACGTTTCGCTACGATGAATGTGAGAGTAAAGATGGATGAAAAGTTGCATGAGTGTGGAGGAAGCAAGGAAGATGTGCTCGGATTGTGGCGATAGCGCAGACTCGACGACTAAGACTGCTTCTCAATCCTGAGAGTTCATTAAAATGATGAGACACAGCGGCAGTAAATATCTTAACAATCTGGTCCAACCGGGTAAATTCGAAACTTCAGCTCCGATATTGAGAAAGAGCAAGAATCTGAGTCTGGAAAGAATTCGATTAAAAACTTTACTTTTATGAATGTCCTGTGTGAATAAAATTTTGAGATCAAAGCAATACCTTCAACATGTATTTAAAATTCAAATGCAAAAATCGGCGCAACGTATGCGATTTATATGCAAATTCGTTTTTAATCTCACACAGCCTCATAAATAAGTACTTTTATTTATGAGTTTGTGTGTTAATACCTTGAAAGATTTATAATCGATGATATATCGAATAGATGCAAATATAATCATAATCATTAATTTCAATCAAATCTATTGCGGTTGGGATAACGCGTATTTACTTGTGGGTAGATATTCTTACTTAGCATTAGGTATTTTATAGGTAAAGATAACTTCAGAATAAAAACAATGTAAGAACAAAGCGAGCCAAGACCCAAAAACAAGATCATATAGTCGTGAGATATTAGGAAATGATTTTGTATAATAGATAACATTTGTTCTAAAGAAAAAACAATATACTATAATTAATTATATATTTATCTATATTTCTAGACCCATTCTAGAATACAACTCAATTATATGGTATCCATTTTACAAAGTGCATAGTGATTGCATTGAAAGTATTTAGAAGAAACTTGTTATAGAAATCATGAAAATCGTACACTTAAATCATACGAAAACAGATTGCGAAAACACAATATGCAGTCACTGAAATCGCGTCGTGATTGCCATGATTTAATTTACTTATATAAAATCATCCACTCGCATTTTGATTCTCCAAAACTACTCTCTCTTTTAAATTTTAACACCTGCATCAGAACACGAAATCCCCATAAAATGTTTAGTATTAGATCTTATCATAATAATATATACCATTATTATCCCATGGTAAGCATTTGTCGCCTATACAATAATATATTTATGGACTACGGTACAGATTATGGTGATATCTTTGGCAGCCGATATATCACAAAATTATTATTAACCTTCTTTTTTATATATCTTATTTTTTTTTTAATTTAATTTTATCCGTTTCATTTTATAGTATTTCATTATAGTGTAGCCATGCTGTGCCCAAATTTAAAGAGTTATAGTCCGGGCTTTGTTAACTTCATATTATATTGTATTCTTTAAGACTGTAACTTGTTTTTGTGTCTAATAAATAAATAAATAAATATACATTACTCATAATATCTTTTAAGCGTGTTATATTTGGCACTATTACGGCAATAAACACCGATGTAACGTTAGTAAAAAGATCGACATTCAGGATGTTCGGGATGTGTGATTCAGAAAGACCTTTAATCGTCATTGTGACCTACATTAAAAGCTAATTGTTACAGTCTTATTTATGCATACACATTTGGCTAGCGAGACCACCCGCATGCCTAAATATACATTTAAATGAATTACTCCTACGAAAGATACAACACAGACTGATGTAAAAAATTTCAAGCGATCTTTGCGTAATATATTAGATATCAGTTCCCTGTTATACGGTCCGCAATATTTTATTAAACAAAATTTAAATGTAACCCTTTCGCGACGTGCTATTTTCCTATTAAGACGGGCAGTTTTCGAGGTTTGCGGAATCGTACGGTCTTCGTCGTTATAGAATACATTTACCGGAAAAGTACGGTAATAGACGTCTCTACAAGAATATTGTACTAAATTAAAAATATAAATTTGGCAATTATATACTTTTAATAAAAATACATACATACGGGAATATACGGTCTACGACGCGAAAAGGTTAAAAAGTGTTGCGAACGTAAAATTCTTTAAAATGAGCAAACATAAAAGCAGTTAAAGGCGAAAACATGAAGACCGCACAAAAACAGGGTATCCATTATGAGTCGGTTCGATGTTGAATGTCCCCTAGACACGAACTGTCAAAATAGCTCACGCAATAAATGTGGCTTTAAACAAAATAGTTAAGTGAAATAGCGTTATCTTTTTCCTCTGAACCACGCCCTAAATTACAGTCTCGGGGTGAAGTTTTAATTTGAGTTTCACTTAAGTCTGTCATCGCTAACTGTAATTTAGAAATCAATCAATTATTTTTTTGAAAATAAAAGCCATTAAAGCTCTCGGGTGGTCAGGGTGGATAAAAAATCTTCGAACTACAGCACGTCTGAGTCTTGGTAAAGTATACGTAATTATAAAACCACTTATGAAAGGGTTGTTGCTCCTCCATAAAATAATTCTTTGTGAACCTTAATAAATTATTATATAAGTTGCTAAGAAGCTCGAAACTTAATTCAGAATCGGATTTAAACACTTAAATGTGGTTGGCTGCACAGAAGAGTCAGTGGGCTTTTTTTTAAATCGTACTATCACTTCACACTCTCCCTTAATATATATTTATTTATATATCTTATAAAAACTTTGAAATAGTAAATTTTAATTAATAAACTTTTTATTCATCCACTCAAGTTCAAAAACATTTTTATAAACCTGCAGTGGATGACACTTGATGTTAATAGTTTTTTATCAAATTAGTTTAATTAAATTTAGTTTTATATGGGAGAAAAAAATTCTTATATAAGATATTTAGCAGATTATAAATTTAGAAATAAATTGTAATTATTTAATAAAAAGTAAGTAAAATAAAATTTTTCTTTGCTGACCTAAGTAGGAATTAACTTTAATTTTTTTTATATTACTTGTTTATAGTTTAGGAACATAAACGAGAGAGCAAGTCGCCTGATGGAAAGCAATCAACGTCACCCGTAGAAATCTGCAACACTAGAAGCGTTCCAATGTTGCATCCGTTTAGAAATACTTATGAAGGTAGCTGGTCCCACAGAGTGGTGCTCCATGGAAAGAAGTTTCGCGGAAAGTGCACCGTAGAGGAACGCCACTCATCTAGACGTAGAGAGAGACTACTTTCGGTTTCGCTATGTGTGGTAAACTGGTCCATATTCAATATAACAGAATACTCGTACAACAAATATATTGCGTCACTCACAACATGTGCTTCATATGTCGATGATGTAAATTGTTTCATCGACATTAACTCAAAAGATGTATAACTAGTACACACGTGAGATTAATCACTTTAGCCCGTATATGGTGTCAAAATGTCACGGCTGTCGACATTCGCAAAGAAGCGCTCGCCGCGTAAAGAACGCCGTGAAATATTTTAAAACGAGGCGATGGGGAAAAAAATACAACGAAACGATCGATTCTTTACGCAGTTGCGTTGTAAATGGTTAATCAAGTTGTGTGTCCTAAATACGTGTTTGTACATTGAAAAATTGCGGCAAAAAACATTAGGCAACTAATTAAGATTTGATTTTAGGATTCCGAGAACACGGTAGCCGTAGATCTGTGTAAATTATTCTAGCTCAGTGTAAAACACTCACAATAGGTCTCTGGGTCATCTCCTTGCAGAGGATCTCAAATATTAGGATTGATGTGGACCGTTAGAACTTTTAGTTAGCTAAGATCCGTGACAAGCAAACAATAGAAAATTAATAATGTGTGTTTTCCTGCTGAATAAAGTGGATCCTCCATCTACCACTATAGGTGAAGAGTTGCTAACGGTCGTTTTTCGGTAAGATTTAGTTTAAGTTCCCTGTAAATTCACTTCATCCAGCAGGAAAACACACATTATTAATTTTCTATTGTTGTTTGCTTGTCGCGGATCTTAGCTAAGTAAAAGTTCTAACTGTCCAAATAGTAATGGATTTCCGCAAAGAAACGCCTGACTCCATTAATCATATTAGAATGATATTGAGTATAAACGAGTAGGGCTTTAGTAGTTATATGCAATATGTTGATTCACAGGTTTGCTCGCTGCTGAGAACAGTAAAAATAGCGTTGTTTAGTTTGCTAAACTTTTTACATGGGAAATTTTGGACTATTTGCTGGTCATATATTTTGGAGGTTCCAGATGCCCTAAGAGTATAGTATAGTAACGATTTCAGTGTATTACTGGGGCTGCCGCGGTTTTGTACGGCATCTGAAATGTTCCACAAACAAGAACTATTGATTTTCATGCCTTAATAAGGAATAAAGAACGACGAGAAAAGACTGCGGTCTAACTCCAATGCATTTCAGGATACCATAGGACGGATTTGTCCTCAGTACACCATCTCTTCAAAGTGCTGGTGTGGCATTCTTAGGCGTAGTGTATATATTCCATAGTATAGATATTAGATTACTAACATAGTTTTGAGTGAATTTTTACTAACAAGTGGACCCGAGTTGTCTGATTTAATCAATATATTATTATTATTAGGATCGTGTGTGTCTTTTAATAAACACACACACTTTACTGACAAATATCCAGACTCATAATAAATATCGGTAGACTATAAAAATATTTATCCATCATGCATATTCACATCATTTGTGAAGCAAGATTCAAAACTGCGATCTTTGGCCTAGAAAGCAAACATTTACAATTTGCTTAATCAGACAAATACTCATAAGCCCATGTATGTATAAATAATCTTAATAGCTAATGTAAATTAAGTGTGGACAAAAAACAGTAGAGTCGAACAAATAGTAAAACACCGTTTTGCATGATGACAAGTTTTCTTCATTAGTACATACAATGGGTTTAGCAAATGCACCTGAGAGGCATGGCGTCACGTATCTACAAGGCAAACAAGAAGTTACATCATACGCCGATGTGAGAGCTATGTTTATGTTATAGAAAACTGGAAATCAAACCAGTGATGGTGAATGTTTGGAAAATATGCTGCAGCCATATTATGTTTTAATATTTTCCGGGTTTGTAATAACTCAAAAATGTTACTAAGACACTTTGATTTATTACAAAAAAGAGACTTGATATTTTTTTATTAAAGCAGACTAGTAGTGTTTTGATAATACTAGAATTCTTTTTTATGGGAATGGAGGGCAAACGAGCAAGCGTGTCGCCTGATGGAAAACAATCAACGTCGCCCATAGACATTCGCGACAACCATAGGTATTAAAGAAGCGTTGCTGCCCTTTAAGGTATGTATTGTATGTATGCGTAGGCTAGTTTTTTGAAGATGTCCATTTCGTATCGGTTCGGATATACCACCGAAGGCAGCTGGTTCCACACGGTGGTGGTGGTGTTATAAACCATTTCAACTAAGCTGATAATGCGGTAGGAAAATTTTTCGCATCAATAATCCTATGGTAGAATCGAACTCACGGCCTTAAATCGTAAGCACAATTATTACCAATTGAGCTATTGATGGTTAAGTTTTTGAACAAGTATCTTTTTAACCCAATTAGTTTGGTGGTTAATTAGTATTGGTGAAGTTTTTGAACACGTATCTTTTTAACCCAAAGAACTAATTTACAAAACAATTGAAAACGTAAATTTTTTTATGTATTTTTTCCTTATTTACAATTTCCAAAGAAAAAAAAACCGTTGTATTTTAATATATTGCAATATAAGACGTTAAAATACTCTTTTTGATCCGTGAAATTTAGATTATTTCGTAAACACGCATTTTAATATATTGCAATATAAGACGCTAAAATACTCTTTTTGATTCTTTAATTTTAGATTCATCTGTAAATACGCATTTTAATATATTACAATATAAGAAACTAAAATACTCTTTTTGATTAGTGAAATTTAGATTAATTTGTAGATACCTGTCTCTTGCATTCGTTTCAAATACACCAATAAAATCGTTTAATAAGACTCTCTTTAAAAGACAAGCACTGTGGACTGGCAAACGTCATTTGCTGAACCAAATATTTTTGGTATTAATGCTTACAACTTGAAGACACCATTAGTGATCTCAGTAAACTAAAATTCTGTGAAACTAAAACACCTCTCTGCTTCAATATAACATATATAATTCTAAAATTGTATAAATCTCTTTTTTATAGAAGAGTTAGGCAAAAAGAAAGCGATCCACCGGATGATAAGTAATTACCGCTTGGTATTGCAGATTTTGATGGGTATGAACATCTGTAATGTATTACTACTGTATTGCTTACCTTAGGATAAGAATGTATATAATGGGAGGAGATTAAGGATTTAACGAAAGGAGAAGAAAGAAGTCGTATTATCCCTACGAAGCAAAAGAAAGAGCAAAGGAGTTTGTTAGAAATTGTCAGCTAGTGAGCGATAGAAGAATTTTCGTAAAACTAGTTATATATTATGGTCTTGCCTACACACCTAACAGCAATTATTTCTACATTGCGCACTATAAGTTGCATCAGGGTTATTAACAAAGACGACCAAAAAGCAATTAGTTTGCTTTCGTTCTGGTGTTTAAGCCTTCACGGCTTTTAATTCATATTCAAATTTATCTAAACTCGCGTGTGAACAATAAAAAATATATGACCCGTATAGTCAAATTCCGCCAAGGTCTCGTTGTTTAGCTGTAGTACGGTAGTTGGGAAATCTTCAGTAAGTGCGAGGTTAAGTTGAATCGATTTTTAGCATTGACTATTGTTTCATATATCTCGATTATTTCAATACCACTAAGTGAATTTTAGACGGTGTTCAAAAAACAAAAGTTTAAAAAAATATATTTTTTTGATTCAAATAAAATGATAAATTGACGTCTTACAAAGCAATTTGTTTTTGCAAAATATAAAGCATAAGCCAACATATTTCTCAAAGGCCGGCAACGCTTCTGCGATTTCTCTGGCGTTTAGATATATATTATCTAAGCACTGCGTTGCTTTCTATGAGGGTCGCCTCATAGTATGTAATCAACGAGCCAGTGTGTCGACACTGATGATCCCATGAAATGATGAAAATGATAAAATTGAGTGTTTATTAAATAAACAGTGATTCTTTCGGCATTTACAATAAGATGATTATTTACAATAAAATTTACTATATATTATAAGAATGAAAAAATGCAAAATAATACAAAGCAAAAATTTGTATTATTGTATTATTATTTTTTATATTTCTATACTACTAACAAACCGTGGGGACTGAAAGCAGTGGATGTCAGTTTAGATAAATAAAAAGAAAAGCTATCGTTATCCAGATTCACATTTTTTATTCTCATGACTGGACAATATCAAAGTTCACTGATATTTCACAGAAAATGGAATAAAAAATACGACGAATATTAAAATTGAAATATGCAGCTGTCTGTTTTTAGTATAGAACACATTTGTTCTTATTAACAACAAATAATTAGATTTTCTCGATTTAGAATTGATATAGATTAGATATACCTAAATATATATTGATGATACTTGAATCATAGTTCTAAGAAATCGAAATAAATTGATACAATTACTTAAAGCAAAGTTACGTTCATTTGAAGATCGGCAAAAAATATATGTATCCTTATAGAGTACATACAATTTTAAATTCTAAATCCAAGTTGTTAAAGCATACTATTGAATGTAGGTTTCGACAGAATTTATTAATAGTTTACTTCTAAACTAATAGTACCTACATGTGTTTCCATTCTGTATTAAAGTAATTGAAGACAAAAAATGTTTAAGTGGTAATCTATTTCTGAAAATATCAAGTACCCACAGTAAAGAGATTAATAATGCTCACATGTCAAGTTTCTTTGTACGTTTGTTTAAAGTTTCCGAAATATGTTTTATTGATGTTTCACCTACCAACGAAGAAGTATTGGATAGGCATGAAAAGAAACTGAGTATTTTACAGCACATTGAAAATAGAAGGAAAAGAATGATTGAGCATTTCGCTCGTGATAATAATTTTATTAAAATGTCATCGAGTGAAAATTTGAAGGAAGAAGGAAAAGAGGAAGATTAAGAAGGAAGTTTGCATATCAATAAAGGATAATTAATAGGACTTTAAATTTGAGAGAACTAGAATGAATGGATTGAAGAAAATGAAATGTCTATATCGACAAGAGTTAAGCATTCAGTGGATGGAAAACAGGATGGATTTAATTGCAACAATAAAAGAAAACTTTTTTAAGTTTCAAATGTAATATTAACATGTTTCAAATTTATTTCAAATGAAGAATTTATATAGTCTAGACTCTAGAGAATTAAATTCACTGAAATAGCTGTTTCATACAGCAAGTGAAAGGATCTGGTTACATCTCTCATACAATTCACAACATTTTGAGTAGATGAGTAATTTTGAAACGCGAGGAACTATTATAACGCGTTTTGAAGCTACAATGCACAGAGCACTGGCGGAAATTATTGCGTGAAACCGAAGATAGGACTACGCATATTAGAGGTATATATCCAACAATGGACTATTGTATGCTACTCATAAATTTGACGCAACTAATAAGTTTGTTAACGTCGAATTGATCGATATTGTTAAAATATCATAACAATAATTTAGAGTTGAAATGAAAACACTAAGAGAAGTAACAACAGTATATTACATTGTAAATGTATTTATTTTTATTATATTTGACTTTTGATTATAAACTACTAGCTAGAGACGAATACTTTGTCAAGAATGGCATAATATTTGTCTGTAGCATGAATAGCCGGCCTGGCTCGCCCGGGGAAGTACAACACTCAGAAAACCGGCGTCTGAGTGGTAGCTTAACTACCGCGCTGGGTACGGTAAGCGGCTGAGTTCTGGAGATCCAACAACTCCCCCGTTCCTCTCCTCCCCTCCCATTCCCACTCTCATAATGATACTTTCCTTAAAGGTCGGCAACGCTTCCGCACTGCCTATGGCGCTGCGGATCGCGCTGCGTTGATTGCTTTCCATCAGACGTCTGCTCGTTTGCCTTCCTATCACATAAAAAAAACTGACGGGGGTTAAGCATGGCGGATACTTCATTGACAAGAGCATAGCTCTAAAATAGAATAAGAAGAAAGAGTTAATTAAAAGGTTAAAACGACCTAATTCAGATTCGAAATTAGTTCAGAGGGAAATTCCCGTTTTAAGAGTCAACCGCTACGTATTCAATTCCAGTATCCGGATAAATATATTTTTGGCCTACTGATAGTTATCTATAGGCCATAAATATATTCCGAGTCAAGATATTTCGTTAATCTGCTTTAATCAAGCGCTAAGAAGTAGATTGTATAAAAAAAGTTACTTTTATAAAAAAAAGTTACTAGTTAGGGCTGTAAAAAAAAGTTTAATAAACAACAGTGCAAATCGCAATATTCATTCTTACCTTACAGATAAATGTCTTACAAGCAAGTGCTTAGTTATAATGGTTAACAAGAATTCTATAATAGTAATATAAAAAAGTTGCAAGTTTAAAAAAAATAATAGCCAGACATTGTTATCTGTTAATATCATTTAATCTATAAGATCGAAACAGCAGAGATACAAATGGATAGTCTCAAGCCGGGGGCAAATTACTAGACATATCGAGTAACGAAGCTACATATTTTTTTTATAGAGCATTGTTCATTATACTCATAATCGTGTGCTAATAGGTACATGTATCATAGGGTTGACAAATTTTTTTTACAATATATTTTAAAAATATAATTTCTAAAATTTTAGAAAAAATACACAGATCATCATCACCATTAGACGGTAGTCCATTGCTGAACATGCACTAGACCTAATACACATCATCTAGCTCGAATCTCGCCTAAATACAACCAGTTTTCGCTAACTATGCTATGCAAATCGTAGCTCCATCTAGCTGAAGTTGTTCTATACTACAATTACTAAAAGGCGGTCTCCAATCTATCAATCGTATTCTAATCCAATGATTGTCGGTCCTCCGACAATCGTTCAATTACAAGGCAACCGATTGCAATTTCAGTTTTTTTATGGGATAGGGAGGCATACGAGTAAGCGTGTCGCGTGAAAGAAAGCAATGAACGCCATCGACTTCCGCAACATCATTAGTAAAACTGATACGTAGCCAGCGTTTGAGAGAGTAGGTTTATTTTTTAAATTTCGGCTCAGAAATACCGCTGAAGGTAGCTTTTTACATAGAGGGCACCACCCGTGGAATGAATTAAATAAAATATACCTAAACAAAAATAAATTTCCACATTCCATTGAAAATATAAAAACCATTGCAGGCCATTTTGGTGTGAAACCAGAGTTGTTGCGAATTACGTGTCAATTTTTCATATTTATTAACAATTATCACAGGTAGTGTTGCAAGTATTCTTTATACATCATTAATCTGGATGTAGGGTGAAAATATTTACATTTTTAATTTTAATTGTTTATTAGTACATAATTTTATTCGGGATAAAATGTCTGTGTGGCGATTTCTTCAGTAATTATTTTAATGGTGACAGTGACTTGAGAGATTGCGGTCATTAAAACCATTTATTACAAGAAATATTAATATATTTTTTTAAAAATAAAAATTATGAAATTAAATAATGGCATAAGTCGTGCTATTAAATAAGAAGCCAACTGCCAACCCTGAGATCACGTCACCGGGCAAAAGAGCGCGTCGAAATCAAACGAACATTCGTGCATATTGTTATGTAATAACTGTTAATGACCTCGTAGATTGTCGATCTGTACGTCGTTCTGTACAGAATAACTATGAGGTAGATTATATCTCGGCGTAATCAATAAATCTTTTGAATTCTACTTGGTATGTAGGTAAGCGAGGCTACTTTAGAGACTTTTTTTTCAAATTTGTTTACAATTGACTTTTGTACATTTTTACACGTATATAAGGGTGAATATTTTATGTAGTATTGTCATGTGACGGACTATTTGACTTAGTGTGGTAGCGGTTTCGATCAGGATTAATATACGTATTGCCTCTGCAAGCATTTTCCTTGGACAAGCGTGATGGGTTAATGTCCATTTTACCAGAAATGGGAACGCCTGTAATAAAAAGCACGTTACGAGCCTTTTATTACGAGTCTTATATAGTAACGAGTTTTTTTGCCTACAATTATCAAAGTTTAGAATTTTTTGTCAGCAGAATGAATATTATATAACCATATACCAAAATATTGTAAAATTTTGAATGCCTTCTACAATAACCTGGAGAAGTAACATAACTGCAGGATAGCAACTTATGTGCATTTAGTAGTTTCGGTAATGGGTTTCATCCGGAGAACGTTGAGATAATGGGTGTCCGACCTGTATCCTAAATAAGGTCGAATAATCTTTGTTCTTCTCCTCTTCTTTCTTCTCCGACTATTTTCTCTTATGTCCACCTCCACATTTCATTATCATAAGGTTTTCCAAGAACAGGCAACGCAGATGTCCTTAGCAGCGGTGATTAATTGACACCGAGTGTACCGCTTAAACATTCCGCCTATCACTTGTATAAAATAAAATTTTCACACATGTGTTGCACACACAGTGAAGAAAATGTAGATGCCTGTGGCATTTAAAATTTCTTCACATCTATTGATTAATTACTCAAACATTTGATCAATTATTTGCAAATATTTAATTACATATGAAATGAAATTTGTAATAGTTGATGTTGAGTAGTAGATGTTTTGTAACTCTTAGTGCAGTCAGTCGATTAATATTACGTATTTATAATAGAAACTTTAATGCCTACATTTTTATATTAAATTAGTGGATATTAAAAATAATCATGGGATATTTTAGATGTAATACTGAACATTTTAATTCCTCCAGAAGTGGAAAGGCCCGTGCCCAGCACTGGGGTATATATGGGCTGTTAAAAGAACCATTTAAGCGTGAACTTTAGAAAATAACTTTAACAATCGGAACCGATTGGGTCAGCGGCGGGGCCCTCCGCCCGCGGAATCAATGGTCGCGGGTTCGATTCCCGCATCGGAATAAATATTTATATGAATTAATAAAGGTTTATTCCGAGTCTGGTAACTCCCCTAATCCGCATTTTCTTTCCTGCCCCTTCCTTTCTTCTCTATCTTTTCTCTCCCTCTCCGCCAATCCACGGTCTGCCGTGCCAATAGATGCGTAGTTAGGGGCGAGCCTAGTCGCAAACATGCCGATCGTCCCGGGATCGGGCTCCCCTGGGTACAATGGTGCCTTACCTCAGCATGCAGGGTTCTGCAGGGGCTGACCTCCATCCTCCCTTGCGGCTCGTGGGATTCACTAAGACGAATTTACTATACCTAATTTGTCGAAAATGACGGCGACGTGGTTCGCCACCCGCCACGTCCTGATTCTCACGAGGGCGAAAAGCGACCAATAACGAGCCGTTTCGCTGCGATGAATGGCAGCGGATGGAGTTCTGTAGTCTCTGTCAACCCCTGCGGGGGATAGGCGTGAATATATAAAAAAAAATCGGAATATTTCTCTCTATGAAGAATATTAAAAAAAATGTGCCGTTCTTGCGTTAGAATCTACAGCTTTCTTGTTTAATTACAATATTAAACCAATAAATTAAATCATATTTCATCTAAAAACATATATATAACTAACTAGTTTGATTATAAGGAGACAGTAACAAACAAGCAAACTAAGTTACATGTTATGTAAGTATATTTATATAATGCCACTGGCGTTCAATGCCATCACGACTGGCTTATTGTATTCAATTGGCACTAATCTGCGTGATGAATACGATGTCGAATGAATAGATCAAAAGACTTTATACTGTGGACTAGTCAATAAAGGTCACCTTGGCACTATAGTTAAGATTCATTCAAGTCTTTTCACATACATACATACATACATATACATACATGCATATTGTCACATCTGTTTCCTGTAAAGACCACAGATCTCCATCCGCTACGATCCCGGCACAAATTCCTTGTTTCATCCACACTCATCCATCCTTCCTTTCACATTTATCGTAGCTCGACATCATCAACGGCTCTCCGTTAGTGGCTTGTCGCCCTCTTCAAGTCTTTGCATTGGTTTAATATGCTTCCTCTCCCATCATTTATTTACATGCATTTACAGTGACAGTGGAGATTTCTATGGGTAGCGGTGATTATTTACTATAAGGTGAACCGCTTACTCGTTTACTACCATTTTCCACAGCTGAACATAAGGGCCAAGGCGCACCTCCTAGCTCGATCTTCAGCTAACGCATCCAGTCTCTGCCAGCTGCCCTGCGCAGTTCATCGCTCCATCTAGCCGGAGTACGTCCTAAGTGTAAACTTACCGTGACTCCAAGACATGTGATGTAAACATGTTAACATAAACGATTAATTTATGTTATAAAATAATATTAATTAATCTCATTATACAAGGTTACGAAAATATCATTTCAAATTATTACGTTGAAGGTATAAAATACATAAGAATTACGCAACACGCGTCCCAGAATTTTTCGAATATGAATTATAATATGTTAGGTAACAAGCAAACAATAAATTACAACAGTTGGAAGTTTTGAAACCTTTAAAAATTGCATGCATAACACACATTTGAATAATGATATTTGTCCATTGGCGGTGCTATTTATCGATAAGTACACAAGTCTAATGATAATTGATAAATGATAATCATTTTAAAGAAATGGAGATGACACAATAAAAAAATACGAAGTTTTATTATTCACATAAAAGTATAAAATGAAGACATAACAGATTACCCGGTGAATAAATTGTAACCTTTAAAGCGCTATTAAAAATCTAGAACAATCCAATTTCTGTGACTGAAATATTTCACGGCGTTGATAATGAAGTTTCATATAGAGACCGGGTCTTGGAAAATCTCATTGAGGACGGATAGATCCTTGCTTCATTTGGCTAGGAAGTGTGAGACACTTCCTAAGCGAATGAAGCAATATATAATAAGGTTTACTAAGAAGTAGTCCACACTTCATTACTCGGCTGCTATAACGGTTGTTCGTTCTTCGACAAACGTAATCAAAACGTAAAAATAATAAATATAATTTATAAATTCGTAAAAAAAGGGATTATTGTCACTTGGTAAAAAACATATATTGTAAATTTCATGGAACCTATCTAAGGTTAATTAGAAGTATGGTCAACTTGATGGTAAGCAGCCGCTCCTGAACACTCACAATACTAAAGGCACTGCGAAAGCGTTTTCTATTTACGGTAAGATTGTTAAAAATATACTTTCTTCTCGTTCTATTAAATCCATCTTAGATTTAATAGGACGGGTAAAAGAAAGAAGTAAAGGAAAGAAAAGTAAGTTAATAGAATACACCAATTAAATTTTATATTACTCAAGACGTCGCTGTGTTGCACCAAACTAAACGAACAAGTCAAAATTAATAAATTTATTTCATCACATGAGATCCGCAATGTTTTAAATATTTACCATACTTGCATATTTAATGTTGAATAGAATGATATGTAAACTACCGCCATCTTTAATGTGTAAAATATTATAACAGTTGCATTTTTACGAGACGTCACCAACATAAAGTATCGTCGCATACACATAAATAGAACTAGACTCCTTATCGCCTTTGGTTTGCACTTTAATAAGTGTAACCAACTAGATTTCTATAAAGAACAGGAGATTCTAGTTTAGAACTCGATCAATTTGTAATGTACAACTTCTGTAAGAATCGGAACATATGAACATAGACGTTAAAATGTATACCATTTTCTTTTGTATTTCATCTGTATACGTACGAAATTCCTTTGCACTGAGCTGTCAGATGGTGGACCGGTTATTCTTTTTTAGTTATTTCCATGCATGACTAAAACAGCGTTTGACCTTACATACATGATACAAACCAACAGGTGCATTTTTAATTAATGCACAGTCCCAGGGAGAAAATCCACGCGTCGTAATTGCCGTCGGAAACGCAATAGAAGATCATGAGAGTAAACCTCATATTTTTATTGTTTTTTGTAATCAATTTCATATTTCATCACCATTGCACATAAAAATACTTAAGTATCTATGTACTAAATTTACTATTTTGCAAACTGCTATGGTAATTGTGGATGTGTAGCTTAAAATTTAATAGTGCGGCTTTGGAGAGACTTGTATCTGTTGAATGTCACGGGCCTCAGTGAAAGCACACAGTATCAAATCGAAGAGAAAAAAAATAAAAATGGCGAAGGTTTCGCTTTAGGAGCCAAATGTCGTGGATGTGATTCCACATCAAGATAAAAATTTGTATGGTCTACATTTTACATCCGAGTATCGATTCGTACAATTTGTGTATTTATAATATAATAGGAGCAACAACCAGTGAATCTTATCAATAAAGAGAAAATAAAAAGGACACGTTAAAAATTCTGCTATAAATTTGCAATGAAACGCATAAGTTTATTCCAACCAATCAACATGTACGTACGTATCTATAGCTTTTGTAAATAGACTCCCGAGTTCCAATATCCCAAACATTCGACACCGAATCCACTGACCTCTTTATTACGCCAAGCGGACAATTTCGTCACGACTTTCCCAATCGGAGACACACTCCCAAAGCCAATATTAACACGGGAGTTGGGCGTCCGGTCACGATCGTACGATGTGCTTACACAACGTCGTTATTGCATATTGATAATGCGCCACTAGACCTTGGACCACTGCCGGCACTAAGGGAATTATAAATAAAACTTAGTGGATGTGTAAAAATCAGGGAATGCGTTTTGGATTCATATTTAAGAAATAAAACCATACGACGAACACGTGGGTCGCCTGATACGTGCGTGACATATGATATTGTAATTAATTATTACCATTTATGGAAATTTGCCGATGAAAATACATTGCATTTATTTGAGATAATTTAGAGAAATGTAGAGGATAACTGCATCAATAAATATTTATTTATTTATTTTTATTTAAACTTTTGCACAAAGTGCACAATAGGCGAATGGCTTAATACCATCGGGTATTCTCTACCAGTCAACCTGCGGGCAGAACTCAGAAATAAATAGTTGAAAACGTTATATAACATTATTTGTATTATAGTGAAGATTTTTAAGAAAGGCCAGGTCAAGAGTACTCTCAACCGGCGGGCTTGCATGAGGAGAATAATGAGTGTGGAGGAAGCAAGGGAAGTATGCCGAGATCATAGCGGATGGAGATCTGTGGTCTCTGCCTACTCCTACGGGAGACAGGCGTGACGATTGTATGTATGTATGTATGAAAGATATAGTCGGACTTTTTAAGTTAGGGACAGATCAGAAGGATGGTGAATAAAGCTACATGCCAATGATTGGTAGGAAACGGATCACAATGCATAGCAATAGGGATTGTGTATTAGAGACTACGTACGTTAGCTTTACTGGTCATTATAAATAGATAGAGCCAAAGGGTAAAACATTTGGAAAAGTTGAAAGAAACTGGCCGCTACAAAGACATGCAAGGTGTTTTAAAATTAAAACAAACAAGTGCCACAGCGGAAGGCGTTAAAATATAAATGATTAGTCCGTTTATTCTAACTGAAAGATGAAACACACAACTTTGTAGCAAACATTTCTGTTTTATATTTCGAACTATTTAAAGTCAACACATTGTTACAAAGCGATTAATTTCACCGTCGACCAAGAACATCTTCTATACTCAAGGTTCTGCAGATGTATTGCTTGTCTTAGCGTAAGAAATGTGAATAATGGGAGGGGAAAAATAATTTAATTGATAAGGGACAAGGAAGTTATGGAAGGGGAAGAAAGAAATCAAGGAGTTGGGCCGTCGGCTCTCATAAATCTCCGTTCGAAGGGCGGTAACACCGAAGAATGCTAGCACTCATTGCTGATATTTTGTAAAGGTGGGTACTTCCTTGGTCGAGCCAGTTCATTCATGGATGGCTCTAACACTGCTAAATGATTACAAAGATTATAATGAAATAGAGTTCTCGGTATATAATGAAGTTTAAAAATAAAACTTATGTGCTATTAGCAAAAAAGAAGCAAACTAACTAATCAGAGACTTCGAAGAAAAACAAAAAATATGTAATACTGCAAGTAGCGTAAGATAAAGTCAGGCAATTCATTATAATCTCATACTTTAATGAGCGTACATCTGCTGGAACTTAAAACGGATACAATTATCGCTTGGAAATTGACCGAACGTCTGCGTGTAATGTTCAAACATATATCTAGCACATGACTATATCGAGTAGTAATGGCTCTCTCGGGAACGCGTTCGCCTTTCAGACAGCGGTCTGCGTGCTCGATTCGCACTGGGACAGTGTTGCCAGCTATGTTTCAAATTAAGCCTACTTATTAAATCTTTTGTTATGTATTAACTGGTGAGGAATATTTTTACTATGTGTATATCTGTAAATAATTTATTTTCATCATCATCATGGTCAGGCTACTACATTCCACTGGTGTGCTTAGGCTTCTCCCTATCTTTGGCTACATGCATTAAATCTCTGCCAGCTCCACGAATGGGCTGGCTAGTCAGGGAGCGTTCTGGGACGCGGTCTCCCTTCTGGCACTCATCTACTCATCAACATCAACTAACGGTTGTTCGTTCACTTGTAGTCTTTTCCAGACCATTTGAAACTTTAAGTAAATGTAGTCTGCGATAAACCTCGGTAGGGTGGATCTATGCAGGGCGGTAGACGGCTACAGAACGAGGTAGGTAACGCATCTCGAGGGACGATATGAATATTAATCCATTCCTAACACATACTTATAGATATGTAATCAGTGAAAAATATACTCAGGAATATCAATAGGCTAAAAGAAATATAAATGTCACTCATTTCGAAATATTAATCATTAATATGAAATAAATAATAATAATAATAATATGTATCTTTATTTTTAAAATGTTTACATATGTTATAGGACGACTAGATCCAACACTAGGATTCTTTGTGTTGTGGGAAACTAGGCTGTTCCCTTCGTAAATAATATATAAGTGTTATAACATAAATATCAAAATAGTAGACAAAGAAAAAAATAGATTAAACAGTATTGATAATAAAAAATGGATTTAGTAAGATAATAAATTATTAATGATTTGATCTGTGTGTGTGTGTCTGTAAAGATTCTGTGGTATGTTCTTATATTTTCTATATTACGCGAGACATTGTTAATTTTATATGAACATTGAAATATCTCAAAGTTCCAGCACTTAATACTCCGTAATTAATAACGATAATGCAGTTAAAACCATAAGTAAAACGAGCAACAACACAATGGAATTAGTAGTAAATATTCATAATGCATTCGTTAAACACGACGTGAACATAGAGATAGTTGACGTTACAGAAGTAACGTATGCAAGAGGAACAGAAGCCTTGAATTAGATGGAACATAAAGTCTTATCAGCATTAAGCGCAATTTGTAAGGGAACATTGCATTCTCCTGATGCATGCACTAGATATACAAAAACACGACCACTATGTTCATTTTCATATTGTGAAGTGGAAACAAACAAAGATATTAAGGAATGCAAGTGAGCATCGTTTTTGTCAATCAATGGAATGTTTTATTAATACTAGGGATAATATCTATAATAATTAATCAAAAGCGTGGTAATTTATCAACGAACGGGTTCGTCGATAACCGTTCGTACATTACCACCATTAGACCCCGTAGGCTGCTAATGGTGACTGTCATCACTAAACTAATGCCTTTTATTGACGTAAAACAAAACTTACATTTATTTGTTCTATCACAACAGAATCAGGGGTTACCCTGCGGAAAACAATGATTAAAATAGAAATTCAACAATTTTATATACATGAAAACAAATCGAGTGATCTTACAGGTTGTGTTTCATAGTTATAGTAGTTGAAACGAAAAAAAGACCATTGATTGATTAATCTAAATCATATTCTAAAAATGTTCTTATTAGCTAATCTAATTAAGACAAATAGGTATAAAGTTATTTATATCATATTTTCACTAATGGTACAGAGTGTTGGTTACGTTTTATTTTACCTTCTTTTAAGAGTGCCTCTCCGACTTGCGAAGGTTGGCAGCCAATTCAGCGCTTCCTCCTCCTTCGAGAGGTGCAGCAGTTCTGAAGCACTCGCTATCTCGGTCTACTCCCTGATATTACGTAGCCAAGACGTTGTTTTTCGACCAACTTGTCTTTAGCCCGCGATTTTTCTCATCATGATCAGTTGTAGCAACTTGTACCTGTTATGTCTCATGACCTGACCCAGTCATGAGACATGATATGACCCAGGTAAGCAACTTTTATTTTATACATGAAGTTTTATAGTCGTATGTACATAAAAGTACTACAACGTACACAAGGATGCTGGACGTGCCAATAAATTAGTCACTTATTTCCGCGTTTATTCCTTTATATTCCATTGATTTGAAATAAACCAAGAAAAGTATCTGATTTCATAGAGTGAATCGCGATTTGTGTATTTTAATATAATTACAGTACAAATGAATATTATCTTACAAATCACGTTTACAGGTACGAATAAAATAAATTACATGTGCTATCAAACGAACCTCAAATAGGTTTATAAAGCCGCAATAAAACCTTTAACCAGCCAAACGTGAAGATAAAACGGAATTATCTATTTAATGTACTGTATGGTACGCTTCACAATCCTTTTTTGTATCCCTAGTAGAACACAATGAGCAATCGATTGGTATGTTCCACTATATCTGCATAAAAACAAATCTTTGACTTGTAACAAAATTAATCTTTCTGTTTGATCGCATAGAAGAGAAAAAATAAGACGAACGTCTCTCAACAAGAAATAGGTACGCGTCACGAGAACATTCTATTTTTGCAACAAATTGTTCGTGACCTCAATGCTAAATGAACCCGAGATGATTTTATTGTTCGGGACAAGTGCACAGGCAATTGATAAATAGAGCATTCGTGTGTTCGAATATTTATTTTACTTCACTGCATGTTTGAAGTGATCCAGTCGGCAAAGAGTTTGCCGTGAAGGGGGATTGTATATAGTTAGTATATTCTGAAAAGCAAGCAAGTGTATTTACACTTGCTGGTACATTGACAACATTGTATGCGTGAAGCGGAAGCATTGTGCTTTTAGAGAGGTTAATGGTGGTGGTATTTTAGTGGTAAGTTTAAATAAACTTACCACTAAAAATCACCACAACTGACCTCTCTAAAAGCGCAATGCTTCCGCTTCACGCATACAATGTTGTCAGCCGCTCCGCACAGATAGTGCCAAGACACGATCTTCAATCCAGCACTCATCTACATTAACGATTGCCGGTCACAATATTAACAATTATAAAACTCGGTGATTTTTTTTATTATCTTGTTCAACGTACCGGAGTTATTGTTATTATGAAATTCCGCGGGTTTTGTTTTAAATTTCTTTGTCGGTCCAAATGTAAACGTTATGGTAAATAGAAATAAACTGAAAGATATAAACGTAACAGTTATTAGCAATAAGAAAATTACGGCCAAACACAGTTTAAAAACTATGAAGATATAAATTAATTAAGTCTTAAAGATGAAACTACCATTTTAGAGAGATAAGTTTATAGCGAACCAGAAAAACTTGTAAATTGTGTAAACAAGTTTCCTCTAACAGCTCTAGGAAAACTAATTAAGGAAAGTGAAAGTGAATAATATCCTCAAGAAGTTTTTATAAGGGTAATTCTATTACGGCTTAGATAGTTTATAAACCTTTTTAAGATATCTTTATGTGTAGAATGCCGCGTTATTCCATTATTGGATTATCCGCTGTAAAAGCAACCATTCTTTTCATTTCCACCACCTGGATTGTTGCTGATAGTTCACCACCTGTTGAATGATTTATCACTTCGATATGAGCTACAGAAGAAGGGAGTGTATATGTCATTAAAGGCTGGCAACGCATTTTTGACTCTTCTGTCGATGCCGTTGTCTATTGGCGGCCGTGATAACATACCATTATGTGACATACATGCTCGCATTCTTGTTCTGGTAAAATAATGTAAAAGGTCTAGTAATGAGACCGAAGAAGCGAAAATAATATTGTATATATATATAATTATACACTGATGTTCCTTATGTAAATCATTTTTCCTAACAAAAACATTAAATAATCGAGTTGGAATAAGTGTTACGAAATTTAGTAATACTAAAGTATTGCTTGTCTTCTTTAAAAACTGTAAACAAAATAAATATTACGAGTCACGTACAAATAAAAAAAAAACCTTTGTGAAATGGATGTCGAAGCCCAATTCAAAGGTCGATCCTTGACCCGAACAGCAAGAACGGCTTATCATAAATAACGAGCGTCTTTAAAGTTTTTTCCATCATTCCATTTAACGACACAAAAGCACGAGGCGATCAGTCAAGTCATTACAGAACGGGAAGTTTCATTACACAACGTACGGCGTTTGGGCCAACCGTGTAATTTGTACCTTCAATAATTAGGAGGCGAACAGCGAAAAAAAATATGACATATGTACACATATACTCATCAAGAGCTTAAAGAACGTGTGTATACATTTTACACTTAACTCGAATTTTTAGCTTAATGTTTATTATGATTGTTACTTTTGTTGTTTGTATTGTGCCTTGAAGAAACAAGACATCTATCTATCTACATTGAAATATTTACTACTGATAACCTTGCAAAAGTTTTTCCTACGTTACCAGTAGTAAAGATCATAAATTGTTGTCAAGATTTTTAAAAAAGTTTAAATGTTGGAAACATACTAGTGTAGTTTTTTGTCGATACCCAGAACGTCAAACAAATATTAATATAGATGGCCTTTTCCAATTTTTTAAAGCTCTATATTCTGACTGTTGTATTATTATGTAGAGATATTATTATGCCAATGTCAACATGCTATGCCATGTCACATGCCATTTCACATGTCCACCATATTTGGTGGAGAGGATGGATGAAAGACATCCCGAGATCGAGCAGATGTGTGGTCTTTGCCTACCAACTTTCAATACCGAATTCATATCGTTTTTTTACCTTTTTAGAGAATTACAATGATTATTACCAAAGCATTAGTCCAAGTAAATGATTTTACCGATTCAAGTTTGAATTAACTATACTTAACACCGGTAATTTTCCTTCAGATTCCACGAGTTGATGCATCATTAAGGCGCCGTTTGCACCCAAGGCTGTATCATTTAACCTCACATTGCGTACGAGTCGGTAAGTTACGAACCTTGACTTCGCGATGAACAAACACCTACTTATGGCGAATACATAAAATTTCAATATGTTTTTAATTACCCGCAATAAACTGTGCCATTTGAAGCAACATAAAATACCTTTACTTTTTAATTGGATAATGAATGCACATTTTTTTAAATATCATAGCATGCATATTATGATTTGCGGATACGGAGTATTTTTCCATAATACCACACTTTTCAAGTAGCTTTCACTATTATCCACTGTGAAGAAATATCTATTAGCTGAACGATTACCTGGAAGAAATATCTATTAGCTACAAGACGGCCCTATGTAAACACATAATATTTCAATTCATTTTTGTATCACTTTTATTCCGGTTTTGTTGTTGTATAAGTAATGATAAAGAATAATTTTATGGATGATTTTTTTTTCATAGTCCATATATGTCCCACTGCTGAGCACGGGCCTCCCCATTTCTGGAGGGACGGAGTTTAACCCACCGCGCTTGTCTACAGATTGGCGGGGTTACCAGACTCAGAATAAATATCTGTAGGCCATACATATATTTATTCCGACGCGGGGCCGCACCATTGTCCAACCCGCGACCATTGACTCCACGGGTGGGGGTCGCGCCACTGAGCCAATTCGTCGTCTGGTATGGATGATTAATTGTTTTTAAATCGTCAATTATTTAGAATGGTTTGATTTCTTATAATGTTCGTCTTCTTTCAGATAATAAATATTTAACAGTTCTTAATGAAGTTATTTTGTTGAAAAAATTCGGTAAAGTAAATAAAATGAAGAAATTATTGAACTTAGACGCGAAACACGTCTCACAACTTGCATTCATTTGGCGGATCTCGATCATAACAATTATGCAGTTTAAAAATTTATGCACCAGCTGTTGCCAAAAACTTGTAGAGTCAACCCGTTTGTAAACAGAATGAAATTTATGTGCAATTCAATATCGCGTTTGTCATCGACAACTGCAATGTTTTAAAATGTGCCAAAAAATATCAGAGCAAGTATTTTGACGCTAATATTTGAATGATAATCTCTAATATTGCAACAAAAGAAACTAAATTTAACACATAATAAAGGAAAAGAACCACAGTTACCGAAATAGCTCTACGAGTTAGCTAACTAAATTGATAACGGGCTGGTCCTGTACGTCGGAATATCGAAAACCGGTGGAGAAGACGAGTATTAGATTAGAAACCGTCTCTTGAAATATAGTTTGGCATGACCCCGGATAGATATAGGGATGATCTGCGTAAGACAGTTGATAGGGACTGGTTGCGGGTAACTAATGATTGTTAGTTCGTCCTGCCTTAAAAGAGATCTTAGTTCAGTAATTGACTGCATTATGAATATGATGATGATGAAAGTAAACATAAAGAAGAAATAAAAAATAAATTAAATCCCTTGTATTGTTGCATTGTAGAGGATTGTGTAGTAGATTGTGAACCTAGACTGTAGGCTGCATTCATTAAGTGTATCTCAAGACTAATGATATATATGATAATGATGAGATAATAGGCCGCCTTAAGGCCGCCATTGGTGAGTCATCGAAGTCTCGTAAGGCGAGCACCGATTTCTTTGAATTCAAAGTCGAAAATTTCTCGACTCTGGCCACCAAGAGTTCAATGTTTTTACATCAAACTTCACAAATATGATGCCCTCAGCAGTAGCTTCCTTTGGCTTGTAGGTTCCCGTATGGGAACATTCCATGCCCTACGGGGCCGTCCCCGTAAATCCACCTCACCCGTTTCCGTAAACGGGTGAGGTGGATTTCTGGGGAAATGGAAATTAACCCATCACACTTGTTCAAGGATTGGTGTGCAATTTTCGGCAGGTTAAATAGAAGAATGTAAAAAGACATATTAAAATCATTAAATCAATTCGGTTTTCAAGATCGTAAACTTATCGAAAACTTAATTTACATAAAGATTTATACTCAAAACAATAAAAAAGTAGCTCAAATCAATGGACAACGATTAAAATTTTCTCACAGACAAGTCTAAACCTGTTGTTACTATACATAGGTGTAATAGCCTATCACTCCCATATAAACACGCTGGAATTGTCCTATCCATATAAATAAGGTTTTATTGCGATAGAGTTCCGCTTCTATCGACACCATTATAACGAATAAAAATTATGGGTAAAAAGCTATATTTATTTATATTCAAAAAATCTCTAATAAATGATTTAGTAGGACTTTTCCTGCCAACTTACATCAGTGACGTTGTGTTTTTATTTCATTTTCATATTCTTATATTTAATTATATTTTTTATTATATTTATTATAAATATTTTTATTTATTTATTATAAATTATATTTTTTAATTGTGGTGGCGTATTATACAATATAGTTCGATTAAGGGTTATAAGTTAAATGATATGAAATAAATGCAAGTATCGTGACTTTTTAAGTTGACTGAAAAAGTCAACTTAAAAAGTAAGTAGGTTATTGAAAGAGACATTATCGAAAGTATACTATCTACTTGTAGACATATGTAAGTCTCTCAGAAGACGCGTTACATAGCCGGCTAGCCATTGCCAGATACCCTGGATGAATCTTTGTTCCATCTGATTATGTCCTACATAAAGTTTGCCAAATAGCAGTCTCCACGCTAGCATTCGTCTGCTCCAACTATTTAATTTAATAAAATGATTATTGACAAATGACATGTATTTTTTTATATTCATATTATGCTGAATAAATAAATAATTTAAATTAATTCAAAAAAATCTAAAACAAATTATACAGACACCTTGTTTACCCGTGACATTGGCGAAGCTCTATCAAATTTGAAATATCGTTAGCATATTCGTTTCCACGTCAACGCTGTATTACTCTCTTTGCATATCGTTCGCAATAGATACAAGTCTAGACCTGAACCGGTCACAATTAATTTCACTATGGTAATCGAACGGGTATTTATAAAACGGATAAGCAAATATCATTGAAATTTATATTCCATCATATGTTTGTTTTTGCAAAAGTCGTATGATAAAAAAACGGGAATTTAACTGCTTATGGTAATAATGCTCTTGCAAATAACGCTATTCTTATCTTATAGCATATAATTAATAAGAGCATATAATTAATAAGAGCATATGATTAATAAGAGCATATAATTAATAAGAGCATATAATTAATAAGAATAAAATCTTTAAAGAGCCTTAGTAAGAATCCTCGCCCAAATTAAGGAAATGAAATAAAAATGCTTGTGGAATATAGACTAAAGCGTGAAAAGATTTTTTAGCACCATCTTAAGTATTTATCCTGATATCACTATTTTTCAGCACTAACCTATGACAATTTATGCTTTTAGGGTGTTTGTACCATCACCATACTGTCACTGAAGGCTCGTCTGTCAATTATTCACCACATGCGGGTGAGATTGACAATTTAGAGAAGATTATGTCGGGCCCCATGGCATATAAAACCATAACAGTATCGTAATTCGGTGAATTTAATCCGTTATTGCATCGGAATAAATATTTATATGGATTTATAAATGTTTATTCCGAGTCTGATAACCCCCCCAATCCGTATTTCCTTTCCTGCCCCTTCCTTTCTTCTCTATCCTTTCCCTTCCTCTCCGCCAATCCACGTTCTGCCGTGCCAATGGATGCGTGGCTAGTCGCAAACGTGCCGATCGTCCCGGGGTCGGGCTCTTCCGGGGACTATGGTGCCTTACCTCAGCATGCAGGGCTCTGCTGGGGCTGACCTCCATCCTCCCTTGCGGCTCGTGGGATTCACTAAGACGAATTTAATATACCTAATTTGTCGAAAATGACGGCGACGTGGTTCGCCACCCGTCACGTCCTTACGAGGACGAAAAGCGACTAATGACGAGCCGTTCCGCTGCGATGAATGGCAGCGGATGGAGCTCTGTGGTCTCTGCCAACTGCCCTGCGGGGGATAGGCGTGAATATATAAAAAAAATAAATATTAATCCGTTAAATTTTACACCACTATCATAACCCATTTTAAAAACCCAGTAATTTAAAGTACCAGTAATGTAAAATTCGTAGTTTAATTTTCTGAGCCAGCACCTAATTTGCATAATACAACTCGATAGAAAGTTTCTTTCTTTCGCCTTAAAGTTCACGAACTACACTATTGTTAAGACGAAAGTTAACTTCCGGATTCAAACTTGGGATAATTTGTAACGAGGGTAGATGTGTCACTTGGAAAATTCGCGGTATGCATAAGACGGTCGTCTTAAATTTGATATAAGGGACGGGAAAATTAGACGAGTTCTAGGGACTTAAACTCAGTTTTGAATATTTTATTATCGTATCATCTTCAAATTCTCGTACGTATATTTGAAGTGGATATAGCTTAATTAGGGTTTGTAAATAGGGTTTGTACAATATTAACAATCTACCTCGTAGGTATGTTTTTAAATATATGGACCTATTCAAGTCTTTCTGAACCGATACGACATAGGCCTCTTCAAAAAACAAGCCTACACATACCTAAAACGCCGGCAACGCTTCCGTGACTCCTGCGGTGTCGCGGTAGTCTATGGGCGGCGTTGATTGCTTTCCATCAGGCGGCACTCTTGCTCGTTTGCCCTTCTATCACATAAAAAAGTTTGTTTTTATTTTTTCTAATATAGGATATATATAATACTATTTGAGTAGCAAACAAGAATTCAAGTAATGCCTAAAATACGTAAAATATCACTTGCCATATTTTTGTCTGAATACCTGTTTTGTCGATATCATTAATATATGTAAAATACTTACTTTTTAGTTTTAAATATTGAAATAAGTTGCTATATACTTTTTTATCACTTTTATGGCACTATGACATTTCATGTACTCCGTACTGGTCTATCACATAATTAAATCTTTTTTTAGTCTTATTGTACGAATATGCAGTGTTTTAAATTATTTTGCCAACAATTTATATAAAATATTTGCTTTTTAACAAAAAACCAATTAATAATTGGAATTTTGTTAATAAGTTAAGTGTCTTTATACTATAAAAACCCATATAATCTATAGAGGAAAAATTCTAATCAGATTTTTCCCGCTTACATCAGTAACGTTGTGTTTTTATTTCATTTTCATAATCGTATATTATTGTCAGTTATATTGTTTAATTGTGGTAGCATATTATACAATATAGTTCGATCAAGGCGTATAAGTGAAATGGTATGAAATTAATACGTGTGTCGTGTTTAAGTTGAAATTACAGTTGAGTTTACATAGAACTTTTAGCAAATGTTTGTATATTCAAGTGTATATTTAATGTTGTTATAAAATGATAAATTACACTCCTATTGAAATCTTTATTTTTGTAACTTTGAGTATTACTAAATAATAAAAGAACAAAAGACAGATGAGTAAAAGGTAAAAAACAACGTTTAACAAAGAGTGACATGTAATAAGTAATTTCATAAAAACAAATCATTACAAAGTACACCATAATTACTTAAGTCTCTAGCATACTGTTAAAATGAAAATAGAAATATTGGATCTCTATTTTCATTGGGAATGTCTTATAATTAAAAATTCTGAAACCAATATTAAATTAATAGCAAACTTTTCTGTTCACGTCTTAGTCCGATCAGGTCTTGATAGTTGATCGCAGCCAACTTACCTGTAAAAAAATGATAGATGTGAATAGTTTGAACATTATAAAATAGAGTAAAAGAGATAGGGCGTCTCGAAGACCATGTTTCTCTTAGCCATTAAAGTTGATGTATTAGTTTGTGTAATATTAATTTTATTTTCGGAAATTTGTTAATAATAATATTATAAGCTAATTTCCGAAGATTTGTGAATTATATCTAAGGTACACGCTTAGTTATATAGATTATAAAATCAGAATATAGATGAACTATACAACTGAAGAGACAAGTTGTGTTTGTAGCTCCTTCTAGTATCGTCATTACTTTATTAATGGAGTCAGGCGTTACTTTGCGGAAATCCATCACTATATGGACAGTCAAAAGTTTTACTTAGCTAAGATCCGCGACAAACAAAATGGCGGGTCACTTTTCGGTTGTCTTCCGTAGAGTCTACTATACCTGAAGATGCCTCGTGTTGGGGCGAAACACGTGTCATTTACAAGATGGAAAAGTGATAATGTGTGTTTGGTGTTGTGTATAGTGGTTGGTGGGTGGAGAATTGATGGCCGATTTTCGGTAAGTTTTTTGGTTTAAGTTTCAAATAAATCCACTTAACCCAACGGAAAAAACACACATTATTAATTTTCTGTTATTGTTTTGCTTGTCGCGGATTTTAGCTAAGTAAAACTTGACTGTCCATATCGTCATTACTATTTAATTTATTCATGGACCATAAACAGGAGTTACAAAGATTACATATAATACATTATTCTAATTAATTCATACGACATATTAAAATGAAACCGTAAATAAAGATGGATACAGCATTAACATAGAGTGAAGCCAGACTGGACAAAATTAGAAATTATATCACAACTTTGTGAATTTAATAATAAAGAATATAGTTTATCATTTGTAAGTATACTATACTACATACATACATACAAACATATTGTCACGCCTGTCTCCCGTAGGGGTAGGCAGAGACCACAGATCTCTATCCGCTACGATCCTGGCACACCTTTCTTGCTTCCTCCACACTCATCCATCGTTCCATTCATCGTAGCGAAACGGCTCTCCGTTAGTCGCTTCTCGCCCTCGTGGAAATAAGGACGTGACGGGTGGCGAACCACGTAGCCGTCATTTTTTTATCAATTTGGTTTATTAAAATTCTTCATATTGAATCCCACGAGCCGCAAGGGAGAATGGAGCACAGTGCCGCATGCTGAGGTGAGGCACTATAGTACCGGGGAAGCCCGATTCCGAGACGGTCGGCGCGGCAGACCGTCGATTGTTGGAGAGGAAGGGAAATGGATAGAGAAGAAAGGAGGCAGGGGAAAGGAAAGATGGATTTAGACAGGATGATAGGGATATGATACTACCGCAACGGAAGACAAGGAGTGATACTGTACCTTAATTACCGAACAGGCGGCTAGGCAAAGTATAGGCTATACTATGCTGAATAATACGGGTATATAACAATAAAATTGACAATTTTAAATATATTTTAATATTTGTTTGTATGTTTCATTATAAGAAAATGCAAGGTAATTCAAAGTATATTCATAAGAAAGAACACAGTAATGGGTGTATTGACACGAAGTTTCTTTGCATTCGTATGCAAACAACTTTGATTCTTGGACAACAAACAACAGGTTCTGCAAGGTCTTCGATGTAATACTAAGAGCGACGGGCCTTAACGTTAGTTATTAATTATGATTGGTGAGAATCAACGATTAGAATTTCCACTAGGTATTATATATTCTATTTAGTCTAAGTCATATTGCAATTTATTTGTAATAAAAATAAATCTTTAAATATTTTACGCAGACTCAAGTTTCGAGTCGAAAGATTCGAGTGTGAATGCTCCACAAATCTGTATTCAACAAGCGTGGTGAATTAGTATCTATTCCCCTAGAAATGGGGAGGCCTGTACCTAGAAGTGAGACATGTATGAGCTGTAAAATAAACAGAGCGACAGAGCGTTCCTGTTTTGAGCTAAGTATTGTTAGCTCGTTATGAATTTGTATGATCTATAGGTATTTATTGCAATTCTGATTTTGCCCATGTTGTGTTTTATGATGATCTCAACTGTCAACCTCATCTGCATGCGGTGCATCCTGTTGAACAACGAAGTGACCACCGAAAGATGGCGGTATAAGTATCACGAACTCAGTAGCGATATAGAAATTAGCATACATCGTCAATGTCACATTATTTTTAATAATGGCAGAGCCACGATATCACGAATGCAGGTGAGTGCACCTTTCTCCTACCGTTTTCTTTCTTGTCTTCCTCCCATTCTTCGATTTCCCAATTACATTCTTCTTTCCTACCAATATTCACATCCTTTCTCTAAGATGAGGCAATCTATCTGTTCATGGAGGACACTGATAGTCTTCAACGCCTATCGCAAAACAGTACGGTTAATTTTAATTTTACAGACATATTTATATTTACGAATGATTCGTAGTACACTATAGCTTTTTAAATAAATAAATAATAATTGTTTTAAAAATATAACCACCGTTTTGAATGTCGAGGTAGATAATTCATTTACTGAAGGGTGAAAATCCACAATCAAAAAAGATTTTCATGCTGCAGAAGCGAGCGGCGGTGAGAAATCTCGCTTTTTATAAAAAAGATCTACTTACATCACAATATGGCTTCTCGCTTGACGCTCGTTCGAGACAGGATTTAAACTTTTCTTTTGTGAGCTTAATGATGGCATCGTGATATAAAATCGAACACGGCCATAAAATACAAGTTTGTATAAAAAGTGGGAACAGCGAAGAATACGGAATAAAATAAATTATAGACAGTGTTGAAAAAGTTAAAGACTTAACAAGCTGGCCAGGAGCGCAGTTTATGCTTGAACTGCAAGAATATACGGGCAAAAAATGCTGCAGATATTTCAGAGTTTTTCGATAGTCCGTCAGTTTACCGCCGCTTGTAACCTAAAGATAATAGCTGATAATAAAACTCATGTTCTTGTTCGGCACTTAAACTCATGTATGGAGAATATAAAAAAATTCAAAAATAATAGTTGTTTTATGACCATTGGTATTGAAGACGTATAAATATACAACGATTGAAGTATTATTTAAAAGAGACTGCATTCAGTTTCTGTATTATCAAAAGATGTATGACTATATAAATCAGTTTCTGCGCTCAATGATTGGTCGTCTTGACTAAAACATCGCTATTTTCACTCTGCAGTATATGTGTGTGTTGATAGTATGTATTAAAGTTGTATAAATTACAATTGAATACATATGTACTCATTGTATATGCATTATGCATAATGAAATAAACGTGTCTGTTCGTCTGTCTCTTTGTTAGATTGCTATACTCAATTTTTTTATGGGGTAGGAAGGTAAACGAGTAGGCGTGTCACCTGATGGAAAGCAATCAACGCCACCTATAATGATCCGCTGTGCCATAGGCAGTGCAGAAGCGTTGCCGGCCTTTGAGGAAAGTACCATTATAGGAAGGAAGTGGAGGTTGGGCCTCTGGAAGTCAAGTACTCACCGGACGAAGCGCGATAACTAAGCTACCACTCAAACGCCGGTTTTCTGTGGAAGTGTGGTACTTCCTCGGGCGAGCCGGCCCATTTATGCTACAGACAAAGAATATGCCATTCTTGACAAAGTATTCGTCTGCAGCGTAGCTCTACCACTAGTAAAACTCAATTTTATTCAAAGTACCGTAATCAAAAATTCTATATGATGCTCGAAGTCGCTTCTTACATTTTTATTTACTTTTACTTACTTCTATTATAAAATTTAACACGCAGTCAAAGTCATACGTATTTATAACCTACAAAGTCATCGCTGTTATTTGAAGTGATATCGAACAACAAAGAGCCTAACAGATTTAACAATTGACTAACAATAGGATGCAATCGTGGCTGACCACTAACTGCCAATGTAAATAGTACGGACACTTGTGACGTAAAAGCACTTGTGGTGGTACTCGAATAGGTATTATATAATATCTAAAGAACAAATCTATTATATATATATATATATATATATATATATATATATATATATATATATATATATATATATATATATATATATATATATATATATATATATATATATATATATATATATATATATATATATATATATATATAATAATTTTGGTTCATTTAAAATATATTTTCAATGAACCAAAATAAAAAAAAATCATTCTTTAATGTAAACATCGTCGTTTCATTTGTCAGCCATCAGCCCGTAAATAGTCAAACTACTAGCACCTACCTTTGTAATGTATCAGCACTATGCGGAGCTAGCTACCTTCAGCTTAGGTATTTCCGAACCGATACGACTTTGAATTCAAAAAACAAGCCTTTAATAACTCTACTCTTAAAAGCCGAAAACGCATTTGCAATTTCTAGGGTGTTGCAGATGTCTATCGGCGACGCTGATTACTTTCCATCACGCGACACGCTTGCTCGTTTGCCTTCCTATCCCATAAAAAATAAGGTTCCTCTGGACTCTTTTCTCCAGTCCGGACATTTTTGCTCCACATATCTCTTGTTTTTTCAAAGATAGTCGTATAGTTGCAAATGTGTTAATTCACTGCTACTTTAATACGTCTCCTATTAAATATCACGAGAGGTAGATTCGTGAATATCATGAAGAAACTTAATTATTGTATTAAAGTTATGTGTACAGTAGCAAGAGGAAATGGATGAACTATAGCTTAATATGATACTGAACGCGTTTGGCAAAAAAATAATAATTACTAAATAAAAAAACTGAGGTAAAATAATTATGGGTAAAAATTAACAGCTTAAAGGATGCTGTATCAATAATAGCAGTGAGAAAGAAACAAAGGATGAGAACTTTTATTTATATTTAGCTTGAATAGAGTTATCAAAATTCGTGCCTTCTGCAACAGCATATTGCGAAATTGAGTCTGTAAATGAACATTTCAACATGCAAAAAGCTGTTGCGGAGTCCACAAAGAAAATTAGCATAATATTAGACTTGATTCTTCAAGCGTTCATTAAACCATCAACCCTGTGCGTGTAGTAAGATTTAACGAGTCAATAAGAATAAACAAAATCTCTTATATTTATTCATTCATTACAGCTTATTAATTATTTATGAGCAGTCTATGCCAAACATATTTGAACAATATTATGTCAGAGCTTGTTATGTTAAATTTTAGACGGCGATGTTTAAATGTAGTTTCAAATGCTCATGATTAGAAGGAGCGACGATCTGCGCAACGATCTGAACAATTGTTAGAAACTGCATGCAAATCTGATCGGGCAGAGTGGTACGTCTTGGGGGAAGCCTGTGTCCAGGAGTAGACTGCTGCAGTCAGTTGTTGATAATGACAAGGATGTTTCAACAATGGAAGAAGATAAGACGATATAAGTAAGTGCAAGTTAAAAAGGCAAATTAAAATCGTTGAAGATGATGCATTAGACAAAGACTTTAAAAACAAATATTCAATTTCATCGATTTGTGAAGAAAACAATGACTGAATATAAAATGTATCATTTGGACGTATCTTCCTAACAGTGTTAATTCTTGGCATTTTCAGTTACCAGACACTTTGCAGTAAAAATTAAACATGGTGAAGCAATCTGCTTTTTTGCAGAATATTTATTTTATAACGAAATGGTGATAGAACGTAAAGAAAGGGCCATCAGTGGAAAATCTTTGCAACAAATGAAACAAGGGACCATAAAACATAAATACGCATCAATTCATCGAACTCCGAACTAAAATCACACCCCGTTTCGGATACAACAGCATTAGCGAATCCGAATCGAATTGAGGATCGAACGAGCCGAGACAAATGAAATGGATGCTGTTATGTTTACACTTCCTCCGTACGACGTGAACGAACAAGTGGCGATAACAATCCGACAGGATTAAACCAATCTCATTACGCACGCTTCCAATATCTGTCTACCTACCCATACTAATTTAGTTTGATTTAGTTGGATAACCTCGTTACGAATTTGGTTGGATAACCTCGTAAAGTTATATCCACCGGGAATTATTTTACGTGAGAAAAACCTTTTAATCTAAGACCTATGCTATTATAAAAATGAAAACAACAAAGATCTAATACGGGTATTTCAACAAGGAATAACAAATAATTTCTTAGATCCGCGAAAATAAATTTACATATATTTTCCTGGGTCTAGAAGTTGTGGTTCTTTGCGCGGAATAAGGCAACCGCGTTTCTTCGTATGGGTTTTGTACGAGGCAACCATAAGAATAAATGCAAATAAATGACCAGCAGCGTCTTCTTTCTTTCTTTAATCGGTCCCTAATTACTGAAGATCGTGGTTATTGATCTCAAATAGACAATCTTTCTTCATCAGGTCCCATTCACAGTAGCCCTAATTACCTGAAATTTGGAAGAGGATGTGGTTTCCTTCACTTGGATGGCCTATCTTGTTGGCAACCCTCCTTGTGCTTTCTTCCCTTCGGTATTACCAACAAATCAGCTTTTCAAGGTTGTCATCTCCTCTTCGCGTTAGTAGCGTGTACGTGAGTATTAATAACCAGCCTGGTATCTGATGATGACGAAGTATGCAATATTATGAGATATACATACACTGGTGGTCTGGTTGTTAATTTTCACAGAATAAGCCTACTCATTTCTTAAAGGTCGGCAACGCTTCTGCAATACATATTGCAATGCGGTTGTCCATGGGCGGTGTTGATTGCTTTCCACCAGGTGACACGCCTGCTCGTGTGCCTTTCTATTGCATAAAAAAACCGAAGCGTGTGGCAGATTGCCTGCTATTTTTTCTTTTTCACAGTCCATATATGTATCACTGCCAAGCAGGAGCCTTGACGCAAACTATAAACGCACAAAAATAGATAGCGATCTAAATACTGTACAATACAATAAAAGAACACACAAACGCTAAAAGAGATTAAAGATAAATCATTGAAATGACTGTAATATTTTATACTATGGAAATGGAAATAATGTATTATAATATTAATTATAGATGTAATAGCATTACATAAATAATGCACAATCGTGTAAACAATAAAACCACACTTTTTTTCAATTTTCGAAAAGCCCAATATCTGACACATTTCACTTGACCCACTTGGTAGGCCACTAGTCTGTTGAGTCGTTAAAACAAAACAGATCTATAACGTCTAGAAGAGAAATGTTATTTTTTTGAGATTATAATTACTACTTGAAAAAAGACAATTACGTAATAATAAGTTATGCGTAAATTACAAGCTATATTGTAGCTAATTAAATTACAAGCTATTTTGTAGCTTACTATATGTTCGTATCTTTTCGTTCGTTTCGTGAGTTCCTTTTTTTTCGTGAAATTATAATTATGAAAAAATAAATAAACAAACAGAAAGAAAAGCAAGGCCGAATAAATTGTTTTTCTCACAAATCTCATTATTTACATAATAATGATATTAGTAATGCATTAATGTAATCTTACTACAGAATTGTGAACTTGAAAAGTGATTCTTGAAATACAAAACCGTGTATAGATAGATATGTAAGCTGTTGTAATTTGATTATTTTCTTATTTATAACAAAATTATGTATTTTGTCATGTATGTAAATCTGATATATCTTCATGCTTATTTTTTAATACAGGTATAAGATAAAAATAAATAATAATATACACTTTTGTGACAAGAAATATTGGATATTGGGCGTCCATCAAATATCGGAAAGAGATGACCATCACTAGTTTGTCAAGAGTGAAAAAGGCTTAGAAGCAATTCATCTTCTTAGTTTGGGTTTCTGATAGCATGTAAGTTCGAAATGGGGATGTTTTAATTTGATACTATTTTTTGGTTTCACGTAACACTGACGTAAAATACATTTGTCATTTTGTGCCACTTCCAGTTTGTTTACAACTTAACACGCGAGCGAAAGTGACGTAGCGAGGTCATGCGTGCCACAAGTCGGGTAGAAATGAGCTGGGAGTGGGAGAGTGGGGGAGTGGGGGAGTGGCCGGTGCGTACGCGCAGATGCTTTCATAACTCGGCGCAATCGGTGCCGTTGACATTGAGCCGTATCTAGGTTACTATTATTATGGTTGTGTTTAACGGTAGCTTTAACACATGGAACGGATTAAAATATAGAACTTTACTGACACTAAGTAACTAAGAATATAATGGAAGTTTTACTCAAATATAAGGGCCAACACGTTAAGAGAGAGAGAGGGTCAACATCGTGTGACTAAGAGTCATAATTTTCGTGACGTCACATGAAAACACCTCTCTCTTTCTTTCTCTGAGTAGTAAGTCCCGCTGGTGAGGCAATGGGCAGACACGATGTATCTCCATCTCGATTTATCGGAGGCCATACGCTTGATTTCTCTCCAGGATAGGCCCATCTGCTGCGCTTCGGCTGTCACAGTTCACATAATATACGTATAAACATAAAGTGCTAAAACCATACTTCAACTCTAACTAAAAACTTTAAAATGTTACCGTTTCTATTAATATTTTCGAAAATATATAAATAACGGAAGTGCTCTTTAAATTTAATAATTTAAGACAAGATCGGGGACGGAACGAAAAACGGATAAAATTCATGTTATGTAATTTATGGACGGCCCTAAGTCAAAAAAGCTAGTATATTCATTTAAAATTAGAAAGTTTAAATAAACGCAATGAAGACTGTAAGTGCAATGTTCGTTTGTATCTTCTTCTCTACTATTCTTCTTTTCTTGAAAATAATGGCGAAGAGAGATAAGGGGAATGCTCAGAATGTACGGGAAAGTTAGGATTTGGTTCTCTTATTCCTTTTGAATTTGACGACAATACTGTTAATTTTTATTCTTAACCTGCTGATAATAAATATATGTATTATATTTATGGCCTTAAGGTTCTCTGTTGCGAATCCAGATGTTCCACCAATCCGCCTTCGAAAATCATGAAAGAATAAAAATACCACTCTCCTTGACAATCGGAAGGAGTGAGACATATGTAAGCTGTAAAAAATTCTTGTGAACAGAGTATACAGAGAGCTTATGTATGTTGTTCTTACTTAAATAAAAATTATGACGACTGTTTTATTTCCCTGTCTTAGCGTCCAAAGCTACAAAAAAGCGAACAAAATAACTTCAACGGCCATCAGCGCTATTGTTTCCGCAACGTTGTTACAGAACAGTGTGGTCGTCTCTCTGGGGATCTGCCAAGATCTCGACGCCCTATTCTTAGTTACGATATGCACAGCTCGCAAGCAAACAGCTATAGCACTGTTTGCTTGCGGATCTTCCGATAGTTTTTTTTTCACTCTGTGTATACTAAACTAATTGAAGGTACAAAAATTTTTCTAAACTTAAAAAATAAACATAGACTTTAGACTAGACAATAACAGTCAATGCGTGTTAAAGCGAATCCATAGAACGAAAAACATCGATACAGTTTCGATCGATACAGACATCGAAGTTTTTTTTATTTTACGAGAAAACTGATAACTTTATATATACTACTATACTACACGAGTATATTTTTAATAGTGGTAGAGCCACGCTGCAGACGAATGTGGCATGAATGGGCCGACTCGCCCGGGGAAGTACCACACTCGCAGAAAACCGGCGTCTGAGTGGTAGCTTAGCTACCGCGCGTCGTCTGGTGGGCGGTAAGTTCCAGAGATTCAACTAAGAAGAAGAAATAATTAAAAATTCACAGATAATGAATACAACACAATAGTCGATCTTAAATGTTGCTTAGATCAAAAGAAGTAGCAACGATGTACAACGAAACACAAAACTTCGTGAAATGCCCTAATACTCTTAATTAAATCTTTTAAAAATTACTGAACTTCTTGGAATGAACGAAGAAAAATCTTTCCTCGGGGGAATATCTAAGGCGAAAAATTCTAAGGAAAAGAATTAATCCCAGTCAGGAACACGCTTTTAATAAACGCAAAACAAATTATAGCTATCATTTGCATTTTTTGCTCACTTTGCGTAGATATTTTACGTTTTACGTCTGTTAGGTAGGTTGAGGTGCTGATAGGTGCTTATTTTATTTATAATAAAAGGTAAAAATGAATAACTAACTTTGTCGGCTCAGAGACGCAAAATAGGACATGGCCTCCGAAAAGATTTTTCGCCACCGTGACCTGTACTGCGCTACCTTCCACCGCTTACTGACATGAAGGTTGCGCAAGTTAGCCTTTACCATATATCTCCAGCGGTACCTGAGGCACCCAGGACGCCGGCGTCCAGTTGGGCGACCCACATACGTTCTTTTGACTGCGCGATCCTCCCATTCTCTCAACATGGCCGAGCCAACGGAGTCAGTGAGCCTTAGTCTCTCTGATCACATTTAGTTGGGAAATTTACTACAAAAATTAAATAAAAAACATATTTCATTTGTTGGAAGTTATTTATATTTTCGACATTGGAAACAACTGTAGGATATACTAAATGAACTTAATTTGACATACAACGAAAAAGACAATGATATGAATAAAAATATTCGCAAATATCTGATTCATATTATTATCGAAATCACAAATCGATACATTAATTCACTATCCGCTTGGGCTAAATTTAGTAGGTTGGATAGTATGAGTGAAAATAAAATGAAGTTCATATATAAATATCCCAAAAATATTCAAATCATAATAAAACCTGATAACTTTTTGTGTATTTCATTTCAAATAATTTATTGATAAGTTTTTTTTATAGAATAGGAAGGCAAACGAGCAGGCGTGCCACCTGATGTAAACCAATCAACGCCCATAAACATCCGAAGCGCCATAGGCAGTGCGGAAGCGTTGCCAACCTTTAAAGAAAAGGTAATAATAAAGGGGGAGGGCAGGGTAGGGTAGGGTGTTGGACTTCCGAAACTCAGCGGCTCACCGTACAAAGCGCGGTAGGTAAGCTATTACCACTCAGACGCTGGTTTTCTGCGGGAGGGTGGTACTTCCCCAGGCGAGCCGGCCTATTCATGTTACAGACAAATATTATGCCATTCTTGACATAGTATTCGTCTGCAGCGTGGCTCTACCACTATAAAAAATGTAAGTGCAAATACCAAGTATTAGGAACATTATACATTCTACAAGTCATTATTTTGATTAATGCGATCAACTAAATCATTTTATCGACTGAGAAAAATAATCTTTATTTAAATTATAAAGGGCAATATTTAACAAATATGATTTATGAGCTATCAGCGGTATGAAATGTTAATAAACTAATATGATAAGTCAACACTCAACTAATAGCACCGGCTGACGACTGCCATAAAAAATGAGGTAGATCAATAAATATTTGCTCAGTTAATAATCATCAAACATCCGTTTACATGGAAAGAAACACGCATATAAGTTTGTACATATGGAACTAGATGGAAAGTCAATAACAGCTTTTGTTGAGATACACGAAAAAAACAAATTCAAAAAATAATACTGTCAGCTGCCTGAGTACACGCATCACGCCAACACATTGTATATGTGTGCGTTATAATATAATATATGTGTGCGTAAGTTTTGTGAGTCGCGTCAGCAACATGCTTTAGTAATAGCAACATTTTATATTACAATAAGTTTGAAATTTCAAAATAGAGTCTTAAGTTTTCACTTCTTTCGGCAGCCCTCCTGACTGCTTCCGATATTTTCTTTATACTTCTCAATCTATTTACTACTTCTTTTAGTCTGTAATAGACTACATACGAGCGTTCCTTTGTTAGTAGTTCCTTTGCTAGTGTAGTGCATATTAACCAGGATATACACAACACCATTTTTCGATTTCGAACACAACGCGTTTCGTCCCAACACGAAGCATTCCCAAGCGTAATAGACTACGCGGAAGACAATTTGAGTTATGTTGAATATGGTTTGTATTGATAATAATCATCTTCCTTCTTTTTTGAAGTCCAGAATGACGCCATCAATCAGACAAGCCAGCGGCGCCCCGACGGTACGCGCACGCTTCTATTTACGTCAGTCGTAAAATGTCGGTTTGATTTGATCCGCCACTTGTACATCAAACCGCCGCATTGAGGCCGATCCTCGGGATTACGTTGAACTCGGCAGTTATCGTTAATAGAATCAATTGCTGCGTGCGTTTATGCAGATTTGTATTTAATCACCTAGTATCATCATATATATATATATATATATATATATATATATATATATATATATATATATATATATATATATATATATATATATATATATATATATATATATATATATATATATATATATATATATATATATAAAGAATGTTCCTTTCCCCTGCCCTTTCATTTCTTCTCTATCCTTTTCCCTTCCTCTCCGCCAATCCACGGTTTACCTTGCCAATGGATGTGTGGCTAGGGGCGAGCTTAGTCGCAAGCATGCCGACCGTCCCGAGATCAGGCTCCCCCGGGTTCTGTAGTGCCTTACCTCAGCATGCGAGGCTCTACTGGAGCTGACCTCCATCCTCCTTTGCAGTTCGTGGGATTCAATATGATGAATTTTATTAAACCTAATTTGTAAAAAAATGACGGCGACGTGGTTCACCACCCATCACGTCCTTATTCCCATGAGGCCGAGAAGCGACTAACAGAGAGCCGTTTCGCTACGATGAATGTCAGAGGAAGAATGGATGAGTGTGGAGGAAGCAAGGACGGTGTGCCGGGACCGTAACGGATGGAGGTCTTGAGTCTCTGCCTACCCCTACGGGAAACAGGCGTGACGATATGTATGTATGAATGTTTATTTGTATGTTGTATTAGCTATACATTCCAAAAAATTCATCCGATTGGGATAAAACTCTGGATAGCTGTTCTGCGCACGCCTGTGAAGATTCATGACAATTTTCTTTTTGTTTTTAAGGCCATACGGAAACACCAAAAATATTATGCATCCAAAAGCACTCCAATAAACAGATTATAATATTATACGACGATCAACTGGCTCAGTGGCGGTGCCCTCCGTTTGCGGTGTCAATGGTTGTGGGTTCGATACCCGCATCGGAATAAATATATGTATGGATTACAAATAATTATCCCGAGTCTGGTAACCCCGCCAATCCGCATTGGTCTCACTGTTAAGCGTGAGGCCACTTCATTTCTGGGGAAATGGTTATTAACCCAATGCGTGACGAACTCGTGGCGAGGCTACTGCTTTCGGATTCTCGGTTTCTATTATCGCATCAGGATATATTTATACAGGTTTATGTAGGCATAGTCTGGGAAAAAACCCCAGACTATGCCTACACGTATCTTAAAGGCCGGCAACCTTTCCGTAATATGTTATGATGTTGAGGATGTATTAGGCGACATGCTTGCTCGTTTGCCTTCTAACCCTATTATGTAAGGCTTATCTCGTATTTATGTACGTTCATTAAAAATATGATAATTTGTTTGTTAATATGACGGCCGCTATGCACGATATCGACATAAAAACAAAATGCTATTCTAGTTCTTATTATTGCCACCACAACTAATGGGCGAATAGCGTGACGCCAAACAAAGGAAATAATGTTCAACTGTGGGTATGTCAAATCGGGAGCCTCTTATGTCCATTGTTAGCTGAGTAATTTATTATAGCGCAGGCTATAAAACCTGAGACGTAGATATCACTCATGCGACTGCATCGAGCTTCTTTGTTAATATTATTAACATAAATTCCACGTATCTAATGTTTTTCAATAACTTCTCAATTCGTATGCGTTTTTAAATTCCTACTATTATTTCACTCTCTCCCTATATATATTTATACATCTTGTTCAAATTTTCAATTGTGAATAAAATATCTACTTTTTGTTTATTTACTCAAGTTCAAACATATTTTTTTTTAAACTTGTAGTGGATGACACTAGATGAGATTAAATTGATTAATTTAAAGTTTTATATGGGATAAAAATTATCTAACATATTACCGTCAGAAGCGAAGCGTGCAGATCGCGTTAAAAATATGTAGGAATTGCCTTTAAATCAGCTTACTGATTCTCAATTATAAGTATTCGAAACGTCAGACCGGTGCTTGCAATATTATTTTTATTTTATTTATACAAAATTGAATTAATTATTTTCTTTTGATTTTGTTACATTGAGTATTAGAAGAAACAAGATTTAAAAATATATTTCACAAGGAAATTTCAAAAAACTAACTAACATTGTTGGCGCAATGACCCAAAATGGATCTTGGCTTCCGATCAGATCTTACGCCACTTTGCCCTGCCATAGGAGTGACTAAGGCTTACCGACTTCGTTGGCTAGGCCACGTGGAGAAGATGGGATATCGCGCAGTCAAGAGAGCGTATGTGGGTCGCCCAACTGGACGACATCCTGTGGGGCGCCCCAGGTACCGCTGGAGAGACATGATTGAAGATGACTTGCGCAACCTTCAAGTCTGTAACTAGCGCAAGGAAATTTCGCTTATTGAAAATGTATCTTGTTGAATATTTTTCTGAATTTTTTTTATGGGATATGAAGGCGAACGAGCAAGCATATTGCCTAATGAAAAGCAATTAACAGTGCCCATAGATATTTTCAACACCATGCATTATAAATGCATATGGTGTTGACCTTTGAGGTATGAGTAAGCTTGTTTTTTGAAGATTGTAACGCCGTTTCGGTTCTGAAATACCGCTGAAAATATCTGGTTCCATAGAGCGGTGGTGCGTGGAATGGTGTATCGGAAACACGCACCGAACTATTGCATATCGCCATGCATCCATCTAGGTGGTGGGAATGACACATTTATATTAAACTTTTTGATAAGATCTATGCGAGAAACAGGTGTTTTACTAAATTGCATTTAAGTGTTATTTCACCTAACGCAATATATACTATTTCATACATATTACGATGTTAATTTGCGAAATAAATATTTGGTTTATATTATTATATTGAAATACAAAATAATAATTTTTATATTATCTGCTGTTAATTTACAAATCGGCAAACCATGGAAAACGGTTGCATAAATGTACTTGCGAAACCAAGGGTAACCGGTTCGAGATTTGGATCGAAATACATGTTTGAACGTTTGGTGGTCTCTCGTGTGGTTTGTTCAAAATATTGTGACAGCAATGGCATTCGATTACTTCTTTCTTATTCCATGAAGTCTTTCTACCCCATAATACACATCCTTGCCTTAGGTAGGCAACGCATCTGCAGTGCCGTAAGTTCTGCGAATGTCCATGGCCAACCCTAGTTGCTTACCATCAGCAACTAGGGCTCGTTTTTTTTTCAAATTGTATATATAGGCAAATGCCTATCTATATAATTTCAATAAAAATTGTCAATTTTCAAAACGTCAATTTCAACTTCAAATTGTCAAATTTCACGTTCAAATTGTCAATTTTCACATCCACAGGTAATGCTGGCTGCTTACCATCAGGTTACCAGCTTGTATGTGAAACAATGTACATTATTTCATCGCGTTTCTCGATTTTTTGTTTTATTGAGTTAATCGATGTGTGTACTGAACGGCTCACACACACACACACACACACTATATATATATATATATATATATATATATATATATATATATATATATATATATATATATATATATATATATACACAGGCAATTCTATCCAAGCTATATTAAAAACACATAGTAAACAGGAAAGCAGTTCGACGCATTACGTAAAAGGGAGGTGAACAATGGAGCGCGCCCCATGCCATCAGCGGCGTCACTGCGCCACTGACCCAAATAGTGGTACGACGTCGCTAAATGGCCATCCGGTATACTTAACTACACGGGAAGGGTGATAACAAAGAAAGAAAACTCTTAAGAGCGTTGTTAATGCACTGGTTGTTTTGTATTAAGACAAATTAGCTCAAAAGAGTTAATGTTTGCGATAAGGTTTTTGAAAATGATGGAAAAATCATACTTGTTTAAGGCGAGTTGGTATATTTTTTTATAGTATACAAAAGCAAACGAGCAGGCATGTCACTTAATGGAAAGCAACCAACGCCGTCCGTAAACATTCACAGTGCCATAGGCAGTGCAGAGCGTTGCCGGCCTTTAAGGAAATTGTCATTATGGGAGGGAGGGCGGGTAGGGGGGACCTCCAGAACTCAGCCGCTCGCCCGACGAAGCGCGGTAGCTAAGCTACTACTCAGCTTTTCTGCGGGAGCTTACTTACCCGGGCGAGCCGGCCCCATTCATGCTACAAAATATTGCATTAATTGCGACAAATAACATGCCATTCTTGACAAAGTAGTCGTCTGCAGCGTGGCTCTACCACTACATGTGTGGATATAATAGGCAATACGACACTCCGCACTGAAGTTGGTAGGCATTAAAAGCTATACTTGAACGCAATCCTCCCATCCAATCATCACCGTTTTCGATATATGCAGTTAAGTTGCTGTTGTTTTTACGATATGTGTTGCAGTCATTTGCAATGCTTCATTCTCACCATCTAGATGAGCGGCGATTCAGTACGGTGCGTTTCTCCCGAAACTTCTTTCCAATCACCACTACCCTATGGAACCAACTACCTTACACGGTATTTCCGAACCAATACGAAATTGACACTTTCAAAAAACAATATACCTTAAAGGTCAGCAACGCTTCCGTGATCTCTGTGGTATCGCGGATGTCTATGGGCGGCGTTGATTGCTTTACATTAGCGGACACGCGTGCTCATTAGAAAAAATGCTCCTTCCCTGAGTGATCCACACTAAGATACAGTATACCACTAATTGACAACCTAGTATTAATTTCAAAAAAAAAGGAAATAAAAAATTGCTTTAACCATGGGGAATGCTCCGAGGAATTGTTTAGAATAATTTCTGCCCCTGAATTCTATTAACGCAAAACTTGCTACAAAAAATGTTTCATCCCCATCATATGTATGAGCAGCGATTCAGTACGGTGCGCTTTTCCCGAAACTTTTTTCCACGCACCACCACCCAGTGGAACCACCTACCTTCAGCGATAAGGCCGGTGAAGCTTCCGTAATACAGCGAATATATATGATCGGCGTAGGTTGCTTGCGGACGGAGGACACGCTTGTTAGATTGTCCTCCTATCCCATAAAAACAGTTATGACCCTCCTTATGTTTAGTTTGTTAAGCTGTTTAGCTACGGTAAAGAAATAACTTTTGGAACGAAACTTTCATAATATATGCGTGTTTTTTATACCTCGTCTCAATTTTAGTTTACAGAAGTCTCCGCAAGCTGTGCGACTCGAGCCACATCGCCCAGTTGTATTCTTTAAATAGAGCGAAGTGAAAACGCGCTGATGGTACCGTTGACACACTTTTCTGTTCACTTTTTAATCTTCAAATAATCATTCAGTTCTGTCAGGACCATGTGGGAAAACAGCGAAACCGTTATCTATAACTACTGCGTATTCAGTTTTGTCAATTTTGTACAATATATATATATATATATATATATATATATATATATATATATATATATATATATATATATATATATATATATATATATATATATATATATATATATATATATATATATATATATATATATATATATATATCATATACACACACACATATATGTTCATTTTCTTCCCTAAGTCAAACAACTGGGCGCGGGCCGAGGAACAGAAATAAACCCAAGACGCATAGGAATCACAAAAAATGTCTTACTCTATTCAATTATTACTATATATCAAATCCATCACTATATGGACAGTCAAAAGTTTTACTTAGCTAAGATCCGTGACAAGCAAAACAATAACAGAAAATTAACAATTTGTGTTTTTCTGTTGGATTAAGTGGATTTATTTGGAACTTAAACCAAAAACTTACCGAAAATCGGCCATAAATTCTCCACCCACCAACTACTATACACAACACCAAACACACACTACCACTTTTCCATCTTGTAAACGACACGTGTTTCGCCCCAACACGAGGCATATATATGTAACAAATACAATGTAACTCTAAAGGACGAACACAACATTTACATTAAATGAATAAAGACTGGACAATATTGGATAATAGAATGCTATTGGAATCGTTAATTGTTTATCATTTTTTTTGACATATGTCGGGACTGTGATTACCGCAGATATTTCTAAATGTGTTCTAAATCCGGGTGTTCGGTCGCAGAATTAGATTTTCTACCTTAAATATTACTTTTAAACAAGGAATATTCGACCATATTGATATTAGGATATAGGTAGAATAATCCTTGTTTGAAAAGTTTAGTTAAGGTTGATTCTAACTTTGCCACGGGACATTCTTTATCCAATGACACGGTTTTTATTTCCCAGTAGGCATATTTCATACGTTAGGTTTTTGAACTTGTGAACTAGACTGTACCCACATTTTTAATGTTCTATAAACTATATAGGTTTTAAATAGAAATGCTGCGTTGAAGAAATGATGTAACTATTCGACTTTGTTAGCCAACACTAGTGAACGGGAGTGCTTTTTATAATGACCGCGAAGCCGTCTACGGGGATTAAAGTCGCAGACAACTCGATTTTTCACTTTTCTCAGCACGCACATAACATTCTTTTCAAACCGGACAAAAAATACGCACGGCTTCAAGATATTAAAATGCACCCCACATCGTTAGTGGAAAGTGGGCGGTGGTAGACGGTGGTAAACGGTACTTATGATCCAAACCGCAGCGATATTAAAATATCACGCTTCGTGCGTACACTACCGATTTTCCTTCGTACCTCTTTTCACGGCTTTATGGAAATGGAAGTAATGCATATATGACCTATCCGTAGTCTCAACATCTCCGCGAACTTATTACTTTTTTTCACAGTCCATCACATATGTGTCCCACTGCTGAGCACGGACCTCCCATTTCTGGAGGAAGGGACGTTAACCCACCACGCTTGTGCAATGCGGCTGGGCGGGGTTACCAAACTCGGAATAAATATCTGTAGGCCATACATACAGCAAGGAAAGTATGCCGAGATCGGAGCAGATGGAGGTTTATGGTATCATATATCCTGTCTACCCCTACTGGAAACAGGCAAAACGCACATCGTTATGTAATATACGTTAAATAATTATTCTTAAAAAAAACTTCAAATTTAAACTTAACAATATATAATACGTGACTGACCCCAATATAAATTAGTCTTTATTTCCTCTGCTACTGTTCCACAACTTTTACTTCCTTATCTCTTCTTTCCAACACAAAGCTTTCAGCTGAACTCTCAATTCGTTCAATCTTGCACAATTTGTTGGAGCTCGACTCAGCACTTGTAATTCTAATGTTTGATATGGCTCCCATTTATTTCTTCACTTTTTCGTTTTATTGTAAGATCAAGTCAATATGATTAAGCGTGATGATTGATACATTTAATTTTTCGTTTAGACGGGAGCCAAAGAGTAAGCGTGTCCATAGACATTTGCATAACTAGGAAGATAAAAGAAGCGCTGCCACCCAGTAGGAAAGTTGTAGGCTTATTGTCTTCCACCTTCTTTTGTTAGTTTGAGGTATTTCTCAAAAATTAAACTAATATCTGCTTTAAATTTTAAATTCATGAGTTTAGGTTTCTAACATACGATCTATCGGACATCGACAGCCAACTCTGAAAAATTGCTTTAACCTTTAAAAAAACAAGCCGTTCCATATCACAAATGTAGCTAACGCTTCTGCAATGCCTATGGTGTTTCAGATTTGGGACGGTGTCAACACCAATCTGGTGTCCCAAATCTGAAACAAGCGTTTGAGCTTATGAAAAGCAATCATTTGCTTTCATAAGCTCAAACGCTTGCTTGCATGTTTGCACCCCTATACTATAAAATATACTTTTGTATTTAAACGACTATTAATATAAATCAATAGTAAATGGGTATAGAAACCCGTCCTAGCACACCAAGACTCAAATCTGACTAATTTATGGATCTTCGTCTATGAATTATCATTAAATTCATAAATGATAGAGCCACGCTACAGACTAATACTTTAAGAACGACATATTTGTCGGTACCATGAATGGGCCGGCTCGCCCGGGGAAGTACCACACTCCCGAAGAACACCGGCGTCTGAGTGGGTAGCTTAGCTACTGCGCTTCGTACGGTGAGCGGCCGGGTTCCGGAGGCCCAACAACCTCCCCCCCACCCATTCCCATTCCCACAATGACACTTTCCTTAAAGTTCGGCAACGTTTCCGCACTGCCAATGGCGCTGCGGGCGTCTATGGGTGGCGTTGATTGCTTTCCATCGTGTGATACGTCTGCTCGTTTGCCTTCCTATGCCATAAAAAAAACAAAATTCTTAAAAAAAACTAACATCCGCTTATTGACAGTATTTTATACTACACTAAATTCAAAGCTTGGCACAAATGAACATAACCTAGTTTAGACCCAGTGTAATAGGCTCTGCAGTGGCTCACTGTCTTCCCAGCGTAGTAAATATATTGATAATAAAGGACATAGAATGTATTTTTGGCTCAAAAACTTATTAATCTTGATAAAAAACATATTTACCATGACTCTTACTATAATTTAAACCAAATAATTCGGTTTTAGAAATTATGTACGGTAAATGCAAAGCATAGCTATCGTCAAATGAAAAAGTATTAAAATATACAAAAGTAAAAAAAAAATATCAACATTGTGCGCCGTGGCGGTCCAAAATTTGAAACCGTTCAAAAACTCTCGCAAAACACTCTAAGAGCAAAAACAAACAACCCACGCTTTTAAATTCGAGCTTCATATAATGGAAATTACTTGCAGGCCCAAAAGGCGAGTCGAAGCGGTTGGCGAATTGAGATTGACGCCGAATTAGATATTTGTAAGAAACATTAAAAGTCATTTGAAAATGAGTCACTTGATTAAATCAATTGATTTTTCTAAACTATCTATTTCAAAGTTATATTGATTGATTTAAAACATATTGGAAAAACGCAGATACGTTTTCTAGTTCTCAGGTAGACAAACGGGGTTGCCCGTCTACTGATTTATGTTCCCATAGTCGCCTCGTAGCGCCCTCATGGGTAGTAGTAATAGGAAGGTTCTATTCTACACCAAGAACCACAAAGCAAAGTTGAACTAATACACCCTTTCAATATCACAATTAATTATTAATAGGTATGAGCAAATATAAATAGGGGATTATTAAAGCCTTTCGCGTGTTACAAAGAAGTCTTCTTGTATTCGAGGGTAAAATATTTGTACTATTTCCAAATTGGACGTGAAATATAATGAAACAAAGGCTAACAAAATTTTCTACTCGGTTGAATCTGGCCCCTTTGTTTTATTTAAGTACAATGTTTGTAGATTAATGAAACACAGTAGAATGGTCATGGATATCGTGGATGGGACAAAACAAATTTGAATAGGATGACTGCAATTAAATTATATTATTATTATGTTGTTCTATTGTACCATTTTTATATTGTATTAGGTTATTCCTTACGATAACGTTATAGTATCGATTCTTTGGTAAATAATCACTGACATCTATGGATATCCGCTATACTAAGAGATATTTATATATAATAATAATAATGGAAGGGTTACAAGACATGAGGGCGAAAGAAAGGAGAGATGGGAGGGGAAGACGTAAAGGAAGAGGAAAAACTGTTACCACTTAAGGCGGATACTCTGAGAGGATGAAGCATTACCACGGTCGAGCCGGTCAAGCATGAATATGCTTCCATTGTTCTATCACAACAAATATTGGTGCGCCAAGAGGTTCTGAGGTCTGCCTGCGTAACGTAATTATAAAAGTTCGCAAGTTGAAAGAAACCTCAAATAGTTTAAGATAATAATGAGATGTATAATAATAAATACATATATAATATGCAGTACGTCCCGTGCGAGATCGTTTTTAAATATTTCCATTCAGGCCACACATTTGTTAAACTTACTCCTAGAAAAATAAATTTATCGCTTTTTTGTGTAATGCATTTAAAACTGTAGACATTTTCTTTGATTATTATGACTTTTTTGTTATTTTAATTATTGTTAGGGATTCGCAAACAAAACAATACAGTCGTAAAACGTGGGGCATATACGTGTGGTTCGAAATGTGTAAAATAGTATAAGATATATTTTCAGTACTAATTCCCATGATAAGTTTGAAGATTATCTTCAATAGCTGACGGTTTAATCGCTTTATATTGTTAGGATAACATTTTGATGTTTCCCTATATTCACTATTAAACAAACCAATAAAGTAGTTCGATGAGGCAATAATTTAATGTGATAACTGATCAAATGCGAACAGGCCAACTAAGTTTATCTAATCTTTATTATTCTATTACCGTACATTTCGGTCCGTTATAAGAAATCCAACTTAATCTTGCCTACTTAGTTAAAAAATCTGTATAAATAAAAAAAAATATTTCAAAGGAACAAACAACCCAGCAATGTAAAAAGAAAATCGACTTTGACCAGAATAATTAAAAAATGACCTTGACAAAATAATAATGTTTAATCCCCACTACTTGAATGGTTGACAGCACCACCAAAGTGCGATCCAGTCAATTTTCTGACACGAATAGTTGTATTGTGAATAGCTATGGGCGATTGTGATCACTATCCGATGACGCGTATGATCGTAGACGTGCTATGCTTTAAAAAAACCTTAAAGCAATAGCAATAGAAATCACAACACGCAATAAGGACGAAGACCGAAATCAGAGTCCAATGATCCCTCATTATATCCCCGGGCAAAATAAAGCGATTTCTGATTAATTACCTATACTTACACACTACACACATATACATACGTACGATGAAAGGACGTGACTCGATTCATTTTGTGCTCTTTACGAAGATTACGAGATAAAAAATGCGCCGAGCCAACCGGTTCCCCGCTTACTCAATGTTACATAACATTAACCTGCAGAATCGGCCGGCAAGCGACAAAATGAAGATTGAAAATATTGATTACATTAACTCTATTGTTTATGGGTATAAGTGAAAATGATTTTTCAATACAATCAAAAGATATTAATAAAATCTATACGTAATGCCGAAATAAGTAACTTTCTAAATTATGTTATTCTTAGCATAAAATGCTGGCTCCCTGGTTTGCACAATCAAGCATTGTGTTATGTATATATATATATATATATATATATATATATATATATATATATATATATATACGACGACCGATTGGCTCAGTGTTATGTAAATAATGTTGAAATCACTCTTTCACTTCCCCTGCGTAAAAAACGTAAGATTCCCTCCGTGTCCAATTTAGCAACGCGTTCAGAGTGCTGTTGGGCTGCCTGCTTTTGTAGTGCATGAGGATTTTTCGCCGAGGCGCACACGGATTGTTCTTCGCTACAATACGGAAGCGCTAGGATGAGAGTAACCTCCAATAGTATGCTGACCGTGATATCTACGAGACTGCACTGTGTGTACTTGAATTGGTGCTACACTGCTCACTTATTAATACTTTTATTTTATGTATTAGAAAAAAAATACTAATATAAGATAAGCATTCTGTATTACTAACACCTAATGAGTCTTGTTATTTGAATAAATAAGTTTATGATTATTAGAAAGATATTAAAGTCAAAACTAAGTTTTCAATATAGCTGTATGTATGAATATGTAGTGTAGAGCTCATAGTGGTAGAGCCACGCTACAGACAAATACTTTGTCAACAAAGGCATAATATTTGTCCGTAGCGTGAATGGGCCGGCTCGCCCGGAGAAGTATTACACTCCCGCAGAAAACCGGCGTCTGAGTGGTAGCTTAGCTACCGCGCTTCGTATGGTGAGCGGTTAAGTTCTAGAGGCCCAACACTGACTGAAAACGACACTTTCCTTAAAGGTCGGCAACGCTTCCGCACTGCATATGGCGTTGTGGATGTCTGTGGGCGGCGTTGATTGCTTTTCATCAGCTGACACGTCTGCTCGATTGCCTTCTTATCCCATAAAGATATATATATATAAATATCTGGGAAACTACATGATGTTATCCTCGCTGATTATCTCTGTGAAGTCCAAGACAAATCAATCGCGTATGAGTTTCTTAAAGATGTTCGAAAACTCAGAAAGCACTATCTCGTCGGAGACATCGTCTTCTTCCGAGAGTGTCTCTCCGACTAGCAAAGGTTGGCATTCTTTATAACGAGGCGAAGCAGTTTCGAAGCTCTCGCTAATTTTGTCCACTCTTTGATATCACGTGGCCAAGACTTAACAAATGGATATACTTTTTTTTACCAGCCTCACAATTCCATCATGGACCTACCCGCAATAAAACTCCATCCACCTGGATTATTACCAGTCCAGCACAGTGCGATTCAGTCAGAAGTTTTTTACCACGAATTGTTCAATTGTGGCACGATCTATTCACCTGCAGTGTTACACGAAGAAGTCAAGCACTGGGGTATTCAAGAGACATACGGATACGTCCACGAAAGGGCACCGCATTTGTGACGCTGCGTATATTTCTAGGCTCGTTTATTTGATCTGATATTAAAAAAAAGATTTAAATACTTAATTTAGACATCATACAGATATTCTAACCACTGAGATAAGCAGTCATCAACTAGACAAGTTTACCTCTTGAGCGTTAGTACAACATTACAAACTTGACTTAATTTATTAAAACAATTAATTTCAAGTTCATACAAATGCTATTTGAAAATCCTTAAGAATTGTACTTAGACTGCTGCTATATCCATAAAAGGAGTAACTTACTAATCGACGTGAGTTATTTGTAGAAGGAGCGAATGAATGAGAATTTTCAAAGCAAACCATTTAACGAAGTATAGAAAAATTCCATGCAACCTGATCCAAGGATGTATAGCGAACGGGAAACTATCCGCTTGCTCTTACTTAATATGTCACACGGTTGGAATCTGCGTATTCTGCTGTCATTTTATTCGAGAATATTTTAAATTTCACATTTTTAAAAATAATATTAACATTTAAATAATATATGATAAAGTTAACCACCCCATTTTTGCTTGTCGCGGATCTTAGCTAAGTAAAACTTTTGACTGTCCATATAGTGATGGATTTACGCAAAATAACACCTGACTCCATTAATAATCTTAACCACCCCAATTAAACTGAATCTTGCATGCATTTATTCAATAGTTCAGCGGAGGATTGTTACCTGTTATAATTGATCGCAAGTAGAGTTACACCCATAGCTAGCAATTTTTATCTGCAATATGAAAGCGCCAATACATCTAGGGAAATACTACACTGTGCTATTTGGATCTTCGAATATTATGCAACAATTTAATAAATTAAAATTCTATAGAAAATCCTCCCTTGCGGCCTGTGGGATTCACTTTGATGCATCTTAATATACCTAATTCCTTACAAAATGACGGCGACGTGGTTCGCCACCCATCACGTTCTGATTCCCACGAGGGCGAGAAGCGACGAACGGAGAGCCGTTTCGCTACGATGAATGTGAGAGGAAGGATGGATGAGTGTGGAGGAAGCAAGGAATGTGTGTAAGGATCGTGGCGGATGGAGATCTGTGGTCTCTGTCTAACCCTACAGGGAGACAGGCGTGACTATATGTATATGTGTATGTATTCTATGGAAAATAAGTGACATTTTATATCTATCAGAACCTGTTTGATAAAAACTCATGCAAAAATATTTTAGTTTTGTTTTTCTACGTGATGTTAGGTAAAAATATTGAATAGCGTTGTCAGACAGACAAAATTAATTATTAATACGACTTTTTCCGCCAACTTACGTCATTGATATTGTTTTTATTTCGTTTTAATAATCTTATGTTATTATCAGTTAGAGTACAGTATAGTTGGATTAAGGCGTATAAGTGGACTGATATGAAATAAACAAACGCCTAGTATCGTGACTTTTTAAGTTGACTGCAAAAGTCCATAGAAGGATTTGGTAGAAAGGCCTCGATTTTATCAAAACGCAATGTGACAAGCTCATTCAAGATACTTGATATGACTTTTACTTGACCCTGGTAAAATTGTAGATAATTGCCATCAAAGATAAAAATAATTATACTTCTTCTAAGAGTGCCTCTCAGACTTGCGAAGGTTGGCAGTCAATTCAGCACAACTCTCCTTATCCTTTGCGAGGTGCAGCAATTCTAGAACACTCGCCATCCCGCTCCACTCCCTAATATTACGTAGCCAAGACTTTCTTTTTCGACCAACTTGTCTTTTGCCCGCGATTTTTGATCTATCATGATCAGTTGCAGCAACTTGTACCTGTCATGTCTCATGTTATGACCCAGGTACAAATAATTATTAAAATAAAATATATATATTATTAAAGTTTATCAAAAGCTTCTTAAAAATGTTTATCTTGAAGTCTAATATCTGACTTTGTAATATTTCTTATAGTAACCGAAGTACGTGATTCGGCAACGGTTATACCTGCTGGGAAATCTAAGAAACGTCAACTATACACGATATGAAAGGTCCTTAACTATGTGCACGTAAGGTTATATACACAATGGAATGATACGGAAGGAAAACGTGCTACTATTGTGAAGACATCGTAGACATAAAAAAAACCGCTTTGCAGTAAGAAACATCACTAGAAATGCTTCTGTCGGTGATACCATAATATATACACAAATAGCAAGAACAAACAAAATAAGTTACATATGTTTGTATGTAGTCAGTATCATGATACAAGATTTGAATCAACGCCCACTGACTTTGAAGGCGATAGCATCCGCACTGAGCCAATTAATTCATTTTTATAATTTTTTTTATATAATCACGCCTATCCCCCGCAGGGTTTGGCATAGACCACAGAGCTCCATCCGCTACCATTAATCGCAGCGAAACGGCTCTCCATTAGTCGTTTTTCGCCCTCGTGAGTATCAGGACGTGACGTTTTGTTGAAAATGACGGTGACCACGTCACCGTCATTTTCAACAAATTTGGTAAATTAAATTCGTCTTAGTGAATCCCACGAGCCGCAAAGGAGGATGGAGGTCAGTCCCAGCAGAGCCCTGCATGCTGAGGTAAAGCCAGCACCATAGTACTCGGGGGAGTTCGATCCCGGGACGGTCGGCACGCTTGCGACTAGACTCGCCCCTAGCCACGCATCCAATTGCACGGCAGACCGTGGATTGGCGGAGTGGAAGGGAAAGGATACAGAAGAAAGGAAAGGGCAGGAAAGGAAATGCGGGGGGCGGGGTTATCAGACTCGGAATAAATATCCATAAATCCTATATATATTCATTCCGATGCGGGGATCGAACCCGCGACCATTGACTCCGCGGGCGGAGGGCCCCGCCACTGAGCCAATCGGTCGTCCACTTTTATAATGTTTGAGTTAAAAGTTCCAGATGAAAATTTAATTTGGTAAGTGGTGATAAGTCTGAGTGCATGATAACAATCACAAAGAGCAACGTTATGACAAATTAAATAGGACCTTTTATTTACGCGGCCCTCCTGAAATTGTCGTCGGCCCAACGTGTAATTTGAGGCGGTCTACACAAAAGCGGTCTAAATGAAATTGAAAGGTACTAGTACTAGGTACTCAGTTGCTAAATGTAATAATCTTTTGTTTTTTTAATGAGATATCCTTTGTGTCTCTTAAACTCTGCACCTCGATTGTTCTTGAATCATATTGATTAAAAAGAGAATTTAGACGATGAAGAGTGCCTTATGTGTTTGCCGTCTGCAAAGTTGTCACAACAATGCAATCTTAAAGTCCAACTGACGTAATTTGATTTTTGAATGAGTTCCATAAACCTTTAAGTATAAGATAAGTTAGTAATTTATAGTGGATTTCCTTATTATAAAAGAGGTAATTGTATATGATAAACAGAAGGTGAGCACCATAAGATGAATTGCTTTTTCATTAGTCTCCCTTCTCCATATAAAAATGTGGTTGCAACTTTAAGAATTACTTTATCGAAAAGAAAAAATAATTAGTAATAGGTGAAAGTTGGAAGAATTTATATATAACCAAATTTCCACACCCAATAATAAGTAAAAATACTTTTACATCCTACTACTTACTCAAAAGGTGTTCTTTTTCGTTTTGACGTTTGAAATCGAACCGCGAATTGTATGTTTCTCCTTAAAACTATTTTTTTAATATTTAACGTTAAATAGTCCATATTTTTCTTAAACCATTCAAGACAGTACATATTTTTGAAGACCATCCTCAAAAACTCATATTTTTTTTACTTCAATTATCACTGCTTATTTTCTGCAATCCTGATGAGTCCTAGCTTTGTATCATTCATTTTAGGGGCTAAATTGAAATCAATATTAGATTTCATTTTCACATGCTTCTAAGATAATTTTTATCCTCTTATTCTCGCGGCTGGTTTATCCAGCCTAGTTGATAATTACAATTTAATACTAGTACATATAAGGTGTGCAACCGGTCTCTTGGCTCGGAAACACACGGTGTGCAAACATATGAGCTAATACATATATATTGTCACCCCTGTCTCCCGTAGGGATAGGCAGAGACCACAGATCTCTATCTGCTACGATCTCGGCATACTTTCCTTGCTTCCTCCACACTCATCCATCTTTTCATCCATCCTTTCTCTCACATTCATCGTAGCGAAACGACTCTCCGTTAGTGGCATCTCGCCCTCGTGGGAATCAGGACGTGACGGGTGGCGATCCACGTCATCGTAATTTTTAAAAAATTAAGTTTGTTAAAATTCGTCATAGCGAATCCCACGCGCCGCAAGAGAGGATGGAGGTCAGCTCCAGCAGAGCCACGCATGTGTAGGGCACTGTAGTACTCGGGGGAGCTCGATCCCGGGATCGTTCGGCACGCTTGCGACTAATATCGCTCATCAATTGGCACGGCAGACGTGGATTGGCGGAGAGGAAGGGAAAGGCATAGAGAGAAGAAAGGAAAGGACAGGGGAAAGGAGATCATAGAGGAGGGATATGATACTATGAAATTCACGTAGAAAACAGCGAGTTTGTCATGAAATGGAAGAGCCTAACGAACCGCTGGGTGAAGTCTGGTGATCACGATCTTCAGACATGAAGGCTCGACCAGACATATTGAATTATTTTTACACGTTTTTTTTTTAACACTTCTGTTCACGTCAAATCGTTTGCTCGTCAGTGATAGAGTGCTGACGTAGACCATTAAAAAATCAAACTGCAGCATCACAAAATTTAAGAAAAACAAACTTATGGTAATCGATGGCGCCAGACCGTCGTAAACATTATAAAGTCTATCGGAATTAGAATAAGCATAATACGTTCTGTTGTTACCACGCCGTGAAATGTATTTTTTAAAGCACACTTGAAACACATGCGAATGCTCTTATCTATTATTTAAACCTGTGAATTAGTTAGATAATATTTAAAATAAAGTTTTGCTTGAAATGGAATAGTTCTTTTATGTTTTATCCAGAAGCTTGCCCTAAGCAGTTGACAAAAATGTCTTTATTATTCTATTAACCATCTATAACTAACTACAGTGAGAAACACGTAGACATTAATGGTTAATTTTAACATGCTCACAGACGATAAGAGAGTTACCGAGAATGCTATGATTGGAATATCTCTGTAAAACGTCCGTATAATATCTACAAGAAAAAAAAATCCGGAACTCAACCGCTCTCTGGACGAAGCGCGATAGTTAAGCTATCACCCAGGCGTCCGTTTCCTGCGGGAGTTTTTTTTAGTATAGAATAGGAAGGCAAACGAGCAGGCGTGTCATCGGATGGAAAGCAATCAACGCCGCCCATAGACATCCGCAGCGCCATAGACAGTGCGGAAGCGTTGCCGTGTCTTTAATGAAAAGTGACATTGTGGGCGTGGGAGGGAAAGAGGGAGAGGGAGGGTGTTGGGCCTCCGGAACTCAGGCCGCTCACCGTATGAAGCGCGGTAGCTAAGTTACCACACAGACGCCGGCTTTCTGTGGGAGTGTGGTACCCCGTGCGAGCCGGCGCATTCATGCTACAGACAAATAATTCTTGACAAAGTATTGGTCTGCAGTGTGGCTCTACCACTTCTATTTCTTAATTGTGAATAATTTTTAACAGAGAAACTCCAAGGAAACGATCTTTTCTTTGCTCGTTCAAAATAAGACTAGTTCAACCGCAAATATAATATATTTAAGATTCATCGACAGTTGCTGCGAATGCTTAAGGCTTTTTTTTGTCATGAGGTATAACGTTAATAGCAAAATGAGATGGTTTTTTTTTGCAAACGTACTGAATTAATAAGACGCGTCTGTGTACGAATTAGGCAAACTTGAATGTTTTTGTAGCTTCATTCGTTTCTTGTGTTATCAATGCAACACGTGAACTCAATTTATCTGTTCGAATTTTTTTTACACGAACACGTGGCTGTCTGAATCGAAATTAAAGAAACCAGGCTCTACATTTATAAAGTTAAATGAGGTCGCTATTATTATACTGAAAAAATTCGTATTTTATTATCTGTGTATGCGAGTGAAGAAATATTTATCGCTTAATTATAGACTCGGCAACCAAATTAAACGACGACGATTGGCTCAGTGGCGGGGCCACCTGCCCACGGACCCAATGGTCGCGGATTCTATCCTCGCATCGAAATAAATATATGTATGGCCTACAGATATTTATTCTGAGTCTGGTAACTCCGTTTTCCGTTCCGTTCCGGTTGTCATGATTTTCAATTATTTCGCTAGCATCGTCCATCGCGTAACGCAGTGGTTGGAGTACCTACCCGAGTACCTAATGTATGCTAGGCATGTTGATTAAATTTTTGAGTAGGGCTGAACTCAATATTACATTTTTTTACAGCCCATATATGTCCCACTGCCGAGCACGGGCCTCTCCATGTCTGGAGGAACGGACGTTGACCCATCACGATTGTCCAATGCGGATTGGCGAGGTTACATATATATTCTGATGCGGGGATCGAACCAGCAACCACTGACTCCGCAGGCGTTGGGCCCCGCCACTGAGCCAATTGGTCGTCCAATATTATATATAAAGAAATTGTTTCTTAATATTTAATTTTTCTTTTTAATATTACATATAAAGAAATATTTTTTTGTAAAATATAACATATAATGTGTAATGTCGTAAAAACTGCCTCTACCTAATTACATATATTTATTTACACGGTACTGAATCTTAAAATACCAGTTTCTAGAACTTGTTAAAGAATTTAGAAACTTGTTAAAAATATTCTGGGACGAGCGAGGAATAATTCTATATTTCATCTTAGAGAAATTAGGTCTTAAACGCGAAATTTTAAATACTTTAAAAATTATGATCGCCAACGTATTTTCTCATTTGTTCTCTTATCCTGAAGATTGTAACCTGCAATAGAAGGTGGCACTGTCTGGGTGTAAATTGCTGGAAACTATTAGTCCCTCTAATACACTTGAATTTCCTGCTGTCGGCTATTTGGCCTGCCCATAGCGTCTGCCTTCGACCGCAAGACCTGTTTTATTTGGCCTTCCTAATATAACGCTGCGTTCTTAGTTTTTGTAGTCTTAATGATGTGACCAACTTATTTAAAGGTATATAAGTAATGAACAAACAAATCATTGTATATTAAAAAAAATATGTGTCCCTACCAATAAATTTATTACGAGAAGAGACATAGACGGATGCCTGTTTAGAATATTCGAATTACGAACAACGATCGTCAGCCGAGTTTCGTTTACAGAACGTGATATGTTTGACTTGAGAAATAAACAAGACTACGTTTACGATGCAGAATATGAGCGGCTTGGAAAAATAATCCGAATCGACTCGACGCCGACGCGAAATAAACTTTGCGTGATGGATAATATCGACAATTTGGTTCAGTTAATGAATTATTAAAGTTTTAGTTAACGCCGCCTTTATAATTTATGATACAGTAAACCATAACATACGGATACAAAATGTGAAACAAAAGAATAGCAACGAAATAATAACAGCCATAACTACTTTTGTAAGTTTTTTTTTAGGCAAACGAGCAGATGTGCCATCCGATGGAAGGCAATCAACGTTGCCCATAGATAGTCGCATTGCCATAGGCATTGCAGTAGCTTCAAGAAAAGTGCGACCTTTAAGAAAAGTGTAGGCTTGTTTTTTGAAGGTTCCCATGTCGCATCGGTTGGGAGACACCGCTGGAGGTAGCTAGTTACCACAAGGTAGTGGTACGTGGAAAGAAGTTTCTAGAAAAATGCACCGTACTGGATCACCATTCATACAGATGTTAAGAATTAAACTTTAAAATGAAATTCAATTTATAAATAAATAATATATGGATTATCTATTTCTCTATTTTAAAACAATTTTATTTGCTCTTATAAGGATTTCAATTTCTTTAATAATTTTTATATAGGCTGTTCGTCGGCAGAATTACTTTATAGGTCGAATAATTTATTATGTATATTAAGCATCAACATAATTATCAGAAATGGGAATTTAAAATGAATTTTAAACATCGCGTGTCAATACAAAACAATTCACAGCAGTAAACACAAATGATTATGGATAGTTTTACCGAACAGGTTTTTTTAATTTATTTCTACTTACACATTTTAAGGAGTACGATAATTTTCGTTAAAATATTTTGAGGCATATTTTTGAATATGTCTATAATTTGTTCGGGATTATTTCTGCGAAAATGTGTTACTTTGCATTCTGTAATGCCTATGGTTATGTATACGATAATTTTCGTGAAAAAGTTTTTAAAAGCTATTTTCGGAAATGTTAAAATTTTGCTGAGAAAATTAACTCGGTCCTCGCTTGCTTATGTTCCTATGTTCTTTCATGTGGGGCAGAGGGCGTCTACAGTGTTCCGCTATCGCGTTCTATCTCGAGCTACGCGCTTCATTTCGCTCCAGGTCATTCTGATGCTATGCGCTTCTGCTATCACCGTACGTCGCCATGTTTGCTTGGGGTCGCCACGCTTCCTTTTGCCTTGGAGGTGCTTGTTATGTAGCAAA